>JANXHW010000001.1:197345349-198545349 GCA_026170595.1 Plestiodon gilberti rubricaudatus | reverse complement strand
GGGCAGGGCGGTTATGCCCTCAGGGCAGCCAAACCCCCTAGCTCCGGGCGGCATAACTGCTAGCCTCGCCTCTGGGCAGCACAATCCTATCCAATTTATGCCACCGGCTGAGCTCTGCTCAATCCTATCCAATTTATGCCACCAGTGTAACCAGCGGTGCAGCGAGAACGGGAGGCCCCAGAATGGAAAGGGGACTCAAATCCCCTTTGAATTCCCCTTTTGGAGGGGATTTGAATCCCCTTTTCATTCTGGGGCCTCCCATTCTCACTGCACCGCTGGTTACACCAGTGGCATAAATTGGATAGGATTGAGCAGAGCTCAGCTGGTGGCATAAATTGGATAGGATTGATAAGAGCTCAACCAGTGGCATAAGTTGGATAGGATTGTGCCCTTAAACCGTGGAATAAGGGAGTTGAAAGACCAGTGCAAATTATAACCCATCAGTGTTTAACTCCAGCTACATACATTGTTTCTGTAATACTTTGCATATAATGCTGACATGTAAAATTTTAGATCTGATGGACTCATTTATGAGTCAGCTCTCTCAAAACAATTATGCTAATTGGCCCTGGGTAGCCTATTGTTGAAAGTGTGGTAGAATGTCTTGAAAAATTAAACTCTAGTCTAGATCTAAACATTGCTTTACCACCCACCTCAACAGCTGCTGCCAAAGTTAAGAATGTTAGGATTTGTGGTTTTCTGACAGTACTTGTCTCTTGTCTCTTACCTGGAAGAATACCTGAAGACTTTGGCTTGCTAAATTGGATTACTCAAAGGGAAGCCATCAGATAATCAAGCAATCTGCTTTTGTGTTACTAGCTTGAAGCTACACAAGGTCAGGCACGTTGCTGCGGTTTGATGACTACTCTGTGACCTTCAGGAAAGCCAGTGGCACATGTGAAGATTTTAACTGTTATGTTTCCACACTGTGAAGCTTCTACTCAATTAAGTGGTGGTGCCAGAAGAGTAAACAGAGAAACCAAGGAGATGTGTATATGGTTGCAACAGCCCTCTTCACCTAAAGGTACTTCCACAGAAATCCACTTGAGGTATATTGGCAAAAGCATTGCTAGCGTCATCTACTTTGTGAGTAAGAATATGATTGTGCTTCTGAATTATTAAAAAACCACGGCTGGACAAGTGAGCCCAACGTTTCGTGTCCTAATCTGGACACATCTTCTGGGGCAATCCAAAAAGGAATGAAAGATGTTACAGTTCTCAGCATCTCGCTTCATTGTTTTGAACTTTGTTGTTTTGTTGTTTTGAACGGAAACCATTCCGGAATGGTTTCCGTTCAACTGACAGCGTGTTTCCCGAGCTTTCAAAGTTCAAAACAACGAAGCGAGACGCTGAGAACTGTAACATCTTTCATTTCTTTTTGGATTGCCCCAGAAGATGTGTCCAGATTAGGACACGAAACGTTGGGCTCACTTGTCCAGCCGTGGTTTTTTAATAATTTCTGTTTGTCCGGGAATACATCGTTAAACCCAGATAAAATCGTCATTGTTTTTAAACTTCGGTCGGATTGCTGTGTTTTTTACATAGATATGGCTGCGTTACCCGTACTACCTGTTTCTCTAAGTATATCTGCTGGCCATGAAAGCTTTCGAATGAAAATGATCGTACTCTCCAGAGGCATCCTCCATGTGGCATCTCTGTGTGGGATACTGGTATCAAGAAAAACCCATAGCTAATATACATGCAGTTTTTGAAAAAGCAGATTGGTTTTGAATGTGCTTACCAGTTCAACCTTGTGATCTTTATGGTTATGCTAAAGCAATTATTCTTCCTTAGGAATGTCACATGGAATACATCAACATCTATCAGGGCTGATCTTTACATGGTGGGCCAGGTATTAGAGCTATATCATCTGCCAGCAGCAACTGTGGCCATCTTTGTATGAAAACTTGAGATAGTCACATTTTCAGACCAATCCTATGGGCTGGGTCTGCTGCCGGATCCAGTGTTCTGGCAGTGGAATGCGCTTTTTAGGGCACAATCCAAACCTACTTAGGCCGCTGTTGTAACCAGCGGCCTAGCGAAAATGGGAGGCCCCAGAACGGAAAGGGGATTCAAATCCCCTCCAAAAGGGGAATTCGAATCCCCTTTCCGTTCTGGGGCCTCCCATTTTTGCTGGGCCGCTGGTTACAACTAAGTAGGTTTGGATTGCATCCACAGTGTCGTAAATGCCATTCTAATGTTGTGCGTTGTTGTGTGCTTCTGGGCTGCAGCCAGAGACAATGAGCAGCACCCCACATGCGGCAGTGGCCAGGAGAGGCTCCACCAGCTAAGTATGTTGGCAGAGGGAGGATTCTGTGGGCATGGGGGGAGGGCATTCCTTGGCAGACTGGGGGGAGGGCGGGAGGGGTTATCATAGTGTGAGCAACCTGCACTGGGATGCTATCCCCTCTGGAGCCTCTGATATGCCCCCTTTCATTCCTTGGACTGGAGCCAGCTATATAGCTGGCGCAGGTCCAAGGAGACCCACAGACAATTGAAGGGCTTATAGAGGGGTAAGGGAAGATATTTTCTCTTGCTTCTCCCAAGACTCCCATTTTCCCCCTCCCCCACAGCATACAGTGTTGCCTGTTTTGGCATGTCTGCCTGTTATAGCTGGGGAGAGGATAGGATTAGGCTGTTAATCTTGGTTTAACTGGAGAGCCTAGCAAGCAAACTATTCATTTCAAGATCATAAGTGAGCATTTATAAAGTTGCAGTTTATTTATTTATTTATTTTCTGTATTTATATACCGCCTTTCTCATCATCAGATTTCTCATCAGATTTAATCAAGGCGGTTTACATAGGAAGGCTATCTTTAGACCTGATAAGAGTCTTTACAATATTGTTCTATTCCTATATAGAACCTTCCATGCTCAAGATGTTTTCCCTTCCGAGTGCAGCCCTCCTTCTGGCTTGTGCTTTGCACTTCCAAGCTTCGCAGTTCACTGCAGTTCACCCTCGGACAGTTGTCTTAGATGTTCTCTCTCTAGCTGACTCCTCCGCATTCCACCCTCTCACAATGCCTTCTCAGTGTCTTTGCGAGGTTCGTCAGCAGCTTCCGTCTCCCATCCAAGCGGGAACCGAGGTTGACCCTGCTTAGCTTCTTCAGGCAGGGCATCGGCTCAAACCTCCAGGCCACACCTCCTGCCATATAAGTTTCCATTTATATTTGACACAAGAAAAATAGTAATGGAATACTAAGTGTGAAGAAGGAGCACAGCAGCCACTGAAGAAAGATGGAATTATGACTACTTCCAATGAATGAAACATAGCCATAATCTGAACTTCTAACATAGGAGTTCCTGTCAGGAAAGAATGAGGCTAGAGTTCTCTACCTAGGCCTGGCTCAATCCCTTTTGGTGCCCGAGTCCTGCCTCATAGTGTGTATTCACCCCCCCCCCCCAATTTTGTTCTTCTCTGAAACATAAATTGCACCACAGTCACTTAGTCACTTGTCCCCCTGGGGGGGGGGCTCTATTACTTCCCATGAGGGTGACTTCTAATCAACCAACCACACCCTTCCCCATTTCCACTCAAAGGACCTCTTTGGCAGTGCTTCATCAACTGTACCACTGTGTGTTTCTGCTCAACGACTTCCCAGCTGGCCCACCTCTGCTCCTGCCACTCTGTCATTTGAAAAGAGTCACAAGGCAATAACTGGAGAAAGGAAGTGAGGGAGGAATACTGGTGGCCCACTAGCATTTGGTCTAGTGGTGGCCCATTCACAAGAGCGGCCACCACCTCAGTCCTCCTGTGCTTCTTTTTTCTTGACTGGAGCCAAGAGATGAAGATAGGTTTGGCTACCTGAGGGAGGTGAGACTTCCGCAGTGGCACTAACAGCATTGGCAGTGGAGGTGTGTTTGGCTCACCCGTCTAAAGTGCCTCCTGGTATCTAGGGTTCACTGGGACTCATTACAGGACTGATCCTGATTCTAGCACCAGAGGAATTAATTCTTCTCTCTGGTGTGCTTGTTTTCTACATGTAGGGTGGTGGGTTTGGGATGTATGTATTTGAGGGAGAAGCATTCAAAGATTCAGTCCCCTACCTGCAATATGAAGTGGTACAACAACTCTGCTTCTTCTTAATCCTGCTGAATGTAAACGCCAACCCTAAGTTGATGCCGAACAAAATATTTGCCGTGAAGTTCCTTTTCATTGAACTTTTGCGAAATGAGTGGAAGGAGTCATGAATGGAAACTCTCGCTGTGGTCAGTAATGGACGTAGGTGGGGGTCATCTCAATCATTTGATCAGTAAAGGTGCCTTCCTGGGATGCATGATATCAAAGCGACTTCTGCCCGCAAATTTAAATCTACAGTGCCTTCAACTGAAAGTGGCACTTACCACCCGACCCTAACCGTATTTACTTGGAAGTCAGTCCTTCTGATTGCAGAGCAATTGACTTTCAAATAAGTATGCTTAGCATTGCATTTTTTTTTGTTTCCAGGACTCTTGAATATTACCCCCCCCAAAAAAAAAATTAACAAGACTATAATTGAAATGGATGGCTGCTTCATCTCACTTTCCCCGTTTCTTTCTTTCTTTTGAGAAAGAGCCTGATGCTAGAATAAGTTGCATGCACAGCATTAAGTGTACAATCATAATACATGACAAAGCAGCAAAATTCCTGACTGTGTCAATCATCGTAGCACCATATATATTCATCTTATTCCACTGGGAGAACCCAGCTTTCGAGTGAGAAATCAGATGGATAATGCATCTGCGTGGAAAACATCCAATGCATTAAGAAACCACTTTTTGATTAACTGGATACTGAGTGATACAGAAAACAATAAGAAACTGAGGCAGAGTTTCCTGGTCTAATTGGTGTTTTTGGGGACTGCCAGATGAACAATCCTTGCAGTGCAGCACATTCCAGCCACTAGTCACTCTCAAATCATTTCTTAAATTTGAAGTTGCTAGGAACAGAGCATATTCTCTTTGTAGCAATGACATTCTGAGGGTGCAGCAAAGTACGTGACAGAAACAAAATTGAGTTAAGTAGGTGATGCTCAGTGTCTCTCTGGGCTCTGGGGGAATGGCATTTTGCCAAAGTGGGGCTTAAAATGCTGAGTCCTTGTTTAGTACCACAAAAGTTTCTCTACCTTATCATCCTGAATCTTTTACCTGGAAATTTTGGGCAATTCATCCCTTATTAGCAATTGTGTGGGGGCTGTTTTCCTAACATCACCACCACATGCTGGTGGGGACAACATTTATATTTGTTTTATTTCTACCTCACATTTCTTCTGTTGTGGAGCTTCCCAGGTGGACACCCATCCAGACACCCATTAGCTTCAGCAAGGTCAATGTGCCCTTAGACCCAGGGGATATTCAGGTAATCAAGTAAGTAGGTTCCATTTAATGGCTTGCTTGCTGCTATCTCTCTTCTTTCTGGTTGGGTGGTGATCAGATGGTGATCAGACCTAATTGTCACCACCCACATGATTTCCTGGGTACAAATACCGTATTGACCTGAGTATAAGACTCGCTTTTTTGCCCTAAGGCAAGTCTTTAAAGTAAAGTAGGGGTGCGGCCTACAAACGAAGTCTTTTCTGCCTAGAGTTTTCTGCAAAGCATCCCGTTTTCAAGCCTCTCCAAGTCTCTTTCAAAGGTTCTTTTTTAAAACTGCAAAGCACTGTGTTTTAGTTCTTAATCACTTGCTAAATGGCCACAATCTTTCTAGCAGGCTCTAGCCTCAGGAAGCATTTAAAAACATTAACCCTTAAGTTCCAGCCCCAGGACTCTGTGGAAACTAAGATATTTATTGATCCTGCAGTTTGAAAGTTGAGAGTGCAGTTTGAAAGTTGAGAGCAAGAGCTCCTGCATAGGCTTACCATATCCAAAGGGGGACAGAGTGCCAACCTTTAGGCTGCAATCCTATGCACACTTTCCTGGGAGTAAGCCCCATTGAATGCAATGGGACTTACTTCTGAGTAGACATGCATAGGATTCTGCTGTTAACCATTGAAATTTGGGCAGGTGCAGCTCATCATGATGGAAGGGTGCAACAAGCTACATCTGCCCAAATTCCAAAGGTTAAAGGTAGGCACTCTGTCTCCCTTTGGGTCTGGGAAGTTTACTTATACTAGGGTGCCCAGATTCAATAAGGGACAAGGTGCCTATGCCTTTAACTGTACTAAAGCTGTACTGTTTTACTGTTCTACTAATGTGTATATTTCTTTAAGTTAAAAAAAAGTTAAAAATGTATTTTTTAAAAAATAGCACCAAACTTTAAGGGTGTGGCTTATAATCAGGAGCGTCCTATACTCAGGGCAATATGGTATTATTGGCAGTGGAATGGAAGATGACGTAGAGAAACAGCTTCCACACCCTATGCTGGTAAACATGAATCATCAAGAAAGAGTTACTTTCAGTTGCAGCTCGAAGTATCTGGTTAGTTGACCAGATGCAAAGGAAGGTAGGATTCTTCTCCTTTGAATAATAACGCAAAAGAGGGGTAAGAAAAGGCTGCACTAATACAGATTCCCTCTTCTGTTGTTCTGTTTCCTAACTGGTCAATTATCAGATGGAGAGAAACCACGCAATTGGACCACTGACATGATATACCTTTACGACCACTTTCTCCTGTATATTCTACCTTGGGCACCCCATTTAGCATCAAAAACCTTGCACTGCTTAGTGGGATTTAGTGGCAGTACAGTAGAAGCTGGACTTTTTCAGCAGAGATGCTAATGTTGCGACTAACCTTGCTTGGAAAGCCCACCAAGCTCTCACTCTGCACCCCTTCTGATGTCAGGCTGAGCTTTTCCAGGATATTTATGAACTGAGATGATCTTGGTGGGTTTTGATTTCTGTCGATAATCAATGATGTCCTTTTCTTTTCTGTTGCCTTTTCTTTGTGCTCCATGTCATGATTTTAATACAGTTGTTTTTGTATTGTTGGGTTGTTTTTAGCATCTGTTTAAGTTATTCATTTTAATAAGATAAGTAGGATATAAAATGTAATAATAATACCCATAGTATCTATCTAGAGACACACATTCAGGATAGCATATCATTACCCTGATCATCCTAATGTCTAACTGCAGTGACAAGATAAAAAATGTTTTAGACAGGACCAGTAAAAGAAAAACTATTAATCCAATTCAGACTATACTCTCAATAGTTTAGCGATTACTTTCCACACATACAATATCTTTCAATGAAATTTGGAGATAGTTACTGATATTGTAGTGCAAGGTGTATCTTGTTATTTGGGAACCGTATAAAGATTTGCACACTAAATGTATTCATATCAGCTCCAAGGGCCACAGGAGAGTCAATAAAATTAACACGCTATGTGAATGATGTAATGCTTCTTTACCCTTTATATCTTTATGCTAGTGCATTTAAACACATTTCTTTCTTTTGCAGATTATGAGATCTTCTTAACAAGTCTGGTTTCAGCTTTCTTGGTTTCACTGCAAGCATTTGCTTTGGTCTCTCAGATCAAGAGGGGTGGTCTCAAAATTAGATATACATTTCAGTTCAAGTTTTGAAAGAGAGGTGTCTATATTTGACATTCTTCAGACATGGAGGCATGGGCAAAACATAGCCACGTGCAATCAGTAAATCCTTGTTTAGGCTCCACATTTAGACACAGGACTCCAATGAGATTTACAAAATCTATAAAATCAGAGCAGTTATGTGCATATAAGAGCCACGGAATGTAGGTGTATGTATTTAGATGAATGTAGTATGTCTAGAAATATGTTCTGTATTTTGTACCGTTTTTGTGTATAATCTTCCAAGATATTTTGGTGGGGGTGCACAGTCTTCACATTCCAGCTAAAAACATAATTCTAGACCTCATTATTTTTAAAACAATTGAAAATATGTAGGAAGTTTCTACGAAAGGCCACCAAATCACACAGGGTCTGTGCAGGACTGTTCTTTTATAGCAAGGGTCATCATGTGTGTTCTCACTTTGCGCGAGGCCTTTCAAGGCCTTTCTATTAAGGCTCTCCTTCCTCACCAGCCATAAGGCCAACAAATCTTTCCTCTCAGCTGCGCTGTACCGTCTGACCTCTAGCATTGTACCTAACCTTTTATTTTGGCTGCTGCCAATGGCCCCATGAATATTCATTCAATCTGTTGCTTAATGTACCCTGCAGAACCAGATCCTGGGTAAAATACCTTGTTTGACCTATGAGTGAGCAGACCTCCGTGTCTGAACAAGGCTTCCAATGTTGATCGTACAGGACATCTGAACTCTACATATTATACTGGCCTGTGAATTAGCCACCTCCCACCCCAATCTTTGAGTAGTCTCATTGTAGAATGTCCACTGCCAATGGTCTGACAGGCCACCTATCTTGCAGGTTGTGCAGCAAAAGGCCAGAGACCCCCTGTCTCTGTGAACCTAAGATTGTCTCAATCATGCCCCAGGACATTTAAACAGGATTATAGAATCATAGAATCGCAGAGTTGGAAGTGTCCCAGAAGGTTATCTAGTCCGACCCCCTGCCTTTAGCAGGAAATCCTCCTAGAGCATCTCCAGCAGGTGCCTGTCGAGCCTCCGCTTGAAGATCTCCAGTGAGGGAGAATCCACCACCTCCCTCGGCAATCTGTTCCACTGCTGAACTGCTCTTACTGTCAATAATTTCTTCCTGATATCCAACTGGAATCTCCTCTCTTCCAGTTTGTACCCATTTGATCTAATTCTATTGTCAGAAGCAGTTGAGAACAAATTTGTTCCTTCTTCCGTATGACAACCCTTTAGGTATTTGAAGAGCACTATCATATCCCCTTCTCAGCTGTCTCTTCTCCAGGCTAAACATGCCAAGTTCCCTCAACCTTTCCTCGTAGGGCTTGTTCTCTAGTCTTCTGATCATCCTCATCATCACTCTTCTTTGAACCCGCTGCAGTTTGGCTGCCTCTTTCCTAAAGAGAGGTGCCTAGAATTAGACACAGTACTCAAGACTGACCAATGTGTCTGACCAGTGCAGAGTAAAGTGGAACCACTATGTCTCATGACTTGAAAGCTACGGTTCTATTAATGCAGGCTAAAATTGTGTTACGCTTCTTTGCAGCTGCATCATACTGCTGCTTCTCTAGATCCAAGGACCCTGAGGATGCAAGAGGGCATCCAGACCACTGCGAACCAGACCACTGTGTGATGAACTGCAAGTTCCTAATTGAGATCTCTATCCCTTTTCTGCCTTGTCACAAGATGAGTTTCAATCTGTTAGTATATATTCATCTGAAGTAAAGGGTTATAGCTCAACTGGCAAAGACCACTTGATGGCCACTTGGGTGTTCATTCTTTCATAGACTGTTTCTGCATTGGCTAGTCATGTTATCCACATTCCTTGGGTCTTGCTATTTTTCTCTAGTACAGCGCTTCTCAAACGTTTCAGTCTCTGGAGCACTTTACACTCCTTAAAGGAGTCTCGAGGAGCCCCACTGGCACACGTGCAGAGCCTTGGAGAGCACCTGTGCCACAGATTGGCACAGAGCAGGGCAGATGGTGCCCACCGATGGTGTGTTCGTGGAGCCCCTGAAGGTGTCCTAGGGTCACACGTTAAGAAATACTGCTCTAGCACATACGGGTCACGTATCATGTCTAACAACTCCTCTTCAAAACATTGAAACAAAGGGGCATCATCATCACTGTATAAAAATGAGAAGCCCAATCCTACCTAGCACTGGCGCAGTGTGTGCGGCAGGCACACGCTGTATCCAACGCTGCATAGGGACAGGCTGGAGGACTCCTTGTGGTAAGCGGACATTTGTCCACTTACCCTGGGTCATACTCCAGCCCATCCTATGGGGCTACTTGGATCTCCAGCACCTCTTTAGGATTTCAAGCCCGGGAGGGAGGATAGGATTCAGTGTCTGCCGAGGATGCCAGTCCCACTCCCTTCTCTGCCCTCCCCCATCCTATTACATCCCTCCCCGCCCTGCATCTCCCCCTTCTCCATCTTCCCCCACTCCTGCACCCTTCCCCTCCCCCACCCCAGTGTCGCATGGAGCAGGACCTACCTGCTCCACGGCGCCGTTCCTTCTGCTGCTCGGTGGGCAGGTGGCACAGGCCTTGGCGCTGGCGCCGCCTACTCACCAGGTGCTGCAACCGAGGCCTCAGCACTGGTCTACACAGGGGGTAGGCTTGCGCCATTAAACAGCTAACAGAAACAGGAAAAACGGGGAAAAATAGTTCCATGTCATAATATATAGTTTCCCCTCTTCTGTTTGTTTTAAAAATAATGGAATATGACCAGTATAAGAGCCTTTGGACAAGTCTAAGCCTAAGGAACAGGTCTTTACAGAAAGTGTGTTTGGACAAGAGCGAACACCTCTCAGAGGATATAAAAAGCCCCTTGTCTTGTCTTTCTATTTATAAATTATGAGTAGAATCCCGTTTACAAGCGTAGAAATCCCCCTTCTGCTCACAGGTGGACTGATGGCAATTGCATTCCTGTACTTGAGAAAATCCCACTGTATCTTCCATTCAGGCTCCATGACTTCACCCCCCCCCCCCCACTTGTGTATGTGAACACCTCAGTACTGCCAAATCGCTCGCATTGTACCGGGGTTGGCAAGTTGCTTTCACCATAGTTAGCACTGATCCCACAGTGTGGCATGTCTTCAGGATTTTGGAGATTTGGGATGTGAAATTCATTTTCATTGCTTTAATTCACTAATCTGAGACTAAAAGGGTGTATTGGACATGCTGCGCTAAAAGTAATTGTGCATTTGTCCCCCAAGAGAATTCAGCTGTATGTGAACTGGGCTTCAGCCAGGAAAGTCTGGATACAAGGAAAGAGAAAAAAGACAATTTTTCACCCTGCTCCCTTTCCAAACTGACGGATTAATATCAATCTGTTTTAGACAGCAAACCGGTGAACACCATACATAATGCTATTTTGCATTTTAAACAGCATGGGAAGGCAGAGATGAAGAATCAGGCTCCCCTCTGCTTCCACCCAACCTAACTCAACAAAGTTTAGTAAGCCACTGTGAAAGTCCCTCGATACTGAGAATAGCAATAAAGTAAAATAAAAACAGCAAAGTTGTTCCATTAGTATATTAGTAATCAAGTAACTAAATAGTATTTTCATTAGTACAATCAATGATGATGATGATAATAATGAACAGAGTTAACTTCTGGTCTCTATATTGCTAAAAATGGGGGATCTCCATTCTTGTCCCTGGGTGCAAACTGAGATCCTGTGAAATTAATCACCACAGATCTGCTTCATTTCTCCATCTTAAGACTGTTTGAAAATGCAGGGTTTAGTGGCGACTAAATCATGCACAGTCCCTCCTTTTTGTGATGTCTTAACATCCAGGGTAATGAAGGGTTCTGGAGAATTAGAAAGCTTGTTTAAGATTCTGTGTCCTGTTGGTTGCTCCTAATAAAAGATATGACTTTGAGCGAAAACCTGTGTAAGGATCCGGCCGGCGGCCCAGGGACGCCCGCCAGATCCTATCCCCACTCCGGGCTGCGCTGCTGTGGCCCTGAGGTCTACTTGGGGAAGGGGACGGTCGTCCCCTTCCCTGGGTGTAAACTGGGGCAGGCCCAATTGGCCTCCTCAGATTTCCGCCAGCTAAATAGCTGGCAGAAGTAACGGCCGACCTGACCCGGCGGGGATGGGGATATAACAGACGCCATCCACGCCCCCTGCCGGGCCAGCTCGGCCAATGGCCCCCCTCCCTCGCTGCCCGGACCGCCCATGCGGTGGCTGCCGGAGACCTACCTTCCTCCGGCGGCCGCATGGACGTCCCGGAGCCAGAGTGAGGGCAGCCGGCCTTGCGCTGGCCTCCCTTACTCCCGAGTCATCGCAAACGTACCTTACGGCATGTTTGCGATGGCTTCCGGTGCTGGAGCACTCGCTCCGGCGCCGGAAAGTTACACAGGATCTGGCTCTAAATGTGGCTTTTCATTAAGTTGACTTTGAAAGCCAGGCTTAAGACCTGGCTTATGATGCAGAAGGGTGTTCATGTAGCATGTACATGTACAACCATTTCTGGTTGGAACGATTTCTGCTCAAAAGCTTTGAAAGAGAACTTTGAACCGCTTGAGTTTAAAACTGGAGGCTGAGGATTTAGCAGGAGAGCTCTTTAAAAGAGCACTTGGGCTCCAATACCCCCTGCAGATCTGGTTCATTTAAAATGAACTCATGCCATATCCCTAAACTGCTTAGAAGTGGTTTGGTGTTTCAGTGAGCTGCTGAGAGGGAAGCTTCAGAAAATAGCATATGTGCGCTACATGGTTGCTGCCTCTCTGAATTGTGACCTAAGTTGACATGAAAGGAGCGGTGGTAATAACTAAAGATCTGATAAGAACGCAGGCTGCATGGATGATTCACACTTTACCTGGCAAGAGCGGAGTACATTGGATTTGAAACAGTAAGTACTGTAAAGTGTGCTGCATAGCCATGCTGCAAACATACTGGGACATGTGCCAAAGAGCTGCAGCCAACTGTGGATTTCCAACACATGGCCACCTCATGTCTCTATGACTTTACAAGCAAACTTCACACTTGATGATGTTTACCACTGCAAACACCATTGTACATGTAGCAAATGTGCTTGCCACAAAAAGTGCAAATTGGCTCTCTCTCTGACCAATTGGCTAATCCATGATTCTTGTTTAGACTCCAGCTAGTTGCCTAGTTCATTCATGTGTGTTTATTCCATTTGTGGTAGAAGTAGTAATCATTATTGTCTTCAGAGAAAGCCTTCTATTTTTGGTCTAGTCTCTTGCTTAAGACTATACTTATGTTTTGCTTAAATCTTCATACTTCCTCTAGGTTTGGGGTTCTAAACATTCAGGGAACAGAAACAGAATTGTCAAAAGTGGACATTATGATTGTTCTTGATTCAGGTAATCAAGCTTTCATGCACTTTTTTCAAAGCTTCCTCTGTACTTCACAATTGTTTCACAACAAACTAATAAGGACCAAAAAGCATGTAACTGTACAATACCCTTATTAAAAGTTAGACAATCACTCTTGTTAATACAATGGATTAAAATCCAATGCTTAAAACCCCACCAAAGACAACCACTTAGGATTCATTCATAGAATTTTAGTAGCATTTCACTCTATGATCTGAACCAACATATTGCTTACACCCAATCCTAAACCGATTACTTGGAAATAAGTCCCATGGGTTTCAGTCAGACTTATTTCCACAATTGGATTAGGATGTTAGCCACTTTGCTTTAACTGGAATGTAATGAGAATTTTTTTTAGTACATATTTAATGGAAGAACTAATTAATACATTTTATGCGAAGGTTACAAAACAATGGGTAGCATCCTGAGTACTGCTTTCATTTATGGGATCGCACTCTGAGAATTGAAGGAATGTTGTGTTCTACTCACACATGGACCCTTTGCCCAAGAGGAATGCTCCTTCTGTTCAACAGAACAGAAGTGGACAAAAGTGTATTTCGGATGACACCAAGTACATAAAGTTCTTGAAAGTCCTTTTGAACTAGTTCAAATGTGCATAAATTAGAATCAAATAGTGATTCCTTGGACAGAAGAAAGCAGATATTCAATGGTCTATAATTAACCTGGCTAATTTCAAATTAAGCTTTCATTTATTTTAGTGGGTTATTTATAGCTGTTATTATTGCCTTTGGCTTTCACAACCTTACAAACCTTATCTAGAATAGAAAGAAACTTCATGAATCAGAAAAATGGTGCTTTACAAATCTGTTTTCAATCATTAGTCTTAGTGTATTGGTGTTGATGAGGTACTGGGACAACTTATGAAAATGAAATACAGTAATTAAAAGCAAATTAACATCTTATTTGATATCTACTTAGAGAAATTCTAACTTTTTTTAAAGCAGGATCCAGAGCTTAAGGTTTGTTAGATGTTTAAACATTTAGTAGAATTTCAGTGAAAAGTTTTTGGGTTTAATTAAAAAGTGGAATATATTTTATATCATTTACACTCTGTTTCTGTCTCTCTGTTTTTAAATCACTAGAAAGGAAAGGGATTCTAGACCACATACTGTTAGACCTTGATATTTTTATATTTGTTAAATTTCTATCTGGTCCTTTTCCTTGACAACTAGCTTTTAATAATGTCGTTAATTGAAATTAAGGGGAGAATCTCTTGAAACAGTGTGTTTAGGATTATAGCATTTATTGGAAAGTAGTGTATGATACTGACTAGCAAATCTGCACAAGTCAACAATTTTTTTTCAAACACCTGAATCATTAACACATTTATTTGAAAAAAAAAAGAGCCCCATTTACTTAAAAGGACCCTGCTCCCCAGTAGTGTGTTTAGGAGTAAAGTGTTAAGCCTTGGTCAAAAACCTTTCTAGGTACATTTGATAACCGGAAGCTAACTTCTGTGCAAAGTACCGTAACTCAGAGTTCAAGGCTAAATAAGTGCCAAGAATATTTAAGTCATTTCATCAGAGTCACACAACTTAACCAAATAATTAAAAACACAATTGGATAATGAAACAAGAGACAAGATGTACACATTGCCTCTCCTTAGTAACCTGGAAAAGAAGGAAGACTTTTCAGCACTATTTATTTTAAATATTTTTTCCTACTCTGCTTAGAACTCTTTTTAAAAAATGAGTTGCTCAGATCTCATCACAAAAGAAAACCAATACCAAATAAAGAAACATTTGTGACAATCTGCAAACTCCAAGAAAGAAAGCAAATAGGAAGGTGTTGGCTAAAATACAGTATTACAGAATTGTCTGATTGAAAACAAATCGTAATGGCACTCTTGTCTACTTTATTCTGCAAAAGAAATGCATGAATGACCTCAAAAGCAGTTGAATTGTTCATCTGTACCTTCCTCCCCCCCTCCTTTGCGATCATTTAGAAAATCTCTGAGTGCATGCCAATATATTTAGCAGTTTTCACCATAGGTTTTTATAACAGTAGGTGCATATGCGCCCACACACAAATGCCAGATAGATATTCAGATCAAGCAAACATCCAATAAAATATGTACTGTGCAATACAAAAATGATTTCAAAGATCTGAAGACAACCCTGTTGACAGTCAGTATTACTGTTAAGTTCACCAAGGCACATCTGCAAAACAGACGAGAGACATATCTCTAAATCTTCTCTAGCAAGCAAAAGGTAAATGGTTTTCGCTTACCCAAAATAATGTACAAAAACATACCAGCAGCTTGAAAAAAAGCTACCTGCAATGGATTTTTCAGACATGCTACATTTATTTATGTATCATAAGTATACAATGTTTACTTTTCTTATTTACTTTGAATGATATCTGGGTTATAGAAAAAATGATGACTAGGTTTTTGAGGTGTCGCTATGAAGATATAAGTCTTGGAAACAAAATAAGGTTGGCACTAGCATATGCAGTGCTACTTGAATATTTTATAGTAGTTATTATCCATTAAAGTATACATGTTCTTTATGTGCTTTTTATTAACTTCCCTTTCCGTCATTGTTGTAGTTAAGAGTTAGAACCAACCAGATTAGATGGCATCTGGAGGCCTTTAGGACTACCAGACGTTTTAATGAAACTTCTGTCTTCAGTGCATTGCCTATCACAATAAGAGCTGGACTTCTCATAGGACAACAGACAAGTAAGAGTGTTCTAAAAATTAAATCAGCTATGTTTTGGATTCTACATAAAACAGTCCCTTTACATGGTCAAAAACAAGAATGGAATTCTCAAGATGATCAGTTATGGTGCAAATCCATTCCAGAGCATGGTTGATTTACAGCTTTAGCGCCATTCTCTACTCTTCACCATGCGTAAGGTAAATGACCCAAGAATAGCATGAATTTATACTATAATGAGACAGAATAGTGGTCAAAAGGACTGTCCAGAGCATTTGCTTTCACCCAAGGAAACTCATGTTCCCTTTGTTGTCCAGAAATACTAATAAGGGTCAACTATCATTAGGATATTTAAGAGGTCAACTGTGTTTTGAATTATGAGGTATGGCAGCCAAGATGTTATCCTTTTCTGTCATCCTGCTGTTCATTGTCAGATGCTTTCACTTTGTTTTCTTGCTTACTTGCAGTCAAATATTGGCTGAACACAATTTTTCTCCTGAAATTAAGGTATAATAATGGGAAACATGAAAGCAGGTTGCAAATTACCTTAACAGCAGCTGTAAAGTGTCTCTCCAGTAACCCAAAAGATCTGACAGAACAGTAAACAGAGAAGTAAGATGTTGGGATTATTTTAAGATGGATGCCTTTTTAAACTGTATTAAGAACACCCATCACAGATCCCGATTCCAGCTAGTTCCTCACACAGGAGGTATTTTATCTTCACAACATCTGGACCTGTCAAAGAGGTGTAGTTGTAGACCTTACCAGATGCACACCCCATACATAAAAGTTCACTAACAAATCATACCATAAAGAGAAGTACAACAGAGATTTTATATGTCCATGATGAAAACTATTCCAGGGTTCAGATGGGGAATGGCGGAGAAAGAAATGCCCAACAAACTCCCAGACAATTTTAAAGAATCTCTGAAAGCTTTATTAAGATTTTCTTCCCTCCAGATTTTTCTATAGACAATGACTGACAAGACAGTCTTCTTTCTTCAGGGTGATAAACACCTTGTCCCATAAATACATGAGGTTGACATCGAGAAAATTTGTATACTGTCTCAAAAGGATCACTCTGTGTATTCTCTGTCTCTCCCCCCCCCACCTTTTGCTTATTCTCCACAGATATGTAAGCAGCGGCAGAAAAATAATTACAAATACGTCATTGAAGTTTTATTCCACTGCTTTTCTCCTTGTATCAACTCTGTAAAAATAATATTTTAGTATATATCTCACATGATTGAATTTGTAGTTCAATTTGTATTAGAAGTCAAAAACATACAAGCAGCGCAATCCTGTGTAACCTTGCACCAGTGTAACAGTGTAATTGCACTTACACCGGTGCATCTACTGTTACACCGGTGCAAGGTTACATAGTATTGACCCCTGCCTATATTATTTTGCTTTCATTTCAGCCTTCATGGTCAGCCAAATTATGTGAAAAGCATTTGCAACAAGACAGCTACTTGTAGCATCCTGTTGTTAAAACTTGCCATTATTCCTTTTTCCCCCAGCTCCTTTGCCTTATTTCAAATAAGCAGAAGAGTGGTGCAATGTATTATAGTACGTTGATTTTTACTGATTAGCACCTCATGTTTCATATAGACTAGTATTCTGATCCTACTTCTATTATATTTTTGTGGAGAGCAAAGTAGTTTTGGTGATAGAGAAGTAAAAAGAAATCATTCCTAAAGAGACATCAACATCAGAATGTTAGACTATGTCTCTGGCAATCTACAGTCATTTCTAGAAAACATTTTTGCATATGGTACACATTTCCTGCAGCACATTATCATGGGAAACAATGGCTTGATTGCCGCAAAAGATCTTGTTAGTACCGTCCCAGACAAAGGAGAGCTGTGAGCCAGCTTTTGTAGCACATTCATCTCAAACACTCCCTCGTCTCTTTACAGCCACTTTGCAGTTCAGCGCACAGAGTCCCTCCTGATAAGGGTGTTTTTTTTTATCCTTAAACTTGACTTAAAATTAAAATTTCTTGCAAACTATGTGCCACTCTATGGAAACTTAGCATTTGTAAGTGTGTGTGCGTGCCATGTTATGACGATCGAGATGATGGTGCTGTAAGCCTAGTAGAGGGATTAGCTATGGGTCAAATGTTTAGCCATCTGGATTTTCCATGAGCTAAACTGAATTTTTGATACCTCTCTTTAGGCTAAATCTGAGGCAAAGTGACTCACAAATTATTCTTCCAGGAGGGTTTGCTTTTTCTCTGTTTGCCCTAGTATAACAGGAGGAACTGCACTGCTTCCACCCCCCTGTGGTAATGTTATGCCATGACATACATTCCATTTTGCATGGCCTACTACTTGAAAGGCGCAGACTTTTACAAGTGCTTTGTAGTTACTTCCAAGTCTAAAAACATAAATTCTTACTCATTCATTGCAGGTAATATGCAAACACAGAATGACTGGATATAAGCAAATGTGCCATAGAGGGGAATTCTATTACCATATTTTGAATAGCTTGAACTCCTTCAATGTATTTGAGAGGTTTTCTGTGGGTTGCTTAGGGCTTCTATTAATAAACCTTGTCGTTGAGCTCAGTTAAGTTGTTTCTAAGAGTAAGTAGCTTTCAAAATAACCTGACCAGTGCACTAGAAATGCAAGCTGGAACTACGTAGTTTACACTGTATGGTGTTTGAATGGTCCTTTTAGAAAACAACAACTAACCCTCCCAACTAGTTTTGATTCCCCCAAAGCCAAGCATAAAATTATTGACATTTTCTCACTGCTAGCACATTTTACAACTATTCCACTTGTTATATGTAGCAGATGGTGTTCAAACAAATCAAAAAGAAGAAGGTGCAGAAGTGGGGAGGGGGCTAAAACCAGTGAAGAAACTCATATATTTCTTCAGAGGATAAGATGAACTGCAGATGGTGAAGGCAGCAGAGAAGCAAACAATATAAGAAGCTCCACAGATTTAATATTTACAGGTTTAAAAGCCATGTAAACTTTTTTTTTCGTACGTTAAAAAAATATACACATTTTTTTTAACGTATGGAAAAATTTTTACATGGCTTTTAAACCTGTAAATATTAAATCTATGGAGATTATAGCTGGCCATGAAAGATTTCGTTCAAATATAAGAAGTAGCAGCAGCAACTTATAAAGTCCACTTGTTTTCAGGATTGGACAAGCACCGTAAGCTGTTGCTGCATGATTTATGAAGGTTATTTTCTAGATGTTATGATCCCAGAGGAACTGCAATTAAACCCAGGCACAAGCTGATCAATTGCTCAGGCTAATTGGGAACTCCTGAAAATGTTCACCAGAGTGCACCCCTTCTATCTATCACCCATCTTGTGACTGAAGCTTTTCTAGGAGAAACAAAGATATTTTTGTGGCATCAATCTTTCAGTGTTTGGACCAACAGGCCGTCATGCTTTGGTATTTCAGCCACATGGTTCTTAGCAGTGCTGCTAGAGAATATTGTTTCCATCAGACACCTGCAGTCATATTAATCCTAAATTCAGCTTGACAAAGTCACTAGAAGGGGGGGGGGATACCAGTTCTCGGCTGACAAGCTTTAAGTCATACACAAAGCAGATGGATTGATAAGTGTTAAGCCAAAAAACGAACAAAATCATTACAGTATATTTAAAAATGAATTTCAAGAATATACTTGATAATGCTCCCAGAAACCTATAATTAGTACAGTTTATGTGGAGAAAGGTACACCCTGATGTGTCAAAAAAGACCGCAACCAAGAACCAGAATTTTTTTTAGGACAGGTTGTAACTTGGCAGTAAATATTTATTCTGTACTGATGCTTGGTATACAAGGTTACAGCCTGGAAGCAAATATTTCTTTCAAATATATGGATTTTCCTATTTGTAACTTATTTAGACAGCCTGACACTTTCTCCCCCCCCCCCCCCCACACACACACACATACACACAACAGCTGATATTGTCTCTGAACATGCATAAGATCATTGAGGATGGAGTATACAAATCACACAGTGGGGATAATGGCTTGATCCAAAGATTGACTGTGTTGGCAATTACATGATCATGATGCTGAGGAACAAGGGCATGGTGTTGTAAGTGCATAAAACGCAAGAACATAAGAAGAGCCCTGCTGGATCAGGCCAAAGGCCCATCTAGTCCAGCTTCCTATGTCACACAGTGGCCCTACCAGATGCCTCTGGGAGCACACAAGACAACAAGATACCTGTATCCTGTCACCTCTCCCTTGCACCTTGCACAGAGAAAACCTACTCCTACAACCAGGAACTTGCTTATCCCCATCATGGCTTGTAAACCAGGAGGTTGCTTATCCCCATTATGGCTTGCAATCCCCATCATGGCTTGAATCAGATATACTGATTCAAATATTTTGGGTAGTGATGCGAAAGGGCACTTTCAGACATGAGTGCCCTAATGGCACCCAGTCATTGCTATTATGCTTCATCAAGTAGCAAGTGGAAAGCAACTCTTTATCCATACATGCAGCCAAGTAGTCAACTCCCCCCCCCCCCGTTATGTATATGTGAGGGGGAACATTTTTGTTGGGACCCAGAGGCGTAGCCAGGCGCCCCTGCTACTGTGGCGGAAAAGCCCGCCGCCCCATTATGCAAATTAAATAATTAATTTGCATAATGAGTTTCGGGTTTTTTAAAAGGTTTTTTTAAAGGTTTTTAACGCTAACGGGGCTTCTAAAAGGGTATGTGTGCTTTGCGCAAACTTATCTGTAGTTCTAGGACCCTCCAGCGACGATCAGGGGCGCAGATCGTCCCTCTGCAGCTCTACTCCCCGGCATGAACTCTGCAAAGCGCCCAGGAGCGCGCTGCGAAGTTAACGCATGCGCAGAGCGACGATTGGAAACATTGTCGCTCTGCGCATGCGTTAACTCTGCAGCGCGCTCCTGGACGCTTTGCAGAGTTCATGCCGGGGAGTAGAGCTGCAGAGGGACGATCTGCGCCCCTGATCGTCGCTGGAGGGTCCTAGAACTACAGATAAGTTTGCACAAAGCACACATACCCTTTTAGAAGCCCCGTTAGCATTAAAAACCTTAAAAAAAAACCTTTTAAAAAACCCGAAAAAGGGAAAAAAAAACAAAAGTTAAGGAGGCTCCCCGCCCCCCACGGAGCCTTTCCGCCCCAATGCCCTGGGGCCCACCGCACCACCGCCCCATATCAGACGACGCCTCTGTTGGGACCACACATTTAAAGGGTTAATTAAATACTTTCTTCCCCCTCACAATGGTTCCAAGTTTGATCCCCTGTCTCCCGTCCACCCCACTGCTGCAACTTAGAAAATAAAAAAGAGAGAAGGCAATGCCATTCAGAAAGGAAAGGGTTAGAGTGAGTCCCATTGCTAGAGAGATGGACAGACCATAGAGATAGGAAATGTCTAGAAGAAGACAGAGTATACTGCCTCCAGAAAAAGCAATGGGATAGCTGCTCAGTGCTGTGGATGTTTGGGAGACATTGCACAACTTTTCAATCATCTTTTTAAAAAGTCAGATTTTCCCCATGAATTTGACAATTTATGCACAGGAAAATAACAGGCTGAAAACAGATGAGGATGACGGTGTTTTGTGAACCCCCATAAAGAGTGAATTAACACAGTATGACAATCCCACAATATATACCTTGGAAGTGTCCTTGGACAGGAGAGTTTGCAAAACTTTTTTACATTTCAGGCAAAGTTGGGGGGAAGCTACTTGCACCCAATAAAAGTGGTGATTGTTTACTTGGGGTGTGTGTGCAAAAAATTAAATAAAATGTTGTTTTGCATCTCCTTTAATTTTCAGCACTAAACATGTTATTTCTACCAGTATTCATTCATTGGGATTGTGTTTAGTTCATGATGAATTATCCCAGTTTTGTTCTTCCATTTGCTTCCATTTGATAAGAGGAGCTTACATTGTAGCTTGGCAGAGCGGTGTTTTTTTTTAATAATAATAATAATAATAATAATATACAGTATTTATATACCGCCTTTCTCGGTCATTGGATTTCTCCTCCGACTTTAATCCAAGGTGGTGTACATGGGCAGGCTGTCCTAATCCCCCCCTTGGTTTTTTTTTTTTTTACAATATATATAAATGTCCAATCTCTAATGAACAGCTACTTTCCAGGTGGTCTCCTTTTACAGTCTGACTTTTTTCTGCTGGCTGGCGCCTCCCACACTCGACCAACCGAGGCAGCTGGAAGCTCTTATCTCTCCTCCTGGAGAGAGTTCTCTTCTTGGAACTCTTTTTAAAGTGTAAAAGGCACATCCAAGTTCCCCCTAGTGGCTGTTTCCTGGTGTCCACATCTCCCCACCCCCGGAACACCAGGCTGTGTCTGTTCACATATTTTCAGGTCTGTTCAGAAGCAATATTTTTGTGGTGATGTCTATGTTTTTTTCCTACAATGCCCTGAACTGAGGCAGTATTTAGTTGTTGGGGGGGGGGGGAAAGATGGTGGATACCAGGAGCAAGTCACTAGAATTCTCCTTTTGCATTTTAAGCAAGACTTAAAACAAAAGGGAAGAAAAAAAGCCAACCATTTTGTCATGCTACATAGCTACCCCACCCACCTTGTCATGAAAATGGACGGGACCTGAATGGGCCAAATAGACCACGTGCTGTTTGACCCATTCAGTCCATTGAGGCATTGGTTCAAGATGAGTAAAAATTGCCCCCCCCCACAGGCCCCATTTAGTTCAATTTCTCATTTATCACAATGCTTGTACTGGGATCCCTTCCAGTCACCTCAGAATGAACTCTACATGTAATTATATGTGCTTTCATGCTGAAATCTTATTATTGATTTTCTAATGGATCTACCATTGGATACGTCCTCACTGCTTAAGGGTTCATGCACGACCAGGAGTAGAGTGATGTTGAACTGGTTTAGAAGACCCAGTTGTAGTTTGCTGCTCTCGCTTGCGGACACTGGGCCAGTGTGGACATTTCAGGAAAACATTATCACTACTTCTTCCTTCAAAGGACATAAAATTGGGTTATGCAGCCTTTGGGAAGACAGGATCATCCAGACTCCATTACTTAAGGAAAATAATATGGGGTAGGCATTATTTTAGTGCTGAAGGGATTAAACTACTGCTGTTCGAAATCATAGATACAAACACGTTTAGAGTGACTGACTCAATACACTTCAAATTCATGTTCAGTCCTGCCCATATTTCATGTAGATCTCACTGCTAACTGGGGAAAGTAGATGTTTTAGACAGCCCACTCTTTGTTCACATCATTGCAACCAATATAAGAGGTGAGTATTTTATATGAATCTAATGTGAGCAAACATCTGTCAAATTCTGACTTTTATAACTCTTGCCTTATAGTCAATTGCAGTCATTTCGCCATTATAAGCTATGAGAGTTCTGCCACTGAGCTAATTAGCTGAAGATTGTCTGCACCCAGAGCCACCCAGGCAGGTTGGTTTCAACCTTTCATGTACATAACGTTGGGTGGTTGATGGGACTGACAAGTGGACATGAAGTCTTTTGCCTTGAGCCAAGGAGACACACAATGGGTGTGTTGGTTTAGTCATAAGTGCTCCCAAATTCAGGGGAGGAAAGGGTTATTAACATAATAAGTAAGAAACAGAAAAGCAACATATAAGTCATAACCAGCTCTACTGACTTCCACTGAAGTCCTCCCACTCCCTTATATAACAAGGCGAAAGTTCTCACTGAAATTCCTTGTAAATGTATCGGTGTTGTGAATGTACATTTCATTCACTTATAACTTTTCATTCTCTGACACCCCAATCCTATCCCCTGCCAGCCTGGAGCATGCAGTGCTGCTAACGGAGCACACGCTGCAGGCTATGGGTCGGCAGGGGACCAGATATCCCATGAGAGGTAGGTAAAGAACGTTTTTACTTACCTCCCCATAGACCACTTGGTCCCCAGGTGGTATTTTCAGACCTACACCAGCACTTTAGCTGGCATATGTCTGAGGAGACTCACAGCCCAATCCTGTCTAGCTAGGCTGCAGTGCGGGCAGGCATTGAGCCCGAGCTGCATCCTATCCAGATAGGACCCAGCGCTAGTGCAGCAGAAGCTCTCCTCGGGGTAAGGGGATATTCATCCCCTTACGCCGAGCAGATCCCCAGCCGCCCTGATAGGTCTACTCGAATGTGCACCAGCTATTTTGCTGGCACACATTCGAGCGGGCTGTGTAATGGCAGCCAGGCCTGGGAAGATTCAGCGGAATCTTCCAGGTGGCCTTGGTCCACCTGGGGACCAAGGTGGGTTGGGTAGCTATGTAGCATGACGATCCTTCCCCCTTCCCCAGCCGACCAATACCATCCCCCAGAATGCCCGTTTCGCCCTACCCATGCCCTCCCCTCCCCGTTGCCCATCGGGGACTCACCTCTCTGCTGTGGCGCTCCACAGTTCTGCGGTGCCAGAGGAGCGGCACAAGCCTCTCTGCCATTGGTGTAGTGGAAAAAGTTATTCATCATTAACAAATAATTCTTTTCTGCATGTATAGACAGATCCAAGCCCACTTCAGACAACGGAGTTAGGGTCTCATCTGAAATATTGTTGGTTTTTCCTTTGCACTGAGCTAATTTTCGGATAAACAGTGTAGGGTTTTTATAGCTTCTTCCATGACACCATTCATCATGGGACGATGTAAAGCTCCCTGCATGCAGTCTTTCAGTAATACTTTGGACACAATTTGCTTTGTTCCTTTTTAAACCAATGGGATCTAGTCTAGAAGGGCCAGGTATGAGATTAACAGGCAAGTCAGCACAGATGACTTTCATAAGCTTTTGCAGTGTATCATCCTGATTTGTGGCTTCTGCAATGATTGTCCACATTTGATCCGAGACTGGAATTAATTTTTTAATTAAATTGACAGAAAACTGCATCTGTTTCTGTAATTTGCCCTTCTGTCCTGTCAAAGACTTTGTATACTACATCTGCAATCAATCCATCCTTCCCAGGTTTGTATTCTATGGTTAAGTCATACAGCTTCAGCTGCAACCTTTGAAAAGACAGAGGTGTTGCTGACAAGTCTTTAACTGAAACCAGTTTACAAGTGCCAGTGAAATCAGAACAACCTGAATGTATTGTAATCTGTGAGATGAATGTAATGATACTCAAGCATTTGGGGTTTCTTTGGATTGCACTTTAGGAAAGATACTCTGCTAGTCCCTAGCAGCAGCCATGCAAGAGGAACCTGCACTTGGCAATGAACTGAGCATAGAAACCTACCGGCTAGAAGGCCGTTTGTTCCTCTATCTTTGTATTAGCCACACTGGTTGGAAGCAGCTCTGCAGCAGCATGCCAGTCAGATTCCTTTCTCAGCCCTATATGGGTCTTGCAGGGATTGAACCTGAGACCTTCTGCATGCAAATAAGGTGCTGCCACACTAAGCGATGGCTTTCACCTCCTATGGATGCAGAACCCGAGAAGCTCTGGCCAAAAGCACCCCCGTCCCCTTTAAATTTTGAAAGTTTTAGAGGTTCATGTACTGTTCCCCCCCTTCATTTTATTACATATTTATTTGGAATACGTGCATCCGTCCTTTTGATTAAAATGATTCCCAGGATGGCTAACAACAGATAACAATCCAGAAATGACCCAGTTGATGGCAAAGGCCAGAATGTGGTGTGCCTTCCTTCAGTTGTGCTGTCCCCAGGGACTGATGGTTGGAGCAGAGTGTGCTTTGTGGCAGGGAGAGAAGCAAGGTCCTCCTGTTGAGTTATCAAGAGCAACTACAAAACTTGAGAATCTAAGAACTAGAAACCAGGAACTAGAAACCTGAGAATCTCAAACACTAACTTCCATTCCAGATTCTCTTCTTCACACAAGTCTAATAACAACCCTGCCTATAAATGAGTGAGAGTTATTTATGTTATTAAAAAAAATTACAGCACAATCCTTGCATGTCTACTCAGAAGTAAGTCCCACTGGGTTCAATGGGACTTACTCCCAGGTAAGTGTGTATAGGATTGTAGCCTAATACCCTCCCCCAATAATACGGCACCCAGAGCAGCTTTCAATGTTCCATAAAATACAATGAAATGCAGACAACTGGTTACACAACTGGTTAAAAAATAATGAAAAGAGAGAAGCCAGCATATGACATCATAAAAACACACACCATACAAAAAAAGCATAAAATGAGGCAGCAGCAGCAATAGCAGTAAAATAATAATAATAATAATAATAATAAATAATAAAAGCATCTAAAAATTCTAAAAACAGGCACATGCAAATGGAAATGATACAAACCCCATCTATTTTAAAATCAGATCACATGTTATTTTCTAGATCTGACAGCCAGCTTTATTCCTGAATGCTGACATTTGAACATTAAACATCTCTTCTAACACGTGGATAGCAGACGCAAAACTTGACTGCAGCAAGTGTTTTTTTTTTCACAACTTTAATACCCTTCCCCCTTCCCCCCTTCCTCAATTCAGAGTCAAAAGTTTTCATCAGATAACTTTTGGTCAGCCCTACCTTAAGCTACTCACGGATCAGTCATCTGGGATTTTGTGCATTTCATTGCAGGGAAAACATCCAGCTGCAAAGTTTGCATTGTGAAATATTTGCTCATTTATAAGGCCATCTTTCGAAGTGAATTTTTTAATGCTAGTTGCTGCTATACATAGAAACAGCCCTTGTAATAGTGCTGCTAATAGGGGCTGGCCATTTTCAGCCATGTTGCACGAGAGCCCAAAGATCCAATCTCCAGGAGTATCTGTGATGGATTGACACCTCCCTGCACTCTATTAAACAGTCATTAAAGAAATAGTGGTATTTAAACTATTGTAATATTCACTTTTTTTAAAGTGAAATAATTGTTGATCTTTCTTTGATGATGATGATGATGATGATGATGTTTAACACATAGGATGTGTAATGAAAGAACCAAATGAGATAAGATGATGGAATTCCATAATTGGATCTCCAGTCATTAACTTTTTGTCAAGACTTGCCTAATCCAGATAGAGACATGGTACCAGTGCAAAGCTTTTTAAAAAATCCTTCCCACCCACTCTGTTGTCACAATGAAATTGTCCCCCACAAAATTATTATTTGCCTTTTTAGAAAAAACATGATACAGAGCTGAATTGTGCCCCCCCCCCGACTGATTTTGATGAAAATTAAAAAAGTCAGGAGTTCTGATCATGGATCTCTGTCATCTCATTTACCTTGGGTCTTACAGGGCAATCCTATACATGTCTACTCAGAAGTAAGCCCCATCACGTTCAATGGGACTAACTCCCAGGTGCGTACACTGGGTCCCTGAGTTATGGACATCTGAGTTATGGATGTCCGAGTTATGGATGACCGCATTGGTGCTTTCGCACGTGCAGAATGTCCATTGTGGTGCTTTTGCACAGGCATGTTAGTGCTGGGCTGGCAAAAGCCAGTTGTTTCAATATACATATGTTCCAACTTCTTGACAAACCTCCAGAATGGAACTAGTACATAACTTGGGGGTTTAGTGTATAGGATTGCAGCCTTAATCTAGGAAATTGAAATATTTGATGGATTCTCTTTGGACTTTAGGGATGTGCACTCCCAAAAAATATTAATTTTGGAGTCCTATTCATTTTTGAGACACCCACATTTTGTTTGTTTGTTTTGGAGGTCTGGAGGTCTTGATTGTTCTGCTCCCGTTCATTTTTTTTAAACAAACATTCTGAATTTTAATTTTTCATTGTCACCTGTGTCTGCAGTGGCAGAAGGTCCCAATGAACAGTTGCCTCTTGGCAGTAGACTTTTTATGTTTTAACCACACTGGCCTGGACTGATTTGTGGCATGTAGATTAATAGCTGCCACTAGAAGACCACTGAACATTGACGCTCCTGGTGTCTGTGATGCAGACAGCAGTGAAAACTTCTCTGTTTAACAGAGAATGAAAACAAAAAATTAATGAAAATGACTGGGCAATAAATAGGGCTCCCCAAACCAGTCACTTGCAATGTCAATGCAAACCTCTCTTCTCTGTCTCTCTATAAAGGGGGGGGGAAGAGAGCGAGAGTGAGAGAGAGCGCACCTATTTCTTTATTCTTTTACAGACTGACAGCACAACCCTTTGCATGTCTACTCAAAAGTAAATTTCCTGGAATACAATGGGACTTAGGGCGCAATCCTACATAAATTCCGGGCAGTGGACGTAGTGTCTGCCGCCCAGAATATTCGCAAACATGCCGTAAGGCACGTTTGATGATGACTTTAGAGCTGGGAAGGCCGGCGTAAGGCCGGCCTTCCCAGCTCCACCGGCTGAGGACTCGGGCGGCCGCTGGACCCAACAAAGGTAGGATCCAGCAGACGCCTCGGGTGGGCGGTGGATGGAGGGGGGAGGAACGGTGGAGCTGGGAGGGCAGCCATAGGCCCAGCCATCCCGGGCGGGGGCGGGGACATGGTGTCCACCATATCCCAGTCTCTGCCGGGGTCCGGAGGGTGACTGGGCCGTTACACAACTGCCTCCGACTTCCACCAGCAAAATAGCCTATCGGCCCCAGCCACCATTACACTCAGGGAAGGGGACAATCATCCCCTTCGTCGAGTAGACTTTCCGCCGCGGGCTGCCTGCTGCAGGCAGCCCACGGCGGAGCGCTGGATCGGGCGGATGGCCTCGACCAGCCACCCAATCTTTAAGTAGGATTGGGCTGCCCCTCCCATGTAGTGTGTATAGAATTACAGTGTGTGTGTGTGTGTGTGTGTGTGTGTGTGTGTGTGTGTGTGTGTGTGTGTGTGTGTTTAGCTCCATTGATTGAAATAGCACATAGTCCTGTGTATCTCTTCAGAAAAGTGTGCAATGAATTACAGCCTGTGAAGAATTATAACTTTGGCCCACTGTAGTCTTCTTCAATTGAGTTGCTCTCTCAAGGCCGTGCAGGTAAGGTTTGTTTTGTCTGAACATTTTCTTAAGAAGATTTCACAAATAATACAAATAAATAATTTCCCTGCCTCTACCTTGAAACTCGCTCCTATTAATAAACATTGTACAAATGATGTTGCTGGCGAGGCTTTCTTGCTTTCTGCATCTTTTCGAAGATGGGGCTATTGAACTAAACGAGCTCTCCTACCACGAAGGATTGTTGAATTAAAAGAGAACTTTGTAGTTAACATTTTGTAACAATGTATTAAGTAACTTTCAATTAAAGTTTTCTATATATGTAGAAAATGTGTAATGAATAAATCAGTAAAGACCACATAATGAAAGCCTATTAGCAGGGTGAATATATTCTTGTAACCCAGATTTCTATACCACTTTACTATTATCTTCCATCAGAAGAGAACGTACAATTACCAATTTTATCTTATCTTGGACTTATTATTAAAGAGTAGTAAAGGAAACTTCATTCCAGGAGCTGTAATGTGATTTTTGATTAATAGTGGGACTTTTATGTGACAAGAATATTTCTCTTAGGCAAAGTATGCACATGTATCTTGGCCTGAACTGACTTGTTTCTGGCATGGTTCCCCCCTGGATTATTGGTTATGTAGATTTGCTAGTCTATTAGTATACACAGAGCAGATTACATCTCTAAGAAAACATATTGCTGAATAATGTACTGTATGTTTCAGAAGACAGAAGCAGATTTTAATCAATGCAGAGTCATCAAAAAACCAACACTGCTAACTGACCGTCTAAGTCAGTGGTGGCCAACCTTTCAACGTGAATGCTGGCCCTTTAAATGGTAGTATAAATGAGGGCACTTCAGCAGGTGCAGCTGCTTTAGCAGCACCATCAGCACTTACAGCTGCCAAGATTCTGTCTTCTACACAACTCTTAAGAACACAGAGGCCCTCATGGTGGAAGGTTGGCCACCCCTGGTCTAAGTCGACTGACCGGTCTTTGAAAGCAAAATTAGTTAAAACCTATAAAGTCCCCAGAACAGTCATTGCTTGAACCAAAGAGGTTCATTTTGTCAGAGGTAGGTAATATATTGGGAATTAGGTGCATTTGTGGAGGAATGAGCAGGTGGCAGGTATAATTTCCAAGAAAGCTCTTTTAAAATATAGTTTTAGTCAACACTTTCTGATTGACAGGGAGGAACTTCCCTGCCAGTTGCATATCCGGTCAACTCTTGTCGCTATTTGACTTTTTCCAAACGAAAAACTCCCAAGGTTTATTTATTATACATAATTAAATTGCGTTGCACATGAGCAATTTAGGCTTCTGCCCAATGTGACTGACCATTAATGGTGTATAATTTTCAGTTCAGTTTAAGTGGAACTGTAGCCAGCCTTTCTTGAATGTGTTACTGTTATGGAGAAGTATGTCTCATGGGAGGCACCCTATCTTGGCCAACATTCATTTTGCCCTTGGACAGCTGGAGCTGAAGATGTTGGATGCCAGCAAATAAGAGCTTAGAATGGGCTCCACAGCCACTGCTCTGGTGGCATCGCAGCACGATTCTTTGTGCTGTATTATCACAGTAAGTAGATGTGGAAGAGCACGTTGCTGTGGGGTTGTGCTGTGTGACGTAGAGTGCCTAGATCTGTAATACAGCACAGAGTTGTGAGAAGGTGTGTGTGTGTGTGTGTGTGTGTGTGTGTGTGTGTGTGTGTGTGAGTGAGTGAGTGAGTGAGTGAGAGAGAGAGAGAGAGAGAGAGAGAGAGAGAGTCCTGATGACATTTTGTCCACCACAGAATCAGCTATTTCAGTGCAGACTGAGGCATGTAATTTGGTCAAATGATAACTACAATAAGGGTAGGCATTTGTTCGGCACAAATGAAAAATTGAGTCAAAGCCAAGGTGCCCAGTTTTTCCTCACACCAAAATGAATGCACTCATACTGACAGCAAAATCCTGTGTAAGGATCCGGCACCGGATCCCTACACAGGATTTTGATGTCTGGCCCACCATGTGGCGGGCCGGAGGTCTACTCGGGGAAGGGGACGAGTGTCCCCTTCCAAGTGTAAATCGGGGCAGGCCCTATCGGCCTCCTCGGATTTCTGCCAGCTAAGTAGCTGGCAGAAGTCGGAGGAGGCTGTGTAATGACCGAGCCAGCCCGGCGGGGACGGGGATATGGCCGATGCCATCCCCCGCCCCCTCCCGGGCTGGCTAGACCAATGACCCCCCTCCCTCGCCCGTTGGACCGCTCATGCGGCCGGCGGTGGACATACCTTCTGCCGCCGGCCACATGTTCATCCTAGCGCCGGAGTGAGGGAGGCCAGCCTTGCACTATCCTCCCTTACTCCCGAGGAGGCACAAACATGCCTTATGGCACATTTGCGACAGCTTTGGGCGGCAGAACGCTCATTCCGCCACCCGAAGTCTGCGGTGGATTGCGCTGTAAGTGAGGAACCCCACTTATATGTGATCATGCGAGGGGGGTGGACTTACCTTTCCTGGTGGAACGTGAGCTCATCGGTGAAGCTGCTAGTCACCATTTTGGGTTTGGGTCAATTCTCCAGATATAGTATTGTTTGAGGGCATTGGGGAGAAATGGCAGCCACCGGTGGGAGCCACTATTTTTTGTGATTGCCTCCATTTTGCCCCCAATGCCCTGGACTGATGCTGAATCCAGGAAAATGTGAGAAAATCAAAACGGCAGCCAGCAGCTGGCAGCTGTGCAAAAGAGCACCTGCCACTGTCTATATAACTAAGAAAAACAGCAACATGAAGGTGAATGGGAGTAATGAATCATCACTTTTCTTGGCAAAATAGATGGAAGCAGAGCCCTGAATACTTCTTGATTACTTTTGTGTAATTTGCAAAGAAAGGAAGTGACTAAAACTATGCATTCATCATTCATAACTGGTGCGCAGCATGTACATTATATTTTCTACTTGGCTGTCCTCAATGGCTGCAAACATACATTTATGATGAGCTTATAATATTGTAATTTAAAGGTGTAGATTATGTGGGAGGCGAGGCAATGATGCGAGGGGGGGGCTATGATGCATTGCCCTGTCCACTCTACGGGAGGAGGTCCATCATGGGGGTGACGCACTGACCTCCCGTATTGGGTGATGCAAAGCCTAAGAACGCCCTGCCTCAATTGTATACAGCACTGTAAGAAGCAACCCTGAATGGGTGCACTTGGACATGCAGGTATTTCTCATCCTCATTTATCCTTCTGTGAAATGGGAACAGCCTCATAAGGTTGTTCATTGCATGAATGAGATAAGGATCATTAAGCAATTTGTTCTTTGAAAATGCTACATGAATGATTCAGAATAAACTATTTTATCTGCGTGCTACAAAAACTGAATATATTGTTACTGAACCAGTTATGCAACTAATAATTTTACTTACACACACACACACACACACACACACACACACTACTGGACCACAGTGGAAGTAAGAGCAACCTATTTTGCAAGGGTGCTGTGTTGAGCATCAGTAAGGTTAGATCCAATAGAACTTTGCCCATTGAAAATGTACTGTATTAATTACCGGTACCATTAATAATACCTTAAACTGGTATTTACATTACCTTAAACTGGCACTATGTTTCAGAGTTATTATAAATGAAATGACTTTGTCATTTAACATACTTGTCACATTTTTTTTTAAATGAAAATGCTTGCATATTCCAAACCCTCTTCTCTGAACAACAAAGACGTTTCTATGGGGTCATTGCCGTTTCACCTTTATTCATTTCCCTTCTCTTTCAGTCATGTATTTATTTGTAAATTTCATTTCAATCGGAAAAACCCTTGAGATCCTCCATCTCACTTTCAAGAGGGTCTCTTGGGAGACCCTGATGGCAGCAGCCGAACTCCAACCTCCCCTCCAAAAGCTAAAAACTGAAACAGAAAATGGCTTCTTCCATGATTGTTTGTGTGGCTGCAAGGAGATATGGAGAGATGAACTCATTTCCTTTTCAAAATGCCAGGAAAGATGTGCAGTCATAAGACCTCAGTGTTTATTGGATTGTCCTGGTTGCTCTCTGTTTCTGTTTCCTCCACCTCCTTTTTTCTGTGCATTCTCCCTTTTGTCTTGCAGCACTTCCACACAGCAGACAAGAGTCTCTTTGCATAGCTGGTAATCCAAGCCAATGAATTGCAGCTCCTGCAATTTACATGAAAGGGATGCAGGCCACATACTCTCTGTGCAATCTGTACAAAAGGCAGGCACAGATTGGCTTTCCTTGTCTTAGGCTTTCATGGGGAAAGCCATCTAATGATTGTGATCTTTTAATTAATGCTGCATTTAGCTTAACATGAAACAAAGGTATTTGTGTTAAGGTTAACAAAACAGACTTTTAAAGGAAGGGGATCCACATTAATTGCAGTTCACAGATTTTTAAATAGGATACAAGGGGCATACAGTAAGGTCCTGTTACCCAAACACACAGCAGGGCTTGAATGTATTAGGAATTAGAGACTGATCGGAATTTCTGCTAAACTGAAATGCTTAGATCATGGAATGAAATGGACCCTTAATAAAATATTTTTGCTGATCATTGCAAAAAAAAATAAAAATCAAAAGAAAGATAAAGGAATGAACTTCTCTGCATGACACAAAAAGTATTTCCAATGTTGATTTATCTTAATAGCAAACACATAACCACTTTATGCTATTGTTTTGACTTATAAATCAAATCCATGTTACAGTAATAGTGGTTATAATGCCCAGAAAGATAATCTGTGCTAAGTATGATATTAGTTTAGTTACCACAAGGCAATCTCATTCTCTTGCTTTCAGGACTGGCCCAAGAACTCCTGAGGCCTGAGGCAACATGCCAAATGCTGCCCCCCCCCCATGAGGATTTGCTGGCCCCTGCTCCTCCTTCTCTCCAGCGTTCTAGCTCAGCACTCTCCTCCCCTCCTCATTTCCTCTTCCTCTCTGTCGTCCTCTTCCATTTCCAATCCAGGGAGCGGAAGGAGGAGGAGTGGAGGCAGGTAGGCGGACACAGAGGCGTCGCTGCCTCTGTTGGCGCCTGGAGCAAGGGGCGCCCCTATCGCCGCGGCCGACAGGCTGCGGCGCACTCCGGAGGGGCGGGGTGGCACGGCACCCCCCCTCAATCGGGAGAGCCGGCTCGGGGACGTCTTCCCCGGCCGGCTGCCCGGGGGCCTTGGTCCGCGCGAGAACGGAATTTATACCGTTCTTTTTGCGCATGTTCAGACTGTTACTGAGGGAAAAGGGCAGCCTTTTTCCCTCAGTAACAGTCTGAGCATGCGCAAAAAGAACGGTATAAATACCGTTCTCGCGCAGGCCTTCCTTAGAAGGCCCCGGGCAGCCGGCTGGGGAAGACTCGAGTCAGAGTCAGAGTCGCGGGCGGGGCGGGTGGGGCGCCCTTTGGGCGATGGCGCCCGGAGCGGGTGCTCCGCTTGCTCCGCGCTAGATTCTCCTCTGGGCGGACAGAGAAGCAGGTGCTCACCCCCAATATGCTGTCTTCAGTTGGCCTCATGGATGGGTCAGCCCTGCTTGCACTTGTGAGGAGGGAAGGCATGTCTTGCTATTTCCCAACAGCTGTGAGAGGCCAGAAGAGGGGGTTCAACAAGATTTATTCTGCTTAGAATTTGTCTTGGCTTCTGCCAGAAGTGTCAGCAGCTGATGGTCTGAACTGACTCTCACCTGTGGAAGTGAAGTGAAGTTCTCGGACTGACCTTCCTCAGCCACTACCACCGATCTTGGCCATGAACAGGAAGGTGTGTAGTGGCAGCAGCAGCAGCAATGAAGGAGTGGTTCCCTGCATCCTCTCATTCAGGGCATAGTGGGGGAATAATCAGTCCTTGAGGAATCAAAGGTGCTGAAAAAGGAAGGACGGCATATTTTTTAAAAAATGTTATCTTCATAAGTTTGTGTAGAATAACAGCACAATCCTGCGGAACTATCTGGCAGGCGGTTCAGGGCCACCCACTGGATCCCATGCTCGCTCCTGGACGCTCTGCAGTGGCCTGGAGGTCTACTCAGGGAAAGGGGATGTTTGTCCCCTTCCCCCAGTGTAGAGCTGCGAAGGCCCGATGGGCTTCCTTGGATTTTCACCAAATATTTAGCTGATGGAGATGGCTCAAACGGGGACAGTGATATGGTGGATGCCATCCCTCCCCCCCCCCGGGCTGGCTCGGCCTATGGCCACCTCGCTCGCTGCCAGGACCACCCTCGCCGGGGAATCTCTTACCTGCCTCCAGCGGCCATGGGAACATCCCAGCAGCAGAGTAAGGGCGGCTGGCCTTGCGCCGGCTGGCCTTACTCCTGAGTTGTCGTGAACATACTTTACGGCTAAACGTTCGCGATGGCTTTGGGCGGCGGAACGCTTGTTCTGCCGCCCGATCTTCTGGGAGGATTTGCTGCCCATGAGTTTTGGGTAAATAATGCATGAAGTATGATGTTGAGGTTCTCAGAGAGATGGGCGATAAGGGCCCGTAAGCCTTGGGTTCCCGAGGTCTTTTTTTCTCTCTCAAGAGCTTATCATTTGGTATTGCCAAAAATGGTGTATCATAGTGATTCTCAAACATTTTAGCACCGGGAACCACTTTTTAAAATGACTTTTAAAAAGTAATTTTTTTTTAAATTTCTAGAAATAAATAATATATTTATTTATTTACAAGTATTATTTTATGTATTTATTTGCATTACAATCCATTTCTTGTAATGAGGCAGCCCTAATGAATAGACTCAAGGCTTGAGAGGCTTGTTATATGACCCAGCCTCCACCTGCCTCCACTATCTGTCATTGACAGACTTGGAAAAAAAAAAACACACTCCAAAAGATGCTCAAACATTTATCGCCCTAAATTTACACAAGCTTTCAAACTGCAGGAGTTCAGCTCTTTGATGGGCAATTAGCAGTTATCTGATTTTTGAATAGCTTCAGGGCTTGTGGCAAGTACTTATCTGATCTTTCCATCACCTGGGACCCACTAGAAATCATGTCGCAACCCACCAAGTGGGTCCCGACCTACAGTTTGAGAACCACTGGGGTAACAAATCACTATACTATTAATGATAATGATTACAGATTTCAGATAACACATTGATCTGCAACTTGTTGGTCATTAGCATGAGAACTACCGCCATGTGCTGTTTAATAGAAGGTGAAAATCAGAGAATGTGCAAGATAGAGTAGGAGAAGGAAGGGAACAGATATTAACAGAGAGATAGAAGAATAAACAGTAAAGAAAGATTAAATATAGGTTATGTGTTGCAGATTGGGGTTTAGGCTGTCACCCATACCTTGAAGTCTACCAATCTTGAAGACTACCAAGATACAATATATAGAACTTTTTTGGGACATCCGCAGAATCTCAGACTTCCACTGAGAATATTTGTGGGAATGTATGAAGTGTGTACAGCCCAATTTAAGCCCTAGCATTTAGATTTAAGTTAATGCAATCCCACTGAAGTCAATGGGATTTAGACCAGATTAAAGTATTCTTGACTTTTTAACAGGCTTACAGAGGAGGCTGTCCAAGATAAGATACATTCAAGGATAAGGCCTCTGTTAATGGGGCTGTCAGATAGCTTGTTTATATATCCCACTTAACCCTAGAGTTCATAGGTCTTCCATGTCAATGAGAAAGGGTTTAATCTCTGCTATTGATGCCGAAGAAGCTTACATGAATGACTCCTTTTAATACATGCAAATCTCCCTCTTTGGACACCTCCCATCCCTCAACAACTCTGCCCTAACTTTACCCAAAAGTTGCTTGCAAATACCTCCAGAGGCTTCCGTATTAGCGAGAATCTAGGTTTTCATGTCATATGCACTATGTGAGCCCATTCCTTTAGATTTTTTTCCCCCTTACCCTGCTCAGGACTGGAATCACCAGAAGGCTCACCCATGATTCAAGGGAATTACTGGATATCTTTATGTAGGTATATAAAAGCTTCAATCAGATGTAAAACACAATGTTATTATAAGCAATGCTTCATAAGACCTTCTGACCAGGAGGCCATTTCGATGGCCTGTTACAGTAACTCCATTGTAAGGATTAGCGTGTATTGTAACATGTATTGATATCCTGGGCCTAAGCCTATCAGGACCTTATGCTGATCTTGTGATCCATAATTGTTAGTCCTGGGCTGATGGTGGGAAAGCTGCTCCATTCATTTGGTGGAGTGTGGCCACCAGGGCAAACAGCCAGATGCTGCATGTGGGCAACAGTGGCTCACTGACCCTCCAGCATCCCCTGTTGTCACCAGTAAGTCAGTGGAAGGGGAGGATCTGGGGTGGGGAGCAAACTGGGCCAGGTGCAAGAGGGAGACAATCTCAGTGAGTGATTCATGCTCTCACTGCACTTTGTATGCCCTGTCATAAGGCCTCCAGGGAATGCTTCCATGATCCATTGGCCAAGAGACTTGCATGTCAGCTTCTCTTCCCACCATCCTCACTGTCCAAAAAGAAAGCCTGTTGTCTGGTGGGAAGGAACAGTGGGAGAAGGAGGACTGCCACAGTCGCTGAGGGACCTGGCAGAGTCAGCCCATCCTCTTCTTCCCATCCTCTGTCTCCATAAACAAATGTGGCTAGGATGCATGGTGGGTCCTTTTCTTCCTATCTTCCAAAGGCAGAAGGGAGAGGAACAGCTGCTACCTACCACCAGCTATTGCCTCTAAGCTTGCTTGGGGAAATACAGAAGCCCACTGTGTCAGGGGAGCTCTTCTAAATTGGGTGTCACCCCACTTGCATTAAACCCAATTTATTCTGACCCAGGTTCTCCTCCTAGGAGCAAGTTTGTTCCCTTTAAATAATTTCAATCTGAAATGCTCTCTCAATTGCCCAAATGCCCGCTGTAAAGCACTCTCTCCTCTCTCAAATAGTTATAACGCTGTGTGCAAAAAGGCTACTTTACTCTGGACAGGCAATTAACAAAATGTACTGCTTTACAGCAACCCTTATCTCTAACACCATAAATCTCCCCAAACAGAAACCCTTCTGCAAAGCAGTTTGCACAACAGAAATAGTCTCCCTCCAAAAATCCCCCAAACCAGCCTTTTTCAGCAAGTGTCCAGCTGAGTTTTCTCCAAGGTCCTTTGCTCTGTAGTCAATCCAGCAGAGGTTCCCCATCTGAGCAGAATCATCATCGTCATCACTCAGCAATCCAGCAACATGGATGGTGAGCTGTCAAAGTGCCTTCCTGCTCCTACTGCTGTTGCTTTTATACTCTTAGTCCCCATCAACTCTTTATTGGTGGCAGCTGTGGGCTTACAATCACTGCCCTCATTATTGCCCACAGCTGTGAAAGTCCTATTTAGTGCTAATTGAGTGGAGCTGCAAGCCACACCCACTGCACTCAAAGTCCCAGCTTCTTCCTAATTAGTAGCAACACCTGTGGGCCATGCCCAATTGCTTGCAGGTGTGCTTCCACCCACACAGTCCTGGGTGTTAACCCCCTTGCTGTCCAGTCCTGTCAAAGTCCAAGTCTTCATCTGTTAACTACTCGCTGCCTGGATCTGTCAACAAGGGTTCACTGCTGACACCACTCTCGGCTCCTGCCAGTCTTCTGGATCTTCTTCCACTACAGGAGCTCAGTGCAGAACTTTGTCCAGGGTTTACTGTGCCTGTGTGCGACTCTCCCAGTGGACTCTCTCTGGAAGATACAGGCCAAGTTTCAAAGAACTGCACAATTAGTTGTGCAAGCCCAAGGCTGTTTTAGGTCTGCTTTTCTTGTTCTGCAACCCTGCATGACACACAGCGAACTAACTTCGAAATGTCTGAAAGTAATTAAAGTATCAAAGTAATTTGATGTGGCTCATTCTGTTTGGCATTCCCATGCCTAAAGTAGCTTTTTGGATCTCATCCTCAATATTAGTAAGTGACCCATAGATTGCTTGTGAGAATTGTACATACGTATCAATACTACATACCAATAAGAGAGTTACTTTTACAATTCCTATGATAATATAATAATCCAGGCACCTGGATTGTCTCTTGGAAAGTAATACAACTAATTAGTCTAAAATTACATTTAGAAAGTGTTACATTTAAAAACAATAATAAAAAGTGTCCAGGCTGAAGAAAATAACATTGGGATCGTAAAATTATGACTTCTGTAACGTGGGCTGCAATCCTGTACATATTACTTGGGAGTAGGTCCTATTGAATACTTTCAGGTAGACATGCATAGGGTTGTGCTTTTGGTTACAAGAACCTACAGTGCAATCCTATGCATATCTAGTAAGAAGTAAGCCCCACAGGTTTAATGGCACCTACTCCCAGATAAGTTTGCGTAGCGTTGGTGCCTTAGTCCAGTCACCAAGACGTATATGGTTTCCTCTCAAACAACTAAAACAGTAAGATATGTGTATGTGGGGAAATTATGAAGCCAAACAAAAATGAGACATCCACTTTTAAATCAATAATATTCAGATGTCATCCCAACATTTTTGTTTGTTTATTTGTACTAGTTCTTGCCTGAATGCTAACATGATAAATAGCTATTTACAATTTGGAAACCATATTCTGAGATCTTAGTATTTTATCATCATCACCACCACCATCCTCCTCCTCCAATTATATAATTATATCCTGCTTTTCTAGAGAAAAGTTTGCAAATCCGTTCACATAGTAAACGAGGTGGGAAGACTGCTCCTTCTACCACTGGCAAAGCAGCCCCAACTGAATGAGTAATGCTTTAAAAAAGAATGTATTGTTTTGTATGTGTGGGGTTAATGTACAGGTGCATACTGCAGCCTGATCCAACAAAGTTTGTTCATGCCAATCAAGAGAACCTTCAAGTACAAGGTTGAAGCATCAAGCATTTAATGCCTTAATTTAAGAGTGGAGTGTCTTAGTGCTGTCTCCTTTCTATCGAGAGAAATGCAGGGTATGTGCAGGTGTGCTTTTCGAGGAAGAAGCAGCAGTAAATAACTTGTGACAAGATAAAGCCAGAGATAAAATTATGAGTTCTGTGCTGATTTGTGTAGACATTAGATATCTTAATTTTATCATAGAAAGAGATGATTTTATATATTCTGCCTTTAATTACAGGTTAACCGACTTGGCTGTCTTTGCCTTTGACATTTAAAAGAAAAAAAGGAAGATGGATGCACACAACGATTTTCAAAATTACCCAGCACTTAGAATTGGGGGATTTTTTTTTCTTGGACTTTTTCCCCTTCTTTCTTTTCTGTCAATGTGAGCCATGAGCTATTTTTATTTTATGAGATATACTCTTCTCATTTGTCCACAGATAACATTCTCTGCTGATTTAATCGGTAAGAATGGAGTAATGTCATAAGATTTTGCTCTTAACCTAGCCCATTATTAGTCTGCCTGCAAACTATGTGTAAGTGTTTGCAGCTGACACCGAGGCCAATTCATACATTACTAACAGTGATGTTAGTGATGTGGAAGCCACTGCCGTGTAGGCTGCTGACAAGCAGCTCTCTGTAACATTTGGCAGAAGCAGATAGTGGAGGTGGTGCCAACAGCATGGTTATTTTTCACCCCAGTGTTACATAACTGCCTCCACCAGGATGGAACTGTGAGAAGCAACTGTTTGCCCTTGCTAATTGGGCAAATAGGCACTTTTTAAGGGGGTTGAAGGTTGACACTTTCTGTGTCCCCTTATAAGCAGGGGTAGGCCTACCAGATCTCCAACCGGGACAGAGTGCGAGACCTTTAGGAGAAGGAATGTGGGCAGGTGTAGCTTGTTAAACCTTAGAGCACAATCCCACTGAACACAATGGGGCTTGCTTCTGAGTAGACATGCCTAGGATTGTGCTCTAAGGGTTAACGAGCTACACCTGCCCACATTCCTTCTCCTAAAGGTCTCACACTCTGTCCCGGTAAGCCTGGTAAGATCTGGTAAGCCTAAGCAGGGGGAGAGTAACTGTCCCTATTCGTCCCAGCATAGCAACTTTTCGAGGTGCAGTTTGTGGGCGTCTGGTTTGTTTTGAAGTTTGTGAGCCCCTTTGGAAGAAAGTCTGATTCATGCAACTTTTTTCTTTTAACGTATTAAAATCAACCTAAGGTTTTTCACTGGAGTTTGACATAGTCAACAAATCTTGTCGTGATACATGATATCTTGTAATCTGGGCAAATGCTGCAATGGCACTTTTAGAAGATCTTTTGAGAATCTGGTAATCCATGATCTTGATGTGTGTCAGAGGGAGCGTTGATATAACCAACATATTAAGTCAGATCGTTCTTAGGGCTGTGCTCAGGTTTTTCTTATGAATATTTTGGGTGAAAGAAGAGTTTGTGTTAAGGTTAGGGTTAAGATCCTAGCCAATCTGGAATTACAGGCATTGCCAATCAGATTTGGCTATGTGATGACATTACAAAGACAATCAGAGAGGACAGAAACTGTAATCCTCACTGTGAATAGGCTTCCTGATAATCGTCAGTCTATAGGCCTCCCACTCTGCAATGGATCTCCTTGGACCTATGCCAGCTACTTTGCATGCTTTTAGCTTACAGAATGCCAGCTACGTTTAGCTACTGACCTATGCCAGCTACTTTGCGTGCTGTCAGAAATGCTTTTGCAGCGGCCAGAAAGCAGGTAGTGCTGCAAGCCCATAAGATTTGGCTGATATTGAGTGGATCTTTTATCTCCTGTACACTGATAGATCCACTCAGTTTCCAGAGGGCTTTTGGTGATTTTCCACTTGTCCAGACTGGCAACTTGGTTGGATGAAATTGATAATCTTGATCCATTTCAATCTGGCTTTCAACCTGAGATCAAGTCTGAAATTGCCGTGTGGCTCGATCCAACGCAACTCCGTGCGCAGCAATGCAGCAGCGCCAACATGGCGGAGGCTAACTCAGGGCATGGGAACATTTGTTCCTTTGCCCCAAGGAAGGCCCCTACCAGCCTGGTGGGTCTACTCAGACCTGTGCCAGCAATATCAGTGGTGCAAGTCCACATGGACCTGTGAAAGTGGATCAAGCATGAGAAGAGGGTGAGGATTCGGTGGATGCCACCAAACCCGTCCCCTTCCTGGGCCCAATCCAGCCTCCTCCCTCCCCCGTTGCCTTCATATTCTGCCCTCGCCGTGCAATTCCACCCCTCCCTGCCTCCCTCCTGCCCCATGCACAGTCTTACCATCGGTGGTGGGCATCTGTTGGCAGCTGGTGGGCTCCAGTGGGCTCCAGCACATCACCTTTCGTGATGGCTTGAAATCATATTATGCCACCAGAACAACAAACACTTGTTTGGTGGCATAATGTGCTTAGGATCAGGCTGCCCACCACCTACGCTGGAAACTGGACAGGGACAATATGTCTCTATTGGTTCTATCAGACTTTTCAATGGCATTTACTATTGAACATGGTGCTTTTTGGATCAGCTCTTGGGGTTAGAACTGGAAGGTATGGTGTTGGGCAGGTTCTGGTCTTACTTGGAGGGTAGGATGTAGGGTGCTGCTGCTAGTTTTGTTCAGTTCCATGCCTGTGGCTTTTGGGATCCTTCAGGTTCCATCTTTTCCGCTATGCTATTTAAGATTTAAACTACTAGGGGAGGTCATCAGGGGATTTGAACTGAGGTGTTATCAGTACGCAATTACAACTATCATGACATCATCTGATCCCAGGGAGTCAGTGGATGCTCTGAACCAGTGTTTCGAAATTGTGATGGGCGGCATGTGGACTAATGAGTTGAAACAGGGGTTCTGATTAACACTTGGAAAGCTGGTCCAGGAATGGGTGTTGAGCCTGTTCTTGGTGGGGTTGTGCTCCCTTTGAAGGAGCAGGGGAACAACTTGGGCAAGCTTCTGACCCTGCTCCTAGAGAGGCAGGTGGCAGCTGTGGTCAGGAGTGCTTTGTCCATCTCTGATTGGTACTCCAGCTGTGGCTTTTCCTAGAGAAAGCAGATTGGACTATAGTCACTCATGCTTTGGTCACAACTTGAGTGAATTATTGCAAGGTGCTCTCCGTGGGGCTGCCCTTGAAAAGCATTCAGAAACTGCAGCTGTTTCAGAATGCTGCAGTTTGCTGATGGAAGCCAGGCAGGCAGAGCATATCCCTTATTCTGCAAGAAGTACACTGATTTCCCATCTGTTTCTGTCTTCTGTTCACAGTGCTGGTCACGACAGTTTGGTCCTTCAACAGTCAACACCTTCATCAGTGATGGCGAACCATTTGGGCTTGGTGTGTCAAAAATTTTGAAAATGCCTAACTTGACTCTGCTGGTGTGTCTCCCCCCCCCAACTTTTAATAGTACTTTGACTATTGCTACTTTTAATAGTAATTTTGAATTGAACGGAACTGAAAACAACTGTAGAACACATTGCATTTTATTTAACATCAATTAGTGACTTATTTGTTGCTGAGTTTTACTAGATTAAGAGGTCTGCCAAAAATCTCTGCCCTAAATGTTCAAGATAAGCCTGTAAAACGTTTGCGAAAATGTAAGGTGTGTTGGGGGCCCTGGGGGAAACACTGGTGTGTCACCCAAAATGACCTCGCGTGTCACCAGTGACGCGCGTGTCATAGGTTCGCCATCAGGGACCTTAATGGTAGCCTTTTGCCATATGCATACCCCTGCTAACTGGGCAAGAGGTACTTTTTCAATTGGTGCTCCTCTTATATTTAGCAGGGGGAGAGCAACTGCCCCCCTTTCACCCCAACACAGTGTCTTTCTGGTGGCTGTTTGCTGGTGTTCTTCTGCATCTTTTTTAGATTGTGAGCCCTTTTGGGGATGGGGAGCCATTTAATCATTTGATTTTTGTCTGTAAACCACTTTGTGAACTTTTTGTTGAAAAGCGGTATATAAATACTATTAATAATAATTAATAATAATGATATGAAACTACCGATCCAGATCTTCAAAGGAGGCTCTGCTCTGTATGCCACCATTAAGTGAGGTTCAGGTGGTATGCATGTTGGATAGAACTTTCTTGGCGATAGTCCCCGGAGACAGAGATACACCCCCACGTGGGGGGCCACCGACGCGACGCCCCCATGTGACTCTGCAAGCCACACCCCCTGGAGCCAAAATAGCAGGCATTTTGGAGCTAAATGGCTCCAGGGCGGGCGGGTGGGCCCAACACCAAAATGGACCAGCCAGCTCCAAGATGACAGGATGCATCCTGGAGGCAAGTACGCTCCCCCGCTGCCTTGGGGCCCACGGCTCCCCACCCCTACCCCAACGACGCTTCTGATAGCCCCCCTCCCCAGATATGAAACTCTTTGTTTCAAGGAGTTGGAGAAGCCCTCTGTTTCTTCGTTTTTAAAAAAGCTGCCAAGATGCACCTTTTCGGCCAAGCTTTGTGGCTGGGAAGCTGAGCTGCTTCTGGAATGTTTTCTGCTTTTATTGTAAATGGTTTTTATACTTCTATACTCCTGTGAGCCACCTTGGGACTATCCAGTCAAAGTCAAGATAGAAATGAAAAAAATAAATAAATTATCCAGGGTAGGGGAGATTTTCATAAAACACAGCCCCTGTTTGGGCCCTGCCCTAGCTGAGTGGTCTATATAAGAATGGTAAGGTGTTTCTGCCCCAATTTGCCCATAGTAGTAACTCTTAGCTAGCCTTGATTCAAACTTCTTTTTTCAAATTCAACACATGCTTGATTACAACACGAGTTGCCAGCTGTATCAGATTAATGGACCAACTAGCCCAACTTTCTATCAACTCACAGTGGCCAAGAGGATGCTTTCGAGAGTTAACTGAACCAAATGACTCCCAAGCAGGTCATAATACTGTACGAGACTTTAAGGTTGGCTCTCACAACCCGTTTCTATTTATAGATCTGTGCTCAGGATAGTCTTCTATGGGAATAATACACTTTTTATCGAAGTCAATGGCAAAACTCCCATTCATTTTAATGATTCCAGATTGAACCCTATGCCTTGTTATGGCTAATACATGATATTGTGGCAACACATGCAGTAAGGTGTATAAAGCCATACAGTTTTCCCTAGCAGGTGAAATTAGATTCACCTGCAATTCATGACCGTCAAATGCCAACCTGTCTTTGCTATACATTTACCCAGTGGGATAGGTAAAGTGGAACACTTAGCTAAGGTTTAAGACACCTCTTGGAAGAGATTGTCAATTTCATCTCTATTTTTGATGAGCTAGAACAGTGCTTCCCAAACGTTTTAGCACCATGACCCAAATTTTAAAATAACAATCTATCACGACCCACATAGCTTTACTTCTGGTTGCCCATCTGGTCTGAAAGGGGCCCTGCTTCCACCTCCTCTTGCCTCACCATCTCCCCACTCCCACGACCTGCCATCTCCCATAGCCTGCCTGTGGGTGAAATTGACTGCTGCTCCCCACGCTGCCTATAGTCCATCGAATGGGTCTGATAAGTGTTTCCCCAGGCAGAAACACTGCAAAATTTTCGTGAACCACCAAAAATCAGCTCGCAACTCACTGGTGGGTCACGGCCCACAGTTTGGGAAACTCTGAACTTATTCCAGTGCTGCACAGGGGAAAATGGGGCATCACAGCAGTAATATGGTCACAGAATAAATCAACAGTTGCCCCAAGTCTTTGACCATTTTTAAGAACAGAAGTTGTCATAAGGAGGTATGACACTAATCACAATATAAAACATCTTGCAATATTCAGCTGTAACCTGGTGCCGAGAACTTGATTATAAGCCAGGAGAGACAGTGATACAGTATGGGAAATACCAGCGTATCATCAGGCTTACAGTTGGTGATCATAAACTTCAAGCTGGAATTTGGGTCTGATTTATAGCCCTTGCAAACTCACTGAAGGAAAAGAAAAGTTTTCTATCCTCCATGTTTATCTGGCGCTACATATATGCCAGTTCTTTCGGTTTTCATGAGAAATACCTTCGGGTGATTTCTGCTGTTCATTCCTCCTCCCCATATGATTACAACCAGATGGCAAAATATTATTTTTCTTAGGTTAAAGGTACTCAAAGGCAGCAGTTCATACTGACTTAATCTGAGGCTGATGAAGTGGTTTGTATCTTTGGAGACATCTAGATTGAATTATCACAGCACATTATTTTATGTGGTCTCTTGGATCAAATTCCTTGGATAGTATTAAGCTGTATAACAGTCACCACACCACAGGCAAGTTCCATGGTTTATCTGGATATCGCTCTACTTATGGTCACTGACTCTGCTCTTGAAACATGTTATAAAAGTGCTGCGTCAACAATGGATGCAGTTTGCTATTTTGACCAAATCTTCATCATAAGACGTTACTAGTTCAGCCCCGTTACTCCCCAGTGAAATTGTTTCAAAAAGGCTCTAATGTTTCCCGACATAAAACTATCATCATACAATGGCTTTCATCCATAGAGCTTAGAGTCCATCGAAAGTGATCCAATAATCAGTAGTTTGAATACTTAAAACGTGCTATGGCTCAAGATGCCACTATGGAAGAAAAACATGACAATTTTCTCTTAGGCGCATGTAGCCGTATACAGCAAAGCAAACATTCCTTGGGCTTCTCATTCTTCCTGCTCTGGCTCACTAGTCGTTGATAACATATTTATAATTCTGTAGCATATGCATGAGCATGCCCTATTTTAAACATAGCTGCCTTAGATGGTTAGACATTTCTAAGAATGTCTGTCAAAATAGCTGACAACAGGAATGCCACAGGTGCATGCGGGCTTCCGCCAGCCGTATGGCAGGTACAGGTCCGAGTAGACCCTTTGCGGGGGCTGGAGCTTTCCCTGGAGCAAGGTGATGAATGTCCCTTTACCTCGAGGAGCCCTCCCAATGCCTGCTTTTCCACACAGGATACAGCGTAGCCTGCACCGGTGCCGTTGCATTGTTCTAGGGAAAATTAGGTAGGATTGGGCTGTCCATTTGGCAGAGCTGGATATTTTCTTCCAGATTCCACTGAATGTCCAGAATGTAACTTGTGACCCAATCCTATCCTGGTCCTATGGCAGCTGCCTTAAGTCTAGTTACAGCAGCACAAAAGGCACACCACCATCTCTGCCAACAGCCCACCCCAGGCCACACCAGAGCAAGTATGGTGGAATCAGGTCATGAGTGGTTCAGGGGAGGATCAGGGTTGTTCAGGGGGTGAACGGGGGGTGGTTTGGGGGTGGAACTCAGCAGCAGCACACACTGGATCCTGTCACCTTTTCCTGGTCCAGTCATGCCCCCGACTGTAGCAAATGAGCTGGTGTGGGTCCGAGAAGACCTATTGACAACCAGGCAGCTTATGGAGATATACTGTAAGTATAAAATAGTTTTACTTACCTCTTCCAGGCTGTCTGGTTGTCTCCATCGCATAGTATGCAGCACGCGCTTCGTTGGTGGTGCTGCATGCTATGGTTTGGCAGGGGATAGGATTGGGCTGCCTGAGTTCCAATTCTGTCAATAGACTTACTGGAACCCAGCAGTTTTAGATAGCCCTGGAAGCTTCAGAAGAGTTGTAGACTGCACTGCACATGCCCTTACCTATTTTGTGCAATTGATGTTTAACAGTTAAGCTCAGTTGTAGCCCAACCTGATAAGCCATCCCAAACAGTTGCTTCAACCTCCAAATTGCTTCATCCCTTGCCAGTGTGCATGTGCCAGCACTCCCCTGTGCTCCAGCACCTCTGGTGCCAGGGAGCACACACACATACAAGCACAGGGCACCTCAGTCATCAGTGTGGACCATCCCATCTGTAGTACCTCCAGCAGCAATACTGGCAGAATCCATGGTAGGATGGTCATGGGAGGTCCCTGATGGTCCCTATCAACAGGTTTTTATACCTATGTGGTTACCTTTCAATGCTGTTCTGTCCCATCTGGACCCTCAGCTATCCAGACTTTCCAGAAATGCTGATGTCACTGGCTGATGCAACCTCGCTCACCCCCCCTCCCAACTGGAAAATTGCAGCTCTTGCCAATCCTCTTATACTTAGCTGTTCTCAGCCTTGAAGAGGAGATACCCAGGCGGCTGATCTGGGAACTTTGATATGCCCTTCCTCCCTTACGCAGCAAGGCTCCAGTGGTGTAGCTAGAGCCTGGGGCCCCAGGCCCTGGGTACCAGGCTTCGGGGGGGGGGGATGACACCACTAGTGGCCAAAATTGTTGAAACCTTGGTTATATATCATTCAATGGATATTCCACTGCAGAATGTAAAGGAACAAACCATATCAAATCATCTGTGTACTATCAAAAGTTATAGCCAAAAAGCCAGAACTGGAAAACACAGTTACCTTATGTAGCATTTATTTTCTGCCCATTGTTATTATTCATTTCATATCATGACTATTACTGAAAATAATTTTTTCCTATTCGGGGGGTGGGGGTTGTCAAAAATTTATGGGCCCCAAGGTTCAGCATTTCCCTGTTACTCAAAATGATTCCTGGACTAACAAAATGGAATTTAAGCCAGGGTGGATTTTTCACCTTCTTCACAGTGGCCGATGGGCACAAGGTGCTATCTATGCCCATCTGCACATGAAGCAACCTGCCTCACCTGGCCTCTTGGATGTACTGGTGCTGATTAAGTCAACTGCACAGTACAGGTAAGGGCATGAAATAGCAAACACAGCAACTGAGCTAGTTGACTATGGGGAAGAATCATCTGGTACCATGTGAAATTGAAGTTGGTCAACCAATATAATAACAATAAAATACTTGTTTTAAATGTAATCTTTTTAATCAATTTTTAGATGTTTTTATTAGTATTGTTAACTTTTTTTTACTGTTTTAAAAAGTAATTATACGTATTTTTTGTATTTTCTTTTTTGTTGTAAGCTGCCTTGGGTCCTTTTGGGGAGAAAGGCGGGATAGAAATATTGTAAATAAAATAAAAATAAATACATAAATAAATAAATAATGTGGGGAACTACTATAACTAGCTGTAATTGGACTGAATGTAGGCACAACTGCCAGCCAATCTTTCCTTTGAATGGATAAGATGATGAGCACAAATGAGACTGGAGGATACAAAATCACTAGCCTACCACTGTGTCTTTTATTTGGTTGTCATGCATAATCCAGCCAGGTCTCTGCTCCTTTAAGTTGGCAACAGAATGAGTACCCGAGAATGAACTAATGCTAAGTTCTAAACCAATATATGAACTAACATTCGGAATAACCATTCTGTAATCTGCTTCTGCTCACACATCGGCTATTATCTCTCGTTTTCACTGTAGTTGTACAGCTTTGCTGCAGCAACGTTTTGTACTGGGTCCTCATTGCCAAACCACTTTTTGGAACTAGAGACTGTTTTAAAAAAATGGTTTGCGGTTTGGCTTTGGGAGCTGCTATAGCAAAAACAGAGATGCAAAACTGAGGAGTCTGCAGCCAATCTGATCTGCATGCCCAACAGGTCCCTCTCTGGAAGGTGCAGTCCCTTGGGCAGCCATACTCCAGCATGCAGGCATTCTCAAGGGACTTGCATATTGATGCTGTATTCTGGCATATTCTTCCCTCCCTGTTATCTAGTCAATGGAAACAACTATCTGTGTTAAATATCCTCAAAATAGCACCTTTCTTGAGATAACATTTTTTTTTAATTCAGCAGCTTATGTGACCAACATGCAGTGTAAAAACACCACCATAAGTGTGCAAAATCCAAACAGTTCTCCAAAACCCTCTGCCATTGAATCCATTCCTATGTGGCAGTCCTTTTTCACAGATCAAATTCGTTGAAGTTTTTTCCCCAATATCAGAAACAGCTTTGCTTCAACATGGGGAAATGACACACTCAACACAACCAGATTTCATATTAATTTTGTCTCCTCTGGGCTGAAGTTCTCATCCATAGGAAGTGTTTTGCCAGAGGGGGGGAAATAATACTAAATTAACGTTGAAAAATGTGAAGCCCTCGTCAACAACAACAACAGCAACACAATAGTATATATGACTGAATATGGGAGGCATTTGAAGAGGAAATTACCTCATAGAAGGAAATGACAGTTTGGAAGGGTTCTTGAAACACTGGTCACAAATATTGCATACATAAATGCACACCATTTTCTAAAACCCATAGGAAAACCATGCGGGAATCTAGTTCTATCAAAATGCAGAATTAACAGCCCAATCCTATCCAAAGCCCCGTGCTGAGATGCAGTGGCTCTGGGGCAGGCTCTGCTGTATCCAGCATGGGGCTGGAGGCTGCTGGAGGCCTCCCTGGTCCTCTTACCCCATGTTGAGCCCTAGCAACCTCTATGGGGTTCCTCGGATGTGCACCAGCGAAATGGCTGGTGCAAATCCGAGCAGCTCCTCCTCCGCCGAGCCTGCCCCCTCCCAGTCCTCTTCTGCTCTCCTGCCCCACTGCATAATGCCCCCTCCCCACCCTGTTTTGAGATTGCATGATCCACCAGCATAAGGCCACCATAGGATTGGGCAGAAAATATATTATTCATAGAATAAAGGGATCATTATCTCTGGTGACTAGATCTTTCTTAGTAAATGCAAGCCCATTCCAATACCTATCCCTTTGTGTCGTATTTTCAGGATTGTAGGATTTAATGGACCCATGCCTTCAGAAACCACCCTAATATGATGTGTGCCATTTTGTATCGTGATGCTGCTTCCAAGGAGATCCGTCACCACAGAATCTCCCTTCGATGTAACTTTTTAAAAGCAACTCTTGGCTTAGCCTGACTATTTTGAGCTAAATGCTTTTCATTAATTTTATTACTGCCTTGCTAATGAAGACAGATGTCAGATGGCAACCAGTTTATCCAGATAGTATAAGATGTTATTTGACTACCCAATTTATTAATGATGGTGATTCATTGCAATGACAATAGAGAAAAACAGATGACTGGGAATTTATGATGAGGCAATTCTGCATCTCTCAGTCTTGATAATGAATCACTATTTTCCCACCCTCCCTTGACCCAATTTTCAAAATTGTGTAGTTGTATTACATATTAGGATGAGGATGGTGTCTATTAATCTTCCAGATTCCCTCCAAGTTTTTTGGGGAAGGCATCAACTGCTGATTGAAGAAGATAAGATGCAGATGCAGAACTATAACAAAAAACTCCTTGCGAATCCAGATCACTAATTAGTATGTAACATTCAAGGAGTTTCTTTTTTGATATATTCATCTGAATTCACTAAGGTGGATCACAAAAACAAACAAAAAGGACTGGAAAGATCTTAAATAAGTCCCACCAAGGTCAATAGGGCAATCTCAAGTAAGAATGCATAGGACTACAGTCATAGGTACTTGGAAGTGTTACTTAACAATGACAGCATCCTGTATTTTCTTTCAGAATTGCTCCGTAGTTAATATCTGTAACACAAATCAGAAAATATTTAAGGGATGAGTAGAAGGTTTTTGGGCTGCGGGGTGGCGTAGCATAGTGGGTTAAACCACTGAACCATGACCTGTCGATTGAAAGGTCGGCAGTTCAAATCCAAGCGACGGGGTGAGCTCTCACCGTTCGGCCCAGCTCCTGCCAACCTAGCAGTTTGAAAGCATGTTAATGCAAATAGATAAATAGGTACTGCTCGCGGGAAGGTAACAGCGTTCCATGTCCAGCTGCATGCTATGTGCTGCGGCAGGGAGAGTCATGCCGGCCACATGACCACAGAAGCGTTTTTAGAATCTTACATCTTCAAAATGCAAAGGAGAGAGGAGGATTAGGACCACTGGATTTGAAAGTATATTATGAAGCATGCTGTTTTGTATGGTTGAAAGAGTGGATGTATTTACAAAATAGAAGATTATTGGAGTTAGAAGATTATTGGAGTTAGGCATGGGTATTTGTGATATGTCAAAGTGAAAGCAAATTTAGAATTTAAAAATCATTATGTTAGACATGTATTATGGAGAATTTGGAACCAATATAAAATCAGGTTTTATGAGAAAATACCATTATGGGTTGCACCATATGAAGCGCACGATGCCGAACCAGATCGGTGAGGCTGGCTGGCAAGCCCCCAGGCTGGAATTGCAATGATCACCTTAAGGAGTGTCCTGAGGTTGGGCAATGCTGTTCAGCTGCCTCAGCCCCTTCGGAGTTGGCAGGATAGGCAGCTCGGTCGTGGACCGAGTGTGGCTTGAGCCAGGATGTCATGCCCGTTTAGATCTTGGGGGAGGCAGATGGCTAGGACTGTTTTCCCCAGCCTAGCCGCCTGCACGCCAAGGGTGGTTTATTGTTAGTGCCCTGCTGCTATTAATTTTGTGATAGTTAATAAAGTGACCCTACATTCCAAGCACCTGTCTGGCGTGTTTTTTGAGGGAGTGCCGGGGTAATAATACCATTATGGGATGCACCATATGAAGCGCATTTTGGTGGGGATAACTTGCTGAAAGAGAAAGGACTTATACAGAAATTTATTAATTTTTGTGCAAGGAGAATGTACAATGAAGTCAAGAGAAAAATTAATGAAAGAAGACTTTAATTGTCAATGGTTTGTATATGCTCAAATTTTGGAGAGATTTAAAGTGGATAAGAAGGCATATGGATTTATAGAAGAAGAATGAATACTGGAGGTACAATTAAAATCTGAAGATCAGGTAATTTCGAAAATGTATAAATTGCTTTTGAAGTTCGAGACAGAAGAAGAAGAGGTTAAACTTTAACCGTCGTTGTCTTCTTCGGCGCCCCCGCCTCTGGAGCCTGGCCGGCTGCATCCGAGCCGACCAGGATTCCTGCCCCCGGTGCTGAATACCCTGCCACTGCTGCTTTTAAGGCACCTTTGTAAAAAGGCACCTTTTTTCCTGTCGGCCTTCTTGGATCTCGCGAAATCTCGCGAGATCTAAGATGGCGGCGCCGAAATCTCGTGAGGGTACATGAGGCAGTACTGCCTCATGTGCCCTCATGAGATTTGGGCGCCACCATCTTGGATCTCATGAGATTTTGCGAGATCCAAGATGGCCGACAGGAAGAAAGGTAAGTTTTTTAAACCTTTTAAAAGTGGTGGAGGCTTCATCTGGGCCCAGAACCCAGGACCGACCCAGGACCAGAGCCCAGAAACCGGGGCGGTCCCGGGTTTTCCAGGACGGATGGCAAGCCTACTAATAAGCACCATTGTCGTGGCCCTACATTTCTAATAAGAATGGTATTTCACTAACAAAGAAACAAAGTCCCCTTTCCATAGATACAGCCAGCTAAATTTCAATCTTGTCTTTAAAGATTTGCCTCCTCTAACTCCTTGGCATTTCTACTGTTAACTTCCTTTTAGATTAGGTGACCTAATTAAATGCAGCATTCAAAAAGAGTTTGCCCCATTGATTTGTATAATGGAATCATATTTTCTGCACTATATCCATTCCTCTCTTCATGTAGCCTAACATCTAATTTACAGTCTTGACTGCCTCTCTCTATTGAATTTGAAAAGATGTCTTTATTGAGCTGCCTGTCCACAGTGACACCAAGATCAGAGAAGTTTACAACTAATTCACATCTCATCAGATTGCAAGAGCAGTTTAATGTGCACATCCCAAAGCAAACGGCTTTCGAGAAGGAAGCCGAATTCAACCTGCCATTGTATTGTGGCTGAAAGTTTGCTGTACATTTCTTAAGAAGACCCTGCAACTGGTGTTCACTAATGTTTATCCTCTACACATTGATTAATAAATCAGCCATCGTATTTATTCCATGTTCATTATATTGCTGCTTCATATTGCAAGCTGGGTGGCTTTTTTTGTCTTCTTCCTTATCTCTTACTTTTAAACCATGACAATTTTAGCTCTTAATTTACCATATAATCACTTTTCTGAAAAGATATTTTTGAGCAATATAATCGAGCCTTAGGGGAGTTTCAATAAATTATATTTGCCAGCTCTCAGTAATGTGTGTGTGTGTGTGTGTGTGTGTGTGTGTGTGTGTGTGTGTGTGTGTGTGAGAGAGAGAGAGAGAGAGAGAGAGGGGGGGGGAAGTATCCCTTAACGTATCCCTTATACCAGGGGTGGCCAAACTGTGGCTCCTGAGCCACATGTGGCTCTTTGACATATAATGTGTGGCTCTCGGAAATATGTTGGCTGAGCTCCTTTTTGCATCACAATTAATATAGGTAAATAAGAAATTTTCAAGCTTTGCAATTATTTACCAGGTATAAACTGAGAGTCCACTGGATTAAAACATAAGTTTAATGTTTGTGGTGAGTAAGTATATTTAAGAATTTAAATGCTTCTTAAATATTGCGGCTCTCAAACATCTGAAGTTTATCATACAATGATTACATTAAGCAAGTTTGGCCACCCCTGCCTTATACAGTAGCCATATTGTTTCTTTCTAATATTAATGTAATATTATATATCCTGAAAAGTTCAGAGGCAATATGCCACTGCATACCAGGCAGTTGCTGGGGAGGAAGAGCAGGAGAGAATTCTTTCCTTCATTCTCTGCTTGTGAGCATCCTGGAGGCAGGAAGGGAAGAGAATGTTGGACTAAATGGATCCTATGGACTGATCCAGCAGGGCTCTGCAGATGTTCTCGTGACTTCTTGTGATTCTTGTGGTGTTCTTGTGATTTGGTGATGACCAAATCAACATTTTGAAAAGTAGTTAAATCAACCAAGTCAAATTGAAAACAATTTTTGATTTGTATTTTCTTTTCTGTTGTAAGCCGTCTTGGGTCCCTTCGGGAAGAAAGGCGGGGTAAAAATATTGTAAATAAATAAACAACAACACCGTAGAAACAAGTCAGGCAACTTTCTGAGCTTCCGGCATCCTAGGGGTATTTGCTTCAGCTCTGCAAATGCCTTGGAGTGACAGCTTTAGCCTGTGCTTTTGGAGGAGATGCACAGACTGAGCAACTTAGCAGTGAGCTGGCTTTAGCTAACACTGAAGCCTTCTGATCTGCACCGATTGTCCAGGGCACAAGCAGAGTTGCAAACAGGAGGAAATAAAGAAGTTGAAAAAAATGAGAAAATACAGTAGTACCATAATCAACTCTTGATCAGTTAATGGGCTATTGCTAAGCTGTACGGAACAATAAGAGGTGACAACATTTTAATTTGCCACGGACTACAAAAAATCTTGAGGCTGATCCTGGCTATAGTAGTTTTGATTGGATGCTAGTATTTTGACATACCCATTCCTTTGTGTTGTGCTCAATAAGTTGAAGCTGATGAATGATTCAAATGGGTTTACTATAATTCCAGCCATCCTCATCTTTCTTGGCATCTCCACCAACAATCCCTTCACACATTTGGAGGCTGTGTTTCAAATGTCGTTCTTCTAAGGGAGCAGAGGGCACCATTGAGATTCAGGTTCTAGCAGCAAGCCTATACAAATACTTCACTATAGTTACAAAATTTGAAACAGCCCGATCCTATGCATGTCTACCCAGAAGTACGGTAAGTCCAATTGAGTGCAGTGGCTCCTACCCCCAGAGAAGTGTGTGTATAGGATTGCAACCTTAGGGTTTATTTTCTTCATTAACTCTGTCATTTAATCAGCTCTCTTTGTCTCCACATACAAGGGTTTTTCTTTCCCTATGTAGCATCTAAAGGGGCCTTAGGTCAGAGCAACTGATTTTCTCTACTATCCCTGAGCCACGGCCATACAACCTGCTGCTCCGACAACAAACAGGATGCCCTTTTTGTTGGCACTGATAGCTGCTTGATATTATCCAGGCTCTATTGTTCACATCACTGGTGCACTGAAAATACTTGGCACTCCATATGCTGGAAATCCCCTACAGCCCGCCTCTATCTGAAAGAAGCACATGTGCCACTCTTTGTTACTGCAGTTCCTCCTCCAAAGATCGAACTTATCCCGCACAGGCACATGTGCCACTTCAAATCTCTTCTTCCCAGGACTGTAGCTTTATATTCTAGTAACTTGTTTGCTTCAGCTGGAGGTGGGGGAGAATGGCTTGCAGCACCTTTTAACGGTGCTTTTTTATTTCTCATCTGGAGTGTTTGCAAACAATCTGCATGAGAACATTTAAACATGACTTGGACACAGGGCTGTGTTGAATATTCTTATGTCAAGAGTCAATTTAAAATAGGCTTACCATATCCAAAGGGGGACAGGGTGCCTACACCTTTAACCATTGTAAAAAGAGGGAATTTTGGCAGGTGCAGCTTGTTGCACCCTTCCATTATGAGCTGCACCTGCCCAAATTAAAGGTGTAGGCACCCTGTCCCCCTTTGGATATGGTAAGCCTAATTTAAAATTACCTTTCAATGCAGCCAAATCACCAAAAGTATCTCACTGGACATTTGCAGTGTTTAATGGCTCACTCTAGATCATCACCACCACCATCATCATCATCATCAACAACAACAACTGTAGTTTGTTGGATCTGGAGTCTGTTGTGTGAAACTTTCTTTCTCCCTTCAGGTGCCTGGCTGAATGCACAGCTTTTTGGTTTGTTAAATCACAGTGCCTGGAAGAAGGAAAATATCTTTGGGACAGTTGTGGTGGTCCTTTACAGTCTCTTTAGAAGTATCCTGAAACGGGTAGGTGCTGCGACAGATACTATTAGATTCCCTTTGAGAAGTTTTTCGGGGCGGGCGCCGGGCCGTGAAGAATTGTGTGTCCTGCGGCAGGCCCGGGTTTAGAATATTTCCGCGGTATTCCTCAGCCTCTCCGAGCGGCGAGAGTTGGAGCGGAGATGTGGCCACGTTTTAGCAAGCGAGCGCCAACGAATCTGAACAAGGGTCAGATCCAGCACAACCCTATTTCCTCAGAAACAAACGCCATGAATCCGATCAAATTTCCTCCCAAGTGAGGGTTGCAGGCTCCGTCAATTTAAGCAGAAACAAACGCCAAATATCTCCCCCCCAATTTACTCCAAAGCGAGACCCGCTTTCATCTCTCAGGAGGATGTAACCCTCTGCGCCTTTACTTGGGACCAAGCCCAGCTCCATTGAACTAAGTGGGCTTTACTTCTGAGTAAAAGCGTGTCTCTCAAAATTTACTTGGAAGTGAGAAGCCTTGCTGCTTTCGATTCGCACGACTGGACTTAATTGTCAGGGGTCACCTTTACCTTTTCAAGTCAGTTTAGGGCCACAGTTTAGAGAAGAACAGATCTGCAGGCTGCTGAGGAGTAAAAACAGCGACCATCTTCTTGACTCACAGCCGAATCCTAACCAACTTTCCAGCTGCAATGCAGCCCCGAGGTAAGGGAACCCAACCCCACAAACCTTCCCTTACCTTGAGGAGGCCTCCGTGACTGCTCCCACCCACCTCAGGATGCAGCGTGTGCCCCGTTAGCATGTCTGCATCAGCACTGGAAAGTTAGTTAGAGGATTGGGCTGTTAATCCGGATTATGGATTCCAATGAATCTTTAAACCAGTCTCAAGAAAGGAAGACCTGCAGATTTCAAAATTGGCTGGAAATGAAGAAGGAATTGCAGCACCCACACGACCCAGGCAACCGAGTGGCTCTGTGGCAGGACATCTAGCTCAAAAACCTGATGGTTGTTTTAAGGGGTCGTGTGTGTGTCAATGCCCCCTTACTTACCTCCTCAGTGAGTTTCATTAATTGCGCTCTCGCACCCAGGAGGACGTCGTTTAGACGTGACGCAGGCGGGGTGCCTGCAACTCTGGAAACAAGTACTGTAAAGATTTTCCTTTCTCGCAGGCGGGGCTGGGGGACGCGTGCTCGGCGTCACTTTTCAACTGGCCACAGAGGTTTCCACATTCTTGGAGAGCTGATTTTAGTGGAAACCTCTGTGGCCAGTTGAAAGGTGACGCCGAGCACGCGTCCCCCAGCCCCGCCCGCAAGAAAGGAAAATCTTTACTTGTTTCCAGAGTCGCAGGCACCCCGCCCGCGTCACGTCTAAACGATGTCCTCCTGCCCTTGCGTGTGTAGCACTGGCACGCCTGCACGGCGCTGTCTAGGCCTCGAATCTTCGGAGTGCTAACCTTGTTCGCGTGGTAAGGAGGGTTGGTTTTAGCGTGACGCGGGATGCGTGGTGATGGTGGTGCAATCAATGCAAGCAAAGGTGTTTCTTTTTTCCTACTCAAGGCTAGAATCACATTTCTTAAGGGTCTAAACAGGCATGAGGGCGAACACGGCTCTGTCCATCAAAGAACCGTTCGCTCATTCCCATGTACAGTTAAAATGCCAGTAGAGCACCCGCCGGCGGGATCACACCTTGCTGACGTGCGAACTGTACGTGTCAATGGACCGACACGACCTGCACGGCTAAAATACCTGTTGGGCGGCACTCAGTGGCATCTTCAGCCCTCCTGCTGCCTGGGGCTAGGAGGGCGGGGGCCGGCCAAGCGCCCCCCGGACGTCACGTGACGTGTGACGTCACGTGACGTCAAACGACGCTGTCGCTCGAAAGCTGGAGCGCGGCGCCCGCCCGTTATGGCTGCGGGCGGGCGCCGCGCTCCAGCTTTGAGTCCGAGGTGAGCGCTCGGCGCTCAGCACCTGGGGCCCTGTACATCAGGGCCCCCTACGTTACTACGCTACTGCCTGTGAACTGGGAAACTAGTTTCAGTACTCACTACAAGCCAGAATTGCAAACCACAGTTTAATCTTAGTTTGAAGGGATAGTTTAAACTACAGTTTTTTAGTTTGAACATCATGGAAAATTTTTGTTTAACAAACCAGGAGGCTTCATCAGAGTGACTGACAGAAGCAGGAAAGGTGAGGGGGAAGGGGGGACATGTCTACATCTGGTTCCTGATCCAGCAAACCAGAGTTGGATTGTCCAAACTGGGCTAATGTTTTCATTTTGTCCAGCTGACTGGTGTATTTTCTTATCTACCCATCTCATAAGGTTGTTGCAAAGGTAAGCTGGGGAGAAAACCACATATACTAGTTTGAGCCCCTGGAAGGTTTAAAATGTGTAATTCATAAAAAAATAGAATAAATTTCTGAACTCTGTCAAGCTCATCCACCCCTGGCATTAAGGCATCCTTCTGACATTTTATTCTTGCTATAATAGTATCTTCTTCTTCCAAATGTATTGGTTGTTTTTTACTCTTGCCCAATGAAAATACTTTGTTCTTCATGCATTGTATCTCATAATTCAGCACAAAAGAAAGACAGAAAGAAAGACAATAAGACAGAAAGACAGACAGACAGAAAGAAAATGTTGTAGCTCATGACAAGGAAAAGCAGAAAAGTCGTTTTGGAGCAGAGCAAGGGACTGGCTTGTATGAAAGTCTCTTTTATCTTTGGAAAAGAGAGATTGTGGAAATGAAAGGCAGAGAACTTCCAGATTGTGGAAGTGAAAGGCTGAGAAAGGCAGAGAGATTGAAGAAACTCTGGCAGAACAAAAAGAGCCTGGCACTAGAGAACTAAAACAGGAGTAGCCAGATGACTATACAGTACTTGCCTTTGGCATACCATCTGAAAATGTTGAGCAAGAGACAATTTCTAGCTAGGTTTGGAGCTAGGCAGAAATCAGAATTATGTGGAGAGAGAGAGAGAGAGAGAGAGAGAGAGAGAGAGAGAGAGAGAGAGAGAGAGAGAGAGCTTACGGCGCAATCCAGTGTAAATGGAGTGCCGGGGTAGTGCATGCTCCCCCAGCGCAGGGTGTCACAAGCACACTGTAGTGTAAAGTGTGTTTACGGCACCCGGTGAGTAAGGATCGCCAGTGCAGCAGCTGACGGCCCTTACTTGGGCTCCTGCCCAGCCCTGAGCCCAGGTAAGTCCTACACTGGCCAGGGCAGGAGTGGGGGAGGGCAGACCGGGCGGGCAGGGAGGACGGCCATAGGCCGCCCCAGGGCCTGGAGAGGATGGGGATATTGGATGGGGAGATACACCATACCCTACGCCCTCTCCAGGCTTGGCACAGCTTTACATGGCTGGCGCAAACATACACGAGCTCTGGAGCTCACGTACATTCGAGGAGGCCCATTGGGCCTCCCGCCGCTTACACCCAGGGAAGGGGATGATTGTGCCCCTTCCCCCAGGGCAGTCCAGAACCTGCATAGGATATGGTGGCTGACTGCCATATCTTACATAGGATTGGGCTGCCCGAATTTCTGTTAAATAAGGTGGTTTTTGAGCGTTCCAAATCCTATTTCAAAAATTCTGAAATCTATCATGATTCTGCCAAGGAACTTGTGATCCAGGGCTGTGAGAATAAGAAGGACAGTTGGATGGGTATGTGGGAGGCGCACTCAGGTCAGAGTCATTGTCAAGACACGCTTGTTTGTCTGGAGTCAAGGGCTCACTGAAAAGGGAAACTCCAATGAGCCTTATGCCAAGTTCCCATGGAGAGATGGATAATGCCCATAATGATTAGCTTAAATCTCACCTTTCCGTCAGAATAATTGGAGCACTCAATACAATATTTATTTATTTATTTGACCACATTTCATGCCACCCTTCCTCCAAGGAGCTCAGGGCAGTGTACATAAGTTCCTTCCCTCCTTTTCTCCTCACAACAACCCTGTGAGGTAGGTTAGGCTGCAGATAATGGCACTTCCTTCTGAGTAACATGTGTAGGCTTGAGCTGGGCTTCTCCTGCTACATTCAGCAATGCATTTTTGCAGGGAAGGAGAGGGGGGGGGCCGCACTCCCAAGTCAGCAGGGATGCGGGGTCACCCATTCTTCTCCCCTCTCCCTCTTTATTTTGCTCACTCCCGTCAATCAAGCCACAATCTTCTCCCCCTCTGATTGGAACGTCACACACAATACACTTAGAATGATAGAATGTTAGAGTTGAAAGGAACCTTGACAGTCAACTAGTTCAACCACCTGCTCAGTGCAGGCAAATGCAGCATCTGTGACAGGTCGTCACCCAACCTCTGCTTGAAAACCTGCAAGGAGGGAAAACCCACATTTGTACGAAGCAGACTGTTCCAGTTCCAGACAGCTCTTACAGTTTGACTTACAGAGAAGTGAGTCATGAGTGATATGGGGGGGGGGGGGTTGAGTAGGGCTCACTATTATCTGTGGTTTCAGGCATCTGCGGCAGTAGGAGGAACATATCCCCCATGGATACGGACACACACACACACACACACACACACACACACACACACACACACACACACACACACACACCTGTAATTGCTTTTTATCATGTAGCTATATTCAAGGGCAGCTCCAGGTTTTAATTGATCTTGGCAAACTGCTTTCTATGGGTCCACTCCTATCTTGGGGGAAAGGATCCAGCATGTACACTGAGATTCACCCCCTCCAGCCTGCTTCCCATTCCCTGCCCTGAACCTTCCCTGAAACTCCCCGAACCACCCACCATCCACCCCTGCTACCAACTCACCTGGGCTGGCAGAGTATCCGGGTGAGGCAGGAGTGTGCATCGAGCCGCTGGCCATTGTGAGAGATGGTGGCATGATGTTTATGCTGTCTTTGGGCATTGTCCGCCAGTGGATCAGAAGATTGGGCTGTTAGCCTGCTATTTGTGTGGTCCAAAATATATCAAAAGAATACAGTAACTATCTTACCATTTATTGTCAGAACATCACAGCATGACCTCTACAGTTGTACAGATAATATCTTTCATGGGTTCAACATTATTTAGTCAGCAGTCAAGCGCAAGCACACACACACGTTACAATCAGGTGGCTGTGATCAAAGTAAAATTAAAGTACATAGGAGTTTGAGGTTTTGCATATCTAAGCTAGTGCTGTATTATCTGGTGAACAGGGGATAATGTTTGGCTCAGTTACCTATGTTTGGTTCAAAAACATGCCATGCTTAATAAACAGAGTTGGGCCAATGATCAAACATCTGTACTTAATCTATGGGCAGATATATATATTTAGGACTTCAGTTTCAGCAAACCTTAAACTACAGTATATTGTTGGGTTCCTCCAAGGACCTCTGTAGTTTTGTGTGTTTACAATGGAGATTCCTGCATACCCGAGAGAACAATTCCCAACATTTTCAGTGTACGTTTGTTGAAAATTGGATTTTATTTATTGTATACAAATATTGGTATATTTTTCAACCATATTCATTATTGTCTTTTTATAATTAATTTGGTATTGCTTTAGGACTCAGTATAAATTATTAAATTGATCTCTCCAATTCCTGGGGTTCCTTTGAGGAGGGGGAAGTGGGACCATTATGGTACAACCAGTGAATGTGAAATGTGGACAAATCTACTTTTGGCAGTATCAGTGAGGTAGTTACAAATTTCTGCATCATTATTTGTGTCTCTTTGGGCTATTTCTGATGTTACACTTTGCTACACATACTTTAACAGCCCAATTCTGACTACATTTTAGACGGGTGGAGCGCTGCGCCGCTGGTCTAGGGTGTCGCAAATGTGCCGTAAAGCACATTTGTGGCACCCGGTGAATAAGCGGTGCTGGTGGAGAGGCTTGCGCCACTCCTCTGGTGCCACAGAGCAGCGTTGCGGTGGGAAGGTAAGTCCCCACCAGGCGGCAGAGGAGCGTGGGGAGGGCGGAATGGGGCATTCTAGGGGTGATTGGTTGGCCAGGCCCAGGAAGGGAGAGGAATCAGCAGTGGCCTCCTCCCCTATATCCTATCCCCCTTCTTGGGCCTGGCCGCCATTACATGGGGTTCTCGGACTTGCACTAGCAAAATAGCTGGCGCACATTTGAGTCGCCCCATTGGAATAGCTGGCACATTACTTGGGGTAAAAGGAAATCTGTCCCTTTACCCCAAGGAGGCCTTTGGCTGCACTGGGGCAGGCCCTGCTCAGGATGCGGAGGGCGCCTAATGTGCACCGCTGCATCCTGCTAGACAGGATAGCGCTGTAAAACTGTAAGGTGACAAGAAAATGGCCATCAACATGGCCTTTGTAATGTCAGAAGAGTGAGACACATGTATGAGACCCACAAGTAGGAAATCACCCAGTCTCCTCTGAGTTGAGGTCATATACCTCATACATGATTGTTGTTTTTAAACACAGATGGGGAAGTCTGCATCAAAAATGATTTTTAAGGGTATGTCTCCTTTTAAAGGATTCTTTCCTATGTTTTTCTCAGGAGATGACAGCTTTGTAGAAATATTATGAATGCTTCTTATTTTAGACATCATAGTTCAAAACTGTTTGTATTTGAAAACTGGCTCTGGAAATACGTTAACGTCCCCCTGTACAAACTTTAAAATAAAAACTGGACAGTGGTAGAATACAAAAAAGGAAAGCAATTCTCTGCTTGCTAACTCTATTCCATGAGGCCCCAAATATCCCAAACCAGCTGTAAGCAGACTTGTTAAATCGGCTTCTATTTCAGGGAGAAACATCTGTTGGAAACCTGATGTCACTCATAATTCACAACTTTCATACTGTATTTACCAACTATTTGCAATTTTTTCCCCTAAATCAAAGGGCTGCAATCAATGAAATGCCATTTCAGTTGCATGCCTGTCAGAACAGTCATGTCTGTAGGTCAAAAACATGACCATTAACAGAAATGTTGTCTTAGCAGCTTAATGCAGGAGACACTACTGCAGGGGAAAGTGGAGAGTGCCTAGGAATTGGTTCGTCACTAACTATTCCTTGAGTGACACATATGGCCGGCTCCTGACATTGTGAATCCCAGCTCAAAGACAGTTGCATGACATGTGTAGCATGGAACTCTTATAAGGGGTATATAAGCATAAAGTGGGACTTCTTTGCTAAAGTTATCATGAGGTCCAGACAGCTGAATGGATACCAGTAAAGGGACATTGTCAGGAATTTCTGTCAACCAAATTAAGCACAGTACTGCAAGTTCCATTCCTTGTTTGATCTTTGAGAAACAGCTAATAGAAGAATATTGTCTGTAATCATGTACATAACTATCTGAACACAAGTCTCACAGCTATGGTGCGAGCACATACATAACAATGGATAGGATTGTAGCCCCTATACATTAGCAAGGAAGGAAGAATACTGTATGTAGATTATTCAGAACAATTCTCCCTTCTCTTCCTAATGAAATATCACCCTATCCGATCAGCAATATAGAACACCTATATTGATTTATGGAGCACCACGGTAACATGGCTGAGATCAGAAGAATTCCATGACATGAAGATCTTTCTTGCCCTTTCACTCGATAAGGTTGTTTTAGACAGTGAATCTTTCAAATATCATTCCAAGTACATGTCCTAAATACGCCCAGTCCTTCTCTCTGATTCTGTTTCAGATGATTTACTGATGGCAATCTTTTGGATTCCTGGGTTTACCGGGGAAGAGCCAGTTCAGATTATCTAACTCGTATGTTGAGAATGTGGTTTGAATGGATCCATACAAGATGCTGGCAAGTGACAGTATAACCTCCTCCTCCTCCCCCTCCCCCTTCTTCTTCGTCTTCATCGTCTTCATCGTCTTCATCTTCGTCTTCTTCGTCTTGTTGTTGTTGTTGAGGAGGAGAATAAGAATAAGAATAGAATATACTGCTTTTCAACAACAGAGTTCACAAAATTGTTTACAGAGAAAATCCAATAATTAAATGGTTCCCTGTCCCATTAGGACTCACAGTCAAGATTGAAAGGTGCAGAAGAACCAGCAAAGAGCCACTAGAAAAGACATTGTGCTGGGGTGCACTGTTCCCTCTAAGCTGTGCGGCTGCTTGACTGCACAGCTCCTATCAGGGCACTCCAGAACTCGGTGATGATGATGGTCATCACCGAGTGCTCCAGAGCTGTCACCATACAGGTCCATGCGCTCCCTGTAAAAATTACAGGGAACACTGCTGGATTGAAGAGGGACAGTTACTCCCCCCCAGCTAAATGTAAGAGGGGCACCACTTGAAAAAGTGCCTCTTTGCCCAGTTAGCAAGGCATCAGAATGTATGCATACACAGTACGTGCCTTTTAGGTGTTGTAGGAAGTCTACAGAAGCAAGCAGGGCTAGTAGGGTTGTCTGCATGTTATCCCACTGCCCCATCCCATGTTCAAAATACACTCTTCACACATTTTGCTGAACATGCATAGAGGAAAATATGGAATTGTGCCCACTGGTCCTGACTCCATCATTCAGCATCATCAATAAGCTGTGAAGAGGATTCTATGAATGTGTATAGGCTCTGTATGTGTGATTGAGGACCCTGGAATAGTCAGGTTCCAGAGAGTACTGTATATACAGAGATTTCACATGTTATAATCCTACTTTCCTCTCTATGCATAAACAATGTCTGAAGAGTCCTAATATTCACCATTTTCACCATGTGAAGATAGAACGACAGGTAACTCTTGGTTTACGACAGGGTTCCATTCCTGAAGGAACTGTTCCCCCCCCCCCAAAAAAAAGTGTAAAATGAACCGTATTACATAATGTAAGTCAATGGGAAGTAATGAGTTATATTCCAGGCCCCTCTGAAAATTGACATAAGTAATATAATACAGTATAATACAGTATTATTATATTACAGGAGGTGTGGCCCTGAGGTTGAACTGCCTGAAGACTGCCGGATGCTAAGCAGGAGTAGTAGCCCATTTGTGTTGGAAGGGGACAGACTAGAAATCACTGATATCACTGATAAGCTGTTAACGATCACAGTGGCAGAGAGGTTGTGATTGTGTGCCATGGTGAGAGTACGGACTGGAATGTGGAGAATGTCAGTGACAGAGCAATAGCAATTGGAAAAAAAAGGATTCCCTGTGTGTGTGTGTGTGTGTGTGTGTGTAGCTAGCTAACTAGCTAGCTAGCTAGCCTATGTAAACCGCCTTGAGTAACATCTGAAGAACAATCTGAGGATAAGAGAGGCCATTCACCCCCACTCTGTTCCACCCTCTACCATCCCTCCTGCCTCCCCCTCTGGCTTACCTGCTCCAGCGGGTGGCCTGCAGTCCAGCAACGCGTGCAGGAAGGCTCTGGCTTTCTCGCTGGCACTCCAGCGGCATGCTACTTGGCACACTGCCCAAACCCAAATGCTCTTTAAGGCTGTTTTTCAGCAGCTAGTGCTTGTGGAACACGTGTTCTGCCAGCGGGGTATCCCAAAAGGATCTGGCTGTAAACTTTGTTCATGAAAAAAGCTATATTAAAACCTCTGCACTCCTCCCGAATCAGATGCATAATCAGAATTCATAATGTATGAAACCCTGGTCATACAAAATGACCACAAAATGAAACTTGTAAATGAGGAGCAAAAAGGGACCAAACAATGTCTGATAACTGGTAGTCAAGCTAGATCCACCAGCAGGGGTCAGAGGACTAAAGAATGCAAATTAATCAAGAATTAAATTAACCAAGAGAGACACCTGTGAAAAGGTGATTGCAGTTAGTATGACAACAGTATGGCTAATTTACAACATATCTGTTGACTGACATACTATATCTCAGATGTAAGCAGGTAATACTGTTCAGTAGATGGCATGCCTAACAATGCAATTTATGTATTTTTATGTTATTGCTTTTATGTTGTTGCTACTTTTATATTTCAATTGGCTATATGCCATTTTTAGCTGGTTTTAATGGTTTTGTTCATTTGCTTTTATCTGTTGTATTTTTATTCTTATGTTGTGCACTGCTTTGAGCATAGGAAAGGCAGTACATGAATCATTCCTAATCAATAAATGTATCCCAAGCTCCATCAGATGTAGAATGAAATGAGTCCACACACCAACATGCCTTGCATAAAAGGAGTGTGCTGTGCATAGATCCATGCGAATGCAGCCACAAATACATGCTCAGATCAAGCTGAAAGCAGCTATCTCAAAAAAAAATAATTCTCCCTTTTTCTGTTCTCTTAATTTTTTGTTATGCATTCCATTAATTTTATTATGCATATATTGGAAATCAGAGGCCAGGACACAAATATAATTTATAGTCAGCCAATCAAGTAAATAAATGATGAGACCGCAAACGAGCTGCTGCTGATAGAAAAAGTTTCAAACACGACGAGACATCCTGTAGGGCGACTGCCAGAGTCTTCAACCGATTTCGATGATGATTCACAGCAGGTTGCTGTTCTCTGCTGGTGTTCTCTGCAAATCATCTGGACAGCTGAGACCGTGAAATTGATCCAGAGCCCAAAAAGGGTGACCCACCAGCAAACCTTGGTGCCCTTAAAGGCCATATGTGCAGACCACGTCAAATCATGCACTTGTTTTGCTACTGTGGAATGACAAAAATGCCCTTGTCAAATGGGTGGACATGAGGCTTTCAGGTGCTCTAAAGGCATTAAAGCAAAACACGTTGGTTGCAGCTTTAGCTACTCTGTGAAGATTTCTCAGGCATTTGTGTTGACTGAATGCTCTGTGGCATGAAACAGCAAATTAAAAAATGTGGTGGGTTTGATTTTGCCAGGCTTGTCTTTTTTTTTTCCTCTCCAAACGAAGAATACTTCTATTCTGTTAGGAATCTGAAAAGCAACCCATAACCCACTTCTTTTGTTCATCATGTGGGTGTCTAAATTGTTTTGCTAATATAACACATGTGTCTTTGGGTGCTAACATTAGGTCTTCCAGTAGAAAAGTGGGTGCAAAGTTAAACCACATGTACTACTTAAAAATAAGTGAGGTGTGATTTGGCAAGTCTTTTTTTCCCAATACTTTGAAGGGAAAGTGTATGGACTGTATTGTGTGGCTGTGTGATCTGCCTTTAACCCTCGGCCAGATAGATTCCTTTGTAGAAAATCTAATGGGGCAAAAGGTTATGTTGAGCTCATTACTGTGGACAGCTTTTAAATCAAAATGGTAATATGGCCATTCCATACGGCAATGTGTTCTACTAATGTCTCCCAGTTTGTAAGATGTGCTAACAAGACTAGTTAAGACAAATAACTTTCTGTTGTAGAAAATGCAAAGTGTACCATCAATTAGTGAAAGCTCCATAAGTCTAGCTAAATAGAAGAACTCCCACCACGAACATACTTTGATCCATTTACACGTGTGGGTTGAATTGATTTCAACATATACCATATGCAGGGCAGGGGCCAGGACTGGAGAGTGGCATAGGGGGAAATGATGTAAGGAAAATGCATCAAGTGACCGTGCATCCTCTTAACTAAAAACAAAACATTGGGCTAAAGATACAGAACCTCAACCAGAAGCCCCTCTCAACTGTTGTAAATACGAACAGAGAAAATGTAATCTGGAGGATTGCGGTCCTATGCACAATTATTAAGGAGTAAGCCCAGTTGAAATTAATGGGTCATATTGCCAAACATTCATAAGGCTGAAATATATATAAACCACTTTCATTGTTGATATACCTGCTAGCTTTACCAACATACACATCACAGAAATAACAATGCAAAAACAGAAGCTTTCACTGATTCAGCTGAGTGCAATGAATATGGTATATTACGATATTCCTTGACTTGGTACCTGCTGGCTGCCTGTTAGTTTCTGGGACCCGATGTATTCACAAAGACATGTAAAATTTTATTGCAATCTAAGATCACCACTGGATATGCAGCAGTCATTTTGGTTGGACCTTTTCAGATGAAACACTATCATGGTAGAGTAGTGTACCAGTTTACAATGATGGAATCTTATCTGGGCTCATTCAAATGTTGGAATGCTTCTCTTTATCCATGCTGATTTTATTGTGATTCTTTTCTTTTGCCTAACTATGCAATTTGTAAAATCAATAAAAAAATACATTTAAAAAGTGATCACCTAAACCCCCAAATAATCTTGGCCTTTTCCCCCATGAGAGAGAGAGAGAGAGAGAGAGAGAGAGAGAGAGAGAGAGAGAGAGAGAGAGAGAGAGATTAGATACAGTCAGCCTACGTCTTACGCGAGGGTTACATTCCAGAGTCAGCACATAAAGTTTAATATAGTAAGTACTCAAAATTACTTTGAAAATCCCTTACATCTAAAAAATATGTAGTGTCTCTTAAAAATTTTGAGAGACAGGCGGGAACTGAGTCTGACTGAGGGAACAGTAGCTTAATTCTAAGAATCAAGATCACTATTTAAATTTTGTTTTTCTCTGTTTGTTTTTTTTGGTTTGCAGAGCACGTGTAGTTGAATTCGCACAAGTAAAGTGCGCCTAAGATCTGGGCTGACTGTAATTACATAGGCAATAGATAACAATATAGATAATTACAAGTTAAAGTGTAGTTCTATCCTATCTGTTTTTACCAGCCTCATGGGTGCTTACATACAATATACTGCATGTCAGAACTCCTCTTGCTTCCCCAGCTCCTCCATCCCGTGTTTCAGGCCAACTCTGATTAATTGTTGCGGGTGCCTATACCTTGTCTGCGATAAGTTTTTAAAAAGCAATGACAACACATATTGTTGAACTGTACATCTTTTTTCTTTTTGAACATTGATCTTGAATATATTCAAGAGCAGTATGTGTACTCTATATTGCCCAATGATTCGAGCTTCCCGTCTGCATGAGCATTGACTTAAAGACAGTCAACGGTTTCATGTTGCTGCTGGTCACTTACTAATATGACTAGAAAGCAGGGCCTCTGAGGGGGTATTTTTGTACCCAGGCCCAGGGCTGAAAATGGGTCAAAAAGGGGGCCCAGGAGCCAAATTCACATGAAGGGAAGGGGCCCAAAAGAAATGTTGTACCCTCTGATAAAATTCTTCTGACTGGCCCTGCTGGAAAATGCTGGCAGAGATACCTGGCCAGGGAGCACAAAAGCAGCCGGCGAGAGGGGGTGCTGAACCCTGCCACTTTTCACTTCCCGGTAGCCTTTATTTCGACATCATGTTTCCTGCAGCTGGGGTGGAAAAAGCAGTACTTTCTGCTTGAAATCATCCCTTAGGTTTTCTTGTTTGTTTGTTTTGTTTTTGCACTGACTTGTGTTTGAAGACTTGGGTTCATTCCGCCCTAAGACTATTTCACATTTCTCATCCAGCACTTCAGCATGTTCAGAGCTCTTGACATGTACACTGATACAGTACTACGGTCTTCATATTCAAATGGGGTCTGCAACTTTAAGACAGTGGTTTGCCTGATGCCCCCCACCAAAAAGATCATGAGTGAGACAGACTTGAACCAGGATCTTTCTCACTTCACAACTCAACCTATTTGTAGGCTTACCATATCTCCAACCGGGACAGAGTGCTAGACCTTTAGGAGAAGGAATGTAGGCAGGTGTAGCTTGTTAAACCTTAAAGCACAATTCTAGGCATGTCTACTCAGATGCAAGCCCCATTGTGTTCAGTTGGGCTTGCTTTTTCTGAGTAGACATGCCTAGGATTGTGCTCTAACAAGCTACACCTGCCCACGTTCCTTTTCCTAAAGGTCTAGCACTCTGTCCCGGTTGGAGATCTGGTAAGCCTACCTCTTTGCCACTCTAATATCATAGCTGTTCATTGGCCCTGGCCCATACTGGAATACTCAAGCTGGTGTCATGATAGATTAACACACCAATTGGTAAGACTGAGTATAAAGGCAATCACCAACTGGCAATATAGTACTGCAGGCCCAGCACTATCTAATGATAGAAATAGGGTGCTTCTCCGATGCCATTGTCCAGACATGCTTATACACCGCTGATGTGCTGAATTCACCATGATTTAGATATTAATGTAAATCACTATAATATACTGTAGCGTACCTAGTCTTAAATGCTCCATTGATGCTGATCGGGTCAAGCAGTAGTGTTATCTTCAGCTCAAATAGGCTTATCAGATCTCCAACCGGGACAGAGCGCTAGACCTTTAGGAGAAGGAATGTGGGCAGGTGTAGCTTGTTAAGTCCTAGAGCACAATCCTAGGCATGTCTACTCAGAAGCAAGCCCCACTGAACACAATGGGACTTGCTTCTGAGTAGACATGCCTAGGATTGTGCTCTAAGGTTTAACAAGCTACACCTGCCCACATTCCTTCTCCTAAAGGTCTAGCACTCTGTCCCAGTTGGAGATCTGGTACGCCTAGCTCAAAGGTAAAAACATTGTAGCCAACTATTTCAGGGCCATTCTTCTTTGCGCTGAATTGACAGGGCTCCATATATACACCATTTCAACATGAATGGTCTTGTTTGGATTCAATGGAGCTACCTCCAAGTGGCATCCAGTTTATCCAAGAAAGAGGGATCAAATCCCAACCCATTCAGTAAAACGTATTCCAGAGAAGATAGCTCAGATTTTTTTGAGGACAAACATTGAGAAGTGCACCTTTCGTGCTGTGAAATCTACTTAGCACGGGACTCACGACTCTCATATGCTTGTTAACAGGCTGTATGAGGCCTGACAAGCACCATCATTTTCTCCTTTAAGAGGAAAAAAAAGGGTGTGTTGCATCTGGAGGAGGAGGAGGAGGTTGTCAGCAGGCCATTGAAGACTCTTTCCCAGTGTCTTTCCATTGAGCATGCTGAGTAAGGAGCTGGAAGGAAACTTAGCTGTTAGGCGCCCAGAGAAATAATCCTTTCTATGTTTCTCTTGAATAAAGAACACATAACTCTCTCTCTCTCTCTCTCTCTCTCTCTCTCTCTCTCTCTCTCTCTCTCAAATGCCACTGATAGTGAGAGCAAGTTCCCTGAGGTTCTGTAATAATTTAAACCATAAATTCATTTGTCATAAACTTATGTAGAACAGGGTTTCTCAGGAACAATATTAAATTGTGATTCATTGTTTTGAAACATAAGCAAATGTATGTATAACTACACAAAATGAAGCAGTTATGGCAAATTAGGGACAAATGTTACATGTCCTTACGGTGGTTAAATAATCAATCTTGGTGGAGTTTTCCCACACAAAAAAAGAGAGAGAGAGAGAGAAGAACTGCAATGTCATACGCCAGAAATGTTTTCTTATATTGCAGCATTTTAGCTCTCACAAACCAGGAGCTTACGATTTAAAAGAGAAAGTAGACATTCTGTAGGAAGCAAAACAGCATTTTCATGAAGTCCCTCCCATGGTAAGAATTCTTATCATCAAACCTGGGACTGCAGAGACCTTGAAGTTGGATGGAAAACTACTAGATCCTGCAAAGGAATCAGCCCTTCCCTGTGCCACCCCAAGCCACCTCTTCCCAGAAAGACAGGGCTGCCTCATATGGATTGGGGACTGACATTTTCTAGTTGGGGTCAAAGGAGGCTCAGGAGACTCCTGAGGTACTCTACATACATTTATTCACATGACCAAAAGGGGGGTACAGATACAGTCTCTGGATTCCCTCTTGCCCCTTGCACTACTGCCACAATGCCCACCTGTTGTTGCTTCACGCAGGTGGGTTCTGGCCCCTTTAAGTACAGTCTCTTCCTGCCAGCCCCTAGTCCCAAACTTTTTTGACCTGCGGCTCCCTTGACCATTGGCGACTATTGGCCGTGGCTCCCCATTACATTATGTTGATGCCTGCCTATTGGCACTGCACTGTTTTCCGAGAGGATTCCATGGCACTCCGCGGCTCCACAGACTGGTTTCTGCGGCTCCCCTGGGAGCCTCTCAGTTTGGGAACCACTGCCTAGTCACTTGCCAGACCGGGGGGGGGGGCATTTCTCTTATTGAGGGAACTGCACAGCATTACATGGCTTGCCCATTTGGCTGAGGCCCCTTTCCTTCCTGTCCAGCTCCTTTATCCAGTGCTCTCCAACCCAATTGGGCTCCCTCCACTCCATCCTCTGCCTCTTTTTCCCCCCTGGCTCTCTTCCTGCCCTTCCCATGTCTGTCTCTCCCTATCTGATGGAACTTCCCCTTCTCCTCTCCTCCTCTGTCCTCTCTCTTGCTTTGCTCCATTTGTCTATCTCCTTTGCCCGCTCCCCCTTCTCCTTAACCCCACCCTCGGTCTTGCCTCTGCATGAGATCGCAGCCAACTGTGCTGGGCTTGATGTCTCGCACAGGTATGATCTCCAATTACTGAGATATTGCCAGGCCTCAAAATTAGAGGCCATGCCCCCTCCCAGCTGCATGCCTCACCTCCAACTGCAGGGCTCACTCCCCATGACAGGAAGTGTATCTAGAACAGTGCTTCCCAAACGTTTTTGACCTGTGGCTCCCTTGACCATTGGCAACCATTGGCAACCATTGGCCGTGGCTTCCCATTACATTATGTTGATGTCTGCCAATTTGCATTGCACTGTTTTCCAAGAGGATTCTGTGGGACTCTGCAGCTCCCCTGGCTGATTTCTGCAGCTCCCCTTGGAGCCACGCCTCGCAGTTTGGGAACCACTGATCTAGAGGATTGGGACTTTTGGTTATTATCTAGGTCAGAGGTTCTCAGCTTTTGGTACCGCTAGGGGTATGTGGACCATCAGGCGGGGGTACGCGAGAGGCTTCTCCTTATCAGCTAAGATCAGCTGATTGTGGGCGACCAGAGGTTTTTCAATTTAATTTTTTTTAAATTGCTCCGCCCCCAGGTTCCCAGCTCGACCTTCCACTGGTGGGGGTATGCAAGAGGCTGATCCTTATCTCCCTGGATCAGCTAAGTGTCTGCTAGCTAAGTATTTTTAAATTCAAACTGCTCTGCAGTTTCACTTTCATTTTCACTTCAGAGCAGCAGAAGGCCAGCCCAGGGTTCCTTGCATCATGATGAAGATTGCCTGCTTCTGGAGTGTTCGCTTCTCTCAGATACTAACAGATAAGAGGTGGGGTGGGGGTGGGGGTGGGGGAGGGAGGAGTTGATTTTGGGAAGTGGGAGAGAGGCTTGAAGGAAAAAAAAAGAGATCCTGGATGTGTCTTTAGCACTAACATGAGATCGAACTCTCTGTTTGGTTTTTTTCCTTCTCTCCCATTTGTGCAGTGTATTTTTTGTAGTTGAGAAAATGCACCCCCTCTTCTTTCTCTCTGATTTTGTGTTGGGCCTTACACACACACACACACACACACACACACACACACACACACAGAGTTAAATAAGACATTTTTCACATTTAAAATTGTTTTAATACTTTTTTACTTTTAAATGATTAATTAGCTAATTAATTAATTGATTAATCCAATTAATTAGCAAATAAATTAGCAGTGGGTAGCTTAGAAAATTGGACCATGATAGGGGGTACCCTGACCTCCAAAGGTTGAGAACCCCTGATCTAGGTAATTTTAATTTTATTTAACTTCTACAGTTTGAGATATGAATAGCTCACTTGCCCTATTTAGTCATTATTCACATACACTGTATGCCGCATGTTGTGCACCCCTGTCATACAGTAAGGATGTGTGGGGGAGAATGGGAGTGCACTTGCAAGTGCACCTCTGGCAAGTGTTTGCAGAGGGCAGCAGCAAGTCCTGGAAACTGTCTTCACGTTTAGCACAGAGACGTGCAGTGTGGGGTGGGGGCGACAGGAGAGGCTCTGCTTGTTTCCAGAGCACCTTTTGCGATGCCAGAACGCACATACCACCGCCAGCAGCCTGCATGCATAGGATCAGGCCGTAAGTCATGGACATGCAGTTTATGATTAGTGCAAATGTAAGTGGGTTCCGTTCTATTTGGGTGGTAAAATAAAAAGTCCTGGGTTGTCATTTATGAAAATGTCATGGCATGAGAGGAACTACACTTGGCTGCCACTATTTGCACAAAATGACAACACTGTCTGTGTTGTAGCAAACAGAAATATTGGTGACTATAAGTGTAACAACAGAAAGAAAGAGAGAGAGAAAAGAGAGTCATACAGGCAAGCTACCCCATCAAATCCTGCTCTCTTTTCCTTTCTGGATCTTCTTTCAGAAATTTCCCACTGTAGAGGTTTACTTTACTCCATGAAGCAGAAAAATACAGACCGTTTTAGGGTGAGGGAGCTGAACTCTAAAGTCAAACAGCTGTGCCTATTTTAGCATATTCTGAAACACAGTCATCTGGTTGTGGTACAGGCAATCCAATGTCCTTTGACAATTTAAGTCATTTTCAGTGCAACTATGCATTCCTTTTTCTGGGTCATTCAGGGTACAGCTAATCAAGGGTTCAGTGTAGAGAAAAATAGGCACTAGCAGTGTGATCTGCAAAATGCTTTGCCTATGTAAGCCACTTTGAAGTGAGTGAACCTTTTTGACGGCAGAGTGGTCGGGTCGGAGCCTTCAATTTGACAACAATCAAATGGCAAGAGTTTTGGGGTAGGGTCAGACCTTTCAATTTGACAACGGTCTCATCAGTGTAAACATAATCCTACGACCTACTCTGTATAGCATGCAAATTAATGGCTCTCTTTAAAGCCCTGGTTGTGTTCAGAACTGCAAAAGCACAGCTAAGTTGGCCTTTTTTTCTTTCCCCCATGTTTATTCTGCCAGCTAACAAAATCAGGAGTAGTTCAGTGGTGGACAAATCGCCTTCTACTGTACACATCAGTTTTTTTGTTTTTGTTTTTTTTTAAATTTTAAGTACCGTTACACATATTTGGTCTTTGCATCTGCACTCCTTATGTCTGTGTTAAAAGCGGATGGCAGATGAGCATGAAAGGAAATAATTATCAGTTATCTGCATAAAACCTGCAACAAATTACCTGTAAAACTCTAACTATCCAAACAGGATGACACTTACTTTTATAGGTTCATGGCTTTCTTTCTTTAAAGTTTGCTAAGAAAAGAGTAAAGTAATTGCAACTCTCTTTTGATTGATTAAACATGACATATATGCTAATATGAAAGCAACTTCTGTCCTTTGTTATCCAAGCTTCTGGCTTAAAGCAATTTTAAAGATAACAGATACAATTTTATCAATGCCACTATTCTTAACTCCGACGCCAAAGAGGTAATTTCTTTTCCTCCAGCAAAGACGGCATATTCTGTCCTTCGTGCTTTAAGTTGTGGGCACAGAAGTCAGATGATGTTACAACCACAAATCCCCTATTTCTTTATGCCATTATATATCTGGAAACATATGTACCACCAGTGGGATGGTTATTTCTCTCACAGGCTCTAGCATGTCGTTCTTTGGATCAGGGGCAACTGAGGTGTGTAATAGTAAGCAGAATTTTGGACCAAGAGATACGAAGAAAATACTGCTTCCAAGCTCAGTTCAAGCAGTGCCACTAGAATAATCAATTCCAAAGCTGAATAGACAAATGCCAGTTGTCTCCACAACATGTCAGCTGACAAAATTCTTCCCTCCCATAGATACTTAAAAGTGATGATCTGATTCGTTAACACATAGGTCCAGATTTCTGCCTCCTAGTGCTTAATACTGATCTCCAATTTTTTTCTAGCATAACAGTGCAATAAGGATCCTGATGCTGGACTGGAGGTCTACTCGGGGAAGGGGACGTTCGTCCCCTTCCCTGGGTGTAAATGCCGACCGGCCCAACTGGCCTCCTCGGATTTCCGCCAGCTAAATTGCTGGCAGAAGTCGGAGGAGGCCGTGTAACGGCCCAGCGGCCCGGCAGGGGCTGGGATATGGCCAAGGCCATCCCCCACCCCCTCCCAGGCCGGCTGGGCCAATGGCCCCCCTGCCTACCAGATCCCTGTTTACCTGGTCCAGCAGCCAAAGAGGCGCTCTGTCGATGGAGCAAGGGAGGCTGGCCTCTGCGCCAGCCTTCCTTGCTCTTGAGGCATCGCGAACGTGCTTTACGGCACGTTCCCGACATCCCCCGGTGACAGAACGCTTGTTCCATTGCCGCCAGTAAGAAGAGGATTGTGCTGTTAGTCTGGTCACAACTAACGTATCAGCTACCATTACCATATGTTCTCTTGTCACATATCCAACACAATTCATGGATTTCCAAGTATTTCATATCCAATTGCATCTTTGATACTACTTGATATATTTCTCCAATATGTTTTCACCATCCTGCATTCCCACCAAATGTGGGCAAAAATATCCCTAATATTTTGGATTGCTTTTCTGCATAAGAAAACTCCCTGCAAGAAGTAAGCTAGCACATTTAAGTAGTCCGCTCCCTGATGTTCTGGATTGGTAAATGTAGCATCTGAAGTATGCTGACATCAGCATGGATGATACCCAATCAGAAACTGTGTGCTTTCATGGTGCTGGCTATTGTACCTCCCACCGCCACTACCTTCTCCCAGTGCCTATAATTACGTTGGAAATTTGCCTCCTCGGTCAATTGCTACACAGAGGGCCACCAGCAAAGGTCCTCACAGGCAGCTACTGGGTTCAAGGACTAACAAAGCAGGCCCTCTTCTCCTGTGTGATCACTCTTCAACTCTTGTGTGACATATATGGGCACAAGCAGAGATGGAAGAGCCACTGACAGTCCTCGCAACAGTCATAGTACAGTGCTCAGTCCCAGCTGCTTCACCAACTGTCAGGCAAGCCAGAAAAGTAGCTTGAGCTGCTGTTTGTCTGTCGCCGAAAACTGATTCACAGAGTCAGTTTCCTAGTGGCATGAACAGATCCTTGCGTTCTGCTCATCTGTAGATAGTGCAAGGTAGGGCTCTTCTTCTCAGGCCAGTTAGGTGTACTGGACTTTGAAATCAGTGCGGTGCAAAGCAACCAAACAAAGAAAAGCATCCCTAAGCCTTAAATACAATTTCAGCTGGAACTGAGGTGGCAGTGTTAACTTCTTTGTCCCTTAGGCATTAACAAGCACCATCCTGTTTCTTTGGTCTCCCTCGAACTGTTAATTCAACACATAAGAAAAGGCTTCACTCTTCTGTTTAGCCCAGCTTACAGCTTTGATAAGGACAATTCCGGAACTGCTTAGGAGCTTGCTGCAACAGCACATGGACAAATGGTCCTGCAACTACAGGTGGGCCCCCATATCCACTGATTCGCTATCCACGGTTTCAGTTATCCACGGATTGTGGGGACCCCCCCAGGCTTTTACTTTTTTCCCAGTAAGCTTCATTTCTTCCTTAAAGAAATAGGAGAAGTTATTACAGGCAAGTAGAACGAGACTAAGTACTAGGGAGGCTCTGCGAGGTTAACAGAAACCTTGCAGAGCCTCTGTAGGACTTACAGCCCGGTCCAGCCCAAGGCAACTGCGGTACAATTCAGGCACAATTGCAGCCCAAGTGCTTTAGGCCCGAGTTGTGCCTGAATTGTGCCTGAGTTGGGCTGCAATTGTGACTGAATGGCAGCCCGGTCCAGCCCAAGGCAACTGCGGTACAATTCAGGCACAATTGCACAATTCAGGCACAATTGCAGCCTAAAAGTGGGTGTGTTGGGGGCGTGTCGGGGGTGTGACAGGGGCGGTTACGAATTTTGGTCCGGTTCAAGACACTGGAGAGCCACTGACACGCCCCCTCGAGCCCAACTCAGGCCCAAAATTTGGGCCAGCAAAAAGGGTGGACCCAAATGTGAGGAGACCCATAGGAGCCATTTTACCTTACCCACACCAGCCCTCTCCTGAAAAGTTCTAACACCCTGGGCCCGAGTTGGGCCTGAGTTAGGACGAACAGGTGTGGCCTAACTCTGGACATGGACCCAAATAGTTACCCTATCAGCACCCAGCCCCACCCAGCCTCTTTCCCACAAAAGCCCAGCCCCAGCCCTCCACTCTCTCTCTCTCTCTCTCTCTGAGCACGTGGTGTGGGGTTCTGTCCCCCAGCAGCCACAAAGTGGGACTTTGAAAACTTTTCTAACACCCCACTTCTCTCTTCTTCTCTCTCCTCTCTGCCCCCCTCTAGGGCAGAGAGGGCTGTTCTGCCTGTGGCCAAACTGTTTACTGCTGTGCCTGGGCAGCTGTCTCCATGCAAGTGTTTGCTAACCCATGTCTTTCTCCCAGCCCCTCTCTCCCCCCCCCATACAGGCAACAACACCAGCAGGTAAGTGCAGGGTTTGTGCTGACATGTGGTCTGACATGCATAGAGAAATATAGAGATATATTGCATAGAGAAATATAGGTAGGATACATGCTTCTATACCAATGTCTTGTCTCATAGCTGCCTGCATAGCCTGCCATGATATGCCTCTATACCAATGTCTTGTCTCATAGCTGCCTGCATAGCCTGCCATGATATGCCTCTATACCAATGTCTTGTCTCATAGCTGCCTGCATAGCCTGCCATGATATGCCTCTATACCAATGTCTTGTCTCATAGCTGCCTGTATTAATGTGAGCACACAATGCCATGAGTGTGGAACTGTAACCCATATGTAGACACCAGCTGTTCCCCCCCCTCTTTTCTCCACAGGGTCTACCGACAGGTCAGTATTGCTAGGATTGCCATGGTTGTGACCCCCAAGTTGTGTTGTTGTCTCTCTCTTTGACCCCTTTCCCTTACAGGATCATGCTCACCGTACACCCAGGGAAGGAGCGCAGACCAGGCTATGTGTCTCACACCACTCAGCTGTGTTTGATTTCTCTCCCTGCAGACCTTTGCAACTGGCACACTGGCTCCTCTTCTACCACGCAGCAGCTGCCATGGAACACCCCCATGTTGTTCGTCCCCCCAGGAATGCCCACTACCACAAACCGTCCGGGGAGCACCCCTGGGCCTGCAGTCTGGTTGCCCCACGGTCACCTGCCTTGATGCTGCCAGAGAGGTCTGGGAGCCTGCCCTGCAACCCACCTCAGCTGCTGCTGCTGCCCCACCGCCCTGGCTGCCTACTTGCTGTCCCTCCCCTTTCTATGGAGCAGGCCATGGTTCCACAGGGGAAGAGCCCGCATCTCCAGGTCCATGGGGCTCGCCTGCTGCTGCTGCTGTGGTCCTAGAGGCTGCTGTGCCTACCCCTGGCAGCCACGCCCGGCCATCTCTGCCACTGTTCCAGAACAATAAAGATGCCCCTGGAAACACATGTCCCCAATGTTGCACAAGCACTGCCCCACACACCCAAACAGGCACGCCCCAGCACACAAGCCTCTGCATGAATCCCAGCCAGGGTCCGCCACAGCCATCCCTGGGAGAACACAGCAGGGGGGCGGCCGGACCCTCTGGGACCAGAGGGGAGGGGGGAGTTGGGGGGCCTGTCAGGCAGGCAAACACTGACGGGCACTGTGGCGCACGTCCGCCACGTCCGTGAAGAGCCCTTTCAGCAACCGGGGCTCTCACCCACCCTCGGTCCGCCCATCACCGGCGTCCATGTCCGCCCGTCACCGGCGTCCGTTTCCGCCCTCTGTCCGCCCGTCACCGGCGTCCGTTTCCGCCCATCAACGGCGTCCATGTCCGCCCTCGGTCCATCTGCATGAGAGGCGCCCGTTCCTGCATTGCCTCCATCTGCGAAGTGCCCCCTGTGCCCCTATCGGTCTCTGCAGACCCCTCTCCCTGTATCCCTCTCCCACCAGCCGTGTTGTCTGTCTGTTTCTGACCCACCCGTGCCCCTCCCCAGCACCCCCTGTCAGTGTGCCTGCCTCCCCTCCCACTCCCTGATGATGGACGCTGGCACCCCCCATGCCGCCAGAGCGCCTGCCGCAAGGTGCCGACGTTGCCCCATCTGGGGGTGTGATGAGCTGCGTGAGCCCTTCCCGCTCGCAGCAGACAAGCCCACGGCATCTCTCGGTCTTGGCCGGGGCACGGAGCAGAAGGCATGCTGGGATGCCTTCTTTGTGGGCATTGCCACGGCCCTTGAGGCCCAGGGCTTCAGGCAGCGCACGGGCATGTCCTGGCGGAGGCGGTTCCAGACCTCATGAGACCCGCCCCTTGTGCGTGCCGTTCCCACCCCCTCCTTCCCTTCTCTCCCCCGCTCACCCCCCCATGACTCCCACGTGCAGCCTCACCGTGGCTTGGGGGTGGCATCGCAGTCTGCAGGAGGGAGGGCAGTCGCACTCCCCCCTGCGGCAGGTGGCTGATGCCCAGGGTGCCCTGGGGCAGCTGGCACTGGCACAACCTCTGCCCTTCAGCTGACTGTCAAACGCGCAGTGCCTGCAGGCCCACCTGTGGCTGCCCATCTGCTGCGACCGCTGCAGCAGCTGTGGTAGGTGCACGCAGACGGGCTGAGGAGGGGGCTCTTCGCTTCCACAAGACTGACAGCTCCCCACAGGAGCCTGCCTGCCTCTGCGGTAAGTTTTGCCGTGATCCTGGCCCAATGCTGTTGCCTCCAGCCTAACTCAGGCACAGTTGCAGCCTAACTCGGTCCTAGTTTGGGCCACAATTGGGCCACAATTGGGCCTCAACTGTGCCTGAGTTAGGCTGGACTGAGCCCTAAGTCTCGTTCTACTTGCCTGCAATGGAGGCTACTTCTCTGTTTGTTTTAAGGAAGAAACAAAGCTTGCTGAAAGAAAAATAAAAGCTGGGGGGCAAGCATGGTGGGGGGGCCCTCAGGAAACCATGGAGGGGGTGTTCGCTCTTATCCATGGTTTCAAGTATCCACGGAGGGGCCTGGAACATATCCCCAGCGGATATGGGGGCCCACCTGTATTTATTGGGAGTCCTCCATTGCTATGTTTCAAATGTTTTAGACTATTTAATTGGTGTTTCTGTTGTGGCCCACTCAAGTCAGGAAGGGCTCCCCTTTTGTAACATCTTGGGCTAGATTTATTTATTTTATTTATTTCTGTATTTATATACCGCCTTTCTCATCATCAAATTTCTCATCAGATTTATTACACAGGCAGGCTGTCCTAGACCCGATAAGGGTCTTTACAATACTGTTCTATTCATATAAAGATCCTTCCTTACTCGAGATGTTTCCCTTCCGAGTGCAGCCCTCCTTCTGGCTTGTGCTCTGCACTTTCAAGCTTCAAAGTTCACCCTCGGACGATTGTCTAGATGTTCTCTTTCTAGCTGACTCCCCCCTTTTCTCAGGCGCATAAATTGGGTGGGGTGAGCCTGGCTGAAGTGCTGTGGGGCAGGGCCTCTGAGAGGGGGGTTAAGGGGGTAAATTGTACCCGCCCCCAGGGCCAAAAATGGGTTAAAAGGGGGCCCCAGGAGCAAAAAAGCCCTCCCCCGGATCCAAATGTACATGAAGGGAAGGGGCCCAAAAGAAATTTTGTACCCCTTGATAAAATTCCTCTGAGTGGCCCTGCTGTGGGGTGAAAGTGCCGTTGGAGAGGCCTGGCGGATAGATTTTTTTGTTCCTGCTCAGAATTGGATAGCCATATTTTGGGATCAGGAAGAAGTTTAATTAGCAATATTGGGCTTTTTGAAATTGTTGCTTTTTCCTATAGGAGATTCACGATGTGAGCCATTTGGGCATTAACTTGCCCACTGTTTGTTTCATTAATTAGCCACTTACTTTCAGTGCCGGAGTGTAGGTAGCCAGGAACACAAGGTGCTGAATATGTAAGTGAAGTAGGACCAGAGTAAGGACAGAAACTGCCTAGGAAACAGATAGGAAATCAGTTAGTCCAGGGACTTGGAAAGCAGCTAGGGAGCCATATAGACAAGGCAAGAATCTAGCTGCTCCCCAGGCAAAGACCCAAATAAATCTGATCTTGAAGCATTTACAGCCGGGGTAACCCAAGGGCCGCTATCCGGATGGGTGAAGCTGTGCTGGACTCTGGGTGAATAATGCAATGTTTTGGTCTTTTCTTGGCAACCCTGAATGATGAGTGGTTTGTCTCCAGGAGCAGTGGAACATCGACTTGAGTCGATCGGACCTGACCACGGTGGTCCATGCCTTCGGTGGTCCATGCCTTAGTGACTTCAAGACTGGATTACTGTAATGCGCTCTACGTGGGGCTGCCCTTGAAGACGGTTCAGAAACTGCAGTTAGTGCAGAATGCGGCGGCCCGGGTGGTCACTGGAGCTAGGTGGTTTGACTCTGTTGAGCCGCTGCTTCAGCGGCTGCACTGGCTGCCCATTCATTTCCGGGCCCAATTCAAGGTGCTGGTAATGACCTTTAAAGCCCTTCACGGTTTGGGTCCAGGATATCTGAGGGACCGCCTTCTTCCATACATTCCGGCCCGTTCTCTTAGGTCATCTGAGGGGGCTCTCCTGCGGGTGGCGCCTCTATCGCAAGTTAGGGGAGTGGCAACACGTGGGCGAGCCTTCTCTGCTGTGGCGCCACAACTGTGGAACTCCCTGCCAGGAGATCTGAGAACCACCCCCTCCCTCATGACTTTTTGGCGAGGGCTCAAAACGTTTTTGTTTCATCTAGCGTTTGGGTGATGGGTTGTGGTTTGCCTCCTGTATCTCAAGATGCTCTGCCATGCTGTTTCTCTGCTCCATACTGTTCCCCCCCCAGTGTTTTTATTGTTTTTTAAAATTGTTTAAGTATCGTTATGTATTTTATGTATTTTAAATTATGTATTTTAATCTGTTGTTAGCCGCCTTGGGCATATGCCTTTTGGCATAGGAAAAGCGGGATATAATTTTTTTAAATAAATAAATAAACATGGATCAGGAGGCCGAAAACAAAAGAAACCGATTACTCTATAAGGCAAATCATATGTGATGCAGATGCATTGCAACATGATGTAATGTATGGAAGATCTGGTTTTATGGCAGGAAGATGAACTATTTGATCTCCCTGTGTTTTCCAGCCCAGTGTTCCCATGAACATATAAACTAGAAGTCAGAAGACGTTTGCATGATACTAAACAGTACACTAAAAATCACATTGGAACATTTCTCACATTATTTGTGTCACAAGGACAGCTTGTCAATTCTGGATAGAAATATGGAAGAGAAATCAAATGTAATTTCTAGCCATGACAAGTCTTACCATGGCATTATAGTCCAATTAAAGCATGATTTAATTAAAAAACTTATGTATTAAAAAGAAAACAGTAGCATTTAGATTCACCCTGTGCACAAGGAATTGTACCTGACAAAGACAAGCTTTGGCCTGACCTGTTCAATGCCTCTGAATAATTCTTCTGCTTTATTCTTATTATTACACTGAGATTTATAGGTTGTAGTCAAGTATTGTCATCGTCACCTCTAGTGTAAGCGATACCTATTATGGCTTCCTAAATTCTTTATGTTTCTCCTTATAGGACATTCTCCCAAAGTCTTGAACAACATTTCATGTCTTCTCTTTAGAATCTCCCAGCTTTATTCAAGATTTATCCTTGCTGTTGTGACCAAAATGGAGTCTGTCATTCAAGCCATGACCTTATAGTAGCTGTATGAAGATGTATTGTGACCTCCATGGACCTGTGAGAAAGCCGTCTAAATACTTCTCAAAATAGACGCCTTCTCGCACACTCCCACTATGCAACTGGATCACACTTCATGCTTTCTAAATTCTTTTAGGCCAAATTTATCCTGGGAGTAATTCCACTGATGTTTAGTGAATCCCACTAGGCATATATTTGTCACCCTAACTGTGAACATCTCTATTTCACTGTGCAATTTATCACTGAGGAAAGTTCTTTTTTTCCTTATAGCATTTACATGTTTGTTCTGAAAACAATCCTACTGTTTTCTTTTTTCTTTTTTTGCTGACCATTCCTTATGAAGTACTTCCGAAGTGTCATATCTTTTATGTTGTCTCCAATTTGGTGTACATTCACTTAACTATTAAAAGCACATCAAGGCTGCAATCCTATACACACTCACCTGGGAGTAAGTCCCATTGAACACAATGGGACTTACTTCTGAGTAGGCATGCATAGGATTGTGCTGTAAATGAGAGAAGGTCTTACCCTTATATGACATGTACAGAGTGGGTTTTTTTTTTAATGGATAACATACATTTGACAAATACCTCCCTGTTGGACAGTGCTGATAGAATGAAAGTCAATGAGAGGACCAGATATACAAATTGCAGATGATTATAGATGAGGCCTCACATTTCAAAATTGCACTATTTCCACTAAAGGTCAGTGATACCCACACATACACTAACCAGATCTCCAACCGGGACGGTGTGCTAGACCTTTAGCAGTAGTGTTATCTTCAGCTCAAATAGGCTTACCAGATCTCCAACTGGGACAGAGTGCTAGACCTTTAGGAGAAGGAATGTGGGCAGGTGTAGTTTGTTAAACCTTAGAGCACAATCCTAGGCATGTCTACTCAGAAGCAAGTCCCATTGTGTTCTTCTGAGTAGACATGCCTAGGATTGTGCTCTAAGGGTTTAACAAGCTACACCTGCCCATATTCCTTCTCCTAAAGGTCTAGCACTCTGTCCCAGTTGGAGATCTGGTAAGCCTATTTGAGCTGAAGATAACACTACTGCTTGACCCGATCAGCATCAATGGAGCATTTAAGACTAGGTACGCTACAGTATATTATAGTGATTTACATTAATATCTAAATCATGGTGAATTCAGCACATCAGCGGTGTGTAAGCATGTCTGGACAAATGGCATCGGAGAAGCACCCTATTTCTATCATTAGATAGTGCTGGGCCTGCAGTACTATATTGCCAGTTGGTGATTGCCTTTATACTCAGTCTTACCAATTGGTGTGTTAATCTATCATGACACCAGCTTGAGTATTCCAGTATGGGCCAGGGCCAATGAACAGCTATGATATTAGAGTGGCAAAGAGGTAGGCTTACCAGATCTCCAACCGGGACAGAGTGCTAGACCTTTAGGAGAAGGAACGTGGGCAGGTGTAGCTTGTTAAACCTTAGAGCACAATCCTCAGCATGTCTACTCAGAAGCAAGCCCCATTGTGTTCAGTGGGGCTTGCTTCTGAGTAGACATGCCTAGGATTGTGCTCTAAGGGTTTAACAAGCTACACCTGGTTTAACACTACTGCCCCGGTTGGAGATCTGGTAAGCCTACCCACACAGGTACCCCCACAATCTGGGAGTGGGATTGGTTATGATTTGGGGTATGAATTTGCATGGATCTCATAATGCTTAGCCAAATCTCATCCCTTACTGCTCCTCCAGATCTTCTCTAGCTCTAGTATAATCTATGGTAAAAGCTATATAGTAAGTGCAGAGTTAAGGCACAAGATTAATATAATTGTGGTGGGACAATTTGTGGTTTCTAGTTAAAAATGCGTTCTAGGATGTTTATTACTGAACGTTGTAATGCAGTGCTAAGGTGAGTTTGCTAGTCACTGATAACAAAACGTGGCTCCATTTTGCCTGTTTTATGTAATTCAGGGCCCAATCCTATCCAGGGCCTGCCTGTGCAATGCACGGATACTGACTCAGCCTTTGCTGCATCCCGTGGGCTGGCCAGGGACCAGGCTGGCGGGGAGAGGTAAGTAAACAATTTTTTTTTTACTTATTTACTTCTGCTGCTGCTGCTCCCTACTCAGATCCTTGCCAGCTATTTTGCTGGCATAGATCAGTTAGGGCAAGGGGGGGGCATATCAGTCCTGGGATGTGGCTCCAGATGTCAGGGACACCACTGCCACAGAGATGCACTCCTGGCCCAGCCTGATCCCCATCTGCACCCCTGGCCCTGCCTCATCCCTACCCCAATCTGCCCCCCCCACCTTGTCTGCTGGTCTGCTGCTTGCCACTGCAGCATGGGGCTTACCGGCTACTACGGTGTTGGCAGTGAGCCTCACACCATTGGCAATGGCAGCCTGCGTGACACATTGGATCACAAAATCCACCTGCGTATCCGGTGGATAGTACACTATTTGGTTTTTGGTTTGTTTTAATCTTTGCACTTGTTGGCACTTTCCCCCATTGAATAGAGTGTATTGTAATATGATTGGAAATAATACACATTTAAAAAATGATTCATGGACTTGTAATAGTTTGCTTAGGCTCTCACTCAGACACCAGCCACAATTCAGTGCACGCTTACCCAGGCGTAAGCCCCACGGGACCCAGTGGAACCTACTTCCGAATAATCATGAATAAGGTTGGACTGCAACGGTGATGCAGAGGCAGCAACTCTCAGGACATTTTTGTTCCAGCAGCCTCACTGAGCTCTTAACATTTAAGCCTGACAATCTGGAATGAATGTTGCAAGGAGCACATTGACTTGCCTTCCATGCCTTTGGAAAATTCATGTCTCTGACAGAGGATGTGTACAGAGTTGCTTACTGCTAGGACCTAAGAAGGAGGCTTTGGAAATATAGCCCAGATTCTTCATGCCACAGTGTACCATATTACACAATTGTTTCCTTCTAATCGCTGATAATAACATTGAATTTCAGTCTTTGTTGAAGAGCTTTTACTCTGACGAGAGGGGATAATCGGAAGCACATGATTTACCTTTTAAAAATTCCATTAATTATTCCAAAGACCTTCATCATGTTCTCTAGTATGCAACACCTCTGTACACAAAACAGACCTCGCCTTTCTCATCTTCCCTCATATATCTCTGAGCATTTTTATCATCTGTCCCTGACTGTCCAAACTTTGTTCTGTTATATCTCACAAATAGGCTGATAAAGACAGAACACTATCCAAGGCAGCGGTTTATCCTCTTTTCTTGACCTCTTGATTACTCCAGTATAGTAAAGAAGGCTTTTATGAAATTTTGCACAGAGATATTAAGTTAAGATATTAACAGCCCAATCCTGTCTACATTTTAGACAGGAGGACTGTAAGGTACGTTTGCGTCACCCGGCGTGTAGGCCGCGCCAGCAAAGAGGCTGGTGTCAGCCTTCCCGCCTCAGATCCTTCGGAGAGCCCACTGGGGAGGTTCCCCACTAGGTGGCGGAGGGGCAGAGGGAGGGTGGAATGGGGCATTCTGGGAGTGGGATTGGTCAGCCAGGGCCGGAAAGGGGGGAGGGATCATTGGTGAAGGCTACACGAACTTTATGTCAGTCAGCACCATTGGAAGAGGCATGCTGCCATCACCTGGTCCAGGTAGGATTGGACAATAAAGTTCTTGATTTGGTCTTGTTCAATATTCCCATGCTTCAGCATGAGGGGACAATAAAGATGACTATTCAAGAAATAAAGAATAATGGACTTTATTGAGGGCAACAGTTTGTATGCTGGATATAATTGGATATTTATTCATAACAGGGTTTTTTCATTTATTATGTTTTTCAAAAAATTTTCCTGCAAATGATAAAGCTATTAGATGGAAAAAATAATGGAACAAAGGTCTCCACAAAGAGACGACATTTTTAATGCAAAATTTGTATGATTAAGGGCTTTGCAGCTGTTGCAAATGTGACAGAGAGTGCGGCCTGGCAGCCACCGGAAGTGGTGAGTGGCCAGGTCCATGCAACGATAGATGCTGGATGCCCGCTGCCTCAAGTAAGACTGCGCAGGGGCCAGGAGGGAGACAGGGAGTGGGCGGAACAGGGGTGGGTGGGCTGAATAAGGTGGTGACGGGGTTGATGAGGAGGGCAGATCCTGTTTGAAAGGGGGGGTCTTCGGTGGCAGCAGCACCCACGAAATCCTGTCTTCATTCCCGGGCCTAATCCGCCTTCATGGTCAATGTGGACTTGGACCAGTGATATCGCCGGCACAGGTCTGAGTATACCCGTCAGGCTGGCATGGTCCTTCCCTGGGGCAAGGGAACAAATGTTCCCTTACCCCAAGGAGCCCTCAGCACACCAAAACTCCCCTGCAGGTTACAGCAGACATGACGTTGGCACCACTGCATCACCACATGGGGAGTTGTGGTGGATTAGGCTGTAGGTTGAAGAATAAGGTGGAAGAGTATGAGAACTCTGTGCTAAACAGTTCAGTGCTCTTCATTCTCATATGCAATCATCTTCTCATCCCTTTGTCATATAAACTGCTTTAAGTGAACTTCTTGTTTAAAGCAGTCTATATAAATACATATGACCATCTATCATCAAACATACATAATTAATTCTGTTTTGGGATATGACTCCTAGTCCTAGAAGAAGTAGATGGAGGTGTAATACACATGGTAGGTTTCTATGGGTGCAACATCAGTTGACCAAATTTCCCATCACAAGCCATCAAGTTTTGGTTATTCCAATGCAATGATGTTATGTCCTGTGTTCTATTTTTCTTGACGTTACCAGGGGGGAAAGGAGGAGGAGATGTGGGACGGCTGTGTTTTGTTGCAGCCGTATATTCCCCATACTGCTGTCTTCAGGCATCATTGCCCCAACCAAGTTAGTTGGACTCTTCCACAGAAAGAACATTTAAGGTTGCAATCTTAGCTGTTCACCAATCATCCCTCCACACTGTGGCTATTTCTTTTCCTTAACATCCCTTTGTAAAAGAGGTTTTTTGGAAGTCTAACAGCCCAATCCAGCATATAGATATGTGGCCGGCCTAAAGGGCTGGCCACTGTATCCTAGGCCTATTGTGACCTGCCCCGGCATGAAGTGGGCACTAAGTTGCAATGGGCCTCCTTGGATGTACGCCAGCTCTGAAGCTGGTGTGCATCTGGGGCGGCCGTGTAAGGCTGACCTGGACTGGGAAGGGGCATAGGATATCAGCAGAATGTGCCACCAGTATCCCTGCCTTTCAACCCGGGCCAGCCAATGCCCCCCTCCCTTGCTGCCCTGACTCACCCTTCCGTGCCCCTGCACTAAGCGGTGCAGGTTCTACCTGTGTTGGCCAGCACTGGTGGTGTCCACCAGGGGAATGAGCAGTTTCAGCCTCCGCTCTGGCACCACTTACTCTCCAGGTGCCGTAAACATGTTTTACGGCACGTTTATGACACCCAGTAAATAAAGAGGTTTATTGGCATGACCTAATTAAGCCCAATGAAAAACTTGCTTCTGCTGATGCTATGTCTGCATATCAATCATTCATCATATAACAATTGAACAAAAGTATTGACTCTAATTACTTGGCTTTGAGTAAGAAGGTCGGCTTAAAAAATAGTCTGCAATCGGAAAGACATTTACAAGCAAGTATGTCTCATTGGGCACAGTGAGACTTACTTCTGAGTAAACTTGCATAAGCTTGCACTATTAGACCCTTAAATTCTAATATGGTGGCTTCCTTTTATAATATTTTGTCTTTGTTAATGTTTCAGTCTTTGACTTGAATGCTCTGTCAAAACTCTTTTTTTTCTTTTTGCTTTTTCCACAGTCTGCAGTTTTTGTGACTTGTTGCTCTTTACCTTCTGCATTCATTAAAGAGAAACCCTTTTGACACCTGAGTGTCTGACAGCACATCATCTTTATTACCAGATAAGAATAATTGTCTCCCTGGCATGCAGTGAGGAGTGATGCAAATAAGTCATTTAACTCCCTTTGCAATGTCTTTATCCTTCTTAATTGTTCCCATTAATCCCTAGTTGCAGAAGCAGATGCACCAATTTTCTCCCAACTTTCCTACACAATCTGTCAAAATCATGCTTAGTATATTGGTGTTGGTAAGATTTGGGTTATTATTTGAGACATATTGTCAGGTTTTCCATGAATAGTTAACAGCCATTTGAGAGAATAATTTTACACTAATAGCTTGCACGTTCAGCTTATTCCTTGAGTACAAACACCATGTATTCACTATCATGAATATGATTTTAGCATTCGTACTGTTGACAATATGGTGGACATTGATTTCAAGACCCCATGAAGGTCTTTGTGTGGTCACCACCCTTTGGTATAACATACTTCAGAGGGTTGCTGTCAGGATAAATTAAATTAGAATTGCACAGTATTTTGCACACTGAAAATAGGAACAATGGACAACAGAAAAGACATTTTCTACATGATTAATTGTAGTTGTGTTATCTTGTACTTTGCCTTTACATTGATGAAAGTATGAACTTATTGAGATGTTGCAAGCATTCTGCCAGGGGAGTTTGAAATATTGGACTTTCTGCTCAAATATTTGCAAGCAAAATCAAGGCAACCACAACTATGCCCGCAAAAGTTTGAACCTTTGTGAGCGAATCCGTCACTTGCAAAGATTCTCAAGCCTTTGCAAACCTTGCTAGGATGCTTGCAAAGTTTTGACTGAATTGATGTTTCGCAAAAGCTCAAGTTTTTGAAGACATTTGCTTGCAAATTTTGCAAAAGCTCAACTTGATTTCAAGTTGAACACTGGGATGTTTGTGCATCCCTAGTATATATACAGGTGGGCCCCCATATCCACGGATCCGCTATCCACGGTTTCAGTTATCCACAGATCGTGGGAATCCCCCCCCCCGGTTTTTTCTTTTTTCCCAGTAAGCTTCGTTTCTTCCTTAAACACGAGAAGTTTATTGCAGGCAAGTAGGACGAGACTAAGTCCTAGAGAGGCTCTGCAAGGTTAACAGAAACCTTGCAGAACCTCTCTAGGATTTAGTCTCATTCTGCTTGCCTGAAATGGAGGCTGCTTCTCTGTTTGTTTTAATTTAATTTAATTTATTTATTTATTTATTTAAAAATACCCCGCCTTTTCCTATGCCGAGGCAAATGCCCAAGGAAGAAACAAAGCTTGCCAAAAGAAAAATAAGAGCTGGGGAGGCACGCATGCCTGCCCGCAGGGGAGGCAGGGTGGGGGGCCCTCAGAAAACCGTGTTCGCTCCTATCCATGGTTTTAAGTATCCACGGAGTGGCCTGGAACATATCCCCAGCGGATATGGGGAAAGTACTGTACCTCCCCTTTAACAAACAAGCTGTTTTAAGAAGGTAAGTTCACTCATCCTTGTGTATCCCTCATCAAATGCAACATCAAGTTGAGACTGAGATGTACAAACAAGCCATCACAAGTTCAATACCACAGTTAGAGGGTGCACAGCCTGAAATCACCTCTAACACAATTCTTTTCCATAGTGACAGCTTACATGGTTCACTCCGAGTCAGGTATTCAGTACTTATGAATCGCTTCTCACAAGGTATCTTTTACTCAGATCCAGATGGTTAATTAGAAAAAACACACACAAATATCTTTGAAGAGTAGAAACCTTTTTTTTTAAAAAAAAAATAGCATTTCAAATTAAAATACACAAAAGCAGGGCCCTTCTGCCTTCCCATTCCCCACTTCTGAGAATTTAGAAAGAAAAATTATATTTCATTTTTGTGCCTGCTTCATACATTGTTTATATGAGTTACGTACCAGGGGATCCACAAATGCAAAATAACTTGTTAGAAGTGGCTCTGAGTAATGGGAGAGAAAGTGATGTACAGTACATGCAGACATATAAATTGGTCCTTCCAGAGAGGTAGCTGGCGGGCAGCCCAGTCCTCTGTAAGGTACAGCGGCCAGCGTAAAGGGCTGGCTGCTGTATCCTATCCTGGTCCCGGGCTGCCCCAGGGCAGCCTGGATGCACCTTGAGGGAAGGGGACAATTGTCCCCTTCCCTGGGTGTAAGCAGCTTGAGACTGCTGCTTACACCTGGGGGCAGCCCAATGCCCAATCCTGTGTAAGTATCTGGTGGGCGACCCAGGCCTCCTGCCGGATCCTATCCCCATTCCCCGAGGTCTGCTCAGGGGAAAGGGACGTTCGTCTCCTTCCCCTGGTGTAATGCGGGGAGGCCCCAATGGGCCTCCTCGGATTTCTGCCAGTTATTTAGCTGACGGAAGCCGAAGGAGGCCGTGTAAAGGTCGCGCCATCCTGGGAAGGGGGCGGGGATATGGCGGCCGCCATTCCCGCCCCCGGGCCGCCCACTCCCTTGCCACCCGGACTACCCCCACGCCTGCCAGGGGATCACTTACCTTCTCCAGTGGCCACAGGGATGATCCAGCAGCGGAGTGAGGGCGACCGCCCTTACTCTAAAGTTGTCGCGAATGTGCTTTATGGCACATTCGCGATGACTTGGAACGGAGGAGTGCTCGCTCTGCCGTTACAAAGTAGGGCGGTATTGTGCCCTTAGGCTGCAATCCTATCCACACTTACCTGAGAGTAAGTCCCATCAACTATAATGGGACTTACTTCTAAGTAGACATGTATAGGATTGGGCTGTTATGCTCTAACATTCACTTCAGCTCTGGCATCCCTCATTGTGGCTGTACCACGTTGAGCCATGTATTACTGACTCCATCTTTTCCTGTCATGCTGTCAGCCCAAACACCCTTTTCCATACCAGCCTTCAAGAAATCAAAGCCTTCGCTGGTGGAACATTTTTGGTTTTCAGCAGCAGACTCTTACCATGCAACTGTCTTATCCTCTGATCATCATTTTTTTTTTGTAAGATGAACACAAATTTCATTGTTACTTAATCAGTATGAAATATTTGCCCCCCCCCAGACCATTATCAAGAATTCTCATAAGAGGGTGGTGGGGTGGGGAGAGGAAAATAGGAGAGACTATTCACTGACTATGTAGCCATAAATTGCACAACATATATTTCCATTATGGAGCACGTTATTTTGACTAATTTTAATGCATTCTTTTCATTCACCCAATGGGGCTGTAATATAAACTGACATCTTACTTTTCGCAGCAATAAAATGACGGGATTAATCATTTAATGACATCTTCCAATTTTTTGGGGTATTAGTTGAGCAACATGTTGCCTAATAAAAACAAGCAAATAAAAACAACATGTTGCCCAAAGAGAGCAGACTCCTATTATGAAAAGTAACATTGAATGGAATAAATTACTGGACTGCAGTGGTAGCAGGATAGTATTTGGAAAAATAATTAGAACATGGTGGCCCTCTGTCCATTTCTATGAACTTTTGGTTGTACCAGCATCAAACACACAGCTGCCACTGAACAAATGTCCATCCAGTGTTAGTGTAATGCTATTACGTTTTTCCTGATATTATTCATGATAATAACCCTTTGGTAATCTCAGCATTAATGACTTCATTCCTGTAGAAATCTGCACACACCGACTGCTGTTTTCCCCTGAGATTTTATTATTATTATTATTATTATTATTATTGGGAGCCCTTTTGGGACAGGGAGTCATTTAATCATTTGATTTTGCCTGTAAACCGCTTTGTGAACTTTTTGTTGAAAAGCGGTATATAAATACTGTTAATAATAATAATAATAATAATTTTATTTATTTATTTATTTATTTATTTATTTATTTATTTATTTACAGTATTTATATCCCGCCTTTCTTCCCGAAGGGACCCAAGGCGGCCCACAACAGGAAAAAAAAAATACAAAAAACAGTACAAAAAGTATCACATCCTAAAACAATAAAAACAATTAATGAAAATCAATAAAAATAGTGTCTAAAAACAATTTAAAAGATCATGGCTTCAATCAGAGCAGGAGCATAAAAACAGCAGCACCCCCACCTGTACCAGCAGATGTTAAAAAAGGCAGGGGCTCAGAAGGCTTCTTTGAACAAGAAGGTTTTTAGGCCTCACCGGAAAGTGTCCAAGGAGGGAGCAGTTCGTAGGTCAAAGGGGAGGGAATTCCATAAGGTTGGTGCCACTACTGAGAAGGCCCTGTTTCTGGCTGCCACCCCTCGCACCTCCTTGGGCGACGGCACCCACAAAAGGGCCTTCTCTGATGATCTGAGGAGACGAGCCGGACTATATAGAAGTAGGCGGTCTCTCAAATATCCTGGCCCCAAGCCGTATAGGGCTTTAAAGGTCAAAACCAGCACTTTGAATTGGGCCCGGAAACGAATCGGCAGCCAGTGCAGCTGTGGGAGGAGCGGCCCGACAGAGTCGAACCGCCTACCTCCAGTGACCACACGAGCCGCTGCATTCTGCACTAATTGCAGTTTTCGGGACTATGGTAATAAAAACAAGAATAAAAGTGCTAAAAAAATGTTTAAAACATGTATTAAAATGCATTTTGTAAGTCTCATAAAATACACATATGTGTAATAAAATACTTTAAAAGTTTCTTTAAAATACAATAAAAACACTCTAAAACAATTTTGGCATGGTGTTTCATTCACTGTTCCGTGAATTTCATCAGATGCAAACATAAGCCTCCAAAAATAGGCAGGAAGATAGTAATAATTCTATTCGATGGATAAGAAAGCAGGGAGGATAGTGATTATTTTTAAATCATTCTACTGAGATGGTAGGGCTGCCAACTCCCAACCATCATCATATTCTGGACATATGGAAAACAGAGGAAAGACCAAGATAAAAGTATTAAACTTTCCACCTTTTTGTTCAGATAATTCATGGCATTTTCTAACCGACTTTGGCTGAAGAAGGAGGTTAAGTTCTCTGCCAGAAACAGTTATTTGGCATCTGTTTAGATGTTTAGGACTCTTCCCAGGGACAATGTGATGTCTTTCTATAATATGTCAAGCAGAAATCACTAGCAACAGCTGTAGCAGTCAATGATATAAAACATGAGTTATAAATTTTTATTATTATTATTTGGGGAACATAAAGGTAGAGGCCGAGGCTCAGAACCAAGTATGCTCTCCTCAGCTGTCAAATGAACTAAACAGATATTCACCTCTTTGGCATGGCCAACTCTTTAATGGCACAGTCCTGGGTAAACCTATGCCTGCGGAGTGCGTGCTCCGCAGGCAGAGGGTGCCATAACTGCATCGTGAAGCATTTCGCTGCAGAACCAACCTGCTGCCACCAGAACAAGGTAAGACTTACGCTGATGGGTGCAAGGACAGGTCGGGTGGCGAGGGAGGGCGGTCGTTGGCTGAGCCGGCCTGGGAGGGGGCAGGGACATCAGCCATGATATCCCCATCCCCATTCCTGGGCTCAGCAGCCCGTTCCCTGCCCCCTTTAATGTACAGTACATTGGTTCAAGAGCCGACGTATGTTTTCAAGGAGTCCCATACAGTGGTGTCGCTTCGGTAGGGGCGGGGCTGTAAGTATCGCTCCGTCGTAGTCTCTTTACCGAGCGAGCAGGAGGCAGCCCCGCCCCCTCACTGTCGGAGCCAGTCCCCTGCGGAGAAAGCAGCAGGCAAGAGACCCTGCCTGCTGCTTTCTCTGCAGGGGACTGGCTCCGACAGTAAGGGGGCGGGGATGCCTCCTGCTCACTTGGTAAAGAGACTACGACGGAGCGATACTTACAGCCCCGCCCCTACCGAAGCGACGCCACTGGGCCCATAGGCCCCAGGCAGCCCTACATAGGGGAAAGGGGACAAATGTCCATGTCCCCTTCCCCAAGGAGTCCCCGGCCCAAGCTGGAGCAGCCCGGGAGTGGCTGAGGATCCAGCGGCCAACCCTATGGGTTGGCCGCAAATCCTTATGCAGGATCAGGCTGTAAAGGAACGCAACATGTATTTTTATGCCAGGTCATGATTACCATAAAATCCCCAGCAAGTGTTGACCATGTTTAAATTGTGTCTCTTAAAGTGTTCTATTGCTTTCTATTTCCTTTTCATATCTTTTATAATTTTTCTCTCCTGAAAAGAATGACTCTTCATTGGAGATATGATTGTTCTGTTTCAGAAACTTTTTGGCAAAATCATGTTTGGAATTGTTGATGAATTGTCCAGCAATAACTAACAGAGGGATCCTAATCTTGAGTTATGCTTGGTAAATGTAATAGAGTCATTCCAAAACTTCCTTGCTCAGGCAGAGCACAATGTTACACTGGCAGGGGGAAAAAAAGATTACAGTGGCTTGATAGTAACCTTGAATCTGCAGAGCATTGTCAGGGCAATGGGCAAGAAAATCAAAGGAATGAAGAAGGCAATGGAGGTACAGAGTTTAGAAAAAATGCTGTGCTTCCTTAAGATTTGTTCCCACACTTCTTCTGATGCCATAATGATGAACTGCTATAGAAGTGCATCAGTTAACACACTCCCATGAAGTCAAGGGACAGACTTCAACAACTGCCCCCTTGGATAGAACAAGATTCTGAATAAATCAGAAGATACCTTGAAGTTCCACATGGATGGAAGGTGGGGTAAACATTTTTAATTAACCTCCCCAATAAACAAGGAACAAGGGAACCAAGGGGATAAAAAACCTATCCAGGAAACTTTAACTCGTCATCAGGTTAAATCAATATTTCCCTTATGCCTATAGAACTTAGCACTCATATATGAGAATTTGGTGATGGGTAGTAGGTACACTGGTGTAAGGATATTATTCACAAACTCTCTAATCTTAGAACAAAGTGCTAACATTTGGGGACTTCTGAGACTTTTCAAGTACTTTACCTCAAATACCCACCCAAACCACAGTTCAACAGCTGCAACTGAGGAGCAGTTTATACTCCACAGTAGACAGCCAAATACCTTCCTTCCCCTACTTTGAGCACCTAAACAATCATAGCCACAGAACATTTCTCCCACTGCTATATAAAAGGCTATGCATCCAGCTCAACAACTTTCCCTTTCTCCACAGATGAATGCAGGGTCTCCACACAAGGGACATTGGGTAAGTATGGGGGTTGCACAAGGGGAGCCTGTAGGGCACAACTCCCCACATACAAGTAAGCTTTCATCTTGTGTAGGTGAAGGCAATGGGAAGCACAATCGTGTTTCTCAGTGAACACTAACCATTTCACATACAGCGTCGCTGAAGGTGGGGCGAAACGCTACGTTCGCCTGTGCATTGCCTTCACCCCACTGAATGGCTCCGAAGGCGAGGGGGCAGGGCCGCCTTGTGCACTGAAGTAACAGAGGGTCAGAGTGGTGCGGAACGTAGCGTTCCACCCCACCTTCAGCGCAGCTGCTGACTAGCCTAGCTTCCTCCTTGAAGGATCTGAGTCACTAGTTAGAGCAGAACAAACAATCACTGCAAGAGGAGGACTTCTTTGGAAAAGTCCAGAGCAACTTCCTAGTTAGGTTGGTTGAGTATTGCCTCAACAACCACATTATGGCCCCCTACAGGTGAATCCTCAAACCCCATAGGACTACTACTGAGAGAGTGGGATACTGGGCAAGGATATACTGAATGGAAGAGCATCTAGATGACCAAGGCCTCAGTCCAGCCCAACTCAGGCACAGTTGAGGCCCAATTGTGGCACAATTGGGGCCCAAAATAGGACCGAGTTAGGCTGCAATTGTGCCTGAGTTAGGCAGGAGGCAAGAGCAGTGGGCCAGGATCGAGGCAAAACTTACCGCAGAGGCAGGCAGGCCCCTGTGGGGAGCTGTCAGTCTTGTGGAAGCGAAGAGCCCCCTCCTCAGCCCGTCGGCGTGCACCTACCACAGCTGCTGCAGCGGTCGCAGCAGATGGGCAGCCACAGGTGGGCCTGCAGGCACTGGGCGTGCGACAGTCAGCTGAAGGGCAGAGGTTGTGCCAGTGCCAGCTGCCCCAGGGCACACTGGGCATTAGCCACCTGCCGCAGGGGGGAGTGAGCGGGGGAGAGAAGGGAAGGAGGGGGTGGGAACGGCACGCACAAGGGGGGTCTCATGAGGTCTGGAACCGCCTCCGCCATGACATGCCCGTGCGCTGCCTGAAGCCCTGGGCCACCAGGGCCGTGGCTATGCCCACAAAGAAGGCATCCCGGTATGCCTTCTGATCCGTGCCCCGGCCAAGACCGAGAGATGCCTTGGGCTTGTCTGCTGTGAGCGGGAAGGGCTCACGCAGCTCATCACTCCCCAGATGGGGCAACGTAGGCGCCTTGCGGCAGGCGCTCTGGCGGGGTGGGGGGTGCCAGCATCCATCATCAGGGAGTGGGAGGGGAGGCAGGCACACAGGCAGGCGGACAGGGGGTGCTGGGGAGGGACACGGGTGGGTCAGAAACAGACAGACAACAAGGCTGGTGGGAGAGGGATACAGGGAGAGGGGTCTGCAGAGACCAATAAGGACACAGGGGTCACTTCGCAGATGGAGGCAATGCAGGAACGGGCGCCTCTCATGCAGACGGACCGAGGGCGGAAACGGACGCTGTTGACGGGCGGACTGAGGGCGGAAACGGACGCCGTTGACGGGCGGACTGAGGGCGGAAACGGACACCGTTGACGGGCGGACACGGACGCCGTTGACGGGCGGACCGAGGGTGGGTGAGAGCCCCGGTCGCTGAGAGCCCCGTGTCACGTCTTCACGGACGTGGCGGACGTGCGCCATGTCGCCTGTCACTGTTTGCCTGCCTGAGAGGCCCCCCAACTCCCCCCTCCCCTCTGAGCCCTGAGGGCCTGGCAGCCCCCCTGCTGTGTTCTCCCTGGGCTGGCTGTGGCAGGCCCTGGCTGGGATTCATGCAGGGCCTTGTGTGCTGGGTGCTGTCTCTGTGTGTGTGGGGCAGTGCTTGTGTAACATTGGGGTCATGGTGTTCAAGGGGCCTTTGCCCAAGGGGCATCTTTATTGTTCTGGAACATTGGCAGGGATGGCCAGGCGAGGCTGCCAGGGGTAGGCACAGCAGCCACTCAGAATGTAGCAGCAGCAGCAGCTGAGGAGGGTTGCAGGGCAGGCTCCCAGACCTCTGGCAGCATCGAGGCAGACGACCATGGGGCAACCAGACTGCGGGCCCAGGGGTGCTCCCCGGACGGTTGGTGGTAGTGGGCATTCCTGGGGGGATGAACAACTTGGGGGTGTTCCATGGCAGCTGCTGTGTGGTGGCAATCACCATTGAAGGAATGCCAGTGTGCCGGTTGCAAAGGCCTGCAGGGAGAGAAATCACAGACAGCCGAGTGGTGTGAGACACAGAGCCTGGTCTGCGCTGCTTCCCTGGGTGTAAGGTGAGCATGATCCTGTAAGGGAAAGGGGTCAAAGAGAGAGACAACAACACAACTTGGGGGTCACAACCATGGCAATCCTAGCAATACTGACCTGTCAGTAGACCCTGTGGAGAAAAGAGGGGGGGGACAGCTGGTGTCTACATATGGGTTACAATTTCACACCCATGGCATTGTGTGCTCACATTAATACAGGCAGCTATGAGACAAGACACTGGTAAAGAGGCATATCATGGCAGGCATTGCAGGCAGCTATGAGACATGACATTGGTAAAGAGGCATATCATGGCAGGCATTGCAGGCAGCTATGAGACATGACATTGGTAAAGAGGCATATCATGGCAGGCATTGCAGGCAGACATTGGTAAAGAGGCATATCATGGCAGGCATTGCAGGCAGACATTGGTAAAGAGGCATATCATGGCAGGCATTGCAGGCAGCTATGAGACATGACATTGGTAAAGAGGCATATCATGGCAGGCATTGCAGGCAGACATTGGTATAGAGGCATATCATGGCAGGCATTGCAGGCAGACATTGGTAAAGAGGCATATCATGGCAGGCTATGCAGGCAGCTATGAGACATGACATTGGTATAGAGGCATGTATCCTACCTATATTTCTCTATGCTAAGAGGCAGAAGTCAGACCACATGTCAGCACAAACCCTGCTCTTACCTGCACTTACCTGCTGGTGTTGTTGCCTGTGGGGGGGGGAGAGGGGCTGGGAGAAAGACATGGGTTAGCAAACACTTGCATGGAGAGAGCTGCCCAGGCACAGGAGTAAACAGTTTGGCCACAGGCAGAACAGCCCTCTCTGCCCTAGAGGGGGCAGAGAGGAGAGAGGTGAAGAGAGAAGAGGGGTGTTAGAAAAGTTTTCAAAGTCCCACTTTGTGGCTGCTGGGGGACAGAACCCCACGCCACGTGCTCAGAGAGAGAAAGAGAGAGAGTGAGTGGAGGGCTGGGGCTGGGCTTTTGTGGGAAAGAGGCTGGGTGGGGCTGGGTGCTGATAGGGTAACTATTTGGGTCCGTGTCCAGAGTTAGGCCACAACTGTTCGGTCCTAACTCAGGCCCAACTCGGGCCCAGGGTGTTAGAACTTTTCAGGAGAGGGCTGGTGTGGGTAAGGTAAAATGGCTCCTATGGGTCTCCTCACATTTGGGTCCACCCTTTTTGCTGGCCCAAATTTTGGGCCTGAGTTGGGCTCGAGGGGGCGTGTCAGGGGCTCTCCAGCGTCTGGAACCGGACCAAATTTCGTAACCGCCCCCGTCACGCCCCCGACACGCCCACTTTTAGGCTGCAATTGTGCCTGAATTGTGCAGTTGTGCCTGAATTGTGCCTGAACCCAATTCAGTCACAATTGCAGCCCAACTCAGGCACAATTCAGGCACAACTCGGGCCTAAAGCACTTGGGCTGCAATTGTGCCTGAATTGTACCGCAGTTGCCTTGGGCTGGACCGGGCTGTCAGGTAAATGTGCAGCCCAGATCTCTCAGTGATCAGATAATGGGACATTGGGACATTCAGATAAATGTGCAGACTGCAGCCCAGATCACTCAGTCAGGATCACTCACAGTGCAAGCCTATGCATGTCTACTCTGGAGTACGTTCCATTATGATCAATGAGGCTTACTCCTCGGAAAGTGTTATAGGATTGTAGCTTCAGTCAGTCAATGCAGCCAGTCACAGCTACTGTCTATTGTGGCTGCTTCCCTTTTAGCACAATCCTATGCATGCCTACTTAGAGGTAGACACCACTGATTTTAATGGGGCTTATTCCCATAAACGTGTTATAGGATTATGGCCCAATCCTATCTTTCCTCCCTGCCAATGCAGCCGTGTCAAAAAGGCATGCACTGTATGCAGCAGGGGTAGGGTGGAGCAGGAGGCTTCCGAAGGGAAAGAAGATTTAAATCCCATTTCCCCTCCATAAGTCTCCCACCCCACAATGGGTCTCCTTGGACCTGCACCTGTGATTTTGCTGGTGCAAATCTGAGGAGAGAAAGGGAGAGGCTGCAAGAAAGGAGAATAGGATCCGGCGCGTGCCATCGCTGCTGGAGCCACCTCCTCCTGCAGCCTCCCCGATCCTTTCCTCCCCCTCACCGCCCAGTTTTGCCCCCTCCCTGCCCTGTTTATGACTTTTTAGTTGTGTAAATTGCTTTTAAATTATGATTTTATGTCTTTGTACTTGGGTATTTGTTTTTTGTAAGCCGCCTTGGGTCCCTTCAGGGAGAAAGGCAGGGCGTGAAGTGACCTTCTCTGTGGGGTTACCACCTTTATCTTACTGCCCCATGTAGATTACCTGACAGACAGTAATCAGCGTGAGAGGCTCTGAATCAGGCCAGGAGGTTTGGCTCAGTTGGCAGAGCGGCCACCTCATATGCCTGAAGATTTGAGGACGGCAGTTCGGGATGCCTGGAAGTATCCGTGTGCTGTTGGAGAGCTAGCTGGTCGACAGACCGCAGATGAGCTGCAGAGTCTCTGTGTGTGAGAGAAAGCTGCAGCTGGCAGTTGAAATGTGGGAGGCGAATGCCAGAGAGAGGCCGGATTGTGAAGGAAACTGCCTTGAATGAAGGGTGTCATGCAAGACTAGAACATTTGTATTATTGTAAAAACCCCGTGGGGTTTAGCAAGCCTGCCTATGTAAACTGCCTTTGAATTAAAGTCAGAGGAGAAATCCGATGACCAAGAAAAGGCAGTATATACCGTATTGTCCCGAGTATAAGACGCACCTGATTATAAGACGCACCCTTAAAGTTTGGTGCTATTAAAAATTTTTAATTAAATCACTGGCATCAAATTGCAACAGCCTGATTATAAGACGCACCCCTAGTTTAAAAACTTAAATTAGGAGAAAAAAGTGAGTCTTATACTCAGACCAATACGGTAAATACTGGTTGTTGTTGTTGTTGTTATTATCCATATTTGGCCAGTGTTGGTGACAGGTTGTGGAGTGCCAATTGATGTGCCTGGTTTGGCTGTTGCTCAGGGTCACAGGGCAAACTTGTGTGCTTTGGGTTTGGTACTTTAGCCAACAAGCAACGTCTCTGAAACGTGTGATGGGAGAATGGAAGTGTGGTGTCAGGCCCTGCTGCTGCCGCCAGTGTGTTCAATGACAGGTCCTACCTCTGTGTGCGCTTGGTGCAGACCTTTGGCTGAATATGCATAGATGCCCACTACTGCAATCCTGTGCCCTTCCCCTGAATAAGGCTCTACTGTAGATGAGAAGGATATAGTGCCAGGAGAAGAGCCTGTACTGGATCAGGGCCGTAGTCAGCCTTCCCTGCAAGATGTGGGGCAGCCACATTTCTAGGCGGACCTTCAAATACATGAAACCAGTGATTACCAGGGCTGATTTTAGGCAGTGGATTAGGGGTGTGTGACTGTGGGTACCCACAGGTCATCTCCACTGCCATGGGAGCATCCCCCACTGACACCATGGTGCAGGGCTACTGCCCACCCATCACTGCTGCCACATGGGTCCTGGTGGCTGGCCACCATTGGTGGCTGGCCAGGTGGGTCCTGGCCTGGCTGGCCACCATTATGAGGGTGAATTACCCCTCTTCATCCTCCTTCCTTTTCCACACTGGAATTGAAAAGCAGGAAAGGGAAAGGGAAGGAGCAGAAAAGAAAGTAGAGGGGAGAAGAGTGGTGAGGCACCTCGAGTATCTTGTCACTGCACCTTTGGGGGGGGGGGCGCACTAGCTGCCATAGATTTTTTTTTGACACATTTCAACAAGTGTTCCTGTTCTTAAAACAAGCTTTTATTCTTCCAATGGAGGTTGTCGTGTCCCATAATTCTGAGTGGGGCAATGGACCCACTACTAGCCCCATCCTGGCTACATCACCGCCTAGGGATCTTCGCATAGTTTCTGAATTTGAGAACTCCACATGGCAGACACTGATCCAGTCATTACCTCAGCCTGCCATGTGCAACTACTAGGGTTAATACAGCACTGGAATGGTAATAACCTAACTCCGTATGGCATGTGGGGAATGGATGGTCTTAATTAGCACGCAGAAGGCTTCAAAACTAACCAAACTGTACAGACCTGCCCTTCTTGTGCATCAGAAGCACAGTCCAAAAAAGCCTGCAGTTTTTTTGAGACTTGTGCAATCAAGGCAGATGGTGCAAGTTTCTCAATATTCATTAGTATTGCATCCTAACAACTACAACAAACAAACAAACAAACAAACAAAAATCTCTTTTTTGTTGATTAAAAGCTTTTGCAGAGAGCATATTGCTGCTTATTGGAAACACTCTGTTATCTTACAGGCAAACTTTCTCTCTTCTCACTATTTCACGCATAGACTTTTGACTTCTCCTTAACTTCGGGAAAAGGCAGTGGAAAAAAAATCTTCTCTTCGTGGAACTGAATTCAAATGAAAAATGAGTTTTTATCTTCTAATGCTTCCAACCAATCTGCAAATTATTTAAATGAAGACAAAGCAGCCCTCCTCCCAACATCTGCGAGCAAAATGCTTGAATTCCAAGCGCAGCTTTTACTGGCATAAGAAAATAATAAGCGGAGTTCAATTTGTGTCAGCACAGCTCAGGAAAATAAGATATCATGTCTTGCTGTCTGCTTGATGTCAGCTACTCAGATTCAAATCCTAATGCTTCATCTTAGGCTGTCCTTACAGAAGGCTGCCAAACAGCAAGGTTCAGCCAAAGTTCACAGAGCTACTACAAAATAGCTTCCCCCCTTCCACCCCCCCATCATTACGATCCTTCTGCTTTATATTGTACACACTTGATTATATCTATCCTTGAAACTTATATAACTCTATTAGCCTCTTCTCCTATTCTTTTAATATGCAGTACATTCCTTCCTGGGATTAAGTTGTTTTATAGCTTCCCGCATAAGGCTTTTAAATGTTTGCATACAAAGACGGTTGGACTCCACTGATAGTTGCATCGGTCAAAAGAGGTGCGAGGAAAGAGTGGGAAGATCCCGTTTAACCTGCTTCCAGGGACTGTAATGGACACCATTCAATCTGAAGTCATGGGAGCTCCAACCATCAACATTTCACCCTGACCAGGTTTTCATCCGCTCTTTTTCTTGCATATTTTACATGTTGCAGACCCCTTCAGTCTCCCTTGTATTCATCTGCTTTCAGGGCTGAGGAAGCAGGCTGGGGTTCAGGATGTCTACCATGTCTAACAATCACTCTCATGGGCTCTTTCACTATTGGACATGATACTGGTCAGTTTGTGGCTTTAGGCAGATTTTTCTCATTGCTTACTTCTTCCCAGAAAGATGTACAGGTGGGCCCCCATATCCATGGATTCACTATCCATGGTTTCAGTTATCCATGGATCATGGGGAAACCCACCCCCCCAGGCGTTTACTTTTTTCCCAGTAAGCTTCGTTTCTTCCACAAACAGGAGAAGCAGCCTCTGGCTGCTTATTGCAGGCAAGTGTTGTTGTTCAGTCGTTAAGTCATGTCCGACCCTTCGTGATCCCATGAACCATATCCTGCCAGGCCTTCCTGTCCTCCACTATCTTCCTGAGTTTGCTCATTTTCATGTTCTAAGTCCTAGAGAGGCTCTGCAAGGTTAACAGAAACCTTGCAGAGCCTCTCTAGGACAGTCCCGTTCTACTTGCCTGCAATGGATGCTGCTTCTCTGTTTGTTTTAAGGAAGAAAGCTGAAAGAAAAATAAGAGCTGAGGGGCGCACATGCCTTCCTGCAGGGGAGGCAGAACGTGGGGCCCCTCAGAAAACCCTGGAGGGGGTGTTTGCTCCTATCCACGGTTTCAAGTATCCACGGAGGGGCCTGGAACATATCCCCAGCGGATACGGGGGGAGTACTGTATTACATGGACATCAGTCACTGAAGTGTAGATTGCTTTTTTGATCTAAGAAGAGCTCTGCTGGATCAGGCCAAGGGTCCATCTAGTCCAGCTTCCTGTATCTCACAGTGACCTATTGCCACTCCCTTACATCTGGCATTCAGAGAGAGGCTACCTCTTAAACCAGAGGTTGCATAGAGTCGTCATGACTTATAATCCGTGATAGACCTTTTCTCCATACATCTGTCCAATCCCCTTTTAATAAGAACATAACATCTGCCAGATCTTGTTGGAAAGTAAAGGTGAACATGTGTGCTGCCTTCTACTGAGCCAGATCAGTGATCCATGGAGCTCAGTACTATCTGCGAGTTTCAGACTTTCCCAGCCCTTACTGGAAATGCCAGAGATTGAATGGGGACCTTTTGCTTGCAAAACAGGTGCTCTACCACTGAGCTACAACCTCTTGTATTACTCAGCTCTTTGACCTACTGAGCCCCAACCCTGGCCAGAAAACATGTGTGTTTGTCAACATATTTTGAATTTAAAAAATAAGACCACAGGACCATTGTAATTATTATTTCCTTATGACAAAATAAAGACTCCTCTTCAATTGTTACTGTCTTCCACTGACATTTTTAGAGACAGTAATGCAACTCTTAAACAGATGTTGGTTAGTCACACTCTTGGAGTCGGGTGAAGGCCCTCCTGGAATGCTACAATCCACGTCCAACTCAAGAAACCGTAAAACTTTAAACGTTGTCGAGTGAAAATTCTGATCTCCCTCTGAGGCAGCAAATTGACATGGATTTGTCAACTCATACCGTAAGTACTCATCAGTTTTTCCACTGGCTTTAGGTAAGATATTTTTGGCCCAATCCTATGGGCATGTTATTGCCAATGGAATGCATATTCTGCCAGCATAACGTGCTTTGTGGCTGTCGAGTGCATGGCATGGCCACTGCTGCAAGTGGCAAGTGGCCAGGTCCATGTGAAGATGAACTGAGGATGCCCGCTGGTGCAGGTACGGCTGTGTAGGGGTCAGGAGGGAGGCAGGGAGGGGTGAAATGGGCTGGAATGGAGGGCAGATCGGGCCTGGGAAGGGGATGAGTTTGGCAGCAGCAGCGCCTGCTGAATCCTAACCCCTTTACCGAGCCTCATTTATCTTCATTGGTCAATGTGGGCTTGCACCAGTGATATCACTGGCACAAGTCTGAGTTGACCCATAGTGGCAGCAGGGGCTTACCCTGGAGCAAAGGAGCAAATGTACAGCAGATGATGTGTGGGCGCCGCTGAATCACTGCGTAGGGATTTGTGGTGGATTGAGCTGCCCATTGTTCTCGGTGCAGGGAATCTTAACATTCTGATGTCTGAAGGGTCAGATTCCATTAATTGCATCATTGGCCCTGATGTTTCTGTCTTTGGTTTGGTAAACAAACTGGGTCCTCCCTGAAGATCTGGGAGGGAAGTTCCTGTTGGTGCCAATAAGAGCTTCCTTCCAGGGTAAAAATAGTAGCCACGGGGGAGGGTGATCCAGATCATGATTACAGTAAGGAAAGGGTTAAAGCCTCCCTCTTCACACATCATGGTCCTGATGCTACTGCACTCATGGCTGCTGTTAACCAGACACAGTCTAGGATCAATGACACAATTTATGTAACATGTTGTTTGGCCCTGAATAAAAGAGCACTGTTCTTAAGTAGGGTTATGATGCCTTTCTTCCCAGTCTTCAATCCAAAATTCTTAGATTCATTGCAGCAACTAATGTTACAGGAAATATGGATCTATAATGGAAAACTACAGCCTTGTGTTGAATTCTTCCACTCCATAACATATAGTAGAACTCCATGTGTCCTGATGCCATCATGCTATGTGTTTCCCAACCTTTGACAGAAGCAGCTCCACGATGGAGCCCATGATGGAGCAGGGAAAATGTACAACATAAGGGGAGAGAGAGAGAGAGAGAGAGAGAGAGAGAGAGATCAACACAAGGATACAGTTTTCAGTGGTAGGTTCCTGTTGCACCATTAGTCTTAAATCCAGTCATCTTAGGTTAACTAGTTTGTAGGCAGAGATGTGGATCAAGTCTCTGACTCCAAGTCTGAAGTCAAGTCCCAAGTCTTTTTCCCCAAGTCTTGAGTCTTTGATTGCAAGTTGCGAGTCCCTATCTATTTAATGGGGAAAACAGGTTTAAATCTGAATAAAATTGGACTTGTCGTATAAGGCTCCAAATCTTGAGGAGTCTATTGGGTCTTTTACAATTGCTGAGTCAAGTCCCAGTCAAGTCATTGATGTGCCTTAAGTCCGATTCAAGTCTGAGTCAATAGACTAAAGTCTACATCACTGTTTGTAGGTAATGGTAGACTCAGAATGACATCAGATAAATAGATACTCAGTCAATACCTGTAATATTTGAATAATTCAGGATTTTTACACAGCAACTTTGTCTATACATCATCAGCAGAATTATGTGGGAATGGGGTAGCGGAGTTATGAGGTAGTGGAATGCACTGTTGGTAGGAGATCAGATTTTTGAATTATCCCCTACATAAAGGGAGTAGAGTGAACTAGTGTACACCTGGAGTTGTAGGTGTACACTTGTACACCTGGAGTTGAAGGGGCAGCCCAATCCTGCCTAAGTATCCAGCGGGTGGCCCAAGCCACCCACCAGATCCTATCCCCATTCCCTGAGGTCTCCTCGGGGGAAGGGGACATTTGTCCCCTTCCCCCAGTGTAATGGGGGTAGGCCCTAATGGTCCTCCTCGGATTTCTGCCAGCTATTTAGCTGGAGGAAGTCGGAGGAGGCTGTGTAAAGACTGCGCTGGCCTGGGAAGGAGACGGGGATATGGCGGCCACCATCACCACCCCCCGGGCCAGGTCGGCCAATGGCCCCCTTCCCTCACCGCCTGGATCGCGCTCGCAGGGAGATCACTTACCTTATTCGGTGGCCTCGGGGATGATCCAGTGGCGGAGTGTGTGCGGCCGGCCGCCCTTACTCTGCAGTCATTGCGAACGTGCTTTACGGCACATTTGCGATGTCTTAAAATGGTGGAGCGCTTGTTCCGCCGTTCTACAGTTGGGCAGGATTGCGCCCTAAGTGGTACAATGGTACAGACCTGATCTCAGGAAATTATCTCCCATAATTCAGGAAATGTTTTGCTATAATATTCATCTTTATTTTTTTGAACATCAGTGTGGGTAGGCTGAATAGATCATTGGACTCTGTCTTGGACATAGCAAACTGGATGTTGCAAACTGAATTCACTGGGCCAATCTGTAAAACAGGGAAAATAAAGAGCGGTCTCATATGCTTATGAAGCTGAATTATGAAGCTGAAGGGAATAAAGTAAAAATATAAATATATAATTTGGGTGAGACCATACCACTGTATGTAGAGTACAATAGTTTTTAACATTTTTGACATTTGGGGCACTTTCACAACCCTTGTCAACACAACACTAAATTACACTCACTGACTGTTCTAATATTTTGGATATCCCACCCACAATCAAAATATATAATGATAAATTCCCAAGATGCTAGTCCTTTTGTTATAAAGAATTTCAAATATAAACTAAACTTTCATGTGGTAGCACATAACAACAGCTGAGTATATGCAGTTCAGACTTTTTTTGGGATTGAATTTCCCCTTCCCTCCCCACTAGAGGGTCAAACTACTACATGTTGCATGTTATGCGTGTGTTTTGGCCTTTGTTTTTCTTTAGGAGTTTTAATTAAATAGCATGGGGGGGGGGAGCTGAAATGCAGTGAAATCACAGTGGGAGTTGGGGGGGGGTAATGTTTTGCCTCTGTACTGTGATCAGGACTGTGGCCCTGTACACTTGCTACAATAGGAAAAAAAACTTCCATTGAAAGTATATTTCCTATTGTCTTGTAAATACTGTGCAAGGGGATCACAATGCCAATTGGAACCATGGGAGGGGGCAAAGCACTAAAGCTCCCTTACCCCTGCTGCAAGTTGACCACGTTTCACCCCCTCTTCTGTGCATGCTATTTATTAGAAACCTAGGGGGGGAAGGGCAGTGCCAAAGAGTGTTCAAACTACCGTACAATTGCACTCATTTCACATGCTAGCAAGGTTATGCTCAAAATCCTACAAGCTAGGCTTCAGCAGTACGTGGACCGAGAACTACCGGACGTACAAGCTGGGTTTCGAAGAGGCAGAGGAACTAGAGATCAAATTGCCAACATGCGCTGGATCATGGAGAAAGCACGAGAGTTCCAAAAAAACACCTACTTCTGCTTCATTGACTACGCAAAAGCCTTTGATTGTGTGGATCACAACAAACTGTGGCAAATTCTTAAAGAGATGGGGGTACCAGACCACCTTACCTGTCTCCTGAGAAACCTGTATGCGGGTCAAGAAGCAACAGTTCGAACCGGCCATGGAACAACCGACTGGTTCAAAATTGGGAAGGGAGTACGGCAAGGCTGTATATTGTCACCCTGCTTATTTAACTTATATGCAGAGTACATTATGAGAAATGCAGGGCTGAATGAATCGCAAGCCGGAATCAAGATTGCCGGGAGAAATATCAACAACCTCAGATATGCGGACGATACCACCCTAATGGCAGAAAGTGAAGAAGAACTGAAGAGCCTCTTGATGAGGGTGAAAGAGGAGAGTGCAAAAGTTGGCTTGAAACTCAACATTAATAAAACTAAGATCATGGCATCGGGTCCCATCAATTCCTGGCAAATAGAAGGGGCAGAAATGGAAGCAGTAACAGATTTTACTTTTTTTGGGTTCGGAGATCACTGCAGACGGAGACAGCAGCCATGAAATTAAAAGACGCTTACTCCTTGGAAGGAAAGCTATGGCAAACTTAGACAGCATAATAAAAAGCAGAGATATCACCATGCCAACAAAAGTTCGTATAGTCAGGGCGATGGTGTTCCCAGTAGCAATGTATGGTTGCGAGAGTTGGACCATAAGGAAGGCTGAGCGCCGAAGAATAGATGCTTTTGAACTGTGGTGCTGGAGAAGACTCCTGAGAGTCCCTTGGACTGCTAGGAGATCAAATCAGTCAATTCTAAATGAAATCAACCCTGACTGTTCCCTGGAAGGACAGGTACTAAGGCTGAAACTCAAATACTTTGGCCACCTAATGCGAAGAGAGGACTCTCTGGAGAAGACTCTGATGCTGGGAAAGATTGAAGGCAAAAGGAGAAGGGGAAGGCCAAGGATGAGATGGTTAGACAGCATCACCGATGCAACGAACATGAAAATGAGCGAACTCAGGAAGATAGTGGAGGACAGGAAGGCCTGGCGGGATATGGTTCATGGGATCACGAAGGGTCGGACACGACTTAACGACTGAACAACAACAACAACAGGGGGGGAAAACAGAGGCCAAAGTATGCATTACACAAAACGTGTAGTTCGACCTTTAGTTTCTTACGAATAGCTGCTAGTAAATCATAGCTCCTATTACATCAACAGGTTTATTAATTATATGTTATCAAGAATAATTTCCTTTATATTACCGTACCAAATGCGGGTGATCAATATTTTTGTTCTTTCTTAAAATCTGGAGTATATTTTTACTGAAACATGGAGTGGGTGTTATTTTGTTTTGGGTTTTTTCCCCTTCTTTTTTTGCAGTTTCTTGAACGGATTCATTTTTTTTAACTTATCTGGTATCAATTACTGAGACAGATTTGCAATATTCAGTGTCTGTACAGATGAAACACTTTAATACCTTGGATGGCTCTTTTTTGCTGGCAGACAGAATGGCATGATCTGAAAAAGGCTGATTTTTCTTCTTCTTTTTTCTCCTTGCAAAATTCAAAGGCGATCAAGATTAAAATTCCCAAATGTGTATTCTGGATGACTTCCAAACACATTCAGTCTTTATTCATTATTGGATATTGTCTTGATTAAAATTCCTGCTGGTTTGTTCTATGGTTAAGGAGTAATCTTGTATCTTAGCTTTTGGAATGTATCAGTATCATGTGACAGCTATGAAGTCCAAATTAATATAGAGAGATCTGTCCCACTAGCCAGCACGGAAAAAGATTTAGAACGTCCAGATTTCAGCAAAGCTATTTATAAAAATTTATCTTCTACCAACCCTTATATAACACAAGAGCCACTTCAAACTCTCAGCTGGGAAGAACATCAGGTTTATTAAAGCAAGATATCTTTCAAACCAGTTTTGGACTGAAAATGAAACACACAAACACACACACACACACACACACACACACACACACACACACACACACAAGTGCGTGAATCCCAAAATACTGTAGTTCATTTGAGAGAGAGAGAGAGAGAGAGAGAGAGAGAGAGAGAGAGAGAGAGCATACTAAAAGTTCATTTCTACATTATTTAAATGGCCTGGGTCTATGTACTTTCAGGAAACTCTATCCCATATGTATATCCTTACCCTTTGTGATCAGATAGTGTGGCTCAGATCATGTTCTGTGCATTCTCTTTCACCAATCTAATTGTTTTGGTTTTGTGCCATGCGTACTGAATGTATGGAGTAGGACAGGATCACACCTATCATATTTTTATGTCCACAATAAAAGCTATCACTTGTTTCTCCTTTAACCTTTCTTCTCTCCTCATTTCAGGCCATGCCATGGAGTTGTGAGTCACTGTATTCTGCCCCTGCACACTCAACAGATTTCCTTCCATGTATCAATGTTACTTGTTGTTTCTGGCATGCCTAATAGCAGCACTTCCTGGGACCACCTCAACGTCTACACATTCAGCCAAAGCTCTGAAAGGGACCCCTGCTATGTGTGTACAGCTATGTGTGTGTGTGTGTGTATACTGTGAGAGAACCCTAGAAGAGAGAGCTGAGCCAAGATAATGTGTGAATATATACCTGCACCCTATCAGGCCCTTAACAGTAGCTGAACATGTGAAAATTCTGCAGGGCATTCACACACGTACAATCCAATCTTCTAGCACCTGAGATATCTTACCCAGGATCAGGGATGTGGATCAAGTCTCTGACTCCAAGTCTCTAGTCAAGTCCCGAGTCTTTGGTTGTGAGTTGCGAGTCCCTATCTATTTAATGGGGGAAGCGGGTTTAAATCTGAATAAAATTTGACTTGTAAAAGGCTCCAAGTCTTGAGTCGAGTCTTTCGAGTTTTTACAATCGCTGAGTCAAGTTCGAGTCGAGTCGAGTCACTGATGCGACTTGAGTCCAACTCGAGTCCAAGTCAATAGACTCAAGTATACATCACTGCTCAGGATTGCCCCCCCCTTACGGTGAGATCTCCTTCCATCCCTAACAATGACATGACACCCAGGCATTATATGGTTCTGTCAACTGGCACAAGGGGATTTGAAAAGAAATGTGAGGAAGGATGAGACAGCGAGTAGGAGGCCTCAGACAACCTGTTATATAGAACCCAAATAGGCAATTGAAGCAACTCTGGTTTCTCTCAGCAAGGCAGTGTTGCTGTGGCACCAGCTGGACGGGTTGCCCTCTGCTGCCAGGTACGTTTTTCAATGGGATGCATGTCCAGCCCTTTCTTGTGGCAATTTTCGGGGAAAGAGGCCTATTGTTCTTTCAGTCTGGCAAGTGGGCAGAGCTAGATGTCTCTGCTCTGTTAGCCATGCATAGGATGACTCTTTATCTTAGTTTGCAACATTAAACCCAAATGGGCCATCTAGAATTGGCTGCATTAGAAAGTGCCACAAGCAGAAAGCCAACAAGCAGAAGGACCAAGGTGCAGGCCTTCCAGACTTCCTTGCAGAAGAAGCAGACCCAAATGTCTACCAAAGTAGGTGGATTTTCTTGCTGCACATTATTAGAAAAAAGAATAAGAAAATCTTCAGAAGCACCGACCAATCAGACATGGAGGAAATCTTCTCTTCACCTTCAGTTCTTGATATTTTATTACAGATAGGCCCTAATGTGAAAAGTGTACAGTCCTTTTTCATTAAAAGAATAAACTAACCCAGAAGATATACAACATGGCAGTGAACACTAGTCTCTGTCTTCTTGGTATACTGCCCAAAGGCCGGATTCCCACTTTCATTGCTACTTTCAAAATGCAAAGTGTGAAAATACCCTTTAGGTAACGTCATGTTTGTCTGCTGGGTGACAGGGCTCAGTAAGTCTGCCTGGGAGCTTTCGACTGTGTGGCTTACGCAACCAACTGTGCACACGTTCATTCTAGTGTTCGCTGTGAATATTGTCACTGCCTTCTCCTAACTCTTTGCCATGGCTTTAAAGGCTTTGTTTTGATCTTATTACTGCGTTGCCAAGAATACTCTTAAAGAATGTTCAATTAGTTAGGCAGCTAAGCCTTTGTTTTTAGTACATTGATGCCTTAGGGCCTTCAGAGACTTGTAAGGTGTGTAGGTTCTGATTCCAGATTCCCACTTCCGGGCACCGATATGTACATTTGTCAAGTGAAAGTGATGACGTTATTCAAGCTAAGCATCTAGAAGCTTAGTGAGATGGATTCCAAATCCTGAGATAATCTCTTACAGTGCAGGTAAGAAATTGGAAGTACGTGCCATTAACTAGGCTTACTTGCAAGTCGATGTTCCTAGGGTTGTAGTCATAATGAATATATGAGGGTTGGTCATCATAAGGTTGCTAGATATGGGCATCTGGCTGGTGTTCTGCCAGCGCAGGCAGCCATAATCCAGCCATAAATTGTACTCTGGCAGCATATGCTGCTGGTGCACTCGTGGGAGCCGTTCTGCATGTGTCATTGCACTGGCCACCCACCTGACCAGGTAAGCCAGCGCAGGAGGGGGTGGGGCAAGGATGGAATGGGGTGGGAAGGGGCAAAATTGGGCAGGGATAGGAGGAACAGGGGGCAGGGAGGCTGTGGGAGGGGATGGATCCATTGGCGATGGTGCACACCAGATCATATCCTCCTTATCCACAGCCTCCCCACCTCCTTTCTCTCCTCAGACTTGTGCCAATGAAATTGCTGGAGCAGGTCTGAGGAGACCCATTGCAGGGCAGAAGGCTTATAGGGGGAAAGGGGATTTAAATCCTCTTTCCCTTCCAAATCCTCCTGCTCCCCCCTCCCCATGCTGGATACAGTATGTACCTTTTTGGCATTAAAAATAAATTACTGACACACAGTTTTACAGCTTGGGTAGCACAGTGACAAGACCGCCAATCTTCAAGTAAAATTGCACATATCAGACTTTTGTTGCCATCTTTCAAAGAAATGCACACATGGAACATCACTGGATATACTCCTTGCCCATGTGGCTAGGAGACGTGTGCACATGTGTTTGACATATTTTGTGTGTGAAATTTATGCTATTCGCATAGCCTTAAGATGGAACACATATGCTTTGCATATGGTTTGTGTAATGACATGAAATGCTCCAAAGAAGTTTAAAAGAGGATTGGGAGGAAAGAAATAGACAAATTGCAAGTTTAAGATTCCTTTTTGATCACTTAATTATACCAGTAGTATAAGACTCCAGAAAAAAATATTTAATTATGATACTGGATTCTTTCTGGGCTGAATTTCTAGAGTGTAATGGGATTTGATCAGAACTAATAAATAGATGTGGGAGAAAATGGTTTTATTTTTCCACAGATTTCGGTGTTACTGTTTAACCAAAATAAAATAGCAGAAAGCGATGTTATGTGTTTTTATTCTATTTTTTCCTATTATTATCAATTGTAACCACTTTAAAAGTGTACTAGGTAGGTAGATGGCATAGGTTGTAGTGTCAGCTGTCAGCTGATGAAGAATGCATTTTTTTTGCAGGTTTTTTTTTTTAGCAGAAAGTGGTATTATGTGTTTTTGTTTCATTATCACCTTTTCCCCCCTCCCCTATTAATAAACACATTCTTGTTGCGTAGAAAACACACACAAAACCCTCTCAATTTTTTTGTACTTATCACACCTTTTTCTGGAAAGAAAAGAGAGAAATCGGAATGTTCACCATCCTGCAGGTTGTGTATAAACATTGCTATAATTTTGCAATTTTTTCACACACAAAATGAAATTTGAGGCCAGCAGAATTAGGAGTTTACCCTGACATTACAGCAATAGTTGAGCAGAATATTTCAGAACTTTGCATGCAGTTAAGATCAATGATTGGAATAGAACCAACCCAGGACCAAGTTAGATACAAAGTTCCCTTGCAAACTATGGAAATGATCTATCCTCTCCTTGTGCTTACTGAACCCTTTTTCCTTTTCTGCCTCTTACTCTCTCGCCCTGGCTGGATGCACATTATGACTCTTGCCCCCCAGTATTTGCTTGTCAAATTCCTTGCAAAATACCTGCAATTCAAGTGGAATTAATTTGAAATGTAATCTAAGGATCACAAACAGAAATCTTGATTTCATGGGCAGCCCAATCTTGCGTAAGATCTGACGCAGAATGTGCTGCGCTGGATCTTGCACAGGATTGGGCCCATGCCGGCAGAGCTGGGGCACATCTCGGGGGAAAGGAACGTTTGTACCTTTTCCCCGGGTAGAGACCCTGCAGCCCCTATGGGCCTCCTCGGATGTGCGTCAGCAAAATGGCCGGCGCAAATCCAGTGAGGTCATGTAAGGCCAGCCAGGCCCAGGAAATGGGTTTGGATACCAGCGGAGCAAAAAAGGAACTTGCAAAAATGGCCAAAAAGAGGCCTAAAAAAGCCTCTTTTCGGCCGTTTTTGTGTCCTCCATTTTTGCATCCGGTTCTTCTTTCTTACTGCGTTCATGCACACACACACCCGGGCGGCGGGGTGTGTTCTTCTTTGTGTACGAGTATTCTTCTTTCTTACCGCGTTGTGAAAGGAGCCGGGGGGCGGTGCACTCGGGGGGGTCATCTTGCCGCATTCGTGCACCCCCCAGGCGGCAGTCAGTCAGATGCATCCTTCCTGGCTGACCAGCAGTATCAAAGACGATGCTGAAGAGAGTGCGCCTGCGCAAACTTGCAGCAGCCTCTCTAGCTCCCTTAGTCTTGCTGGCTGGAGGACTCAGCCAGCGAGACTAAGGGAGCTAGAGAGGCCGCTGCAGGAAGTTTGCGCAGGTGCAGGCTCTCCAGCATCGTCTTTGATACTGCTGGCCAGCCAGGAAGGATGCTTCTGGCCGCCTGCCAACCAGGGGGTGTACGAACGAGGTAAGACGATCCCCTGGAGTGCACCCGCCCCTGGCTGCTTTCACCTCCGGCTCATGTCGAGGGCCCACCCCACCCCCGGCCCCTCTAACAAAGCCACTGGAGACTTGTCCACCGTGAATTTGCATAACCCCCCTTTTTATGCTATCTCAGCTAGTGGCCATCACCCCATCTTAAGATCGCAAATACCATAGATAATTATGTGCTGTGTGAAGAAGTCCATCCTTCTGTCAATTCCAAATCTCCTGCTAATCAGCTTTGTTCAATGACCCCTTATTCTAGTGTTGTGAGAAAGAGAGAAAAACCTCTTACTGTCCAATTTCTCGATACCATGCAGTGATGTAGACTTGAGTCTATTGACTCGGACTTGAGTCAGACTCAAGTCGCATCAATGACTTGACTCGGCAATTGTAAAAGACTCAAAAGACTCGACTCGAGACTTGGAGCCCTTTACGACAAGTCAAATTTTATTCAGGTTTACACCCATTTTCCCCATCAAATAGATAGGGACTTGCAACTCACAACCAAAGACTCGAGACTTGAGAGCAAAGACTTGGGATTTGACTTGAGACTTGGACCCAGAAACTTGATCCACATCCTGCTACCATGCATAATTTTATGCACCTCAAGCACATTCTGCCTTTGTGGCTTCTTTTCTAAACTAAAAAGACTCAAATGCTGTAATCTTTCCTCCTAAGGAAGGCATACCTGAAAGACATTAAATATCATTTCATGGTGAGTTACCATATGATGAAAGGTTTAAAGACCAGGCTATTGTAAGTAATCAATAACATGTTCTTCTGAATCCATCCACTATATTTTTGTCAAAGAATCACTGCACACACATGAATGAAGAATGAAGAATGAGCAAAACATGATGTCTTCAGAATTTAAAATAATAATGAATCAGAGGTGAATTATTTAAAATGGAAAATACCAGCACAATTATGCCATGCTGCACAGATGCCAATGCCACCATGAGCAGAAGATCCCTGATGAATTCTAGGTGTGCTTGGTGTCAAGGCAGGTGGCCTGGAGGTGGGCAGATGGTCAAGCAGGTACGTGCAGTCCAGGGGCAGCTCAGTCTTTGGTTTACAAAGGCAGCTCTACCTGAGCAACCAGGCCAGAATCAGCAGGTTTACAGGACAGGCAGCCCAGTCCACCATAACTCCTCATGTAGCAATGCAGTTGGGGCCCATAAGGAATTAAAGGAGGGAGATAAACAACTGGGAAACACCCCCCCTCCAGAGTATGAGCTTTGGGGCTAAATGAGTAGTTCCCTGACCATCTAGCCTGGAACTTCTGTAGTCTAGCACTACAGTGAAATTTCCCTTTCATGCTGACTGTGAAGGTTTAGGGCTAAGTGAACAGGAAACCCCAAAGTTGAGTGGCCCAGTACAGGAGAGGGTATTTTTACCTCTCCCTTCCAGAGGTGTTTCTACGGTGGGGGCGGTACTGTAGGGCGGTACCCTGTCCTACTCCCCGTTTACAACCCAGAATGAGGAGGCCCCGTCCCCTCATCGTTGGAGCCATTTAGTGCGGCGAAGGCAATGGGCAGGGAGTCTCCCTTCTCAAACTGTATGTAAGAGATGGGAAAGGGATGAAGCTTGAGGAATGCACATTTCATGGCATTCATCACACAATCCTACTTCCACCCCTCCAATTCAGGATACTAGAAACCGTTAACACCTTCACAGCTGTATCCTTGTGTGTGTATCCTTGTGTATCCTCATCTCATTTTGGCGCCACCATCTTGGATCTTGTGAGATTTCACGAGATCCAAGATGGCGATGCAGGGAAAAAAGTAAGTTTTAAACACTTTAAAAGCGGCGGAGGCTTCAGCGTGGGGGCAGGAGTTCTGGCCGGCCCAGATGTAGCCGACCAGGCTCCAGCAAGGAGGGGGGTGAAGGAGGAGGATGACAACAAGGAGAAGGCTGAGGAGGATGGCAGCGGCGGCGGCAGCAATGACAATGGCGGCGGGAGAGGTAAGTGGCAGCGGCGGGCGGCAAAATGGCCATTTATTTATTTATTTGTGGCCCAAATGGCCATAAATAAATAAATAAATAAAATTTTCGGGAGGCCTTCGAAAGGGGGGAATACTTAATTAATTATTTCAATTAATTAATTATTCGGGGGGCGGTTTCGATCTGTCTCAGTCAGCATTGTCTATCACAGTCACTCAGTCAATCAATCACAGGTTATAAGCCATGATGGCTATATCTATGCAACCTCCGGGTTGTACAGGTAACCTGTTTCTGAATGCCAGATGCAAGGGAGTGGTAACAGGATACAGGTATCTTGTTGCCTTGAGTGCTCCCTGAGGCATCTGGTGTGCCACTGTGAGTTACAGGAAGCTGGACTAGATGGGCCTTTGGTCTGATCCAACAGGGCTCTTCTTATATTCTTATGTCTAATTGACTTGTAGCTGCTCCCTGGGTTTCAGATAAGGTTTTGTTTTCCCAGCCGTATGTGAAGATGGCAGGAATTAAACCTGAGACTTCCTGCATGCAAAGTAAGTGCTCTACCACTGAGCTATGAACCTATACCCTTGCTGGCTATTGCTAGCCTAAAGCATTTGTGAAAGAAACGACATCCTCATTCCCATTTAGAAATGGGGAAACCATTTTGGAATTTGGGAAAGCGAGAGCAAAGCATACTATTAATTCTACCGTTGAATTCCATAGAATGAAATGGGCTTACCATCAGATGGATGGTCCCCCTTCTCTTTATAATGTCTTCCCAAGACATTTCCCAAGCTTCCCAAGCTGAAGCTACCATTTCAAAGACACAGGGCGCAATCCTATCTAATTTATGCCACCGGTGTAACCAGCAGTGTAGCGAGAACAGGAGGCCCCAGAACGGAAAGGGGATTCAAATCCCCTTTGAATCCCCTTTTGGAGGGGATTTGAATCCTCTTTCCGTTCTGGGGCATCCCGTTCTCGCTGCGCGACACTGGTTACACTGGTGGTGTAAGTAGGATAGGATTGCACCCACAGTGAGTTTTTTTTTAAGTGAATGAAGACTCAGCATTCCTGCACCTGTAATATGTCCAGCAGGTACATTTGTTTCATAAGCCCTGACAATCCTTTCTGTTTTGAATTTTTCTGAAGTGTAGTTGTCACCTCTATAAAGTGAAGGGTTTTCTCTATGAGGGCATGACATCTGGGAAGTTCAAACATGAGCTCAAATTCCTTTTCAACATCTGGAGACCTATTTATGATTGCACCCTTGTTATCATTGTTGGGAAAAGTTTAGTTTGTGACACATAGTAGGAAACAGTAGCATGGTAGTTTTCCTTTCAAGTAAAGAGGAGAGTTTGCATGTGAACATTGATTGGGATTGGGGAAAAACATAATATAAAAGGAAAAGTGACAATATTTACAGAATATATAGAAAATACTGTATGTTATATTATTTAAAATACAATTAATGGGTAACAAGAATTTATTTTATGAATTAAAAGCTTAATTTTATGAATATTTTGAATGTTTGAATAAATACATTTTAAAACCTACATTTTAAAACTAAAGGTGAAAAATATTAATATAAAAAGCACATTCTATAGATTAGAATCAAATTTGTATTTTTCCATTGTTTCCAATGGGACATGAACCAAAGTTTCACAAGAAGAGTTATTCTGAGAGTACGGACTATTCTAAAAATATTGAAACATATTTTCTCGTTTTGGCATTGCCATTATTCAGTCTCATCCATAAAATTAATCTGAATTTAGGAAGATGCGTAAACTCCCTGAGAAATGGTACTAACAGCGCAATCATACGGAGGTCTACTCAGGAGTAAGTTCCATTATATTCAATTGAACTGACTCCCAGGAAAGTGTGTATAGGATTACAGCCTAACCTTATCAAATGAAATGATTCAGATTTGGGCGTCCCAAGCAAGAACCTTCCCCCCCCCAAAAAAAACATTGGAAAAGGGGGAAATATAAGAGAGTTGTTCATAGTTTGCAACTAAAGCTTGAGGTGCTAAACCTCATAATGTGATGCTAGAATGTCTGAAAAATTTTCGTTGACTTTAACATTTTATTTATGCTGTATAATGTTATTAATTGTTCTATTTTATCATGCTACACAACTTTATGGTGGTAGGCATTTATGGTGATTTTTGGGTGAACGTGGAATGAGTTAGAATTGTTCCCATTGAAATTAATATAATTGTACTCGTTATTCGGATTTTCGCTATAAGGGCCATTTTCAGGAACGAATTAGGTATGGCTAGCGAAGGAAGAGTGTATAGCGTCAGATACAAGAAAGAAAACAAAGGAAGGGGAGGTAAATGGTAAGCAAAATAAAACATATGAAAGTCCGAAAATAGTTCCTAAATGGGATACCAAGTATATACTAAGTATAAAAGTCTTATAAATGTTTGGTTCAGTAATGCTTCAGACTTGACTTGTGGCACACTTACCAAATGCATTGGCCACCACTATGCTCAATATAATACTAACAGAAACACTTCCATGCCCTTGAACTATACTCCTCTCCTTCCTTTCTGGTTTTCTTCCCTCGTTCCAGAATGCGGCACTGAGATGGCTCCAGAAGCTTCAGCTGGAGTTTGTCATCTTCTCAGGAATTTGGAGTGGGCATTGGCAGAATGTGAGTCCTAAAAGCCACTTCTAAAACAAATGCCAATGGAGTTGAAGAGTAAGGCTTATTTGTTCCCAAGAGAATTGAGTTGATGGGCAGAATTACCCGAATCCTTTTGTGCCTCATCCAGATGTGAGCTGGGTTGCATTTATTCTGGGTTCTGAAGATTAGAGAAAATGTTTTTATACCAATAAACCTCTGGATTGTGTGTTTTTTTTTTAAATAGATTTAGAACAATGTGACTTTATTCTGCTTTACTCTGTTTCCCTTTCCATCTTTCATGGTTATGCCATAATTTAGCTGAATTTGCTTTTGGGGGAACTTTGAAGAAAATCTTTTATGTCAGTCTTAAGACATCAGGGCATATGGGGTAAAGGGATCTGCTGAAAAGCGTATAATAGAAGCGATAAAACAGAAAAGGCCCAATATGAAGCAAAATCAGGCAGTAAATGAACATTAATGTGGGAATGGGAATGTCACAAAATACCAAGGCCAGTGGAGACCTGAAGAAAGAGATAGGGGAACGAGCATCCTATGGTTCATCTAAGATACCTACTGCTACACTAGAGCCCACAGCAACGTCACTATTTGGGATCCTCTTCTCTCCGAGCAGCAACATCAAAAGCACAACAGAAACAGCAGAAAAGAAAGATGTCATGGACCCATTCCAGACACTTTCCCACATCTAAGACACAAACACTAGGGGTGCGCAAGAGTATTTTATTTTTATTTTGGTATTCTGCTCCATTTGTTTTATATATATATATATATATATATATATATATATATATATATATATATATATATATATATATATATATATATATATATATATATATATATATAACCCTTTATATATATATATAAACCCTTATTTGTTTAGTTTGGTGCGCTAACATTTGTTTCGTAATGCTTGACATCTGTTTTCATTTTTATCTTTTGGTTCTTCCCCCCCCCCCTTTTATCCATTCATTATTTTTTGCTGCCACCTGTGATGGTGGCAGCAGCAGCACCGCAGCTCCTCTCAGCATTTGCCTCCCAGCACCACCATTTTGTTTCCTGGAGCACTGTGAGTGAACCATGGCAGGTGCCAGGAGAAAGGAAATGTTACTGTCATGAGAGGTCGGTTCACCCTGAAAGTGTCCCAAATGGTTCAGCAAAACAAAATTCAAATTCAAACAGGCCTGATTTAGTCCAATGCTTCATTTGTTCCCAAAACAAATGTACAGACCCAAGACACCCACTGCTGAGAAGCATTCACACGGTGGTGTCGCTACACCCCCATGGGGGGCCGCTGCCCCACCCCCGCATCGCCACCCCCACGTGATGTGGGCACGTGACATCACGCCCCGCCTCCAAACACCCCCCCCCCACTGTTTTGACCTGTTTTGGAGCCGTTCAGAGGCAAGGGAGAGCGGGAGGGCCGAAACATGGCCGTTCCGGCTGCGAAGAGCCAGCGGAACATCAACAAAGAGCTGCCCGACCATAAGTTTGCGCCCTCCTGAGCCCACGATTCTGCCCCTTCAGGGGTCTGTGCCCTGGGGCCCTGGGCACCAAGGCCCCCCCCTTACGACGCTTCTGCATTCACAACACCTCCTCAAGCACAGCTAACACTACAGCACATGGGTTTAGTTTTGCCTCTGCTCTGTTGAACCAGGAGCTTCTATCCATGAAGAGCAAAGAAGGTCAGCCAGAATGTACACCTGACTTTATGCTGTGGTTTGATCTCTGGCACTCTTGTTCCTGTCTAGATGTACCAAGGCCCTCCCCATTTCAATGTGCATGTGCACATAATGCATTACACAAAGAACAATACAGTTCACATCAGGAACTCGAATGCATTCTCAGAATGCCAATTTGGCTTTGTGATTTGGCCTTCATTGCATATATGTTTTTGGGTGCAAGCCGAAAAGGTGTGCGCTGTATCCAGCAGGGGGCGGAGCTGGGGGCTTCGGAAGGGAAAGGGGATTTAAATCTCCTTTTCCCTCTGTAAGCCTCCTGCCCCACAAAAGGTGTCCTTGGATTTACGCCAGTGATTTTGCTGGCACAAGTCTGAAGAGGGAAAGGCGATAGGGAGGGTGCAGATAAGGAGGATAGGATCCAGGGTGCTCCATCGCTACCAGATCCACTCCCTCCTGCAGCCTCCTCGCCTCCATTCCTCCCAGTTCCCCCCACCCCTGTTCCACCCTCCCCCACCCCTCCCACATCCTGTGCTAGCTTACCTCCTCTGGTGGGCAGCCAGTGAGGTGGCGACATGTGTAGGAAGGCTCTGCCTTCCTGCCAGCGCTCCAGCAGGACACGCTGCCGAAGCGCGCTTTATGGCTGTATTATGACAGCCAGAGCTGGCGGAATACTAGTTCCACCAGTGGGGCAGCCCACTAGGATTGGGATTGGGCTGCCTGACATAGATAATACATCTATTGTAAGACAGTTTGGCATGGAGACAAAGAGGAATGCTGCTCCCACTCCCATCTGGCGACAGGGGCATTCTTGCCTTGCCCTGCTGTCACATGAGGCCAAGGGTGACTGAATCCTTGTACCCCGCCTTAGTGCCAGGGAGCAGAGTTTGTGGGCCAGTGTGATGGCTCACCTGTTCCTTTTTCAGCATGCACTGGCTTGTTATCTCTTCCAGCTTAGATGCCTGCACTGAAGGGGGGGGGGTGTCACGCAGGACCCGCTACTGAGTTAAGATTTATGATAAACTCAATAAATATGGCCCAATTTTATTCCAAATCACCTGTCTTGCATGTTCGTGTGTCTGTGTGTGCGCGCGTGCGTGCGTGCGTGCATGCGGGTGTGTGTACATGTGTGTGTGTGTGTGTGTGTGTGAGTGTGTCAGAGCCATAAAGCAAAGAATTATATTGCCAACAGTTAAGTACAAAAGCAATGAAATGTATCCTTTCAATGGTGTTGACTTTTTGGACCGTAGAGAGCCCTCTTTTAACCCATCCTATCTGCAGAGTAGACTATTTTTGTTGGTTCTTTGTGTAGAGATTAATCTTCCTAAAGTTCCCAAGGAAGCTGAGGAATGCCTTATGAATGCTCCTTGCTCCATTCTAATTTAATTAGCCCTTGATTGTTTCAAGGAAATCTACCAAATCTGCATTTATTTAAGGTAAGCTTGCAGTTCTATTTGTAACTTTGCAACTGACAGGGTATCTTTGCCCCTTGACTCTACCCAAACAACATCCCTTTCTTATGTTATTCCCCAGATTGCTGAACTCGGTGTTTCAAGTTCCTTTAATGCTTCTCGTCAATCTCATGCCCCCTCACTCCCAAGGTAACTCTATATGGTGCTATGTTCCTAACCAGCCAAATCTTTTATGGATGGCTTAATTATTTTCTTTTTTTCTCAAAGAAAAGCCAATACGATCCTTGATATGTGGGAGAAAATAAAATGAATTGTCTGGAAAGATGCATTTGAAGTGGGGTGGGGTGGGGGAGTGGACTAGAGAATGAGAATTTATGGAAGATCTCATGTTACTGTCAGGTTTTTTTTTTCCATAGAATTTGTGCCTGAGATTAAATGAAATCCTTAAAACAGCTTTGATAGCTTCATACTTAGACTGAGGGGAAGCAGATGCACTCTGTTCATGGTATACACCGCTCCTACTTGCATCCATGCAGAAAGAGAGGGAGAAAGCAAAGGTCTTTGTGAAACATTTTCGATAGACTTATAGCATTAAGCAATTCTATTCTTCTCTTTCTTTCCTCCTGGCATTGGCATTCTTTGATTCAATTTATCTGAGCGACAGCTTGACTAATATTTGCCAGATGTTAAATAAATAATTTAACACCAGTCTTGCAGTATCAACTCAGGGAACCCTTTTGTATCCAACATTTATTTTAATGAAGCGTTGTGTTAAGATAAAATAATTGCAGAGAACAAGGATACAATATTACTCTATTGGTGGTCTTGAAGATAATGTCATGACTACTATGATTAGCCTGTCCTACCTTCAAGAAGCTTAGACTGTTCCTTCCTTCTCATTCATCCTCACAACAAGCCTGCGATGTAGATTAGACTGGGTGGCAGTGACTGGCCCAAGATCAACCAGTGAACTTCTTGGCTGAATGGGGATTTGAACTCCGGTCTTTTTGGACCAAGTCCTAAACTCACCCCAAAGAGTTATTTACTTCAGTCTCCCCCCACACCCCATCCCACTGTCCCACTCCATGGAAACTAATGAAAGTCAACTTAACGGGGGATATGATATATTTTCCCATTTTTTTGACCTGAATTCTTTCTATACTTCATTTGCTGCATTGTGTTTAATCTCTCATGATAAAAGCAACAAAGCAAATATACGGTTTCAGGCCAGTACTGGCAAATATGAAACTGAAGAAAATGAAGAACATTTTTTTTTAATCTGTTTTGTAAAAGCCAGACTTATGTAATGAAACCAAATGTATGGAGTGGAATTTTAAAAGAAATCCAAGCATGAAGATAAAAGGACATGAAAGATAGTAAATGCTGAAATGATACACCACATAATGGTACACTGTCAAGAAAGAAAGATAACACGATAACTTACAGAGTCATCTTAAAGCCTGTAGAGGTACTTGACCTATAGTTTGGAAGGAAACAATCTTTTTGTTTCATCTGGCTCATATTAAAAATAGGAAAAACACAAACCCTTATTTTTTTTCACTCTCACACATATGGTTTAAAATCCATGCAATTTTTAACTGTCTCAAATTCTTCTAAAGCAACCTAAGACAGAAAGAATTATGAAATCACTTTTCCATTTTGTTTAATGAAAAACTGCACCACTACTGTTAGTCTACGCACTATCCATTTTAAAGCAAGGTAGGTTTCAATTGGTCCTGAATGCCATCAATCACAGCATTGCGCCAGAGAGGTATAACTGATACCGTTGATAAAAATGGAAAGTTCTTATGACAACTCTCTACATAGGCTCTGAGTATAGTTTCATTATTTTTCAGCTATCATTTCCTATATGTTTGCATTGGAAAGTGAGCAACCACATTGCAGGGCATCAGCTGCCCCACTTCTGTTATCTGAATCACTAATTTATTGCTCAGATTTATTGTCTTTCCTTCCAATAGACACATGGTGGTGTAATTCTACATACACAGCTCTTGCATTATCTGATATTCCCAATTTTCCAAATTGAGATGAGTTCAAGCAAATTTCCAGAAAAGTTTGAACCATCCATCTGACCGCTCAATGAAGCCTTGAAGACGCCAACAGGTGGTTGACTCTTTGTAAGCACCGAGTCGTTGATTCGCTCACAAAAGTTCCAACTTCTGTGGGCATATTAGTGCTCATCTTATAAGACATGAGACAAAAAGCTTGGGTTACAAATGGACCACAACTTTATCAAACATCCTAACTGCCCCCTTTTCTTTGGGTTCTGCCTTGGAGGAGACAGCTTGGCTCCATTGTCATACATTTCTCCTTTAGTGCAGGTGACCCTACCTTGGATCCAAACTATAGATCATCTCCTGACAAACCCAGCTTATCACCGCTGACCCCTATGAGGAATCAAAGAAGCTGAGTTGCACTGACCCCCTACAGTCGATCAACCACAGGCAGATAACATGTAAAAAAGAGTTTATTATAATTACAAAATAGGAGATTAAATAATAATACAAGGAAGAAAGAATGAAACAAGCAGGGCTGATAAATGACTTGGGCATTGGCGGTGACCAAGTATGGATCTTAGCAACAATACAAGAGCAATTACAGGCAATCACTAAAAAGAAAATAATTCCCTACCAGTCCAATCATATTCAGTGCCATACCTAGGGTAGTTGACACAAAGACGATGCTGCGCCCCCACGTGGGAGTGGCCGCCGATGCTATGCCCCCACGTGACGCCGGGCGTGACATCACGCAGTTCCGACCACGCCCCCGCCATTTCGGAGCCGTTCAGCTCCAGCGCGGGCGGGAGGGCCCAGCGAGAGTGAAGGAACCAACAACGGATGCACGGAACGCGTCCTACAGGCAAGTCCTACGCCTTGGGGCCCGCCGCCCCCGCCCCAACCCCCGCAATGTTTCTGAGTTGACACCCGGGCTGGGCCTCTCAAAGTCACAGGTGGACCTGGCCTCTGCCCCAAGATCCCTTGGTGGAGGCCAGGTCTATCAGCTGCTCTAAGCAAAGGGTGGACCTGGCCTCCACCTTATGATCCCTGAGGGAGGCCAGGTTGACTGGCTGCTCAGTGATGCATTTGACACCCTTGGTGGATTTGACACCCGGGTTGGACTGCCCCACCTGGCACCCCACCCTTTGTATGCTACTGACCCTATCTTGGGCTGGCCCAGAGCTTTCAGAAGTGCTGTTGCAGTATCTGCTGCATGCTATGAGCTGGCTGGGGACCAGGAAACAATGGAGAAGTAAAAAAAAAAAAAAAACCTACTATGCCCCTGTCTTTTCCCCAATGAGCATACTCAGATCAGCGCCAGCTCTTTGAAAAACTGAGTGGGTCCAAGGGGGCATGTTGAGCCCGGACCAGATATCATAGGATATCAGCGCCACCACCACTGCGAAAATCTGCCCCATCTCTCCCTCGACATGCCCCTGGCGAGTACCAATCCCTGCCTGTATTCTCCCCTGGAATGCCCCAGAACTCCCCCTCTGCCATCAGCTGATTGCACTGGTGGCCCTGGCTCATATGCCATCACATTGGCTGTTGCACCAGTTTAGAATGCAGGTTTCATCAGCACAAGGCCCAGATAGGATTGGGCCACAAGGCTGCAGTCCTATACACACTTTCCTGGAAGCAAGCTCCATTGAACACAATGGGACTAACTTCTGAGTCATAAACATGCATATGCTTGTGCTATAACACACCTAAATTTCACTGTTTCCTCACTGTACTGTATGTATTCCAAGGTCAACTTAAAGAGTCCATTACAGTTGCCTGATCCTTAGGGATTTGATGAGAGCTTGGCCAAACAGAGATACAGTCTCTGAAGTAGCCAAGCTGGAACACACCCAAGCATCTTTGGGCTTAGACTTGACCTTAAGAAACCTAGGGTTGATAATACCACAGGTGAGGTCCATTTGATGGGATAGTTTATGACCACCTAGGTATTCCTACCTGTTCTTTGACCTAGTCAGGTTGGCTTGGACTTGACTGAATGCTGTTCTTTTCATGCTCTCAACATCCACTCAACAATGAGTAGGTACTCATTACATATAACTCCTTCTCTGTGGTCAAGCCCAGGCTTTGGAACTCCTTCCCTAGAGAGGTGCAACTCACCCTCTTTGATGGCCTTCCCCACCAAATGAAACTATATTTATGTGTCAGGCCTTTAATAATAATAATATACAGTATTTATATACCGCCTTTCTTGGTCATTGGATTTCTCCTCTGACTTTAATTCAAGGCGGTGTACATGGGCAGGCTTTCCTAACCCCCCTAATGAGAGGTTTTACAATATATAAATGTCCAATCTTTCGTGAACAGCTACATTCCAGGTGGTATCCTTTTGCAGCCTGGCTTTTCTGCTGGTTGGCGCCTCCCACACTCAACCGACGCAGCTGGGAGCTCTTATCTCTCCTCATGGAGGCTTTTCACAGCTTTTTGTCGGTGGCGTGTCTCGAACTTGCCATTTGCCGATCTTCGGGCTTTGCAAGACGGCAGCTCTCCCGACTGAGCCAGACCCCTCTGATCTATCAGAGACTTTACGATGCCTATCTGTGCTGCTGCTTTCCTGACTTTTATCTACTATTACTTTATAGTAAGATCATTATCCTGTTTTAGTGAGTTTTAGCTGGTTTTTTTTTAATTGTTCTGAATTTTGCTAGCTGCCTTGGCATCTGTTGGATAGAAAGGTGGAATATGCATGTCTGAAACAAAGAAAGGCTGAGAGAATTAATACGAGCCCAAAGAGTAGCAAGTGCACCAATCCCAACTCACCACCACCACAAATAAACCAAAGTCACATATTATTTAGCTTTTGTAATGTACACATCTGTGTAGTAATAGAGACTGAGCGTGGCACTGTTGTGATATGGATTTCCAATTGTATACATTGTTTTTGACTGAGCAGTTGGAACTCTATCTAAGGAGAAACTCCTTGGGAAGATTCCAAGAACTATCTGCAAGGTGTTGAGAGCTTTTATCTCCCATCACTGACACATCAAGATAAGGACACTCAGCACCTCAGAGGAGAGATGCAAAGTATTCCACTCCACCCACCACCTACAGCCCAATCCACTTAATCAGTACCCAGATGGATGACCTGCTCTTTAAATGGGCTGATAGCCAGGGAATAGATTTAGTGCATCCCATTTCAATGGATAAAGAATGGGTAATTGCTCACTTAATTGTGAAATATGTGTTTGGCTGGCAAGCCTGATGGCTGTGGGCTTATATTCACAATAGCTTACAGGTGTGATTCAGTATTTATTTGCATACATTTCCTGCTGCTTGTCTTTCCCCCCACCCCCACCCCCTCTCTCTCCACCTCAATGCAGCCGTGGCTAAAAAGAAAAACACTGCACATTGTTCATTGTTCAAGCAATTCACAAAATAAAAGTAATTGTCTCACAACACAATATATTCCTTGGAGTCTAATCAGAATGAAGAATGTGTTGGCACATTCCTCTTCCCAGCAGGGCCTGCACCAATTAAGAGGATTGCATATAAATCCTTTTAGTAAGTACTGTGGGAGGTAGAACTGCTTATAAAATATGGATTTCCCCCAAAATATCCCTTAAGTAATATCTAATAAGAGACTGGAAGACCTTGTCTCCTCTCCTCTTTTATGGGTCATTTCCTGAAATGTTTGCTCAGCAAAATTTAAATTCTTTTGGTCGTGGGGGGGAGATGCTGCAGGAACCGAAGCACTACATTCTACTTTTCCTAGGTCCAAATGGAAAAATAAACTGTCAGCCACAAAACAGTACCACCCTATATGATTATACACACAGGGGGAACATACCATTGGATTCCCAACCATCAGATTCCTCTACCAATGTTTTTCCTACATTTTATTTTTATCGGTCTTCTCTGAGCAAGAACGGTTGAATGTCTTGTTCACTGGTATAAATGATACAAGGACACTTGGGCCGAGGGACTCCAATCTCTGTCTCTGGTCTTCTTTACAGTATTAGGTCACAATTTGAAGTTGATTTTGTGCATGACTAACCTGCGCTATCATCAATTAAAGAACATGTGCTAATTTCTTAACCTTGAGACTGTGAGGTGACCTGAGCCCCTGATGTAAGGGTTGTGCACTCCCTAGGATACTATCCTAAAGGGCTACGCTGGGATCTCATGCTATTGAAAATGAAGCTGAATGTGTTTGAGTCCCTGAGGCTCAGTTCTAATATGGATAAGAATAATGCAGAATTTGTCTTTATCATCTATCTATCTATCTATCTATCTATCTATCTATCATCAGCAGCAGCAGCATCATCATCATCATCATCATCGCCTTTCTTATCCTCAGATTGCTCTTCGAATGTTACTCAAGGCGATTTATATAGGCAGGCTTGTCTAGATCCGATAAGGATTTTTACAATATTCTTGAATTAAAAATCCGCATGTTGCCAGGAAACTCCGTCGTTATAGATATAAAAATTTATTTCAAAAATAAATTTCACAGATGTTAAAACATACTTTTTGACGTTTCGCACACGTAACATTTGTAGCATCATCAGAAATCCCCTATAGTGTTCCTAAGACAGCTTAAAAGACTAGTGCAAGAGAAAACAGGAAGTGGGCACTCCCTATCTGACAAGAGAAGCAATCAGTAACAGCTGATTGTAACCTCTAATCGGAGAAGGTGAAGCCACTCAAAGCCAAACATAAAGAAAATAACACTATAAATGCCAGTACAATTTAAAAACTCACTTCTAAATGAAACACAGAACACATGAAAGCACAACAACAACAAAAAATCCAACTTAACAGAAGCAAATAGAAAGCTGTCAAATAAAGAGGGAAACAGGAGAGAAAACAGCATTAAAATAAGGAATGTTAAAAGATTAATTAAGAGAACAGCAGCAACAACAACCAGGAAACCACCACTAATACTGAAAAAACATTGATCCCAGGAATTGAGACATAAAATAAAGGAAGTAAACATTGTTCTAACGTAATTGTAAAGCTTCATACAGTAAACTAGCTGTTCTATTATACTTAATAACAGTTGTTGTGGAGGACATATATCCCATTGTCATGATTACTATCTCCTATTATTTGTTATTTGGAGCTTTTTTAACACCGGTAACCAACTATCACTGACTTTTAATGATTCTTCCTTTTTGTTTACTGAATTTGTGTGTTTGTAAATTTCTATTGACTCTCTATGAAGTCTGGGTAAATATTGATCTTACTATATTTTACAAGATTTTACAATATTGTTCTCTATACATAGAAGAACCCTACAATTCCAGATGGTTTCTTCCACGGTGTAGTCATCTTCACTAGCTGCTGAACACAAGCCTCAAGCTCTCCACAGGATGCCACAGATCATGCTGAACAGGGGAAATTTTTCCCAGTTGTTATCGTTCTGTCACTGACATTCTGCATTTGAGAGCGACGCCTCTCTGCCACTGAGGTTTGTAATGAGGTTGTAACAGCTTATCAGTGATATCAGTGACTTATCAGTGATATCAATGATTATAAAACTGTCTCCCTTCCAACACGAACGGGCTGCTCCTGCTTAGCTTCCAGAAGTCTTCAGGCAGTTCAACCTCAGGACCACACCTCGTGCCCTTTCGGGTTATTTTAATTGTATCTTATGCAATTGCACAAATTTTCAGCATGAACAAATGTAAATACTCTTATAGTATGGATGGGATGCACAGGTTTCTAAAGAAGAGGATGTTAGAAAAGTGGACCTAGGAGAGAAATCTAAATCACAACTAGGATAGAAATCTAAAAGCAAATACACTGTAAGCAATGTGAGCCACAATGAAGACTAGTAACCTGCTGAAAAAAATTGAGGTGTTGGGCAGCCCAAGCCTATTGGATACTTATGGCATCAAATCTGCTGATCTGCCACCGTAAGTCCTGGTGTGATGCCGCAAAACACATGCCACTGTTGTGCACTGTGTGACTGCTGGTGCAATCACCTAGTGACCCTGCATATGCATCAACAGGCCATGCTAGAGTAGGTAAGGAGGCAGTGGGGGTGGGTCATGGCTAGTTCAGGGGTGGATTAGGGCTGGCTGCTGCCAGTTTGGGGGTGGGAGGGCGTGAATCTTTCACAGCAGCTGATGTAGGTCCAAGACGACCCATTGGTAGCCAGGTGGTATATATATAGGTGGATTGGAGCCTTAGTGGTATAATTTGTAATTAATGGGAGAAAGCCATTAGAGAATATTTCTATTTCATTCTGAAGCTTTCATGGCCAGCTATCAATTGACAATGTTTAAGGAATATGGGAATTAAAGCCATGTAGTAAAAGAATCTTGAACTTTAATTGGAATAAAAATCACATTAAAATCCAAATCCAGACGTTGGGCTCAGTTCCTTGGATTTTAATGTGATTTTTATTCCAATTAAAGTTCAAGATTCTTTTACTACATGGCTTTAATTCCCGTATTCCTTAAACATTGTCAATCGAATATTTCTATATTGATATTCGGTGATGTAGTGGTTGTGGGGGGGGGTGAGGCGTGCGCCTACAAAGTCAGTAATTTACATCTCAGCTCTTCCACAACCTCTAGATTCCCTTTGTAAAACTGAGAATAGAGGTTGATGAAGTTGCTACTCATGTTTGCCAGCTTGTGGCATGAGAAACAGCCAGATGGCAGGGAGATAAAAGCCTCCTGCTGCTGAAACAGTCGTCCCAACCCACCAGGACGTCAAGGACAGGGTGACTGGGCCATGTTGGACATTTCCTGCAGAAAGAAACATCTTGGTCAGTTTCAGCATAATTGCATTGGTGAAAATGCAAGAGGAGAAGAAGTAGTGGCCGGATGCAGAAAGAAACAAAGGCAGACCAAATAGAAGTAGTGTCTCATAATGTTCCATCACTGGATTCTCCAGGGATGACTAAAACCTTTGCTTGTGTTGTGCAATCATGCTTTAGAGCACTATTAGGAGCATGGAAGGTTGCAGTCTTGAAATTTCTAGGGAGCTAATACTTTTTTTTTTTTTTTACACTTTGGGGATAAATCTTGATTCATATATTTACTACTGGAAGAAAATTGTATAACACCGTATCTCTGTTTTCATTGCCTTTGGGGTTCCTTATGATTCATACTTGCAATTCATGAGGAAGGGGTGAACTGGACATGATGGTCACATGTGGCATTGATTCTTTGGCAAATTCTTTGGTATTGATGGAGGTATGTTGGCAGTGGGGGGCTGACTGGGGGGTGATTAGGGTGGGAATTGGTCCATGGCCAGGGGTGGGATAGGGTGGATCTCTGCAGCAGTGTCAGCAGGATCTGAAGACCCTGTCTCAGCTTGGACATGCCTCCTTCAGGCTAACAGCTCTACACCAGCAAAAGAGCTGGCATAGATCTGAGTAGACCCATAGGGGACCATAGAAGAATGTAGGAAGGAAGCAAAAGTTTTCATTACTTACCTCCCCTGGCTGGCCTGCTCTCCAGCTGGCTTATGGATGCAGCGGAGTCTGTGTCAGTGGCCCTGCACCCTGCGGGCCGGCTGAGGATAGGATTGGGCCATCAATCTTACCAAAGCAAATGAAATATTATTTGGATGACCACTCCATTTTGTTGACAAGCCAGTATCATTCCTTTTTCTGCTGCATGCGATACAGTCAGTCATTCTGCTGCCTCCCTGCAAACTTGACTCCTTTAATTGACAAAGTTCCTGCCATCGAAGTATTTGCTTTGCCTTTTTATTATCATGCTTAAAGCCTAAATAAAATTCAATCTTCTGGAGCAATATTGAGATATTACATCCAGATGAAGGGTGGGTGTCATAGAAGAACAAGCTGCTAGCAATATTCTCTAGGCATTTTGCCATCAACTTTTGTGAAAGTTGTAAAGCGTAGTTTTGTTTCTTTGAAAAAAGTGCACGCACAACTAAAACTATTGGGGAGGGGGAGTCCTAACATTAAAGATCAGAGACATTTTATCAAGTCCCCCCCCAATATGGTAATTGGCATAGAAGAGGGAGTGTTTACTGCAGCCTGCCTTCATTTCCTTATGCAGCGATTGTTTTGTCTTCAGTCTATATGCAGTGCCTTATATAATGTATGTCAGTGACTGGGAAAAGAGATGGAAACTATTCAGGCCAGCGCTCAGATCTGATTCCAGAATACCAAAGAAGTGTGCAGCTAAAGGTAGGGTTACCATAATCTGGCAACCACAAACCGTGACACTCCCCCCACAGTCCCCCCCCCCACATTCAATTAATTAAACAATTTAAAATGTAACATTAAAACGTTAATGAAATACAAGTAGAATAAAACAAGTAGAATAAAATCACTGTAAAGGGGCGTGAAGTGGAATTTCTAAGTATTTAATTATTTAAAAAGTTTAATTTCTAAAGGGGCGCAAAGCGCCCCTTATGGCACGCAAAGCGCGTTCGAAAATTTTAATTATTTAATTATTAAAAATTAAATAAATAAATTACCTTACCTTCTTTGCTGCTCCCCTCCGCTGCTGCTGCTGCTGCTGCTCCCCGGCCTCCTCCAGAGGCTCGCGCCACGTGGGCAAGCAGGCTGTCGTTCGCCCGCTCCCTCACTGGCTCCGTGCCGGTGAGAGAGGGGGCGGACTACACCTGCTCGCCGCCGCGCCATCTTCTTTTTTAAATTTACTTGGGCGCCGGCAGCATCTTGGATCATGAAATCTCGCGTGATCCAAGATGTCGGCGCCCAAATCTCACGAGATTTGGGTGCCGACATCTTGGATCATGCGAGATTTCATGATTCAAGATGCTGCCGGCTCCCGGGTAAATTTTAAAAAAAATAAGATGGCGGCGGCGGCGGTCCCTCCGGAACCGGGCCAGGACAAAACCGGGAATCATGGCCGATTCCTGGGACTGTCCCGGAAAAACCAGTACGAATGGTAAGCCTAGCTAAAGGTGGAAATTTCATATTTCTTCCCTGTTAATTTCATCAAGATGACAATGCACTATCTGTTTTGCTTTTAAAAAAATGTGTTGGCACTGCCTGGAAGACTGTTTTATTGGGTAATGGCAAAATGTTTTCCCTGACTGTGCTTAATTATTGAAATAAAAAACATGGACTACGATATTCAAACAAGACCCATCTATTGTACCAAGCTGACAGCAATGTTCACAGATCTCTGTAACAGAGAGGCAACTGGAAAAGCATGATCTTGTCTGAAAGCAGTTGGGAAAGACATATCCCACAACCTAAAGCCTTGCCTTTCAACCACTAGTATGAGTGACATGGGGTGCTGCTGGGCTCCATCACCATGAGGACTTCATGGACCAGATTGCTCTACCTGGTGGTCTGACACCACTGGTTGTGGTGATGACCGGAACAATGGTGCACTGGCAGCAAGGTGTGGCTGTGTGGCTGCCCGGTCCCCGAAAGAGGCATGGCAGAGGCATCAGGCGCCAAGAGGGCGCCCGGGCGCGAGGGGGAAGCACTAATCTCTGGTGGCAATGATAGTTGCAAAAGTGGTACCTTGAAAGGTGGTACTGTGAAAAGTGATCCTTGCAAAATAAATAAAAGGTTGAAAAGCCCTAACTTTAAAAAAGACCACAAAAAGCGTTGAGAAAGTTAAAATGGCAATGAAAAAGGAACAGATTAAAGATGGTTGGCCAGTAACTTTTTCCTAAAGGTGAATATAAGAGTCATTCATACATGTTCATTTAACTGTACACACACATCCCATGACCTTTGAACAAGGCTTGACTGTACACTACATCAGGGGCGGAACTCGCGCGGGGTGCGTGGAGCAGCAGCTCCAGGCGTGGGGGCGCACTTGACGCAGGGTGAACACTTACCGTCGTGATGCGCCGCCTCAGTTTGGCTCTCCCTCCCTCCCTGGAGCTCGTTCAGCTCCGAAATGACTGCAAAACCGGCGGGGGGCATCAATGCGACGCAGGCCCCGCCCTCGCACCAGGCGCCGAGAGGGCGCCCGTCATTTCTGCACTACATGCATTCATTTTAAAAGTCAACGTGGAGACTGGACACTTTGAATATGTAGACTACAAATCATGTATGCTGCTGAACATAATTTGTAAATAATCATATGCCTGCACCAATCAACAATCCTGTACACTGCACCCAAATTGCACGTACATGAATGCAATATGTGAATAGAGTCAAATTGGAAAATTAGTGACATCCTGTACCGGTCAAAGTAAACAAGAACACTGGAAATGGTACTATGGTCGGCCAGGAACTAAACCAAACAGCCAACAAAGATGGGTTTGAATGTCTTCATTTTGGGTGAAAATAACTTAAGCCTTCATAACTGTTGCAGAGTTGATTTATGGAGACTAGAGTACAAAGCAGTTGTTCTGATTAAATCCATATTGGAAATTTTCTCATGGTTTATTATTTCGTAATATATGTTAACATGACTTTGGATTCATTTGTTTCTTGAAATCTGCATGGGTTGACTTTGTTCAGACACTTCAATGCACATAGAAATATAGACAGTCACAACAGTATTCTTTATTATTTATCTGTTTAATGCATTTCTACCTCACCTTTCCTCCACACTGTGGGTACCCAAGGCGGATAACAAAATGTACAAATATACAACCATAAAGCAATATAAAAATGAACACTAAAACAGTAAATGATAACAGTATGGAAACCTATAGAGTTACTGTTTGTGCTTAAATACATGCACAGAAGTCAAAATAGTGACAAAATATATGGAAAATGGTGCTGTTGCTCCTGAAGTGTATACCAGATTGTGCACTTTTGTTGCCTAGTCATGTACATATCTACTAGAGAGGGATTGTTAAAGATATAGAGGCCCTTTTCCACAACATCTGGTCACCCTGGGCCTTCTCTGCAGTACCATAATGCTGTGGAATTCTGTCCCTAATGGGCAGCTCGATCCTATCGGAATGCCCTGCTGGCAGAACTTGAATTCTGCTGGCGGGAGAACCATCACTTCTGCTGTCGTATGTTGTGAGGCCACCAGCATAATTGCTGGCAGCTCGGTATGCTGACCGGCAGAACCGGCTGCATCGGCCGGTGTGTCAAAGAGTTGGTAGTGGAAGCAGGTGATGGGAGGAATGAGGGTGGGAGGAGGAGGAATGGGGGAGTTTCTGGGCGGGGCAGGGGGCAGGGAGGAAGGTGGAATGAGGAAGGGAGAGGGCGGGTTTGACAGCACTAGAATGAAGCCAAATCCTATACCTCTACCTTTCCACCACCCTTACACTTCCTGTGCCTGTACCAAGGAGACCCAGAGGCTTCCCCCAGGACAAGTGAACAAAAGTTCATTTACCCTGAGGAGACCTCTCTACTCTAGCTGCCCCCCCCTCAAGGATGCAGCACACACTCCATTGGCGCACCTGCCAATGTTCGTTTGTCAGTTAGGTAGGACTGGGCTATAAGCATTGAAATTAAATTGAATTTTAGAAAATAAATTTAAGGCTTGTCCACCTCAGCACTTTGTCTAGGCCTTTAAACTTCTTATATCAGCATTTTCCTACTGAGGTAACTACTAAGATTTTATTGTTGAATAGCACAATAATGCTAGGTTGGTGGGGGGGGGGAATGAGAGGGTCTGTATATTTCAGGGAATGCATGGGAGGCCACAATGCATCACACATACACATTTTTGCATCTCCTTATGAGATCACTACTACCAGTCACAATATTTTACTTACAGCGCAATCCTTTTACTTTAATATTTTATTTACAGCGCAATCCAGCGCAAACCTATCCAACTTACACCACTAGTGTAACCAACAGTGCAGTGAGAACGGGAGGCCCCAGAACGGAAAGGGGATTCAAATCCCCCCAAAGGGGGATTCAAAGGGGATTTGAATCCTGCTTCTGTTCTGGGGCCTCCCATTCTCGCTGCACCGGTGGTGTAAAAGTTGGATAGGATTGCGCTGTTAAATGTAGAGTTTTGCTGTTACTCATAGCAGAATATTTCAGCCATGTACTTAGAGAGGAAGAAGAGAAGGCTCGCAGGGCAGTGCTGATGGTTGCTGGGAGCATTGGGACAAAGTCCTGCATTGGGCCCCCATGGGGCCATGGCGCTCTCTCCCTGCTCTTGATGTAGCATTGGACACTACCACAGCACCAGTACTGACGGTTCAGGGATCAGACCAGCTAGGGGTCAACAATGGGTGTGGACTCGAGGTCACTGTCCCACCCAGCCAACCCCTAAAGCCAACCCTGACCCAGGGGCATCACTGGGTCTGTAAAGCTGCTGAACCAATGGCTTCGTAGGAATTATGGCATGTATAATATGCTAGTGCATGTGTGTGAGACAGACTGAAAGAACAGATCTGGAGAATTTACTTTGAGCCTATCTTCAAAAAGAATTATTGGGAAATTATTTTCTTCTGTTGCTTTTGGTCTGAATATGGTTGACAGCTTGTCTTGCAAGCTCAGCTGTTTCTGGGCTCCTTCTCCTTCCACTTACAAGGTTGTACATTTTTGTTTCCTCCCGCACAGTATTTCTTTTGCTACATCGAAGACATCTTCATCTTGTCTCTTTGCTCTCTCTTTTGGATGGCATTAAACCTGATGACATTTGTCCTGCTTGTCTATCAGTGTTGTTGAAGAACCTGGAATTGCATTTCTGTTTTCCAGTAGGAGACTTCTGTCTTTGTAACTATACAGTGTGTGTGTGTGTGTTTGTGTGTGTGTGTGTGTGTGTATTTACATATATATAAAGGTAAAGGTGACCCCTGACAATTAAGTCCAGTCCTGTCTGACTCTAGGGTGTGGTGCTCATCCCCATTTCAAAGCCGAAGAGCCAGCGTTGTCCAAAGACGCCTCCGTGGTCATGTGGCCGGCATGACTCTCCTTGCAGCAGCGCGTAGCATGCAGCTGGAACACGGAGCGCTGTTTACCTTCCCGCAAGCGGTACCTATTTATCTACTCGCATTAACATGCTTTGGAACTGCTAGGTTGGCAGGAGCTGGCCAAGCAACGAGTGCTCACCCCGTCGCGGGAATCGAACTGCCGACCTTTCCATCGACAGCTCATGGTTCAGCGGTTTAACCCACTGCGCCACCCGCTGTACTTTGTAGGAATAAACGTCCAGTGCTGCATTAAACTAGCTTCGTTGTTTGTTGCAAGAACAGCTCATGTGCCAGAGCACGACACCCTGTACAAGGGAAAGAGAAGGTGGTAAGGGAGAGAAAATGGAAGGAAATGGTGTAAAATGTTGCCTAAAGAAAGACTGATGAGTTGATGATTTTAATATCCTAAACTAGCAGGTGTCATACAGATCATAGCAGGCTGAAGCTGGCATAGTTACATCAAGGTCAATAGAGTTACACTGATTTAAACTCAATTGACTACATTTGAAACTGAAGTAACAAAGCAGCAGTAAGTGAGTTAATGTTGGCACCAGACGTGGACAGCTTTCAGCCAAAACTGATTCTACCTCTCTAGCACTTGCATGTGTATATTTATATCCCCCCCTCCCCGCAGAGGAATCCAACACCAGTCCCTTCTGATTCCCCAAAAGGCTCGTGGAAACAGAAGGGAGTGATCTTCCCCTCCATAATCAATCCTTTCTGTTTTTCTGAGTCTGTTTCCCCAATTGGTTCAAGGAAACAGAGAGGAGGAGCATGCTCAGTGTGAGGTGCATCTCTCTCTCCTTCAGGGCCCAGGATGGTTCAGGGACCTGGAAAGGAGCAATCAGAGGAAGCCCCCTTCCTCCGTGCTCCAGTGACACTGGCAACCTCCCTTCCTGCCTTCTTCATCCACAAATGGCTTCCTCAGAGGCTTTGAGATGCAGGACAAGGCTGCGATGATGCGAGTGGCTGAGTTGAGTAACTCATGCACTGCTTCCTGCATTGGGGGACTTCAGGGATTGGCTGGTTGGGTCCTTTGGGCTCCTGGGGAGTCTACAGGCCCTCAGTGCCCGACTTGGTCAACAATCATTGTCAACTCTGAACTGAGCAATACTTGAGGAAAAGAGAAATCGATATCAGTTTTCATTGTTCCAATGTAAGGATCAAAATATTTTTTTTAAAAAAGTATCAGAACCAAAGACACTGAATTTCTAGTTTGAACAATGTTTAAAATGCTACCCAGTATTCAACATTTCATTTCAAATTTGCAATTTATTATTCCCTACATTCAGAAAGATGTTTGTTTGTCAGTGCATTAATTATTCACAGAGAACCATAAATTAATAGTTTTCAAAGTAAATCAAGGATTGCTTGAGTAGTTTATGTGTAGGCCAGCACAAGTCACATATTCCACAGTTAACTGTTGAAACAGTTAAAAGAAGCTAAAATGCTAAAATACAACAAAACGAACTAACTTGTTCTGCATAGACTGTTCCCAATGTACACTTGTAAGGGATTGGGGCATACTGTATGTTTGAAACCTGGGTAATGTTTGAGTTTGAAAAGCATGGTATGCTTTTGATTTCTGAAACTTTGAATATTTTCATATGAACCTGATCCAGCTGGGAAAGAAAAGAGATTGCAGCTAGAGCTCATGAATGTTTCAGAAGCTTTTTCCACCTTAGTACCTTTTTGTAAATAAAAACCCCAGATCCCAATTCTTCCCATTGCTAAGGCCTTGAAACAGAACTCCGTCTTTACTGGATATATGTACTTCAACATTAACCATCTCCTCTCCTCTGCCAAGATTAATTTTATTTCATGATGGATTAAACATAGGAAAGAATAAACAGCTGCAGTGCATCTTGACATACTGGCTGTGAACAAATAAGAACAAGGGACACAAAAATCAGACATCCCATGTATCAAGTGTAATCAATCCTCGGGGGCCAATTGGCTCACTCCTTCCTTTTCTAACCTCAACACCACACTAGGCCAAATAGTAAAAGCAGATGTCCTGTGTACAGGTTTTCTTTTTTTTTGGGGGGGGGCAGTCTGGGAATTCCCATACCATACAATTGAAGCAATGTTTGGGGAATGTAGATCTGAGAACATCCAAACTGAGCCGAACAACGTCCTTCAAGAACAGCCCCGAACGAAGGATTTCACTCCGAGTGAGAAAAGAGGAGCTGTTATGTGGAAGAAATTCAAACGCCGTAGGAGAGCAAAGCGGTATCTCAAATTGCTGTGATTTATCCAGCGCCACTCACCTGACCCCACTCCTTTCAAATACCAAACTGACAAGCCGAACTGTAATACTTAATAAGAGAAAGGTCTCTCACCTTCTATCCCTATCATTTTCCTGTAGAAGCCTTCAACTATTTAATCCTCAGTATTTAACGACTGTGCCTCTGAAATATATATTTGAAAAATTCTCTCTCCTCTTTGTACTTGGCAGCAACTGTGTTGCATATACCCTGCTGAGACCCCCTGGCTCCATAGATAAAGAACCAAAGGCTCCGAAAAAGTTATCGTGTCACACCAGAGCTTTAAGCCTTGTGCAGACACTCAGTGCCAAACAGGGTTTGGCAATTTAGCAGGCCAACCTCTACCTGCCCACCTCCTCTTCTGCTTCTACCTAATCTTCTCTGTTCAAAACTGAGTGTGCACTGTTGGCAAGCCACTCCCCCTCCTCCAATTGGCCTGAAAAGTGATGATGATGCATGAGGAGGCAGATCTGAAGGAGGGGTCAATCAATAGTTGACAGTCGTGTAACATCATCAGACCCCTTCTTGTGACATCACCAGGACTTGCCTCCTGAAACTCAGGTTTGGGGATACCTCCAACTCCAAATTGGAACCCTAATAGCAGCGGCGGAACTACGGTGGAGCGCGTGGAGCAGGAGCTCCAGGCGCTCACGGGCAGGGGGCACGCTTGGGGAAGTCACGGTGGACGCGCTGGGGGAACTCACCATTCCGAAGCGCCGCGTTGTCTGGGCCCTCCCACCCTCCCTGGAGCCGGTTAGGCTCCGAAATGAGCGAAAACCGGGCGGGGGGGCGCGACGACGTGACGCGAGGGCGCGTCGACGTGACATGACGCAGGCCCCGCCCCCATGCACCCTGGCGCTGGTAGGGCGCCTGTCGTCTCTGCCTAATAGCAGTTATGGGGGCAGGCCCCACAATTCCATGAAACCAATGACTACACATTCAGTTGATGATTATCAGAGGTTTGACATGTTGTTGTTGTTGTTCAGTCGTTAAGTCGTGTCTGACCCTTCGTGATCCCATGAACCATATCCCGCCAGGCCTTCCTGTCCTCCACTATCTTCCTGAATTAGCTCATTTTCATGTTCGTTGCATCGGTGATGCTGTCTAACCATCCCATCCTTTGCCTTCCCCTTCTCCTTTTGCCTTCAATCTTTCCCAGCATCAGAGTCTTCTCCAGAGAGTCCTCTCTTCACATTAGGTGGCCAAAATATTTGAGTTTCAGCCTTAGTACCTGTCCTTCCAGGGAACAGTCAGGGTTGATTTCATTTAGGATTGACTGATTTGATCTCCTAGCAGTCCAAGGGTCTCTCAGGAGTCTTCTCCAGCACCACAGTTCAAAAGCATCTATTCTTCGGCGCTCAGCCTTCCTTATGGTCCAACTCTCGCAACCATACATTGCTACTGGGAACACCATCGCCCTGACTATACGAACTTTTGTTGGCATGGTGATATCTCTGCTTTTTATTATGCTATCTAAATTTGCCATAGCTTTCCTTCCAAGGAGTAAGCGTCTTTTAATTTCATGGCTGCTGTCTCCGTCTGCAGTGATCTCCGAACCCAAAAAAGTAAAATCTGTTACTGCTTCCATTTCTGCCCCTTCTATTTGCCAGGAATTGATGGGACCAGATGCCATTATCTTAGTTTTATTAATGTTGAGTTTCAAGCCAACTTTTGCACTCTCCTCTTTCACTCTCATCAAGAGGCTCTTTAGTTCTTCTTCACTTTCTGCCATTAGGGTGGTATCGTCTGCATATCTGAGGTTGTTGATATTTCTCCCGGCAATCTTGATTCCGGCTTGTGATTCATTCAGCCCTGCATTTCTCATAATGTACTCTGCATATAAGTTAAATAAGCAGGGTGACAATATACAGCCTTGCCGTACTCCCTTCCCAATTTTAAACCAATCAGTTGTTCCATGGCCGGTTCGAACTGTTGCTTCTTGACCCGCATACAGGTTTCTCAGGAGACAGGTAAGGTGGTCTGGTACCCCCATCTCTTTAAGAATTTGCCACAGTTTGTTGTGATCCACACAATCAAAGGCTTTTGCGTAGTCAATGAAGCAGAAGTAGGTGTTTTTTTGGAACTCTCGTGCTTTCTCCATGATCCAGCGCATGTTGGCAATTTGATCTCTAGTTCCTCTGCCTCTTCGAAACCCAGCTTGTACTTCCGGTAGTTCTCGGTCTACGTACTGCTGAAGCCTAGCTTGTAGGATTTTGAGCATAACCTTGCTAGCATGTGAAATGAGTGCAATTGTATGGTAGTTTGAACACTCTTTGGCACTGCCCTTCTTTGGAATTGGAACGTAAACTGACCTTTTCCAATCCTTTGGCCACTGCTGAGTTTTCCAAATTTGTTGGCATATTGAATTCAGCACTTTCACAGCATCATCATTTAGGATTTTAAGTAGCTCAGCTGGGATATTATCATCTCCACTAGCTTTGTTGTTAGTAATGCTACCTAAGGCCCACTTGACTTCACTCTCTAGAATGTCCGGCTCTGGGTCAGTGACCACACCAGCATGGTCATCAGGAACATTAAGATCTTTCTTGTATAGTTCTTCTGTGTATTCTTGCCATCTCTTCTTAATCTCTTCTGCTTCTGTTAGGTCTCTGCCTTTTTTGTTCTTTATCATGCCCATCTTTGCACAAAACGTTCCCTTGATATCTCCAATTTTCTTGAAGAGATCTCTAGTCCTCCCCATTCTGTTGTTTTCCTCGATTTCTTTGCATTGCTCATTTAAGAAGGTCTTCTTATCTCTCCTTGCTAATCTCTGGAAATCTGCATTCAGTTGTTTATATCTTTCCCTTTCACCCTTGCTTTTCGCATTCCTTCTTTCCACAGCTATTTGTAAAGCCTCATCTGACAGCCACTTTGCCTTCCTGCATTTCTTTTTCTTTGGGATGGTTTTAGTTGCTGCCTCCTGTACAATGTTACGAACTTCCGTCCATAGTTCTTCAGGCACTCTGTCTACCAGATCTAATGCCCTAAATCTATTGTTCACCTCCACTGTATACTCATAAGGGATATGATTTAGGTCATGTGGTGTTCCCTACATTCTTCAATTTAAGCCTGAATTTTGCAATAAGAAGCTCATGATCTGAGCCACAGTCAGCTCCAGGTCTTGTTTTTACTGACTGTATAGAGCTTCTCCATCTTTGGCTGCAAAGCACATAATCTATCTGGTTTCGGTATTGACCATCTGGTGATGTCCATGTTTAGAGTCGCCGCTTGTGTTGTTGGAAAAGAGTGTTTGCTATGACCAGCGTGTTCTCTTGACAGAACTCCGTTAGCCTTTGCCCTGCTTCATTTTGTGCTCCAAGGCCAAACTTGCCTGTTGTTCCGTTTATTTCTTGATTTCCTACTTTAGCATTCCAGTCTCCTATGATGTAAGGGACATCTTTTTTGGGTGCTAGTTTTAGAAGGTGTTGTAGGTCTTCATAGAACCGGTCAACTTCATCTTCTTCGGCATCAGTGGTTGGGGCATACACTTGGATTACTGGACTGAAATCATTCTGTCGTTTTTGAGGTTACTGGAGTGGGTTGCCATTTCCTTCTCCAGTGGATCACTTTTAGTCAGAACTCTCTGCTATGACCTGTCCGTCTTGGGTGTCCCTGCACGGCATAGCTCATGGCTTCATTGAGTTACGCAAGCCCCTTCACCACGACAAGGCAATGATCCATGAAGGGGAGGTTTGACATACACAGGCACAATTCATGTGATCTTTATAATGTAAATTGTGTCATATAACATCTGTTCCAGGTAAGATGGTGGAAAGCCTCATCATGGATAAAATCGTAAAACATGTAGAAGAACAAGCTTTGCTGAGGGAGAGTCAGCATGGCTTCTGCAAGGGTAAGTCTTGCCTCACAAACCTTTTAGAATTCATTGAAAAAGTCAACAGGTGTGTGGATGTGGGAGAACCTATGCTATTATATATCTGGAATTTCAGAATGCATTTGACACGGTCCCTCATCAAAGGCTCTGAAAAAACTCCATAGTCAGGGAATAAGGGGGCAGGTCCTCCTATGGATTAGGAACTGGTTGAAGACTAGGAAACACAGAGCGGGTGTCAATGGGCAATTTTCACAATGGCGAGAGGTGAAAAGCAGTGTGCCCCAAGGATTAGTCTTGGGACTGGTGCTTTTCAACTTGTTCATAAATGACCTGGAGTTAGGGATAAGCAGCGAGGTGGCTAAGTTTGCAGATGACATCAAACTTTTCCGGGTGGTGAAGACCAGCAGGGATTGTGAAGAGCTCCAGAAGAATCTCTCCAAACTGGGAGAATGGGCAGCAAAATGGCAGATGTGCTTCAATGTAAGTAAGTGTAAAGTGATGCACACTGGGGCAAGAAATCAAAACTTCGCATACACGCTCATAGGTTCTGAGCTGTCTGTGACGGATCAGGAGAGAGATCTTGGGGTACTGGTGGACAAATCGATGAAAGTGTCGACCCAGTGTGTGGCGGCTATGAAGAAGGCCAATTCAATGCTTGGGATAATAAAAAATGGATTGAGAATAAAACGACCAATATTATTATGCCATTGTACAAATCGATGGTAAGGCCACATCTGGAGTATTGTGTCCAGTTCTGGTCCCCGCATCTCAAAAAGGATATAGTGGAACTGGAAAAGGTGCAGAAGAGAGCGACCAAAATGATTAGTGGGCTGGAGCACCTCCCTTATGAGGAAAGGCTACAGCGTTTGGGGCTCTTCAGTCACCTGAGGGGGACATGATTGAGACGTATAAAATTATGCATGGGATAGAGTGTATAGAGAGAAGTTATTTTCCCTCTCACACAACACTAGAACTAGGGGACATCCACTCAAATTGAGTGGAGGGAGTATTAAAACAGACAAAAGAAAATACTTGTATTTCTTTACCCAGTGTGTAATTAGTTTGTGGAACTCCTTACCACAGGATGTGGTGATGGCACCTGCCCTAGATGCCTTTAAAAGGGGATTGGACAGATTTATGGAGGAAAAGTCCATCACAGGTTACAAGCCATGATGGGGATAAGTAACCTTCTGGTCTTAGTAATCTCTTAATGCCAGATGCAAGGGTGTAGCTATAGGAGACAGGTAGCTTGTTGTCTTGTGTGCTCCCTGAGGCATCTGGTGGGCCACTGCCACTGATACAGGAAGCTGGACTAGATGGGCCTTTGGCCTGATCCAGCAGGGCTCTTCTTATGTTCTTATGATCGTATGAATTGCATCTATGTACAACAGACCTCTTTGCAAATGAGCAGACACATGAGCCTCAATAGCATGGGGTGGGGAGATGGGGGATGACTGCCACTGCAATCACAATTCATTCCTCCACTTCTACACATATGCCACTGAATAGGCACAGGGCTTGGCTTATGCAATTGTGAGTTCACTTACCCTACCAAAGAGGAGCACTTTGAGAATGCAAGGCCAGTTCTATTTATATTTCCCCATTTGGATGGCTTAGGAGTAATGGAATACTGTGCGTGATAGGTGTGGCATACCTTCAAGGCTTTTGATTCAAACTCAGCCAGTATTCTTAGGGTTTAAAGGCCAAAATGTTTGTTGTTGCGATCTTATGAAGCTCTGTTCATTCCTTTGCAACTGTCAGTTTGTCCCTGGGAATTGACATCCACATGATAAAAAAACCCAAACTGTATGAAAAGGTGACTTTAAATCTGGTTCTGGGTTGTCACATATCCTAAAATGGTAGAGCACGCTCTATAGTGATATATAATATATAATATATAATATAAAATATAGTGATAATATATATATAAGTATCACTATATTTTGCACAAAGGACCAAGCTGCCACTCTTAACAGATACTGAAGCTATTGTGTGTGCAGTGTGTGTGTGTGTATGTGTGTGTGTGTGTGTGTGTGTGTGTGTGTGTGTGTGTGATTGTTTGTTTCTTCTTTGTTACACATACCAATCCCTGTTGCAAATATAGTTTGCAAGCATTTGAAATGCAGTATTTTGCACCCTGGAAATTGCAAACTTTTTCTTAGATAGAGCAGTAGTTCTTATTGTGAGTTTTCTTTTGTGTAGAATCTGGTTTCCCAAGTGTCAGGGGGCTTATTGCATATTGCTTGTGATGTGATCAATGACAAGTGACACAACTCTTCCACTTCATACTGTACCAGCACCAGGTGCGTCGCAGCCGCCAGGCTCTCAGAAGAGTTGCGGCAGCAGCGGCGGCGTGGTTGGGGGTAGTCCCGGCCCAGCAGAAGAGTCCTGGCCGGCCGGATGCAGCTGGCTGGCTGGGATGAAAATGTGGCGGTGGCAGCAGCAGCAGCACAGTGAGAAGGAAGACCATTTCAAAAAGGCAAGCAAAAATAGTGGGGCAAAAAACGCAGAAAAAATGGCAGGGAAATGTGGCAAAAATGGTGGGGAAATAAATAAATGTTTGATTTTTTTTAAAAAAGGACCAGAACCTAGTCGGACTGAATTTTTTTTTTGAGCGAAACAAAAATGGGGGGGTGGTGGTTTGGGTTGCCCAAAATATGGTAACTCTACAAAATGCAAGTCAAAATTGTGGCATTAAGCTTATGAACCTCAGAATTCGACTTCTCAATTAGGTTTGTTTATTAAGAGTGAATGGCATCTGTACAGTTTGAGAGGAATTCGATATGCACAGAGAAAGACATATCTATTAGATGTTCTCATCCCAATCTAGGCCTGACTCTAGAGTGAAAATCCTTTCATTTACTAAGCAAAAATAGCTGAAAAATGAAGCAAAGTGGTAGAAATGATCAAACAACCCCCCAAAAATAGTTATGTGAGAGAAGACAAAATGTACCCAGATCCCTATATCTGATTGATTTAGTATATCATGTATCATCACAGGATATGTGATAGTATGCCAAAAATGTCAAGAAAATGAATTAAGACAACTGAGAAAAGAAAATAGATGGCATGCGACTCCTCAGCGAGAAAAATATGCAGCTCAAAATTCACAAAAGAGTTAAAAATGTTGCACTTAAAGTTGTGTCTCATTTTTATTTATGCTTTTCATGAATATTTTGCTTCAATCCAGGTGTGGGTGTGGCAGTGGGATTCCTTAAAATTCACTACCCCCTCCCTAATTCAGGTTCCGTAGATGGACTTCCTCTTTATTCAAAATAATAAAATGGTGGGACTTGGAAAACAGCTTGGGATGAATGACCAGTGAAACCAAGGAATGGAATTCATAAGATTCTAGGAGTTACTTTTTGGGGGTCAGAGCCATAGACTTTTTGGTCCAGCACTCTGTCTGTAACTGGCCAACCACACATCTCTGGGAAGTTCACAAACTGGGCATGATGGTGATGATGGTCATCATCATCTGTGCATCCCTAGCACCTGGCCATCAGGGCTACACTGCCTCTGCTTGCATATGGCGGCTTCGTGGGAATATCTGTCTTCTGTGAATCTATCTAATCCGTTTTCAAGTCATCTAAGTTACTGGCTTTGACTACATCTTGTCTCAATAACATCAACATCCCTTAGGCCAGAGAATGTGAACCTTAAGAGGAGGAGCCTGCCTCCTAGGCAGATGCATTCTGACGTCAACCAGAGCTGTCAATCTCACGCTGGATTCTGAGCCAGACTGGATTCTGTGTATTTACTGTGACCCTAGTTAAGAACATAAGAACATAAGAAGAGCCTTGCTGGATCAGGCCAAAGGCCCATCTAGTACAACTTCCTGTATCACACAGTGGCCCCACCAGATGCCTCAGGGAGCACAAGACAACAAGATAACCTGTTTCCCGTTGACACTCCCTTGCACCTGGCACAGAGAAAACCTACTTCTAAAACCAGGAGGTTGCTTATGACTTGTAACCTGTGATGGTCTTTTCCTCCATGAATCTATCCAAACCCCTTTTAAAGGCATCTAGGCCAGGTGCCATCACCACATCCTGTGGCAAGGAGTTCCACAGATGAATTACACCCTGGGTAAAGAAATATTTTCTTTTGTCTGTTCTAACTCTCCCTCCACTCAATTTTAGTGCATGTCCCTGGTTCTGGTGTTTTGCGAGAGGGAGAAGAATTTCCCTCTATACACTCTCTCCATCCCATGCATAATTTGTTCATTCCTCTAGTCACCATCTGGTCCTGAATGTGTATCTGATTCCTTGGCTTGTACAGAAACATTGTAGGCCCTAAAAGCATGCACGTACTAACTACTGAAGTTGGTTGGACTTTGCCTTGTCTTTTGAATACATAAGCAGAAGTTAATCAGCACCTTGGATCTGCTTCCATCCAACACTGAAGTGTTTATGCAGTGTATCTTTCCCTGTACACAGCAAAGCTACAATGGTAAATGAAATCTCATCGATCTGGAGAGCAAGATATCCTGACAGTAAAATCAGGATCATACTGCAAAGTCTGCCTGGCTTTTGTTGTTGTTTTTAAATGACCTTGCCGGCCGCCACCGTTCCATTCACATTAAACTATTCTACACATCAGATCTGTGTAGCCTTAGTCCACCAACAAGGAATGTTGTACATGAGCTAGGTTAGAAAAGCCCTGCACATGCTACAGTGGACATGTTTATGTAGTATAGGCAAAGGAAAAGCAGAGAACTTCATTCCTGTCTGATGCTCAGAATATAAATCTGTCATGACGGCCTTCAGAAGATATTTTGGCCAGGGAGTAATGAAGTGAAGTAAACGGTCTGTAGGTGAGGGTGGATAACTCAGTAAACTGATACGAGGCACGGCTGGGGAATTAGAAAAGTACAGAGATGAAGACAACATTTGAGCCCACATTTCTATCAGCGCAGGAGTGGCTTGTATGCAGGCAGACCATGGTTTGCAAACCAGCTCTGTAAAAATCAGTGGGGTGGGGGAGCTGCCATTAGCTTCAGCACAGTAGATTATGCCAACTGCGAAGTGGGTTGGCTGACAAGTTCTAGATCCAATGCCTCTTTAGCCATTGTCATTGTAACCACTACATAGTAGGTTCAATAATAATAATAATAATAATAATAATAATAATAATAATAATAATAATAATACAAGACACAGGTTTTATGGGTGAAGTAGCCATGTAAATACAACTGACGTTTCGTCTTATTTCCTAAGACATTATCTTGGTCTAAACAGCTTGGCTGTTGGGATGGTACTGAAAACCAACTGACAGAAACGGAACTTAAAGGGAAACACAGGCAGAGCTTTCATGTTCATGTTCACCGTGCGTTCATGTTCTGATATCCTTGTTTTGATCATTCTTTTTGTAGTACCAATATATTTTCTCCCACAATCACAAGGTATACAGTAAATTCCAGAATTGGAACATGAACGCGCAGTTCGTCTACGACATAAGGATGTCTCAGCTCTCGCAGAACATTCAATGACAACCAACCATAGTATTTTGTTCAATGAGACTAAATGTCTGGCTAATGATCCTAACAATAGAAGCGCCAGAATCTGAAAGCAATTGAGATTAGTAAAAGAAGATCGCAAAATCTTATTAACCGCCAACAAGAATTAACATTTATTGACAAAATATGGTTTCCAGTATTGCACAAATATACAGGGAACAATATATGTTAATTCTGCCTTTTGCCTTTAGAATTTGTCTGATGTTCCTTTAAGATCTATGTTAAGCTCTGCCTGTGTTTCCCTTTAAGTTCCGTTTCTGTCAGTTGGTTTTCAGTACCATCCCAACAGCCAAGCTGTTTAGACCTAGATAATGTCTTAGGAAATAAGACGAAACGTCGGTTGTATTTATATTTAATTACATGGCTACTTCACCCATAAAACCTGTGTCTTGTATTCTAGTAGCTGGCCATGAAAGCTTTCGTTCTATGAATAATAATAATAATAATAATAATAATAATAATAATAATAATAATAATAAACAACCAGTATTTATATACCGCCTTTTCTTTGGTCATCGGATTTCTCCTCTGACTTTAATTTAAAGGTGGTTTACATGGGCAGGCTTTTTAAACCCCAAAGGATTTTTACAATACAATATGTTCTAGTCTTGCATAGAACCCTTCGTTCTAGATGATTTATTTCACAGTCCAGCTCTCTCTCTCTCTCTCTCTCTCTCTCTCTCTCTCTCTCTGTGGTGTTCGCCTCACCATACTTCAGCTGACAGGCAACCTTGACTCTTATTCAAGTGCAGCTGCAGTTTCCCTCCCACACAGAGACTCTGCAAGCTTACCAGCTCGGCGTGCCGGCAGCTCTTCGACAGACACAGACACTTCCGGCCGTCTTGAACTGCCGTCCTTCAGATCTTCAGGCATATATGAGACGGTTGCTCTACCAACTGAGCCAGACCTCCTGCCAGACCTTTACAAGAATACTTGTAATGTGTAGAATGGAACTTGGTGAGATAAGTGCACTTGACTACCTACGGATGTGCTCAAATAAAATAGCCAAGATTAAGAGCCCAATCCTATCCCCCGCCATCTTCTGCCATGCAGAGGTGCTTATGGAGCTCACGCTGCATGCAATGGTCTATGGGGGGGGAGGTGACCAGACGGCCTGAGAGAGGTAAATATTTTTTGTCTTACCTCCTGGTAAGCTCCCTGATCACATATAAGTCTTTTCAGACCCACATCAGCTATTTTGCTGACATAGGTCTGAGGAGAGTCAGAGGGCATGTTGGGCTGGAAAAACAGGGATAGCTTTCCAGCGCACACTGCTGCCACTGGGAGCCACCCCCCCCAGCCCCCGAACCACCCCCAAACTGCCCACGATCTGCCCCTACTGGCACCTTACCTGTTCTGACACCAGCTAGGTCCATGTGTGGAGGCACACAGCCTTGGAACATTTCCACCAGCAGCTCCGATGTGCGCTATGATGGCGCGACAGTTGTGCTGTCATTAGAGGACTTAAGACATCAGATTGGGAGATCTGCTGCCATAGGCCCTCTATAGGATTGAGCCTTAAGAGTGGTTAATTGAACATTGAAATGTAGTCTTAGATATTTGGCTGATGCCTGATATAACTTCACTGAAGATTCTTAAATGTGTATTCTGGCAGCACAACATTGACTCATTGGTTGTGATACAAAAGTTTGTAATGTAATACTGTGAGCTGCTGTATAAAGTGACAAGGCACCTGTTCAAATTGTATGAGGTTCCAGGTATGATCTTTGGCATCTCCATTTCAGTGATTCTAGATATCAATGACAGAAATAAAACTTCTGCTACAGAGTTAGCTTCATGGCCTACTGACAATATTGGACTAACTCAGTATCAAGTACTTTTTATAGTCTGCTCTAGCGGTACCGCCAACATTCTTATTTCCCAGCCCAGAAAGATGGATTTCATCAGCTCGTAATGCATGCCTCAATTATGAGACAATCATAACAGCCTCAAAATGCCTTCTCCAGCTCAGATTTTGAAATGTCAGTAGCACTGGGAAATCTACATTCCCAGTGCTCCTGGAACCTGGCTTGTGGGCTGCCAGAGGAAGAAGGGGGAAAGATTAGTTTCCTAATCTGTCTTCATCTTACTTCAGATGATGTGTTGGAGCAGTCAGTGATGTAAGTTGGGGGGGCATCTGGAGGAAGACAGATGGGTGGCATCTTGGGGGTTTGCAGGTTTACAGGGAAGAGAAGATTCCATTGTGACTCCAAGGGTGCAATATATTCCTAACTGGGTTTGGAATTTGGCTTGGAATAAACGGAGCAGTCTTTTGTGTTTTGAAGTTGGGAGTTCAGGTTCCCAAGCCCAGTTCTGAACCGGATCAGGGAAATCTGCACTGCCACTAGTATTACCATTTTTTGAGAAGAAAAACCAAATATTTTCCTAATCAAGCAGGTCAGATAAAGTGGGTGTATGTATGTATGTGCAAAGAACAGGATTGCCCATCAAACATAGCTCCCATAGCAAATGATAGATCTCTGTTTATCTTTGTAGAATCCAAGCAAAACAAATGGTTCTCTAAAATATATATATTTCCTTATCTTATTTCAGTGTCAATTATCAAAACAAGAGCTAACATGTTGTTGGCATCCTTTCAAATATTTAGCTACTGTTTGCAATAAATTATTACCAAAGTCACTCAATAACAAACGTACAATGGAACAAGTCATTGCTTTAAAACTTTTGGCTGTCAGAGGAACTGAATAGTGGAGAACAAGTGCTACCTTTGAGATCCAGAGTCAGATAAGAATGCCTTCCAAAAGAAAAAAAACCCACCACCAAACCCACAGCTGAACTAGCTGTGCACCGTATGTTTAAATGTAGCAGCAGACTGTCTTTCATGAGAAAAGTCTCTAATCAGCAGCTTTGATTAGAAGGGACACTGCAAAGATAGAAATTATAGATGCTCACACACATGATGATTAATGATACATTCGGTCAGAGGTTTCCATACTGGGGGCCGCTAGGGAAAGGGGTGCAAGGGATCTATGAACCAGGGCAGAACAGCACCATTTGAACGGATGAAATTTCAACTGGAACCACCACCAGCAAAATAGGACCAGCAAAATAGGACTATTTCCATTGGGATATTCATACTTCCCCTTGGCGAATGTCATCTCAGGGAGATGGACTCTGAACGAAAGTGGGGTGGAAGGGAACCAAGAGATGAATACCTTTCTTCTTTCTTCTCCTTCCTCATTTCTGAAGCAGAAGCACAGTATGCAAAGGCAGAGATTTGAGTATATGTGTGAGAGAAAGAGCATGTGCAGGTATATAGAAGGACTAGAGGTGAAACACAAGAGGCCAAGTCCATGCAAAAAATAAGAGCAACAATAATAACCAAGTACTTTTGAGCATGTGAAGAGTGCATTTCCTTTGCCAATGAGGAAGCATAGTCTCTTCTCCCATCTCAAGGATTACGGGCCAGGTCAGAGATGTTATGATATACCTTCATCCATCACTGAGCGCAGATGCGCATATAAAAGAACTTTATTTTATACATGAATACGCAGTGAATAGGAGTCCAAGCCTATCCTTTCACCCCCGCCGATGCAGCTGCACCAAAAACGGGTGGTGGTGGTGGTGGTGTTATTTCCCCTTACCCTTCTGTAAGCCTCCTGCTCTACAATGGGTCTCCTTGGAATAATAATAATAATAATAATAATAATAATAATAATAATAAATATCTGTATTTATATACTGACTTTCTATTTCATTAGATTTCTCCTCGGACTTTATTCAAGGTAGATTACACAGGCATGCTTTTCTACCCCACCCCATCCTGGTAGGGATTTTTACAATAAATATTCTATTTGCACAGAACCCAACTTCTACAGCTGTTTCCTTTCAACAGTGTAGTACCATTTAATCATTTGATTTTGTCTGTAAACCGCTTTAAGAACATAACATAAGAACATAAGAAGAGCCCTGCTGGATCAGGCCAAAAGCCCACCTAGTCCAGCTTCCTGTGTCACACAGTGGCCCCACCAGATGCCTCAGGGAGCACACGAGACAACAAGATACCTGTGTCCAGTCGCCACTCCCTTGCACCTGGCACAGAGAAAACCCACTTCTAAAAAAACCAGGAGGTTGCTTATGGCTTGTAACCTGTGATGGTCTTTTCCTCCATGAATTTGTCCAAACCCCTTTTAAAGGCATCTAGGCCAGGTGCCATCACCACATCCTGTGGCAAGGAGTTCCACAGATGAATCACACGCTGCGTAAAGAAATATTTTCTTTTGTCTGTTCTAACTCTCCCTCCACTCAATTTTAGTGCGTGTCCCCTGGTTCTGGTGTTGTGCAAGAGGGAGAAGAATTTCCCTCTATCCACTCTCTCCATCCCATGCATAATTTTATAAGTCTCAATCATGTCCCCCCTCAGGCGCCTTTTTTGGCGCTTTGTGAACTTTTTGTTGAAAAGCAGTATATAAATACTGTTAATAATAGTAATAATAGTAATAATAATAATAATAATAATAATATGTTCTGGCTGCACACAGCTTCGAGCCAAGCTTGTCCAACAGCAACTCCTCTCTCCCACAGAGGGTCAGCGCAGGCTATAACAGCTTGTCAGCTGAGATATCGCAGCTTGGTGGCAGTTTGTCGGCAGCTTCCGGTTGTCTCGAACCAATCCCATCCTAGTTGTTCTTCAGGCAAGGCAGCAGCTCCACCACTAGACCACACCTCCTGCCCGGAATAATGTGGACTGTGGAAGAAAGGGCTGGAACACCTTCCTTATAAGGTAGGTTTATAGCATTTAGGGCTTTTTCGCTTGGAAAAAAAAAGCTAAAACTAGGTGAGCAGGGATTTGAATCCAGGTCTCCTCCCATTCTTACACTCTAACCACTATACTACACTGGCTCTCCTGTGCATTCCTGCTTGTGAGAAAGAGCCAATAATCCTACATAAGACTGTGTTGCTGAGGGTCAAACAACAGACCACATGGCGCAATCCTATCTCCTCGCCGGTCTAGGGTGTCGCAAACGTGCTGTAAACATTTGTGGTACCTGGCAAGTAGGCAACACCGGTGCTGAGCCCAGTGCTGACCACCCACCAAATAGTAGAAGGACCAGCACTGTGGAGCAGTAATGTGGCATGGGGGTGGGAGGAGGGTGGGACCGATTTTCTTGGCGGACACTGAAATCCTATCCTCCGTCCCAAGCTTGAAAGCCCAACACAGAGCTTCCCAGCTCTCTGCCACCTACTTGGTGGAAATCCAAGTAGCCTCATAGGGTGGGCTAAGCAGGTTAAGCGGACAAATCTCCAGACCATTCCTATCTGCGCTGGGTACATTGTGTGCCTGGCACACATGCTGCACCAGTGCTGGATAGGATTGGGCTGACAATGAATGCGTAAAGTGGCTCTGTGTTTATAAATACTATGTTGGTGTGATTGCGAAATGGAACGACATTGTGAAAAGAGTAAGTGGGATTTAGTGTTTTGCCTCCACTGTGGTTCCAATCCCAATAGCATCTCACACACCATTTTGAGGTTTTTTCCAATAAAAAGAGGACATGGAAGGCACAATTGGGATTGGAACCATGACCGGGGCAACATGCAAAAGCCCTCCAAGCCCCACCGCAGTTTTGTCAAATTTCACAAGGCCCTCACCATGCTTTTAACAAAACAAAAATTCAACACCACATTGATTATGCCATCATCATACTGTGTACTTTGGCCCTAAGAGTGCATAGAAGTGACAATTGTGGGAGTTGGGGCTTCTCCCATTGCCTATGGAAGTGTTGTGATCAGTGGTGCTGCATGGCTAGGCTTACCAGATCTCCAACTGGGACAGAGTGCTAGACCTTTAGGAGAAGGAATGTGGGCAGGTGTAGCTTGATAAACCTTAGAGCACAATCCTAGGCATGTCTACTCAGAAGCAAGCCCCATTGTGTTCAGTTGGGCTTGTTTCTGAGTAGACATGCCTAGGATTGTGCTCTAAGGTTTAACAAGCTACACCTGCCCACATTCCTTCTCCTAAAGGTCTTGCACTCTGTCCTGGTTGGCGATCTGGTAAGCCTACGCATGGCTGTGTGGCTGTGCAGCTCAAAGCCCTGGGAAGCTGAGCTCCATGCAGCTTGAAGTCTGGCATGCCCAGAAGTCCAGCAATGATGTATGGCATCATCACTGTGTGTCTGGAAATGCCGCAGGGTTCCAGTGCAGCAGCCAAAGATGTCTGCGCACTGGTGCGGACCCCTTAGAGGGATTATTGGCTATGATTCCCTGTTTCTGCCATGGCTGGTGGCGCATGTGTTGAAGTCTTCGTTTGTAAAAGTGCTAGTCCTTGTTTTTGGGATCTGCTCACCATATGTACCTTCCGCCCTGTACTGGCTCTGCTAGATTTACAGATTTGAATAATATTTCATTGCTACTTAAAGTGCTACAGCCCAAAGCAGCTGAGGGAAATTGAGCTATATATCATAACACTTCAGCAGAAAGCTGTCACTTTCCAGCAGCATACTGTGAAGAAAGAAAGGAAGAGTAACTTTGCAGAGCTGGGAAATAAACAGTAAGGTTCTGTTGTGATCTGAAGATAGGAGAGGGAATCACAGAAAGGTGTTATTGATACCAACTGTACTAGACTTCGTTTGAAACTGGGCTCATCTCTGAAACCATCTCAGGATCCTAGTCAATTCCAGTTTCATGTCCCACACTTCTGTGCAGGGTGCTGACCAGTCCTGCTTACTGTGCAATAACTTGGGATGTGAGCGCACATGTCCCACTTCTCTTCCTGGTGTGCTGTTCCATGTTGCATAATTGCACAGAGGATGCAGTTCATTTCAACTGTCCTTGGACACATAATTTAACGACTGCATCATTTCGTATTTAGTATTTAGTAGCATTGAAATTGTGTGTGCGAGGGCAGCCTGGACAAACAACCCCCACCCAGTTACATTAACAGTGTAATCCTATCCAACTTACACCACCGGTGTAACCAGCGTTGCAGTGAGAATGGGAGGCCAATTTGGAGGGGATTATTTCAAATCCCCTCCAAATGGGGACTCAAAGGAATCCCCTTTCCATTCTGGGACCTCCCATTCTTGCTGTACCGGTGGTGTAAATTAGATAGGATTGCGCTGTAAGTAGAATAGTGTGACAAAAAGAATAAAAGGCATGAGTGAGTGCTCATGTATCTTACATTATGCGGTGGGCAGGGCCTGTCTGTCCACCTTCTCCTCCTGAACCGCATTACTAGCATGGGAGGGAAGGTGCCATTAGAAAGGAGAGGGAGAGGAAATAGGCTCTGTTTGGGGGAAATCAGTGACCTTTCTTCTGGCAGATAATCCAGGATGGGCACTTCATCTCTCTAGGCTCCATCTAACTATACCTTATGTTAAGCATTTACAGTGTAATCCTATGCATGTCTACTCAGAAGCAAGTCTCACTGAATTCAATGAGACTTACTCCCAGGTAATCCTATACACACTTTCCTGGGAGTAAGCCCCACTGAACACAATGGGACTTACTTCTGAGTAAAAGTGCTTAGGATTGCACTGTTAGTTTGGTCCGGAGTGTGCATTTTTCATTGAAAATAGTGGGGTGGTGGTGGTATCAGGATTCGGTCTGTAGCATGTGTCTACCCTGACTACCTCAAAAAGAAGCTTTCATTGGTGACAGTGGCAGCTTTGCTCCTGGAGCAAATAGCAGCTTCAGGGGGAGTTTAATCAGGATCATGGCATACGAGGAAAGAGTTAACCCCCTCTCTCTGTATGTCATGGCCCTGATCCTGACCCCCCTCCCTCTGACTGCTATTTTCAATGAAAAGTAGACATGAGGACAAACTATGTCTTTAATGTAATGTGTAGCTTGGCCTTTTAGGAAACTACAGTCAGAGTTTATTTGGGCAGACCAGAAAAGGGAAAAGTGACAGACAAGGGTTTCATATTCACTTAGATTGCACCATCCCACCAATCTGTCAACCTACCCTAAAAGCCCTAGACGGCTTCACTCCACTTTCGTTCCTAACTAGAAATCAAAGTTAAGCATACCTAACTTCGTGTTCAGTTGCGGCCAAAGTTAAAACCAGCTGCAGTACAGATGTTGTGACTTCAGCAACTATGAATGCCCTACATTACTTTTTGGCTGTCAAGTGGTTGGCCAGTTACCTATTAACCACTGATTATCACTAATAGCTACTCAGCGTTAATTTAAAGCTTTCAGGATACATTGTCTGTTTAGCTTTAAGCATATAAATGCTCACAGGTCTTAACAGCTGATTGGCGCTAAACAGCTTTTAGCTATCAGTAAAAGACCACACTTCTTCAATCCAATTAGATACACCACTCTCCGCATCTTAAGGGATGCTCCTGAGATCACTTAGATTAGTTAACCCATTATCATGATTTAAATAGCCTTTTGTTTGTACAATTAGGGCAAAGAACACCATGACGACTTCCACTTAAGCTCTAGAAAGCCATATTTTCCCTTCAGTACTTATTTAAACAGTGAATCCTACTTTGCCCTCTTGGTTTCATTCTGTAATATCGTGGTTTTAACAGAGAATGGAGAATCATGGTTTTGCCTAGTGATAAAACGTATTAAACCCTGTTCAGTTAGTATCAATCCATGGATGCTAGATACAGCACCCACAGTTGCACATGCTGAAACCCATGCATGATGCATGAATCCAAACCTGATGCATGAATCTGAACCCCGCCCTTGTGTTCCCCATGTTCAGCATTTGTCACTACATCATCAATGCTTTTAATGGGGGGAGCAGGGCTACAACACTCATGTTGAAAAAGAGAGGGATGTGTGGATGAAAGGGGAACAAACAGGGATTTATTTTGGTGATTTAACTGTATTTTAAAAAAGGGGAAACATTATCAAAATAGCTAAACTCTTTCATTCAATGTCTATGGCTAGATGGGGAAAACGATTCAATCACACTAGAGATATAAGCTATTGCTAGGGAGAGGAAGAGAGATGCAGAAGGTGAAGGAAGTCCTTGGAAAGACAAAGGGGGCAGAGCAGGAAGGGGGGGGAAAGGGAGGTAGGGATATTTATTAGGTGGGTTTCCCAGAAAGACCTGGGGTTAAAGCAATGAGGGTTTTAGGATATAGGGGGGGAGGAAGAAAGAGGGAGGAAACCTGGGGAGATTAGTAGGAACTAATCTTTCCTCAGAGAGGGGGAAAAGACATGTTCCTGCAGGATATCTGAATTTGGAGCCAGTAAACTCCATTTGAATTTTGGAGCTCTGGTAACATTTTGGAGTGAGCAAAGGTCCATTCGATTCATCCTGATCAATTAAGGGATGGGGGATGATTATTCAGTTCATCAAACATGTGGCCTTCCTGCACAGTGGCTCTGATGCTTTGTCATCAGTCCAGTAAATAGCCGTGTTACTTGGTCCAAGCTCTCTTGGCAGACGCTCAGCAGCATATGTAAACTTCTACCCATGCTGGACAGCATTGTGGCAATTACGGCAAGTACTGCTTTTACTCTAATCCCGTACCGTCTACTTTTGCTACCCAAGTACCAATTTGTTTCTAAGCTCAACAACTCAAGTTGTTAGTCTTGACCGTGAAAGCCCTAAATGGCCTAGACAATGATTAGAACATGAGTATCTGAAAAATAACCTCTCCCATATCAACCTGCTGCCCATGCCTTGAGATCTATCACTGAGACCCTGTTCGAAGGTTCCTTGCTGTCAGGTACATGAGGAAAGGAACTTTTCTACTGGGACACTGAGAGCTAGGAAAATCCTTCCAAAGGTGGTCCTCTTGGCTTCATTGGTTGCTGCTTCCCTATTCGTAGGCAGCCTGGCCAAGGCCTTTTTGTCTCAGGGGGCTTTTTGGGACTCTGCCTCTTAAATGAAAGGTAAGTTCTATCTCCTGTTGCTTCTTGGATGCTGCCTTCCATGATTCAAACCATTCATCCATCTTCTAACTCAGTCTACACTAACTGGCAGTTGCTTGCCAAGGTTTTGGGTGGGTGGGTGGGGGGTTCTGAGCCCTACCTGGAGATAGCAGGGATTGCATCCGCTCCAGCCTCACCCCATTATCTTCTGCTGGTTCTTAGGGCTTCTGTGTTTAGGTTAGTTCTAGCAAAGTGTTATTCTAGAAGATCATTGTTTTGTTTTTCTTTTGTTCACTGCCATGAATAGCACAATAGAAAGGCAAGGTGCAACATTAGCAATATAATTATGAAATGCATGCAGGTGTACAGTATATGTGCCTGATGAGAAACTGTTTTGAGTCCTATCCGAATTCATGAAAACGTTCGTGGCAGTCAAGGTATTCTGCCTTATACTGTGATTAATACATGAATGTCTGAAGAAAAATGTAAAAAGAAGGAAAAGAAATATGTAAACAAAATGATGAACACAGTAGCAAGTCCATGAAGAGCATGGAAGAGACAGGGCACAAAAGGTCAAGAACTGGACAAGGAAAAGATTAATATTTTCTCCGTGTCCTTCTGTTGTCTGAATCACCTGGAGCAGGCAGACCTGGACTTTGTTACAGGTAAATAATTACAGTTGTATCTGCCATAAATATCCCCTTGAAGGAACTACTGCAAAAAATTGAGATTGTATCTCCAAGCAACTGTCAGATGGCAGGAATAAATTTCAAGGGCTTGAAATACTGATGTGCATTTTCTCTCATAGATATCTCTTGGTCTAGACTTTCAGGCTGCATTTTGACAGAACACATAGGATGGCTGAGAGATTAGCGACTCAGGACCCCCAAAAAATTACATAGTGTTGGCACTTGTGGTTTGTGTCTTCTTTTACCCATGATCCTGGCAAAACAGGAAGTCATCGCTCCAGAGAAGAACAGGAATATTAACAGGACATATCCTTTTGCATTTAAAACACTGAAGATAATAAATCTCGCACCAAAATGGCAAAAATCTAAAGAGGTCACTGAGTAATGGCAGACATAATATCAGTGGTTTTCAGTACTATAATAAATCTGACACTGGTCTTTTAACTTGAGTTGCTTCTGTGCAGGCTGCAGATCAAAAGTTTCTGTTTTTCTCCACTCTCTGGCCTCAAAAGATACACACACACACACACACACACACACACACACACACACACACACACACACACACACACACACACACACACACTGCAATAACTAATAACTTGTTTTTCATTTTGCATATTTTTGTAGCAACTGGCAACAATATTCACTGGATATAAAATGTCTGTCACTCCTTGTATGGGTGATGCTGTCGTTTTCCTGCTCAATGACTATCTAAAAATGTACCTCTTTCATGACAAATATATCATGGCCTTTGAATCCTGCCATGAGGAATTTCAGTGCCGTTTATCTGAGAAACAAGGAAGTCAAAATTTAAGTAGATATTGGTAATTACAGGTAATTGTTCTATATATAGAGAGCCATACAGATTTAAGGCTAGTTAGTTCACATGGTGACTAGGGAAGACATGTTCTATTCTTCAGCCAGTAGCCCAGGTAGTGTCGGTCCATCCATGAGGCCAACTGAGGTGATTGCCTCAGGCAGCAGATGGGTAGGGGAACCCTATCTCATTAGACTTCACCCAGGCATCCTCTTGCCCAGCTCCTAAGGTAGCTCAGCATGCTGTGGAACAAGTCCCTGGACTTCTCAAGACTGGTGACCCTTGCAGACAAAGACTGTAATAGCTTGTTTCTGTGTGACTATGAAGAGGACGACCACCCACACTTATGTCAGCAAATGCCTTGATCCCCATGGCCACACCATGTGTATGAGCCTCCTGCTGTTCCAGCAGCACCTCCAACCAACCAACCAACCAACCAACCAACCAACCAACCAACCAACCAACCAACCAATAAGCACCTGGATCTCACTAACCTTTCTCTATTCCCTCCTTTTTGATGTCATCTCCTCCAGAAAAGCAACATATAAATAAAGAATTGATAGACATTTGATTTTTACATTATTAAGTATTGATTGTTCTGTTCCCTGAGCTCAGTCCTGGGTGCCTCTGAGCAAGTGCAGAGTGCCTTGTGCCTCACTACTACAATGAATGGGAGCCTGCATGGCCTTGCCATGTGTTAGAGCCTCACCACTTGCGCGAGCCTTCCAGCAGGCTAGTTGTTTGTCCTGGCAGCGGCTGCCGCCCGCTACCACCAGCTTCCGCTCTTTTCATCCTGGCATGAAAATCACAAGCACCGATCGATCACGCTGTGTGTTAGCCTCACTGGGGCAGCCTGGGGAAGGGAGGGGGGAAGTTGAGCAACCATGAAGAGGCTGAAGCAGTGTGATTTTGCTCTCTACAGCCCTGAAAAAGGAATAGTTTGGCTTTTAAAAGGTAAAACAGCTATTTGGAGACTTTTTTTTGTTCTTTTTAAAGGCTTTCTTTTGGCAGACCCCAGTAAAGTATATGCAAAATTTGCTATCAGAGGGGAGTCCCGAATGGATCCCCTGCGGATAGCAAGGTTCGACTGTTCTTACTTACTCCACCACTCCCTGGTCCCCAGTGGGCCTACTCAGATCTATGTCAGCACTTTTACTGGTGAAAATCCGAGTAGGTCCAATGGAGCGTGTCAGGCCAATGGAGCGTGTCAGGCCATAGGATAGCGGCACCACCACTGCCTCTGAGACGCCCCTGGCCTGCCCTTGACATGCCCCCAGCCCAGCCCGATCTTTGCCCTGATCCTCCACAAACTGCCTCTTCTGCCACTTTACCTGCACCGCAGAGCATCCAGGCGGTTCTGGTGCACGTGGAGCTGCCGGCCATTTGCATTAGTGGCTCTGAAGCATATGACGGCAACATGGCTTTTGCACCACTGAAACAGTGCCTATGTGGCAACGGATTGTGAGATCTACTGCCTTGATGCGATTGGGCCGTAAATTTGTGCTTAGATAATCAAATTGAGTGTTGTCATAGAACTGAGCTTTTAGATTTGTTTTAATTTGGTACTTTCCAAATTTTTTGAAATAAAAAAACCCTGGTTTTATGAGAGGTTATAGAATTTGTGTGCAGATTTCCGTTCTGGTCCGTCTCTGTGTGCGTCTGTGTGGGGAGGTCTCTGTCAATAACACTCTCTGATATGGACATATTAACACTGACAGGCTTGTAGATGTCAATAGGTTAGCAAGTCATATGTCTCAACTCTGCCTAAGGGTGGCATGTTAGGCCTGTGGACCTACAGTGAATTACTAAAAAGGCCTATTTACAGCCACATGTACTTTGACAACATAAGGGCACATGATATCTGATTTTTTTTTCCATTTTCAGAGGAAGAAGTCATTCATTCAGTATAATTTTAAATAAACACAAAGAACTCTGTTTCTGGCTGACAAATAAATGACCCAGAAACCGTTCTATTCCTTCATTTGAAATTACATTTTTCAAATGCTTTATTGCTGAGTTATCAATAGGGTCAGAAGGAGTCCAGAATATACAACTGAACAATAAGGTTTGAGCTTTATTTATCTTGACAAGCAGCCCATTCCTCAAAGCTCAGTCTGCTGATGAGTAACAGGTTCCTCATATCATCCATCCCTGCCTGTACAACAGATTGCTCCCACCCCCCACTTTACAGCTCTTGTGCACTGTGCACATGGGCTGCTTGTGCACTGCTTTGCCCGTGGGCCTATAATGCTGTTAAGACGACGGCCCTGTCTTTACCAACTAGCAGGGACTATGTCATGAGAATGGGCAAGGGTGGGCCAAGCCAATCAACCACCTGTAACAGCAGCAAATTCTATCCCTCACTCTTCATTTTGCCACCCATCCACCCCCACCAGTGCACACCCAGTGCATATGCCTGCACCATTTCCACGTGCCAGCACCTCATGTCAACTTGTATGCCAGCTCACTCCTATCCATGCACCAGTGCGCACTGCACCAACCTCATCATCCCCCTCCATCCCCTCCTCCTTGGCTGCCACAGCTTCTTATAAAATGCCTGGAAGATCCTGGGAGCAGAACCTCTCTGAACCCAGCAGCTCTCATTTAGCCACTTTACACGATGTGGGCAGGGGGAGGAAAGGCAGCAACCCTTTCCCTGGGAGCTCAGAGAAAGGCTCAGAGTAGTGGCAAAACTGGAGAAGGGAAGTTGCCATCCTTTTTCTGTGCATTGAGAGCATGTGAGGATGTGGCAGTGACCACAGAGGTGGTGGGCTGGGGAAGGTGGCAGGTGGGCAGGGACAGGTTGCAGCCCCCCCCCCACTAATTGTCATCGTCCTCAATGTGGGGAGGCGGAGAGTGCTGAGGTCGAACATTGAGGAGTGGGAGGAGCAGAGACTGGCACATCATTGAGTAAGGGGGCATGCTGCCCAAGGCATCAGGAGATCTTGGGCTGGTCCTGTGTGCAGGGCAAAACAAAACAAAATCTTAGTCGAAAAAACTTAGGCTGGTGAAATAACAACTACAACTTATCCAAGGATTTTCTCTGATTCATCTCAGCCTAGGACTGTCCAGACTCTTGAGGAGGACATACAGGGTCGACCACTCACATAAACCTCTGCTACAAAAGTGAAACTGCTTCCTCCAGTTCTTTCACATGGCATGTCTCATTCTGGGTCCTCATTCAGCCCAATCCATTCCCACCATTGTACATAATGCAGTGGCGCTAATGGAGCCTGTGCTGCATCCAATGGAGGTGGTGGTGGTAGTGGGGAAAACAGACAGCCTAGGAGAAGTTTTTTTTAAAAAAATTGTCACTTACCGCTCCATAAGCTGCCTGGCCATCAGTGGGTCTCATCAGACCTATGCCAGCTCTTTTACTGGCATAAGTCTGAGGAGAGTCAGGAGGTGGGTTTGGACTGGGAAAGGTGCACAGGATTTTGGCGTGAGCTGCTGCCACCAGGTTCTACCCCTTCCTGCCCTTCTTGAACCACTCCCCCTGGCCCTGATCCTCCCCTTAATCATCCATGACCCACCACCTTACATGCACCAGTGTGGCCTGGGTAGGCCGTTGGCGGGAGCACAGAGCCTCTGGCCATTTCCGCCAGTGGCTCCACAGCATACAATGGTGGCTCAACATTTGCACCATTACAAGGGGACTATGGCAATAGATCGCTAGAGCAACTGCCATAAGTCTCCAGTAGGACTGGGGCATTAAAAAGGAGCAGTACAAAGCACAGATATCCCCATCCCAAAGGGACTCTCCCTTAATTTCAAGTGAGAAAGCAGAACTGTGTGAGCTTCCATTGAAATTACTGGTCCATAAGTGGAGCAGGCCTATTGATGTACTGGAACACATGAGTCTCTGGATCTCAGGAAAGTTGTTCAAGTATTAGGTCAGAATGGTGTCAAACAATATAATGGATTTGGCAAAAAGAAGCTTGGGAAACATGCTGAAAGCTAAGAATGATAAAAAAAAAACATAGGTTCTGGATTTACAGCCACTGTGATAAACTGGCATTGAAAAAGATTCATGAAAGTAAAAAAATGTATAACAGATTTGAAAGGGACAGTGAGCTTAATAGAGGAGGGTTTAAAAAAAGACTTAAATTCATGGGCTTTTTGAGCTATCTAGTGAGTTTATATTATCTCATAAGGTACATACTGGATAACTGTAATCAAGGAGTCAGCTGGGCCTGCAACCCCTTTCCAGAGATTTTCCCGTGAGCTCACCACATTGAATTCACACGCCCTTACAAAGCTTATACAGTCCCATAAAATAACCTGCTTTCCTGAATTGCCTCTTACTTATAAGATATAATTTTATTCTATTGCACATGATCTCATTATCTCATTTTTGTCACTTGATCTCATTTTTCTTGGGGTTCGAAAAGGATTTCACAATGAATGATAAGGATGAAATTATCAGCACAAAAATAGACAATAATTAAATGTCAGTCATCCCTGTGACAGAGCAAATGCAATTCTGTATTGCACTATTTTGGTGCTGACTAGTGCGATACTCATTAAGGATTTTTTTTTGCTCTTAATGCTGTGAGTTTTGCAGTTATTTCAAACAGATGAAATGCATTCCACTTACCGACCCTTCATTCTTCTGCAGATCAGTTTCTTTCCACTGAAAGATTAGCTAGAAAACCAGCTCGAATTTCAAATAGGTTTGTTTATGCACTGAAGAATAAGTATTAATAGCAAAAAATGTATTCACAGTATGATTGTTTTCTACTGATGAAAATGAATTGCTACTTTAAAAAAAAGTAACCTATTCATTATAGGATATTTGTTCTGATACCCTGCAATCACACACCCACATTATAAATAAGTATGCATGTATAGGTCATTAAGGAGTCTAGAGCACTGAGCCAAGTGTCTAGTTATCCAACTTTTCTGCAAAATAGTAGGGCTTTCAATCAATTAAGGATGCTATTGCTTACTTCTCTACTGTACTTTATCCAACAATTTTTTTTTCTGAAAAAGGAGAGCCGAGTAAGAAAAAAAAAGTGTGAACAGAGAAAACTTTTTCATTTTCACCTTTGTCATGAGCATAATCAACAAATGGAATTAACTGCCAGAAAAGGTATGTGCCTTTCAGACTCTCCCACTCACATATATGAATGTGTGGAGGATTAAATGGGACCATGCATGCTCGTCTCTCCCCCAGACAGTGAAGATTCAGAGTCATGCCTTACAGGGGAACCTACATGTGTACAGCAGTATGTGTGCAGGTTCTTGATGGGGTAATTAGATGCTCTCAGGCATATATTGGGAGGTGCGTTCCCACTTATTAGCAGAGTTCCCTCCTCCACTCAGGCAGACTGCTTTGCTTAGCTAAATGAATACACACGAGGCATTGCTTTGTAGTTGCAAAAAGAAGAAGAGTTTACTTACAGTTCAGTTTGCATATATACAGCGTCTGACCATCAATCAGAGGTACATCCTAGACTTAAGATAGACCCCCCCCTCATAGCTGGGGGTCCCTGCATGAGGTGTGCTGCAAGATGGCCGCTGGGCTGCAGGAGCAGAGATGGCATCATCTTACTCGGTGGGCATCAAGAGAAGAAGAGACTGAGTTACGGGCAAGAAGGAGGAAATAAGGGTCAGGGGCCACACCCCTTCCTGGAACACAGAGGGATTAGAGTAGGAGGTCTTTACATGTGACCAGGCAGTACACCACACCCCCAGTGTCCAGCAGCTAAACGCTGCCCATCCTCCAACACCCCTTCTCAGCGTTTGAGGTGCTGCAGTCTACGACGCCCATCTCTGCTCGCAGACTCTGGAATCGGTCCCTTGGCAAAGGCTTGGTTAACACGTCTGCCAACATGTCCTGTGTTGGACAGTAGTCCAGCCTAATAAGATCTTCCTTATACATGTTGCGCACAAAATGGTATCTAAGTTCTATGGGCTTTGTGTGTGCATTGTGGCCCTCTGACTGTATCATTGTTATACAGCCTTGGTTGTCTTCCTTAACCTGTATGGGCACCTGTTTGCCCACTGCTGGGGGCAGAAAATGGGGCTAGAAGGATATTTTGCTCTCTGATTCAGCATGGTGGCTTTTATGTTCTTATGCTTTTTATTGACTTTATACAGAAACTAGTTTTCTGTTTGGTAGTGTGGAGAAGTTACATGATATATCATAAATTAGTTTATAACAGTCTGGTATGTGATGGAAAACATAACCTGCAGGTTCCATTCTCTTCTTGTCTGAGTTATGGGGTCATCTCTTACTTGAGAAAATATCTCACATATCATGGAAACATTTTTCTCTCTCCCTCTCTGCTTAAGGATGTTAAGTGTATAAAACTCTAGGAAATAATTAGCTAGGGAAGCATCTAGTTTGAAAACAAACAGAAAACAATATTGCTCTACATTACAGTCTATTAAAATAAATGGAAACTCTAAATCATATCTTCAGCTCTTCAGCCATTTTTCAGCATTGTGCAGTTTTTCCCCATCTTCATTTAATTATATCTTCTCCAATTAGAAATAAATCACCTCCTTAAAACAATTTCTCAAACTTCCAACCATTAACGATTTTGTAAAATCAAATACAATTCAACCCCACAAGTAACTGAAATTCAGTTATCTGCATCACAAAGCTATCTAAACTAAACTTAAACTAAACCTAAACCTAATAGCAGTCAGGTGATAGGCAGAGAGTTATGTCCTTCAAATTTTGTTACTGTCAATGTTTTTTTTCTGGGGGGGGGCGACCCGGCGGGACCTTGCACCGGGCACCCCTGACCCTGCACCAGTGTTCCACGGGTGTTGCAGCTCCATGTGTTGGGCTTACCGTGTGTTGCAGCCATGCAGGAAGCTCCGTTCTCGCCTGAGACCCCACATATAATGCTCCGACACTAGGCACAGGCAGCCGGCAGGAAGAAAACGAGACCCCTAATCTTCTGGAACGGGGCCACGGCGCCTGGGGCAAACCCCGCATGCTCCGATGGCGCGGCACGCGCGGCCTGCGCCGCGGCACACAGGGCGAACCCCTGCGCGCTCGCGCCACCCTCGTTATGGGTCGGATTATTAGGAGGCGGTCCCTCAAGTACCCAGGTCCCGAGACGTAAAGAGCTTGCTTTGTGTGCTTTGACATGCTTTGTGTGCTTGGGGCACAGCACTTTGTGGTGCCTCCTCAGGCAGGGGGAAGGCTTGAGCACTGGCTGCTTTGCCTTCCTGCTTCTCTTAAATCCTGAGGTTTACCAGAAACCATTACTGGATCTTTGTTTAAAATGCACGAACTGAGAGCTGGATTGGAACCCTTGGTTTGGCTGATTACCTAGGTCTGTCCCCCAAACAAAATTAGGAAAGGGTTCTCCAGCACACTGGCAGGCCCTAGTATCCCCCATGGCTAGTGGCGGGCTGCATTCAGTTCACTGGCTCAGATGTTGTGTAGGCGGACGTGAGTTCCACCAGCCCCATTTGGATTTTCAAGTGACAGCAGTGCATTATTTTGTTTTTTTTATTTTTATTATTATACAGCAAAGCTTTCTCTAAAAGCTTTCTTTGGCCTTTGTTAGTCATGCTACACAGAGTCAAAGGCTTTGAAGATTGTCTTAAGTAAAATGAACCAGAAGAACAACAATGCACTTTTCTTCCCGTCGCTGATCAGGCCTTAAAAAGGATAAGTAATGATCTGAATTTTAAAGAGCAAAAAAGGCCAACAAGAAAAAAATAATCATACTACACCTCCCAGCACAGCATACCTTCCACAGAAAGCTGTCTGCTCTACTTTCCTTTTATCAATATTGCCAAGAAAGTAAATTTGTCACTGTACAGCTGAAATCTCTCCCAGATCTACTTTAATGTTTCACGCTACGTTTGCAAAACAAGAGTAATAAAAATAATGACACCATTATTACTCTTCCCTCTTTGTTTTCAGTTCATCACTTGCATATTTGAATAATGAATTATATTCACATTATCTCTACATTCTTGCTCTTGAGTTCCTCTGCTGGCTGAAAGTAAAGCTATTATCCAGTTGTCAGCTCTGAAGAGCCATTCAACATAGCAAGCCAGTGATCCTGACATGCAGATATACTACTATGCAAAATTATCTGGAGTGCAATTTCAGGCTATAGAAGAGAAAATTACCAGCCAGGGTGTAAACGAATCTTGGCCACTTGTGAGACATGAGAGATTTCATCTAGGCTGCACTTCAGGACAGAAATAAGTAGACAACAGAATTAGTTGCGAATTACAGCTGACTAATTAATATTTTTGTATTTTGCTGACTGACTTAGGGGTTGTTAGATCAACCCTTTATTATTTGACTGTACTACAGGCATATAGGGAAAATACTGTTCAAGTGCATCCTTTTTAGAACTTAACAGCTAAATGAATTTCAATCCCACCCTTTTCACTAACCAACACCTTGCAAGCAGGCCTGATTATGTGTGAACTGTATCTATTGATTTGATATATCGATCCCCTTTATTAAATGGCACTGTCAAGGCACACACAACCCCACACAATTCTTCTTTGCCAAGCAACCCTTTGTGGTTAAGGGCCCCAGCACTTGAATGGAGATAGATTATCACAACCAGTGGAAGACAGCCTTTAACGTCAACATCCCCAAGGTGCTGACTTCAGTCTCCATACGGTGCTTATCAGACAAAAAAGATATTCATAGCCTAAGTCATCCTGAGGAAAGGAAAAAAAAAAGATCTTCCAACATTCATGTATAACATTGTCCTACAGCCCAATCCTAACTAACTATCCAGCGGGCGGCCCTGGGCTGCCCGCCGGATCCTATCCCCATTCATGGTTGCTCTGGAGCGGCCCGGAGGTCTACTCGGGAAAAGGGGATGTTCGTCCCATTCCGCTGGTGTCCAACGGGGAAGGTCCAATGGGCCTCCTCGGATTTCCACCAGCTATTTAGCTGGCGGAAGTAAGAGGAGGCCGTGTAATGGCTGTGCCGGCTGGGAGGGAGACGGGGATATGGTGGCCGCCATCCCCACACACCCCTGGGCCGGCTCGGCCAATGGCCCCCCTCCTTGTCCACCCGCTGGAGCTGGACCTATCTCCTCCGGCGGCCGCAGGGGCAATCCAGCGCCAGAGTGAGGGTGGCATGTTCGCGACGGCTTCAAGCAGCGGAGCACTCGTTCCACCGCCCGATCGTTCCGTTGGATTGCGCTGCTAGTGTTACTTAGTAGCTAATGTGATAGTAACTAATTTGTTAGCAGTTCCCATACAGTAACGTGTTTTCCTGACAATTCCATTTAGCTTTATCTCTTACCTACAGAAGAGTTAAAGACTTGTTCTTCATTTGTAGTGATACAAAGCGAGAAACCCTAGTAATATTTGTGTACTCACTAAGACTTAACATGGTTTTCTTCAGAATGGATTGTGGACTCACTAATTCACTTCAGTAGGATATCTCCTCTATTCACAAACCTCTGTTCAGAAATATTAGCAGAACATTAGGAAGTCAATACAGTACTCTTGATGTATTAACTGTGGAAACTAGTAGCTCATAAAGTATAATAAAGTATGTGGTATACAGTCGGACCTTTTTATCCACGTTTTTTTTATCCACGGATTTCACTCAACACGGATGGCGAAACTGTGGAAGAGGGAGCCCAACCACACTACATTACCTCTTTTTTCAGCATTGTCGGGGGCCTGCCAGCCACTTCCAGCCTCCTGCACGTGTCCAAACTGCTGAAAAATGCAGCCAGGAGTCTCTGGCGCCATTTACAGGTTGCTTCCTGTAGTGGCTTTTGCTTTTTTCAGTCAGTTTAAACAAACTCAGGAGGTGGGAAGCGGCGAAAATGCTGGTAATGTGGCACCGCTCCTGACCCCCCCCCCCAGATTTCATATAACACTGATTTTCTTATCCACTGTGGTTCCGGGAGCAAAACCCCAGTGGATAAAAACGTCTGACTGTATACTTATGAATAAGTTACCATATTTATCGGCGTATAAAACGCACCGGCGTATAAGACGCACCTTCCTTTGGGCCCTGAGTTTCAAGAAAAAAAGATTTAAAGCATTTTTGGGCCACTTGGCCACTTACTGCTTGGCTGCTTAATTAGCTAATTTACATAAATTGCACAAAAATACCAGGATCTCTTTTAAAACACACAGCAATAAGACACATGAACAAAATGCACCAGAACATAAATCCCAAATACAAAAAAACACCCCAGACTCAACTCTTTTTCCCCCAACCCACCCATGCACAGTTTCCAAAGTAAAAAACATTTACCCCAAGTAAAAAAAACCAGACTCAACTCTTTTCCCCCACCCCACCCCACCCCACCCCACCCATGCACAGTTTCCAAAGTAAACAACATAAAAGTACACAAAAAAACACACCCCAGACTCAACTCTTACCCCACCCCACCTATGCAGTTTCCAAAGCCTCCCCAACTAGGCCCAGTTCAGAAGCTTACCCTTCCGAGGAGAGCTGGGAAGACCATGCCAACTCTTTTCCCCCACCCCAACTCTTTTCCCCCACCCAACCTAACCTAACCTAACCTAACCTATGAAGTTTCCAAAGCCTCCCAACTAGGCCCAGTTCAGAAGCTCACCCAAGCTGCATTCATTAGCATCCAGGAGAGCTGGAAAGACTAGGCCCTCTGCAACTGAACTGAACTGAGCACAGCGCCCTCTGCTGGCTGCTGAGAAGCTCAACTCATGCACGTGCATAAATTAAACCCGACAAACAGCTGTAGATCGGATAGATTAGTTAGGGAAGAAAGCACAAGGGAGCTCTCTGGCTCCGGAAAAATGCGGTAAGCCCGCGTTTTTGCTTTAAAACGGGCAAGGGGGGGAAAAGGGATTTTTTAGTATTGGCGTATAAAACGCACCCTACTATTTTGGGTCACAAATGTAGACAAAAAAGTGCGTCTTATACGCCAATAAATACGGTATATACAAAACAGGTGAGTTGACAGTTTCCAATACAGTTCTCAGTGACTCAGCTGTGATCAATCCTACTCTGTGAATTGATTGTATATATTACATAGAATTGATTCTGTATTTTTATTAACTTCTGATCTTTTATGTATTTTTGTAGTTGTGCATTTTGAGATCTGTTTGTGAATAAATACATTTATAGTTGAATGTCTCTCTATGAATATATTTACATTTTTCTAGTGGATTAGTTGATTTACGGTCCAATCCTATTCTCCTGCACTGCTGCATTTTGTTGCCTCCGATGAGGTGCCAGCGGGTTGCGCAGTGGGTGAAACCGCTGAACCATGAGCTGTCGATCTAAAGGTCGGCAGTTCGAATCCGCGACGTAGTGAGCTCTCGTTGCTTGGCCATCTCCTGCCAACCTAGCAGTTCCAAAGCATGTTAATGCGAGTAGATAAATAGGTACCGCTTGCGGGAAGGTAAACAGCGCTCCGTGTTCCAGCCACATGCTACGCGCTGCGGCAAGGAGAGTTGCCACATGACCACGGAGGCATCTTCAGACAACGCTGGCTCTTCGGCTTTGAAATGGAGATGAGCACCACACCCTAGAGTCGGACACGACTGGACTTAATTGTCAGGGGTCACCTTTACCTTTATGAGGTGCTTACCCTTAGGACACACTGAATTCATGCCTCCATTTTTCTGCGGGGCTGTTCCCCACATTATTCTGGGAACAGCCCCACAGAAAAATGGAAGTGCGAAGTCAGAGTGTCCAAAGGGTAAGCATAGGAGGCAGGTGCTCATAGGAGGCAACAATATGCAGTGGTGCAGTGATGATTTGAGGCCCAGCTCCTCTTTCAATTCTCATGGTTGATGTGGTCTCTCATTAAGATGTAAGATTTTATTAAAAAATACTACTTTTGCCTACCTATGCACAAAGGGAGACAAAGATAATGTATTTTCTACTTCATTAAGACCCCAATCCAATTCCCTGCCAGCAGCGCTGATGCAGCCACACCAAAAAGGCAGTGGTTTAGCAAGGCCGCCCCCCTGTGAAGTCATGGCTGGATGCGATGTCACAGGGCCCGCCCCCTGAGTGACGTCAGCTGGAACCAAACGTCCCTCGGGGGTCGGGCAGGAGCCAAACCAAACAGCCACACAGAGGTGGCAGACAGTTTCTCCTACCTTCTCCGAGCCGTTCCATCGGCTTTGCCTCCTCCTGCAGCACTGCCAACGCGTTCTCCACTGCCACCATCTTCTCGCCACTGCCATGTTGTCACCCCGCCGCCAGTAAGTCACCCCTCCCGCCTGCTGCCCGGGAGTGGTCCGCCCCCTGCCCCATCCCTTCCTACGACACTGCAAAAAGGCACTCTGCATCCAACGATGGGAGGGTCAAACCAAAGGGCAAACAGGAGGTAAGTATAAAATATTTATACTTACCCCCTGCATAATCCTGGGCTGCCTATGCTATGGGTCTCCTTGGACATGCACCATACCTCTTTTGATGGCGTATGTCCGAGGAGAGAAAAGGGGTGGGAAGTTTCAAAATGAAGGGGATAGGGTCCGACATGTGCCATTGCTGCCGGATTCCCCCTCCTGCCTCATCCCTGCCCCCAGTTCCTCCCTGCCCAGTTATGCCCCCAGTTTTCCAACTCCCTCCCCTCTCTGCCCGGTCCCGCCCCCACCACTGACCTACCTGGTCCGTCAGGCACTGCAGGGTTCAGAAGTGAAGCTGTGGCACTGCCACTTCTTGCAGCAGTGCTTGCAGAATGGCCGCCGACAGAGCATCATCAGCTATTTTACAACAGCGGAAATCTCTTCCACTGTCATAAACGCCTCTCCCAACAGCCCAATCTTGCACAGGATTGGGCTGTAAACTATATAATTTTCAGTTAGCAGAAGTCAATACCTTTGGCCTTTCAGGTCTTGTAGAACAGGGGTCCCTAACCACCTGGCTGCAGCACGGTACCGGGCCGCCCGGCCAGGAGCGTCCTCGGGGTTGGGGCGGTGGGGCTCACTTACCTCAGCGCCATGCTGTTTCGACCCTCCCTCCCGCCCTGGAGCTCGAACGGCTCCAAATAGGTCCTAAACCGGCGGGGTGTGTGTGTGATTGGAGCTGGCACAGCTGACATCATGCCCGTGTCACATGGGGGCATGGCGTCAGCAGCCCCCCCCGGTCCGTGAAAAAAACCCTTCCGTGATGCCGGTCCCCAACACCACAGAGGTTGGGGGCCGCTGATATAGAATATTCTGCATGGCATCAATGCCTGCAAGCTCCCAATAAGACACGAAACAAATGGTTTGGTTTCTAAATGGGCCACAATTTTATTCCAGTTACGTACATAATCTAGCAGTGGGTCTTCATTCTCCCTGTGAAAGAGACAGCCAGCTACTGTATATCCCCCTTTCGAGTGTTCCTGCACTGATTCCAAGCTGTAGCTCGCCATTTGATCTATGGCTTATCTACACTTATCTATGCCAACCCCTGTATGTGGTGAAAGAAGCTCTCAATTGCATTGTCATCATCCTGATCAAGTACAGCAGCCTTTGAAGTTGGCTTTACAATCCTCGCCTGAGGGGTTCCCAGCTAGCATTCCCAAGCCGAGCTGCTTCTGGAGATTGGTTCTGGGCCCCAACCCCATCCACATTCTCAGAGTGTACACCAATCCCTATTGTTAATCTCTGCCTGCATTGTATCTGCCAGCTGTGACCAACCTGGCTAAAACACCACAGCCCCTCAGACAGTCTGGAATAGGCAAAAACAAACAAACAAACAAAAACACCTGCACCAATAAGCCAATCAGGTGAAGAGCAAAAAATCCTACTTGGCCCCATTCTGGCAACCAGACTAACCTCAGACTGCCCTCTTGGTAGGGAAGAAGAAACTGCTCGCTAATCAGACCCTTCTTGAGCACCAGACTGTCCTACTGTCTGCTCTGTCTCCACCTCACTAACGGCGCAATCCTGAATAAGGATAGACAGCCGGCCTAAAGGGCCGGCCACTGTATCCTATGCCATTCTTGGGCTGCCCCGGGAGCTCCTCGGGAGAAGGGGACGTTTGTCCCCTGCCCCAGGGGCAAGCTGGCTGGGGCCCTATGGGGCCTTCCTCAGATGTATGCCAGCTCCAAAGCTGACGTATATTCGGGGTGGGGGAGTAAGGCTGGCCAGGCCCGGGAACAGGCCCAGTATATCTGTGGAGCACGCCGCCGATATCCCCGCCCCCTCCCAGCCTGGGCCAGCCAATGGACCCCCTCCACACACCTGCCCGCCCTCCCCCCGCCCCTGCACCGACTGGTGCAGGACTTACCTGTATCGGCAGGTGCAGGGTCCGGAGGGCCACAGAGTGAGGCCTGCCTGCCCCCGTTTCCTTACTCTAGAGCAGGGGTGGCCAACCTTCCACCATGAGGGCCTCTGCGTTTTTAAGAGTTGGGTAGAAGACAGACTCTTGGCAGCTGAAAGTGCTGATGGTGCTGCTAAAGCACCTGCACCTGCTGAAATGCCCTCACCTATACAACCATTAAAAGTCCAGGAGCATTCAGGTTGAAAGGTTGGCCACCTCTGCTCTAGAGTCATTGCAAATGTGCTTTACACTGTGCTATAGTTAGAGAAGAGTGTGCTGCCCGTTTCCACCAACCAGCAAGCTTGTTTTTCCAGACTTGTGCAGAGGAGAAAGGGTAAAAGACCCACTCCGCAATCCTGTGGGTGTGGGTGGGCCCATTTTCCTAAGACATGTTTGGATAGATCAAAATCCTCCCAGTGATAAGATGCCTCGGTTGCTAAGCAGAGGATATAACAGAATTGGTTCTGGGTCTTCCTCCTGGCACTGCTACTTTCCCAAGCTTCTTCTCAGCTTCTCCTTCTGTTTCCTGCCATACTAATGGGACAACAGGAGATTCAGGAAATCCCTCAGATACAAGAACCTGCATCCTCCCCAGTGGTTGTATGATTCCACAATTGATGATGGTGCTTGTTTTTGTGATGATGTCACACAGGTCCATTTATTTCCTCCCCAAAAGATCAGTGGCAAGCTGGAACCAAAAGGCCTTAGCCACACGCAGATGAGCGAAGTGTTTAATAACTCTAAATATCTACACAAATTAGCTCACCACATTGTTGCTTGAATAATCAAGTCAGAACCATTTTTAATTACAGTTTTAAAGGCTTTGTGTTCTTGAATATACTACTTAGGAGAAGAGCACAGAAGCAGGGAGGAAAAATAATGACTTTCTTAATATACCAGCAAAGATGCCACCTATAAACATGCTCGTACATGTACAGTATATGTTCACATACAGTATATCTCTATGTACCAAGCCACAAATTATTGCAACAAATTAGAAGAGCTTCTGCTCTGAACTGGTGCTTATTTGAATTGAATTAGCGTCAGCCCTATTCCGCTCCACTCCCATTAACCTACAAAATTTATGAGGGAACGCTGAGAATTAATCTGCAAATATATACTAATTCACACTGACCTTTTTCCAAGCTGAAGCCCTTTTAGCACACGTGGTAGGTTTAACATTGCCCTACTGAGTGTTATTACAATGCGCCCAATGGTTGTCCATAATTACATCATGCAAATGACATTTGCTTTTTTGTTTGAGCGTATTCCCTCAGATGTTTCATCCTTTTTATCACACTCCTCACACATCTGTGTCCTTAAAATGGCAGTGTAAACTCCTCCTCTTTTGGTCCCCAAGTTCCTCTTTCTGTCTTTGCTGTCTGTCACACAGAAGCAGCTAGCAGTTTGGAATTAGCGCGGCTATGACATATCCTTCTGACATAGGTTATGTTGCCAGCTGGTAGGAACAGGTGTGCACTGTTTCTTACCATCAAATGGCAACACACATTTGGCACCCTCCCAACGCACAGGCATGAAAAACCTGTTCACTTCACATATTTCTTTTCTTTCTTTCTCTCTTTCTTTTTTTGGTTGAGATTGATGGACTGTTCTTTGACAAAACATTGAGTGACTGTTCCGCCCGTTCCCCCCCCCCTTTCTTTGTCACATTGTTTAGAATTTTTCACCAGGATTTCCTGTATGCCAGGAAAGTTATTCATCCTTTTGTCCAAGTTTTTGATCAGATTAAAACTTCCGCATTAAATCTGCTGCTGCTTTACCAGTCCAATGCTTTAAGGCCTGTAGTTATTTGTTGGATGCCAGAATGAGAAAGACAATCTGAGGAATGTGCACTTCAAACACGAAACATCACAGCATCAGTATTATTTTCCGTTTTCTTTCTCCAGAAAATCAGCGTATAGTATAATATTTAAGAGTCACATATGGCCATTGCCGTGTATTACTAACATAATACATTCTGTAGGAGGATTGAGAAAGTTATGAGAGACTAATGAGAGACTGGTTATGAGAGACTAATGCGGGAGAGAATGGAGGAAAAGGGGAGGTCCTATCTGCATCCAGACTCTCAACAGGAGAGTGGCTATGCAGAAAGCTGTGACGTCTTTGCCACAAAATCAAACAGAGTCCACTGGCATGCTCTTTTATGTTTCTTCCTCCCGCCCCTCCTACCCCTGTCCACCACTTTTAAAACACATAAGCCCTGCTAGACCAGACCAGCATTCTGTTTTCCACAGTGGCTAGCTAGATGCTTCCCAAAACTCATAAGCAGGACATGAAGCCAACGCCAACACCAAGTTGCCGGGGGCCTTGGGAAAAAGCCCTGCACTGAACTATCCATGGCTCCCCACTCCCAATGGTGTATCGGGCACTAGCTCTGCCACTGAAACCGATAGTTCAGTTGTTGGCCCAGCCATGTGCCCTTTGATGGGCATAGGCATTCAGCCTGGTTGAGTCTGTCTGTCTGTCTGTCTGTCTGTCTGTCTGTCTGTCTGTCTGTCTCTCTCTCTCTCTCTCTCTCTCTCTCTCATCCCCAGTAACTGGTATTCACAAATATTCTGGCACTGAACATGGGGGTCCTATTTGACTATTCATGGCCAATAGCTCTTCCATGAATTTGTCTAATCCTTTTTAAAAGCCACCTAAGCCTGTAGATATCACTACATAAAGTGTCCATGGATTCCATAAATTAATCTCATGTGTACTGGGTCATTCCTCACCCTACAAGTCTTTCACATATTATACAATTTTTGCACAATACCCAATCCTATCCCCCATCACTGGCGCTGATGCAGCCACACTGGTGGAGTGCATGCTGCATCCAATGTTGGGGGGGGGGGGATTGGACAGCCAACAGGAGGTAAGTAAAAAAAAAAAAACTTACCCCCTGGTAGACTGCCTGATCGCCTATGAGCCTCCTTGGACATACACCAGCGTGGGGAAGAGGGAGCAACTGGTGCAACTGAGATCCACCCCTCCCTGCCCTCCCCCAATCTGCCCCGAACCTCCCTCTCCTACGTTTCACTAGTCACATAAAGTCACTTTGCTGGAAACAGCAGAGCTGCTAGCCTGCTGGGGGGGGGGGATAAAGACGTGTTTCATATCATCGCCTCGCCCCCTGTATTCCCGGAAGGCTTCCAGGACCCAGGGCGGGTGGGTGGGCCAAAATAACATGCTGTTTTCGGCGCGCTAATGCTCCGCAGCTGCAAACGCAGCCCTCCGACTACTAAAAAACAGCCACAGAGCACAAAACTCCAACCGTGGTGGTGGCTCCTCTTCAAGATGAGACCACGGCTGTCATCTGGGGGCACTGCATCACCCCGGCCCTGCTACACTACTGACTGGAATTCACATTATTGGACGGAAGATGTGATGGAAATAAACTTCACTTGCACATACTGTGATCTCATGGAAGGGTAGTTCATTCCAGTTGCCCTCTATGTGATCAGCAAACTAAGGACAGACCTGAGAGGGAGGGCACTTCATAAGAACATAAGAAGAGCCCTGCTGGATCAGGCCAAAGGCCCATCTAGTCCAGCTTCCTGTATCACACAGTGGCCCCACCAGATGCCTCAGGGAGCACACAAGACAACAAGAAACTTGTATCCTGTCGCCACTCCCTTGCACCTGGCACAAAGAAAACCTACTCCTACAACCAGGAGGTTGCTTATCCCCATCATGGCTTGTAAGCTGTGATGGACTTTTCCTCCATAAATCTGTCCAATCCCCTTTTAAAGGTATCCAGGCCAGGTGCCATCACCACCTCCTGTGGCAAGGAGTTCCACAAACTTCCTGTCTGCTGTATGCATGGCTGCTGCTGCTGGAAGTATGAACTGGCTCAATGAGACTCTTCTTATGACCTGGTCATGTGACGACTCATGTTGTTTTCTGGCACACGGCACCAATTAGTTCCCACATTTTGGTTTTCCTCATGCCACCATCAAATGTCCCTGGCAGAGGCTTGCTTGAATATGAAGGCAAACATGGGGCATCTGCCCTCCCCAAAAGTGATTTGAAGAAGTTTCCATGTGGAGGCTGTATCATGGCAAGTGAACCTTCAAGTTGTCGTATCTTCAGAACGGATGCTAACAGGTCCTGAGAACTGGATCGTGAGTGTTTCTTCCATGAAGGCACTTTCATTTGCACCAGAGGAAATACCCATTTTCACCAATCCCCTCCGTCTTGCTGCAGCCTTTCTGCACCATGCCATCTCAAAAGGTCCCCCAGCCCACAGGATCAGGTTTTTAGGGAGCTGTAGGGGCCACTAAGGAAAGGGGAGATCACCACAATTCTCCCCTGCCCTTGTGTGAAGAGAAATGCTTCCTGCTTGAAGAAGAAATACTTAGATTCAACCCTGGGCTTATTTAGCAGAATATTTCCACACAAATGCATTGATATCCCAGAATGCACAGTCACTTTCAACCTTAGCACTGAAAAGAAGTGGCAATGCTAGACTGAGTGAAGCCTCAGCTGGGTTTACACAATGACAGCACTGGGCACATACCTGCCCTGAGTCACATGCCCATCAGCTGACAACAGTAATGGCTGAAAAAGGTCAGAAAAGGAAATTATGACAAGCACCAGCTGGTCGTGCTCTTCTGTTTATCTTCCTATTAGGGCCGTTCTGATCCTGCCTATAGAGTTGTTGTTTTTACAAGGCAATTCTTGCAGCTGCTTTCACTGTACAACCCTGTAAAACAATTCCTGGCAAGTATTATTAACCAGGACCTGACTAATCTTCTTCAGTGATGCCATGTACTTGTGTATTGATATAGGCATCTGTTGCACAAGCCTACTTTTAGAGCCTACTCATGTTTCAGCCTACTCTGTGGTGGTGATGGCAGCAGCAAAGGCTTTTTTTTTTCCTCTGCCACCATTGCGCCTTCGGAGAGCTTGCCCATATATCTTATTTGGCAAGGATATATATATCCTTGCCCAACTTGACTTATACAATCTGCCCGGGGGGAGGGAGTCCGCCGAGTGAGTGGGGACGGTAGTTAATAAACCTATGGAGGAGGGGGTGCTGCCAATGGCTTTGAAAATGGCTGTGGTGCACCCTTTCCTGAAAAAGCCCTGGAGCCCTCTGGGTTGAACCATTTCCATTCAGTTTCGACCTCCCTTTTCTGGACAAAGCGATTGAGCAGATGATGGTGGATTATCTGGATTCCTTTCAACCTGGCTTCAGGCTGGGTTTCAGAACGTACACTGGGTCACTCTGGTTGATGACCTGGTTGATGAGACAGAGGGAGTGCATCCCTGTTGGTCCTGCTGGACCTCTCAATGGCTTTCAACACCATTGACTATGATGTCCTTCTGGGGCAGTTGGCTGGGTTGGGGCTGGGAGGCTTGGTGTGCAGTAGTTCTGCTTCTTCTTGGCTGACACACAGGCAATGGCATTACTGCAGCATGGCAGGGGGGCAGGGTGCAAAGGGTGACGCGCCAGGAGGCAGCCGGAAGGGTGACGCGCTGGGGGGGTGACGCGCCGGGAGTCCCAGCGCGTCAACCCCCCCCCCGGTACACTCACCTCCCATCCTGGCGCGTCACCCCTGGAGCTGACAGGCCGAGCCGCGTCTTCCTTGCCAGCTCGGCAGCTTCCGAATAGACCCATGTGGGTCTTCGTTCGGTCCTTCAGAGGGCAAGGCTTCGAGCGGCGTTCTGCGCATGTGCAAATCGAAGCCTTGCCCAGCCTATTCAGAAGCAGCTGAGCTGCCAAGGAAGATGCGGCTCAGCCTGCCGGCTCCGGGGGTGACGCACCAGTGGGTGGTGGGTGGGGGGTGATGTGCCAGTTGGGATGGGGGGTGACGTGCCAAGTCGGCTAACCCCACATGGGGTGATGCGCCGGCTCATGACGCTACTGCACACAGGGTGCCGGAGAGGTCTATTTTATCCCTCATGCTGTTTAACATGTACTTGAAACCACTCTCTCCACTGAGAGAGGCCATCTAGGGATTTGGAGTGGGGTGCCATCAGTATGCTGATGATGCCCAGCTTTACAGTATCTCCACTGAATACTGGGAAGGCTGTTTCGGTTTTGGTATGCTGTCTGGAGGTGGGTGGGAGCTGGTTATGGATTAACAGACTAACGTTCAAAACAAAGGTCCACTTAGTCCAGAAATGTAGGTGCTAGACTAGAAACCTGTTCTGAATGGGGTTGCACTTCCTCTGCAGGAGCAGGTGCATAGCTTGGGAGTCCTCTTAGATCCACAGCTACTGTACTCCTGGATCGCCACGCCAGGTGGTGGCTGAGATCAGGAAGGCTTTCGTCCAGCTTTGGCTGGTGTGTTGGCTGCAGCTGTATCTGAGTCAGTTGGACCTGACCACAGTGGTCCACGCCTTTGTGACATCCTGGTTAGATTATTACAACATGCTTTATATGGGGCTGCCCTTGAGCATTGTCCAGAAACTGCAATTGGTGCAGAATGTAGTGACCCATGTGGTTTCTAGAGCTCAGTGATTTCATACTGTTGGACTGTTGTTCTGGTCGCTGCACTGGCTTCTGCTTAGTTTCCTGGGCCAGTTTAAGGTGCTGGTTTTGACCTTTAAACTCCTTCATGGCTTGGAACCAGGGTATCTATAGGACCACCTGCTCCTGTACATTCTGGCCTGCACCCTTAGATTGACCGAGGAGGTTCTGCTGTGTGTTCTGCTGACAGAGATTAGGTGGGTGAGGATCAGAAGTAGGGCCTTCTCTGTGGTGGCACTGCAGGAATTCCTTCCCATTTCATTTGAGGACTGCCTCCATCTGGAGGTGTTCCGGCATGGACTTAAAACTTATCTTTTTCACTTGGCATTTCTGTGATTTGGTTGTTCTTACTGTTTATTTTCTACCTTGTTGCTGTTTTTTACTCTTTGCTGTTTACTGTTTATTACTGTTTTTATTGTGTTTCAACATTTCTGCTGCCATTTTAGTAGTTTATCGTTTATTACTTGTATTGATGTTAACATTGTGCACTGTTTTCTGATTCTTATTTAGTGCTGCTTTTATTGCTGTTGTTTTTATTGATGTATTTATTGTTCTTTGTTTTTATTTCAATGTCTGTCTTGTTTGAATATCACCTGCTGCTCCTTGATTGGTTGTTTTATGTGTAGTTTTATTTTTTTATTTTTTAATCTACTATGTATATTTTATATTAGCCGCCTTGGGCACCCACATCAGTGGGGGAAGGTGAGATAGAAATATTATAAAAAGAAAATAAGTACATAAGTAAATAAACAATGATTTTGTCAATGCCAGCTTAACACCTCTGTTTTGTGGCAAATAATTTGTATGTGATTCAGGTGGAAATTTTACACAACTATTGTCCTCATATATTTTATCTGAGATTGGTAAAATATTATAAACGTTAGTAGATGGTTTGATTAGGTGTCTGATGTTACTGTATATATGTTTACATAGGAGTGTTACACTGAAATAGTTTACAATCGATAAACATCGCACAGAAATGGATATAAGCTTTGTAATTGTGTTACAAAAACATTTCTTCTCTCCTCCTCCAAATAGTTAATTAGGATGCAAATACTGATTATTTTAAGCTTTACAAAGGAGTTCATTACATAATAGAGTGGCTGTTTCATGCAGCTCATATGATAAAATTCTCACCAGTCTTAAAATGACAGATGTAATATTACCTTTAATAAGTGTCTACCGATGCATGCAAATTAAATTAAATAGTGGGAGTACAAATTTGTCTGATAATTAAGATAAAAATTCATGTCAGCTTAAACCCTGGTGTATATTAGTAACCCTGTATACTTCTTTTGCTACTGTTCTCAACCAATTATTTTAAATGTCGAATTCTTGATTACTGCTAATATGCAGACTTAAGAAATGTTTAAAAATGATCTATGAAAATTATTAAACAAACAATAGGTTTCTTTTTTAAAAGCATCTTCAATATGAGCAAATTATCTCCATAACTTCAAAAGTCATATAGATTTCCGAGTTTCAAATGCCAGACACTTGTATAAGGCAAATACAATACTTTTTTAAATACAGACACTGTAAGGCTTTAAGGCTCCACCAATCTCTTATCTAACTTGCGGCAGTTAATATCAAGGAATGCTAAGGTCTTACATTTTGGAATGGGACATATTATTATTATTATTATTATTATTATTATTATTATTATTATTAGTAGTAGTAGTAGTAGTAGTAGTAGTAGTATATACCGCTTTTCAATAGGAATAGTTCACAAATATTAAAGAAAATATGTATAAAATGATATATAGATGGTATATAACCCCAAGCAAATTAGTAAAAATGTATGAGAAGGTGACGAATAGATGCTGGAAATGTAAAATGCAAGAAGGAACTTTTTACCATATGTGGTGGACATGCCCTCAAGCAAAGAAGTATTGGACTCAGATTCACAAACAGATTGAGTTGATTTTAAAGATTAAGATCCAAATGAAACCGGAAACATTTTTGTTGGGTATGTGGGAGGATCATGTAGGCGAAAAATTTCAAACTTTGTTTTTATATATGATAGCTGCGACAAGAATTTTATATGCACAATATTGGAAGAATTCGGAGATACCTTCGCTGGAAGATTGGTGGCTGAAAGTTTTGGACTATGCTGAAATGGATAAACTTACAATTTTAATTAAGGAAAAGTCAGTTAACTTTTTCGTGAATAATTGGAAACCATTTATTGACTTTTTAAGAGAGAGAGAGAGGAATGATGTGATGATATGCGGATTTAATGAATAGAATGTGAGTGTTGTTTTGGCTTAGTTGGAAATTGTATGTAGAAAATAGTGAACAGTATGCTAGTAGGATGTATTGCTTCGCGCTTGCTATAACTTTATGAAATATGTATTGTTTTTATGTTTTAATATATCAATAATATATATATATATATATATATATATATATATATATATATATATATATATATATATATATATATAAAAGGAATAGTTCACAAAGCGGTTTACATAGTAAAGTAATTCAATATGAATGAACATTCAATATGTGAAAAATTGTGAATCAAAGGGAGACATTTCACACTGAATTTTCAATCTAGTCAATGCAGGGTTTGCATTCCCCTAACACTTCAGACACAAGGAATGCAAGAATTGATATGTAGTGCAATCCAATGCATGTTTACTCAGAAGTAAGTTTCACTGTGTTAAGTGGGATTTATTCCTATGCTAGTGTGGAGAGGCTTGCGGCCTTAACCCTTTTACGGAAACAGAGTCTCAAATGAGACATTGCTTTCAATGTGTCTGATGATGACCCTGCAGCATGCAGCCTCCATTTTATTTGCCAACTAGTATGCCTGGCTCTGCTTGAACCAGATCAACACTGCAGGGGAGAAGGGGGGAGGGGGCTTTTATTTATTTATTTATTTATAGAATTTATACCCCGCCTTTCTCCCACAAGGGCAACCAAGGCGGCTTACAATAAAAACATTAAAATACATATATACATTTAAAATCAAGAATTAAAACGGTTAAAACAAACAACGCCAGTGGGTCATCCACATTTACATTTGTTAAAAGCCATCTGTTAAAAAGCCAGCCCACCATGTCAGACATAAATAGCTGATCTAAATAAAAATGTCTTAAGGCCCCGCTGAAAGGTCTCTAAGGAGGGAGCCGTTCTCAATTCCAGGGGGAGGGAATTCCACAATTGGGGTGCCACTGCCGAGAAGGCTCTGTTCCGCGCCGCCATCCCCCTCACCTCCGTCAGTTGTGGCATGGTTAACAGGGCCCCCCCGATGACCTCAGAGTACGGGTCGGATTATAAGGAAGGAGGCGGTCCCTCAAATACCCTGGACCCGAGCCGTTAAGTTTTAAGTTCTTGCATTTGCTGTGGTTCTGATCTGGATTGAGTGCAGGCTGGCACTACTTCCACCAGGGAAGAAGACATTCTATTGGTACCAATGGAAGCTTTTTTTTCCCTACTGTAAAAAGTGCACACACACAGGGTACATGATCAGGATCAGTACCATGCAGAAAACAGAGTAGCAGAGTAGTAGCAGAGGCATGGCCAGCCTCTCCGGCACCCCCCCATGCATTATGGCACAAGCCCCGCCCCCACTGGTGGTGTCACTGCGGCGAGACCCCCCCCCCCGGCATTGTTTTCAGTAGATAAGCTCCTAGGAACCCAGGCAATTTAGATACTACAGTTTGATCACGTTTGTGCCCTCTCGCTTGCTATTTAGATAATGAAATGGAGACAGGGTCAACAGATGCATGGAAAAGACCTTTTTTCACCTTCACTCTCTGTAGTCACAAGGAGGCTGGATTTGAAGTACCATGGCACTTAATCATACTTGAGAAACCATACTTGAGGGCAGCAGAACTGAGCAGCTTATCTCACTTTACTAAGGGTGCAATCCTGTGTAAGGATCTGGCCAGCGGCCCAGGACTGCTCGTCGGATCCTGTGATGCTGGGTGCCCGCCATGCGGCAGGCTGGTGGTCTACTCAGGGAAACAGACGTTCGTCCCCTTCCCCGGGTGTAAACTGAGGCTGGCCTGATGGGCCTCCTTGGATTTCCGCCAGCTAAATTGCTGGCGGAAGTCGGAGGAGGCTGTGTAGCCACCCGGCAGGGATGGGGATATGGCGGGTGCCATCCTCCTCCCCCTCCCAGGCTGGCTAGACCAATGGCCCCCCTCCTTTGCTTGCCGGACTGTCCACGTGGCCACCGGGGAGTGCTTACCTTCCTCCGGTGGCTGCTTGCCTGGTCTAGTGACGGAGTGAGGGAGGATGGCCTTTGCCAGCCTCCCTTACTCCTGAGTAGTCGCAAACGTGCTTTACGGCACGTTTGCGACACTTTCGAATGGCAGAGCACGCACTCCACTGTTCGAATGTTCCCCAGGATTGCGCTCTAATTCTCTATGAAACAAAGAGGTGGGAGACTGTACCTCTGCTGGGGGAAAAGGGTGCAATAGAGGGCTGATTGCCTATTGCTGTGCTTACAGTGTCTTCCCCTTTTGCCTAACATCTTTGACTAATCTGAAGATCTTTGTACATCATCATCATCATTGTCATCATCATCATCATCATCATTATTATTAATAATAATAATAATAATAATGAGAGCAAATGGGCAACCATGGGATGCCCCATGTACAGTTTTGCTCCAAGCCCCCCAATAACCTAGCACCAGCACTGCTCTCAGATCTTGCACTAGATAAAAATAACAGTAGCATCAAACAAAATCACATGAGGAGGTAGATTAAAATAACTGCATACTTAAAAAAAAAAAAAGACCTTGGAATTTTGTTTTTTAAAAAAGGTCTATGCCTGGCACCAAAAAGCCATAATAGTAGGTGCTAAAAGCAAGCCTCAGTGGGGAAAGCATTCTATAATTGGGGCATCATCGCTGAAATGGCCTCTGAAGTGGTAACCTGCCTCATTTCTGAATAGGTCCGCTGGTGATGGTGATGGTGATAGTGTGTGTGTGTGTGTGTGTGTGTGTGTGTGTGTGTGTGTGTGTGTGTGTGCGTGCGTGCGTGAACAGAGAGAGAGAGAGAGAGAGAGAGAAAGAGAGAGAGAGAGAGAGAGAGTTGTGGGGGAAGAGTTCCCTGAAGCAGCCATATGTGCGCTCCTGGGTCTCTCTGATAAGATCTTGGTGCTTGTGTTGCCATTAATAGTAACACAAAATAATGTTGGGGTTGATTTTCAGCCAACAAGAGTTAATTTAACTTTGTAGGAGTTAATTTAACTTTGTAGGAGTTTAAGCAGGAAAGAGAACCTAAATCTGAATAGATTGACTACCCCTCTCATTTAGTAGTCTAAATGATTCCCCCCCCCCTGCATAAATGAATACAGTCTTTATTTAGCACATCTCTTCAATATAAGAATTACAGTCAAGATGTCAGCAAAATAGACCATTGCACTGAAATTGCTCAGGGAATCACGATTGAAAATAACAAGTTGTCTGTCAAACTGACAAAGTCAGTATAGATTTTGTCAGCCTCCACAGTGATCAGCCCATTACACAGCAAAAAACACCTCTAGACTATGGTTTCGTTCCATCAGTCCCCAAACCAGCAATGAAAGAAACAAGATGGACTACAATCACTGCTGCACCAGCAAATGGTGGTCATGAGCCGCAGCATTAAATCAGCATAGTGCAAGTCAGTGCAATGTATATCTGCATCCGAGGATGGATTGGGGTGGCTGCTGAAAATAGCCGTCAGGGCACAGATCAATATGAAAACACAAATGTCCACATTTTCCAAGGAGTGACTAGTCTGCCCACTCAAACCCCACCCCCACCCCCACCCCTTCATTCTGATATTGGCACCATACATGCTGTAGAAGCCAGCTATAATGAGAATGGAACTGTTTGGTGGCATAACAGGACAATCTTGTTTACTTTCCTCACATATGATGCCATGATGACTACATTAGAACAACTCATGCTCCTATAGAGCTACACAGATCCAAAAGCAGGTAACAGTATACATATATTAAACCTTGACGTGGTTATGACTAAAGTACAAATTGTATACAGTAATATTGCCTGTGCTACTTAATTTGGTGGTTGCCAGTACATAATTAAGCCTGTATGTAAACCTAATAGGTTTCTAGTTCTCATGGCGGTGGAGAAAAATAAAATGAAAACATGGCAATTTAATGGCTTAGAAACTGAAGGAGAGACAGAGGCATCGCTACGCTCCCGTGGGAGGGCACCGTGGCTACGCCCCGCGACGCGCCCCGCCCCCGCGCATGATGTCACGCGCAGCCTCCAAACACACCCACACCCACCGTTTTTGGCTCATTTTGGAGCCGTTCGAGCACAGGGACGGCCGGGAGGGCCGAATCGCGGCCGTTTCAGCCACGAAAACACGGCGAAAAGGTAAGTTCTAGACCTCCCGCGCCCCGATACCGCCCCTTCAGGTGTCCGGTGGGCCCCCCTGCCCCCCACTCTACGACGCCTCTGAGGAGAGATGGAACACATTTCCTGTGGTACAAAAGATATATGTTACACCAAATATAAAGTGTGCACATGTGTAGTCTGTTTTGGGGTGGTTTTTTGTTTGTTTGTTTTTGATGCTTGTCTCATTAAAATTGAAGTGAGTGATGAACAAAAAAGGGTTGGGACTCCAGTACATATACAGTAAGTCCTCACTTAAAGCTGTTTCATTTAAAGACATTTTAAGTCGATGGGGAAATGCCATGGAAAAATGTTTATATTTATCAATTAGCCTATGGTAAAATTGGTTTCATTAGAAGTCGTTTCGCTTAAAGCTGCAGTTTCCAAGAAGAACCTATCAACCAAGTAGCCAATTTAAAATACAAGAAGTCCTCACTTAAAGTTTACTTCCTGTATTTTAAATTGGCAGGCAGCAGACTAGACATATGTACACTCCATGGGGCAGCTCAGTCCTAACTAACTATCTGGCAGGTGGCCCAGGGCTCTGGAGTGGCCTGGAGGTCTACTCTGGAGAAGGAGATGTTCGCCCCCTTCCCCCGGTGTAAAGCGGAAAAGGTCCGATGGGCCTCCTCGGATTTCCACCAGCTATTTAGCTGACAGAAGTAGGAGGAGGCTATGTAACGGCCACGCCGGCCGGGACAGGGATATGGAGGAAGCCATCACCGCCCCCTCCTGGGCCTGCTTGGCCAATGGCTCCCCTCCCTCGCTGCCCAGACCACCCATGCGGCTGCTGGGGAATCCTTCACCTTCCTCCAGCGGCCGCATCGGTGATCCGGCGCCGGAGTAAGGGCTGCCTGCCTAGTAAGGGCTGCCGGCCCAGTGCTGGCAGCCCCTACTTTAAAGCACGTTCGCGATGGCTTCAGGCGGCAGAGCGCTCATTCTGCTGCACGAAGTCTCCGGAGGATTGCGCTCTGAGACCCATACCAAATACAAAAAAGTCATGACTGAAGCTATCTTCTGACAAGCTAGGCCATAGTTTGAGGACACATGGTACATATTCAGCCACCTTGTTGAAGCCAAGCAGGTCTAGGTCTGGTCACTGCCTAGATGGGAGACTACCTAAGAACACTACGTATAATGCCTTGAGCTCCATTATGTGGGATGTTCAGTACATGAATGATACTCTGCAGTGAACTCTCTCCTATGTAAGAACAGAACCCCAGTTCTAAGGCACCTGTTAGCTCTGTCTCAGTCTCACACACATCCTTTCAGTAGTCCCAACTTCATTTCTTTTTTTCCTTTTCTTACAGCATTTTAAATTTGCAAAGTCCTTTTTAATCAGGTGTGTTCAGCCTCATAACATCCCCGTAAATTAGGTCACAACCATTTTCATTTTATAGATAGGAAACTAAGCAATAATTACTCTATTATAACAAGTCTATGACAGAGGCGGAAGTTGACTCCAGTCTCCCAGATCAAAGACTGAAGCTGTAAAGGTTAGAGGCATGTTATTGATGTATCTTGCAAACCACCACCAAGACATTGCTTTCTACTCAACCGGTGTGAAAATTAAACTCTCCATCCCTCAACACTAATGTCCCACACAACTGGCAAATGTTTAATAACTTCATAGTAGTAGTATTTTCTTTCTTTGTCATAATAACACCTAATTTGGTTTGTGAAGCATACATATTATAAAAGATTGCATTGCCTAATATGTGGAATTACAGACTGAATAGATTTGAAAGGCAAGGATGGCCTGAGAGAGAGAATATTAAAACAAAGAGGCTATGATTAACCAACACCACCCTTTTCCTGCCTGCCACACCTGAACAAGACAGTCATTTCATTACATCATTCTTGGACGGCAGAAGGCCACAGGTATGTTTTATATCTCAGTTTTCACAAGTTCAATGGCATGGATCTGGCAAGAGAGAGAGACAAATCCCACATGGCTATACTTGCTTAAATTGGTCTCAGCTTAAACTTATATGACTGCACAAGACGATTATCCCCAAAACCTCTTCAGAAATTCACAGGAACATATCCAAAACCAGTGACCAGCATTTTATTCTTGGGATCTAACTACTGTATTTCTTCAATTCTAAGACGCATGTTTTTCCCCAATTAAGCATTTCAAAAAATGGGGTGTGTCTTAGAATCAAAGGTCTCCAAAAAGCACCCCAAAATGCTATCTTCTTACTTACTGGGGAGCTTCAGGTGATTCGCGAAAACCAGAAATGGCCAAAAATCGCTGTTTTTCGCCGAACTGAAGATCAGAGAGGCTTGCAGAGGGCTGCGCAGGCCACCCTGAAGCTCCTCCAAGCCCAGGTAACGAAGGAAATGGCACTTTCTGGAGGGGCCAGAAATGCTATGCAAAGGCAGTGCACTCAGTCATCCTCAGCTGCAGGAGACATGCTGGGGAGAGTTGGTGCTGAGCGGGTAGATTCAATGAAGGGAGGTGAGTCTTACAATCGATGGATTTTTTTTCCCCCTGCTGGTGGTACTGAAAGTAAAGGTGCGCCTTGAAATACGGTAGTAATTATTTCTGGAGGATAGCTCAGACAGTTTTCTTTGGGTGGGGGCTGGATGATGTGCTGTGGAGTAGAATTATTTGACTCTTTCTCTAGGATTCTCTTGCTTTAGATATCAATGTGCTTGGCTAAACTGAAGGCCAATTCAAATGTTTGTGTCCAAGGTGGTACAATCGCTGTGTGTGGACTGTGCCATCTCTTTGAAAAGGGGGGAAATCATTCCTTTGAACACAGTCTCACAAGAAAACTATATCCCAGGTGACAAATATGCCATTTCATAAGAACTTGCTCACAAGATCAGACCAAGGGCCATTTAGCCCAGCATTCTACTCCAATGGTGGCCAGTCAAATTCCTTTGGCCACTCACAAGAAGCAGGGCAAGAAGATGATGGCCATCCCTCCTTGTCCCTTGGCATCTGATAGCAAAAGTTGTACTGTTCTGTACATGGAGATTCAATGAAGCTATCACGCCTAGTAGACATTGATAGATGTTTCCTCAGATAGGTTGGAGACAACTCCTAAAGTCCATGGTGTATGGTTGTGTGCTCCACTGTGCATATAAGCTCTGCTGCAGTCCAATCCTTCCTACAACAGTCCATCAGTCCTATTAATGAGGCTTAGAGCCTAATCCTATCCTCCCCCCCCCCCTGGCTGTGTAAGCCTCCCAACCCACGATGAGGCTCCTTGGACCTGTGCTGTCGATTTTGCTAGCGCAGGTCCAAGGAGAGAAAGGGGGGTGGGGAGGTAGTGAAAATGGGGGATAGGATCTGGTGCATGCCATCACCACCGGATCCAACCCTCCCACAGTCACACCCTCTCCCTGCCCGGTTTCGCCCTTCTCCGCCCCAGTTCCACACTCTGCCTGCCCCTCCTGCCTCTGTCGTTGTATTACCTGTTCCAGCAGGCAGTGGGAGAGCCGACGACGCAGATGGGAAGCTTCTGACCTTCCCAGCAGCATGCTACTCAGCACATGCTGGTAGGTGCTTTGTGTCTGTTTTTCAGTAGTCTCCAGCAGCGGAATGCACATTCTGCTGCCAGCCAGAGCCCATAGGATTGGGCTGTTATTCCCAGACAACTGCGCAGGGGATTGCACCATTAACAAAATAAGCCACAAAAAGCAGACGTGTGTTTGACCCAAGAAAGTTACTTTGTTTCAGCAATCAGATTTTAACTGGTTCATTCTTTTCTGAGCATGTTCTTTATGAAGTAAAAAGTAAAAGGTCTGGTATGTTAATGTACATGGCTACTCCTGGCTATAAATGACTATTCAATCTGCATTCTTCAATGCAGTGCTAACCATATCTCAAAAGGAGAATACACTGGGAAAAAATGGCTAACTGTGGTCTTTAATTTGTCAATAATGATTTTAGACCATGACCCTTAATAGGACATTGTCACATTTGCTGTGATTTATGCCTCTTGCGATGACATCAGTACCAATACTGCTGATAAAAGAACACTTATATTGAAGCAAACAGGATGATGAATGGAGTACAAGTCTACTTACTCATCTCATTACTGACTCTTCTGTTCACCACAGAGCTAATGTAGCGAGTCATTGTGTGCCTTGGGAGTATTTTGCAGATTGAATTTAATGGCAGACAGACAGGATACGTACAATTGCACTAGCATTTGAAATGGCAAGATAGCAGATTTTTTAAAATATATGATCACGCACGTTGGGGACTGCAAGTGACAAATAGTAACCAACTTCTTCAAGTCAGGTTGTAAACCGAGAACAAAAAAGCAAAACAGAATCTGCTCCTCCTCCCTTCAAAATGTCCATAATTTAATTATATATATTATATATATAGTTTAGAAAAACTAAAAAGAAAAGAAATGGTTTAGGAAAAAAAGAAAAGTGCTTAAGCCGCACTGGTCTTCTTAAGACAGCTAAACTTGCATTAACTGTGCTCTCACGTTATGGCCTATACTTAGATAACTACATATGTTATACATTATAGCAATGCCATTTGCTGACACTTTTACACCTGGATTTTTGTACTCCCAACACGTTTTACATGCACTGCTTTTATATATCTACACTATATGTTATTCTTATTTAATTGTTCTATGTCAACCTCTGTTGTAGAAACTCTTCTATTACCAACGGAGTTCATGTTTACTGTGATGTTGAACACATGACTCATATTTGTTAATGACTGAGTTGGACCATTGGTCCATCTTGTCAAATATCATCTTCAGCAGCGGTTCCCAACCTTTCTGGCGTGGCATACCACCTTCAGGGCTGCTGTCGCGCTGTGTACCACTGGAAGTGGCAATGATGTCATCTCCACTTTCTTCCGGGTTTTTGACTGTGACGGAGCCCTGAAAACTATAGTAAGGGGGTCAGGGCGGGTACAAGGGCATTTCCTAGTGTAGGAGGCTCACGCGCTGAGCTCCGCTGGCTACCCGGGACCGCTTACTATTGTTTTTAGGGCTGTGGCGCAGCTGCAATGGTGGCTGCCATCTTGCAACCCTAGTGCCAGTGTTCCAGCAAATGGCGGTCCATGTACCACTACTGGTACATGTACCACAGGTTGGAAAACACTGATCTACACTATTTGACTCCCCAAGATCTCAGGTAGAGAGGCTATTCATAGTCCTGCCACATGGGATTCATTCAACTGAAAATTCAGGCTATTTCGCCTGGTTCCTTCCACATGCACACTCTACCACTGAGCTAAAGTCCCTCCAAAATATTTGGAGGTGGAGAAGATAAGCATCCTCACGTTATACACATCTCGACACACACATTTTGAAGTAGAAGGTACACAATCCGCTGTGCAACTCCTTTGAATTCTTTGCAATGCCTTTGGATGAATGGGAATTCACATTGCACAGTTCTCTTTTTCATTTCAACTGGGCTTGCATGGGAGAATTTTCTAGTGGACTGAGCCCACCGTCTTTACATATTAGTTACTCTGGTCACTTAAGGTAAATAATTTATACATTAACAACATCTCTAATGAGATCTGTTTCTTAAAGTATAAATACTGTGGCCCATTAATGGAAAAGTCTGCCAGCATAATAAGGAAGGGAGAAGGCATTCCCCTGGGCTCTCCAAGCCATGTGAGTGTCACCAATAATTCTCCTAGCCTTTGTGAGCTAGTGATTTTGCATGTAGAGAGGGGTGTTAAAAGCAGTTTTATTAGCTAGGTTTTAGTGCTGTGGCCAGCTGCACTCTTTGCTCTATAAAAGGTAATTACTTCCAATAGTAACAAGCTAATTGATTGCTAATTAAATCAATTGGCACACTAACCGCTGTCAGCGAGTGACAGATTAGCTAGTCACATGACAGTGTGTTTGTAATGAAAAGTGGACATGGTCTGAGTGTGATTGACACAGGAGATGAAAAGTGATTTGGGATCTCATAGGTGGTCATGAAGAGGGCATGGCAAACATGATTGATTCAATGGCGACTGTCAGAGAGGAAATGAGAATTGAATGGGATTCAGTGTCTGCCTTGGAAACTCACCACATGATGCTCCACGTTGTTCACATGTAAATAAGCCAGACGGAGCTTTTTTGCAAATGAAGTGAACGCCTGTGAGGGAAAGCAAGGAGAAAAGGTGGCAGAGAAAACAATGACTTAAGGGGGGGGGGATTAACAAGGAGAAAAGAAATGCCTGCTTAAGAGTTTCAGTGATCTCAGTGATCTATCACCTGAGTTTAGATAAACCATTCTAGCTTTATTGACTTCAGTAGTGCTTGGCCTCACAAGGCCATCTCATCTGTTGAGTTTTTCTATTCTTGTTTTTTGTTGTTGTTGTTGTTGTTTACATCAACTAACAGTGCAGTCCTATGTAAGGATCCAGCCGGCGGGCCAGGGCTCGTCCCCTTCCCTGAGTGTAAATACCGGCCGGCCTGACTGGCCTCCTCGGATTTCTGCCAGCAAAATTGCTGGCGGAAGTAGGAGAAGGCCATGTAATGGCCCAGCCGCCCAGTAGGGTCTGGAATATGGCCAAAGCCATCCCCCGCCAGCTTGGCCAATGAAATGCCAGGTGAAACGCCCCCGCACCTGCTGGATCCTTATCTGGGTTCAGCGGCTTACCTGGGTTCAGGGGTGCTCCGTCACCGGAGCAAGGGAGGCCGGCCTCTGCGCCAGCCTCCCTTGCTCATGAGTCATCGCAAACGTGCTTTCCGGCAAGTTTGCGACGTCTCCTGGCGCCGGAACGCTTGTTTTGACACTGGAAGCAGTGTCAGGATTGCGCTGTAAGAATCTGCCTTGAAGGTTGTCCACTGGTTGTAATCCTCATTCGAAGCATCTTTACAATGTGTTTCCTTCTTAAAAATATAAATACTGCTTGTCTTCAGTGATCTCGTCCATTGCAATACATCTTGCCTAATTTATTTATTTTTAAGTAAAATTCCTTGATACCATTTAGTCACTAAAATTTTGACGCAGGAGTCAAAACAAATGTATGCAGCCCGTATCTATCTAAAGTGAGTCATGCTCATAGGCCAGTTGAGACAATGGTGTTCATGTTTGTCCTGCTTCCTCCCCTGGTGAACCATTCCCCTTTCTGTAATGGGAAAGGTGCATGTGAGCCAAACTGTCCCCTCAGACATGACTTAAGTATTACTGAATGTAGTTCAGATGAAGCATGTTGTGAGGATTAAGCTCTCCTTGCTCCCTTCTTTTCTCCATCTATTTCCCCCTGTAAGGTTCAACAGGAAATAGCCTTTCCTGATAAACATTGAAATCAGTGCCGTTGCAGAAAGACTGTATGGTTAAGCAGACCGATAATTTGTGCATTGCTTCTCATCATCACCTGTCTCCACCAAGACTAATAGCTCCTAGCTGCCCACCTATTGAGATTGCAATGTGTGAGCTGATTGGGCAGCAAAGCCCACCTGACCAGGTCAAAGGGCAGGTAAGGATGCTCAGATGGTCATAAACCACCCAATCAGATGGACCTATGACCTCACTAAACCTAGCTTACTTCAGGTCAAGTCAGGTTTACTTGCGTGTGTTCTGCTCTGGCTCTTTCAGAGTGAATTTGGGCATGGCCAGTTCCACCCATTCACAATCAGAGAGCTGTAATGGTGTCTGGAAAGCTAAGGCCCTGAGTAAATAGATAGGGATAAGTGAACTAAGACACGTTACAAGGTTATTTTGCTTGTAAGTTTGTCTGTAATTGTCTGCTTGTATTTTTGCTAAGATCAACACCTGGGAACTCTCAATGCACAACCATTTTTCAAGCCTGTCTGATTATTTTTTTAAAAGATTTATACACCACTTTTCCTGAAGCTCAAAGTGGTGTACAATACAATAAAATAATAAAAAATGTAAATAAAATAAGATCAATTAAAAATGATAGGGAATCCTCCCTTTTAAAAAGCCAAGTGAAATAGATATGATTTTAAACGCCGCCAGAAACCATATAAAGAGGAGGCTGTTCTTAGATCTTCTGGGTGTTGATTCCATAGACATGGTGCCACAACAGAAAAGGCCCTGCACCTTACCACCATCTGCTTGGCTTCAGATGGTGGCGGTATCCTAATAAGGGCCCAACATTAATAAAACTAAGATCATGGCATCTGGTCCCATCAATTCCTGGCAAATAGAAGGGGCAGAAATGGAAGCAGTAACAGATTTTACTTTTTTGGGTTCCAAGATCACTGCAGACGGAGACAGCAGCCATGAAATTAAAAGTCGCTTACTCCTTGGAAGGAAAGCTATGGCAAATTTAGATAGCATAATAAAAAGCAGAGATATCACCATGCCAACAAAAGTTCGCATAGTCAGGGCGATGGTGTTCCCAGTAGCAATGTATGGTTGTGAGAGTTGGACCATAAGGAAGGCTGAGCGCCGAAGAATAGATGCTTTTGAACTGTGGTGCTGGAGAAGACTCCTGAGAGTCCCTTGAACTGCTAGGAGATCAAATCAGTCAATACTAAATGAAATCAACCCTGACTGTTCCCTGGAAGGACAGGTACTGAGGCTGAAACTCAAATATTTTGGCCACCTAATGTGAAGAGAGGACTCTCTGGAGAAGACTCTGATGCTGGGAAAGATTGAAGGCAAAAGGAGAAGGAGAAGGCAAAGGATGAGATGGTTAGACAGCATCACCGATGCAACGAACATGAAAATGAGCGAACTCAGGAAGATAGTGGAGGACAGGAAGGCCTGGCGGGATATGGTTCATGGGATCACGAAGGGTCGGACACGACTTAACGACTGAACAACAACAACATGATGATCATAGGGGGCATGCAAGATTATGTGGGAGAAGGTGGTCCTTAAGGTACTATGGTCCCATGCCATATAGGGCTTTAAAGACCATCACCAACACCTTGAATTGGGTTTGGAATAGATTGGGCAGCTAGTGTAGCCAGTGGAGCAATGGCATAGCAGACTCAACCTGCCAAGCCCTGGTAAGCAGCCGGGCCACTGCATTTTGCACAGAGGTGTTGCTACAGTGGGGATGGTACTGTAAGTTCTGCACAGTTCTACTCCCTGGAACGAGGTGGCCCCGTCCCTCGCCATAGGAGCCATTCAGTGTGGTGAAGGCAATGGGCAGGAGACTCCCTGCCCATTGCCTTACTGAATAGCTCCGACAGCGAGGGAGTGGAGCCACCTCGTACCGGGGAGTATACGGGGACTAGGACAGCACGGAACTTACGGTACTGCCCCCACCATAGCGATGCCTCTGAGCTTTCAGGCCACCTTCAAGGGCAGCCCCACATAGAATGCATTGCAATAGTCTAAATGAGATGTTACTAGGGCATGGACCACTGTTGCCAGACACATAATTTGTTCTATTATTTATGATTTACTCCTCCGCCCATTTTTGTGTTTTAATAAACTTTTTTATGTTTTAACTCTCCACTTGACTGTTGTGGGTTGAACTCAGTCAGAGGCTTGCTCCAGTCTTCTTGGATCTTGGCTACCTACTACAGACTAGGTTTGGGGGAAAATTCTCCACATAACTGGGAGTGACGCTTCCAAGGATGGTCTTTCTCTCCCTGGCTTTATCCTCATGGTGCAGCAGAGTCTACTAATTTTGACCCTGGAATAGAGGCGGATTGGGGCAAGGAGAGAGTCATTATCAATAGCCCCCCCCATCACCACACATGTCCATGTGATTATGAGAAGAGAGACAGTGCACCACAAGGACATGGGGGGGGGGGAAGGAGTGCAAAACCCTGATGAAAACCCCTTCTCTAAATACTTAGCTGTAACCCTAGTATTTTAAAATGCAGCCAATCCAGAATAGGGAGCCTAATTAGGCTGGGCCCCTTTTCCAGTCTAAGGGGGGCCTTGGGCTCCTCCACCTTTTATGGCTCCACTTGGATCTATTCTGTGGGGTCAGCCTTGCAGATCTGTCAATCAAATGTCTATGGTCACAATGATCCCCTTGAATAGACGGGGGGGGGGGCACCACCAGTGGGAGCCGAAGCTCCATTTGCTGCCTCTGCCAATCCAAGGGTGGATCCTGTGCTGATATCATCCTAAAATACTCATCATAGTACAGTCACAGCATAACCCTGAAAAGCCCTGTGAATAATACTCAATTATATCACGAGGGTGGCTGCCTTGCCCAGTTGAACCTGCAGGACTACACCCATGGAAATGGTAAATCCTGAAAGCCAGTTATCCCAGTTACAGTCTATGTTCTGGTTCCCAACTGTTTCTTGGTCCCTAGCAGGTTCACCAACTTTAGGCACATGCTCAGGCTCTTGATGGAGCAGGCTAAATATGTCCACATATTCACCCCTCCCCAAAATTTTCTTTGACGGCAAAGTGCCTGCCCAGAGGTAGGATGATCTCCCCGTACAATAAGTTCTACAGTTCAGGAGTATTTATTTATTTATTTAATGGATTTCTACCCCGCCTTTCTCCCAATAAGGGCAATCAAGGCGGCTTACAGAGTATCAGGTCTGCATGAAGGGGGTGATTCAGAAACCAACCCAGCAGTCACTGCTACCACGGCAGTCACTATGCTGGAATACCCCTGCCAGCCCTGTGGAGAGAAAGGGAGTGATTGTCCCTGCCAAACATGATAACAAATCTGGTACGGCTGCTGAGGAGGAGGGACACCACCACACCCAGGCTGGAAAATCCACCCTGCGGATAAGGTGGGCTTGAAAAACAAGGTGGTGGGCAACCCATTAACTCCCAGCCAGCAAAGCCACAAGAGTGCTCACTGGGAAAAGGTTCACCTCCAGAAGGTGGAATGGAACCAGTCTCCTGGGCATGTTCCTCAGTGATGTGGTGCACCTGCACCAGAGATGTCTCCATATGTTCCAAATCATGTTCTCTAAGCTTTTCAAGAGTGGCAATCCTGCTAGACAGAGACTGCACCCAATAAATGTACATATCTCCCCCAGAAAAAATCAAGGAAAGGGGGGAAAAAAACCAGGCAAACACTGGGCGGAAGGGGATATACAGATATAGTAGGGGGTCTGAACCAAGACAAGCACAAACAAAACAAATGGTAGCTTTTTTTCAATAACCAGAAATGAAATCCCACCATCAATGTATAACTCAAAAAGGAGGGGTGGGGGATGGGGAAGCAAGGCCCCAAAGGTGGCGTCTGGAAAGGTGGGAAAAACCCCAACCTACACAGTGCAATCCTGACTAAGAATCTGGCCGGCGGCCCAGGGTCGCCCGCCGGATCCTGTGCACAGGCGGCCCATCGACGCTCATCCCCTTCCCTGAGTGTAAACCCGGCCGGTCCTATTGGCCTCTTCGGATTTCCGCCAGCTAAGTAGCTGGTGGAAGTAGAAGAAGCTGTGTAACGGCAGCCAGCCCGGCGGGGACGGGGATATGGCCGACGCCATCCCCCTCCTCAGCCGGCTAGGCCAATGGCCCCCCTCCCTCGCTCAGCCGGACCGCCCACGTGGCCCGCGACAGAGCACTTACCTTCCACCGGCGTCCCTGTGCAGATCCGGCACCAGAGTGAGGCCGGCCTTGCGCCGACCTCCCTTACTCCTGAGGCATCGCGAACGTGCTTTATGGCACGTTTGCGATGTCTTCCGGTGACGGAACGCTCGTTCTGTCACCGGCTTTTTTTTCAGGATTGCGTTCACAACCCCCACTCCCTTCAAACACCAACAGCCCAATCCTGCCTAAGATGCGGCAGCCAGCCTCCTGGAGCCACTGCCACACGTGCCATAAATGTTGCCATTTATAAGAGTGGCCCTGCAGCCCATGATGCTTCCCTGTCTTTCATGCTGCTGTAAAGGTCCATGTGCTGCCAAAATGCTAATTCCAGCAGTGCATGACCCCAATAGGATTCTGCAATCCTATGCTCACTTACCTAGAAGTAAGTTCCATTGAACTAAATGGGGATTACGTCTGAGTAGACAGGCGTTGGATTGTGCTGCAAGTCTAACTGAATACAAGGGAACTTGATGCCCCAATCTTAACTTCCCATAAGGCAATGCAGCAGTGGTGCAACCTCAGTTGTATCCTACAGGGGAGTTTTGGCTGCTGGAGGTCTCCTCGGGGTAAGGGAATATTTGTTCCCCTGGTGCAACTTCACGTTGCTGGTGATATTGCTGGTGCAAATTCACGTTGATCCGTGAAGGCAGATCAGGCCCAGGAAGGGGGTTAGGATTTGGCAGGTGCCGCTGCCGCCGAACCTGCACCCTCCCAGGAGGCCCAATCCACCCTCCTCCTCACCCCATCTCCTCCCTGTTCTGCCCACACTCTCCCCCATTCTGCCCACCCCACCATCCCACCATCCGTTCTACCCCCTGCATGGGCTTATCTGCTTTGGCAGGTCTTCGTGGATCTGTTGGCCTTCCTGTCAACACTCCGACAGCACGTGTTCCGCCGGCAGGGCAGCCCAATAGGATTGGACTGTAAGTCAATCATGGCTAAACTGTTTACGGGGTTAGAGACAAATGACAACTAACATGAAATGGATGGAACCAAGTGTTTATTAAAATAACTTGAGTGGTATATGGTACATGCATAAAGCATGAGTTTAAATGTTATACACTGCACAATTATTCCAAAACTTTACTTTAGGTAGCACATTCAGTCCTCTCATTTGTAAGATTTCACGTTTCTCCTTGAGCCTTGGCTTCAAGACACTTTGGGGTAATTTTCAGAGAATGAGAAATACTTCCTCCTCAGAAAAATCAGCATTTCCTCAGGAAATTACCAGTCCAATTCCACAATTGCTAACCAAACTTTCAACGGAAATTACTGTGCTTATATGAGGAGATACAAAGCTGATGTTGACTTTTAATGGGAATGATCAATATAAATATTCTGCAGTAATATATTTAGAGATAAAGGCCAAGTTATATTGGTATTTGCTATAGCAATAAGGGACTTGACTTGACCCTGAGAAAAAAGAAATGCCAGATTCACTGAGTGATATATCTTTCTATCCATCATGCTTAGGGGAGATTTGGTATCAGTCCAACCAATGGAAATGGCTCTATTTCCACATCACTTTGCTGTGCAATGTCTCCTCTGTTCAAATGAGAGTTAACAGCTATGCAATGGCATAAAAGGCTTTCAAAATGGAGAAGAGAAATACATGAGTAATGTCACTACCACAAAAAAGCTCTACTCCTTGTGTTCATGAATCAGTCAGACTGTAGAGACAGAGATGGAGTTTGGAGCATAACTTCATGTGAGGGCAAATGCAAGTAGCTCACAAACTAGCAACCATTCCTTGAGAGACCACAAATTCACACTACCCAGAATGAGAGGTCAGTATTTGTGTCTAAAGATCTTCCATACGGCTGTGCTTGTGGATGCATTTCTGGGATCACAGCAGCGTTCACTCCCAGATGCCAAACCAAGTGTTTGTCACATGGTTGCCAAATATATGAAATCAGCTCCAGTGCAGCAACCCTGGTGTAAATCAGCACGTGGCCTGTATCGTTATGAGAGATAAGTCAACTCAAATAGCTTTGTTTTTGGTGCTCGGGGAATAGGGTGACTGGGACAGAATAGAAAATGTAAATGTTCAGTGTCATAAAAGCAGAAAAGAAAGAGGAAGGGGAATTGAATGGGAAGATATCTTGGGTGCCATGAAAGATAAAATGGCACCAGCGAATGCCAGGCATAATAGGAGCAGGTGCCCATCCTTCACAATACAACTCACTGTTGTCTTGTTGCTGCTCTCCTCTTCCAGTCACGGGGCTTTCCCCAGGGGGCACATTACCCGAAGTGCCAGAAATGGCTGAAAATGTGGGCTTAAAAAAAGGATCGGAACAAATGCTTAACTTGAAGCTGCAGCATCATACATAAACCATTGCATTTGTGACCCAACACAGCTTTCTGATCCAAGTTTCCTGCCATGAAAAGCTACTGCGTTCTACCATTTGCCCCCTCTGCCCCATCTCTTTTATTAAATGTACAGCACACGATAAGGACTGGCCAGGATACGAAGATAACTAGGCACAGCATTTGTACTCCAAAGTCTGTCCTTTCAGCCAAGAGAGCAGGTTGCAGGCAAATCCGCTAATCCCCAGAAGAAAACACACACAAAAAAACAGTTGATTGAGGAAAAGGTGTTTTGGAAAGGTTTATACAGCTGGTATCGTCTAGAAGGAAGGTATATTACTAAGCAGAAGGACTGGTGGTTTCATTATTGTTTTCCACCTGTCAGATGTCTTTTCATTTGGTAGATCCAGTTCTAGTTGTTACAGAAGCTAGAGAGAAGAGATTGTGGATCTGCAGTGTAATACTGAAAGAAAAGGAAGAAAAACAACAGAAATTTCTTTTTAAAAAAAATGAGAAAATCAAATATAAACTCCAGCTAGTAGATTTCCTATACAGTATCCCAAATCCGTGATTTAGAGCCACAAATAGTCAATCTAAGGTGACTGGGCATTCAAAATGATCAAAAGCCCTTCTTGCTTAATCTACTCTTCACAGATAATAGAAAGTGAATTGAAGGATTCTCCCTTCAGTGATAACTAAATTCTAACAGTTAAATAAAGGTTACAGTGTAATCTCAGGCATAGGAGGAAAACATATTCTCCTGTTCCAGAAGAGCAGCCATGTTAGTCTGTAGCTGCAAGAAAACAAAAAGCGCTATATCTTGGCACTATAGACGGTAACTGGGTTAGTTAATGGGCTAACTGGTTAACTAGTTAAATAACCCAGTTAATGAAGCATTTTTATAAAATAACTTATTTTATCAGATATGTTAGACAGTGAACCCTTGACTTAACGGACCTCGATTTAACGGACTTCAGAAACAATGGACATTTTCTGCTCAGTTAAAAACTACTCATATACTTTTTCCACATATGTATCTCCATTGATTTCAAAGCCTTTGGAGTTAACAGACTTTCAGCATTAATTGACACCCCGGCTTTCCCCCATCAAACTGTTAAATCAAGGATTCACTGTACTTTCTAAAGTGGCTGTCAGGGTAGGTCCCTTTAAGAAGACCGGAGGGAAGAACTAAGGAAGAGGAGAGGTCAACCCTGGGAGCTGGAAGAAGGAAGTGGAAGAGAGCTTGGTTTGCATGCGGAACATACGTCCCAGGTTTAGTACCTGACATGAGGCAGGGCCCAGAATAGTTCCTATCTAAAACCCTGAAAAGCAGTTAGCAGTGTACTGACAGCCCATCCTGCCTAAGATGCACCAGCCTGCCTAAATGGCTAGCTGCTGCAAGATGTGGCCCGTGCTGGCGGGGCCAGGGCTCACCTCAGGGGAATGGGACGTTCATCCTCTTCCCCCAGTGTAAGCTCCAGCGCCCTCAATGGGCCTCCTCGGATGCATAGAAAATACTAGGTCAGAACTGGTCCCAAATCTTAAACCAGATCTTCCTTTGAAGAAATTTCAGATTTTAAAATAGGATTTTAATGAAATGCCTTATATTCCGTTTTTCATAAGCTTCAGGCATACAGCTTCATAACACCAGCTCCAAGAGATATATGCATTTTGGAACAGGGAGGAAGAAAGCCTCTAATTCGATTTCTTGAAATGACCTTAGGCACTTGATTATGTGACTTAATAAGCAGACTGAAGGCAAAGCCTAACGCAGTAGAGAAGGCTCAAGATTAACTGAGGAGCCGAGAATCCTTCCTGCAGGAAGTGCTAAAAATCCACTCTCATTTACAGATGCAGGTATAGTCCTAGACAATGCTGGAAAAGGAACAAACCTCTCTGCGTAGCTACCAAGTGTCAGTTTACAGCATCTTCGCTTTGCTTCTCAGGGTCCAGAAAGAAACACAGTGTTTTTTCTCTTAGTCGTTTCTGCCTCACTTCTGCGAGAGAGTTTATTAGCATTAGAATAAAATGATAAGATTTAGTATTGCAGTTGCATAATCATTTACCAAGCAGACCTCAGAGAACAAGAATAGATGCCAGAGCAGAAATATAGCTTTGCAAAGGAAACTGATGGGGCTGCTCATGAAAAATTAGCCAAAGAAAATGAAAGAATGACACACAAGGAGGCATTTGAGAGAGTCAGAGAGACAATAATTTTCCCCTTGTCATTCTCTAAAACTGGCAATATATGAAATTCTGAGAGCTCAGATTCTCAGGAAGCCGTCTCCCTCAAAACTATGATCCAGAGAGTTCAGCCACTTTGGGGAAGTGAACTCCCCCCCCCACTCTCGCTGCCCCCCCCAGAATGTTAAGAAGCTGAGGATGATTGTCAACCTGGAGAGAGATCTCGGCAAATCTTCTCTCCTTCCCCCTCTGAGACAGCAAGCTTGGGGGGTTAGGAGCAAATGTTCCTAGATCAAGGGATTGAACCAATCCTGTAGTTTGGAGACTAGGCAATGGAATAAGATCCCCCTAATTTGTGTCCTTATGGGAGACTGAAAATGTCTCATAAGATACCTGATAGGATCCAGCATTTTCAATTTTTCCTGTATTTTTTTAAATAAACAATAATTTATATTAGAGAGATCATTAAAAAATGCTCAGTTCATATGCTTTAGGCAGCAATCCTCTGTATACTTCCCTGGGTATAGAGCCCATTAAACTCACTGCCCAATCCTATCTGTGGACTGCGTTGCTGGAACTCATGTTCTGGCAGCACAAGGCATGTTCCATGCCACTGTTGTGCACTGCTGCACTGCCAAAAGCCATGCCACTGTTGTGCACTGCTGCAAATTTTGGTGAGTGGCACCGTGCCTCACAGCAGCAGCTCCTCTGGCTCCCCCAGAGGTGGTACATTGGCGCAGGAGGTGGGCAGTGGGTAGGGAGAGGATGGATCAGGGTGAAGAAGGGAGGAGGTGGGCAGGGATCGGGGCCGCAGGGAGGTGTGTTGGGTGAGGGCTGGGAGTATTTATTGGTGGCAACAGTGCCACCAATATCCTACATTCCCTGCCCGACCTTGCCATGCCCCCTTGGGTCCACTTGGACTTGTGTCAGCCAAAGAGCCAGCACAGATCCGAGTAGACCCATTGGGAACCATGGTGCGACAGAGTAAAAACGTACAAATGTTTTCTTACCTCTCTGCTGCACTATGGTCTCCGGCTAACCCGCAGGATGCAGCAGAATCTATGTCTGTTCTGCCGCACCTGGCCAAGGATAGGATTGGGTCATCACTGGGACTTATTTCTTAATACAGGTTGATTACCTCTTATCTGAGGTAGTCTGTTTGGAAAACAGACTATTCCAAAATCCAGACATTTTTGGATATACAAAAACATTTGTAAACCCAGGCATTTTGGGGCTATGACTTAAACAACAACAACAACAACAACAACAAAAACATTTCCAGTACAGTTGGCATAGTGCAAGGCATGCTGGGGCACAAAATTATTAAAAGTATTGTATAAAATTACCTTCAGGCTATGTATATTAGGTTATATGAGACATAAATGAATTTCGTGTTTAGACTTGGGCCCCATCTCCAATATATCTCATTATAGTTATGCAAATATTCCGAAATTCAGATAAATCCGAAATCCAGACAACTGCCCGTCCCAAGCAGTCCGGATAAGGGATATTCAACCTGTATTTATTCAGAGAATTGGGCTGTTAGAGCGCAATCCACTGGAACATAAGAAAATATAGTTCATAAGAAAACGCCATAGGAGTAAGGGAGGCCGGCACAAGGCCGGCCACCCTCACTCCGCTGCTGGGACGACCCCACGGCCGCCGGGGCGGTCCGGGTGGTGAAGGAGGGGGGCCATTGGCTGAGCCAGCCCAGGAGGGGGCATGGCATCCGCCATATCCCTGTCTCCGCTGGGCCGGGCCGGCTCGGCCGTTACATGGCCTCTTACTTCCGCCAGCTATTTATCTGGTGGAAATCCGAGGAGGCCCATTGGACCAGCCCTGGTTTACACCTGGGGAAGGGGACAAATGTCGCCTTCCCCGAGTAGACCTCTGGGCTGCAGCAGCACAGCCTGAAACGGGGATAGGATCGCCGGCCAGATCCTTACGGTGGATTGTGCTGCCCGTTGGTGAAATGAACTGGACTTGGTTTATAATATATTTTTGGTTTCCAGTTTGTTTTTTCAGATACTGATCTCTCAGACTTTCATTGAATATTATTTGCATTTTGATCCAACAGCAGTGGAATATGCCTGAAGTTCAAATGTATTACATAATAATACATACAGAATACTTATCTATATACTCTTTTTGTGGTGTATGTATGGGTGTTGAGTCCTGCTCAGCTTTCATGCTGCCTGCATGTTTATTTTGTACCCAAGCAACACATAGAATATTCTGGTAACTAGCAAGTCTGGTTGAACCTGAGCACAAAACGGTATTTATACAGGACCTCGATCATTATTAAAACAAAATTCCTCCTAGCTTTGATGTGAATTTTGCAAGAACAAGGACGGCAGGCTTGCATACTAATAGCTGCTCTGTTCAGCGAAAGCCATGTTAACGTCATCCATAAATGGTTTATTTAGAAGAGTGCTGAAATGCTTTTTGCTCTAAAAGTGTATTGGGGGACCCCTCCTATAATTAGAGCTGAAAACAAAGAAATAGTCTTATCAGTACTTGGAGCACGGAGCACGGAGGAGATATTTTGATGATACAGTTTTCATTACTAAAAATGCTATAGGATAATAAATTAATTCAATGTTGTGCACTTATCTATTAGACACATTACTACAGAAATATAAAAATGTTAATTATTCATTATCATCCCTGTGATTATTTGTTGCGGCTGATAATTACATTGAATGTATTTTATATCAGTAATAACCTTCTGTCTACATTTACGACATATCATATCTGGGGGGCTTGTCAAGCTTTTTCCCAAAGCCTTTTCTTTATTAAGACACAGACCTCAAGAGTACATAACCTTTATGTTGAAGGCAGATTTTTCCCCTCCTTCATATAAAGAGCAAATATTATAGATTAATTAATCCAATGTGATTATAATTTAATCACCCTTTCTTGGTGCTCACTGGGGACTTGGCTGTTATTCAGTGGCTCATTCATATTGTTATGAAGAATAAATGCAGTCATACAATATTTGTGCCCTGTTCATTCATGGAACAGAAAACAGAAGCCAGTGGCCCCAATCCGCCTCCAGATGCACATAAACAAGGTATTATTAGACAACCGGCAGCGAAAGAAAATGGATGGGGTCTTGAATCCACATCTCATTCAAAGCAATGAGATGCAGATATACTGCATCCTCTGGATTGGAAAAGAGAGATGGGATGAAGTGGAAGAGGAAGAGGAAGTGTGGAGGAGAGGAGAGTGGTGGGCTAGAGTGAGTCACAGGTCCATCAAGATCAGTATTGTCTATATGCTGATTAGCGGTGGCTCTCCAGAGTTTCAAACAGGAGTCTTTCCCAGTCTTACCTGGAAATACCAGGAACTGAAACTGGGACTAATTGTGCGCGTTTGTGCGCGCGCATGTGCACATATGCGCTCTTAAGAATTTTGATTATATGGTTTAAATTGGGTCGATGGGTACTTCTTAAAGACTTGTGTTTTACAACCTTTTTAAGTGTTCTTGTAAGTTAGCTTGAGGGACCGCTTAGGATCAATACTCTTAGGAATAAATGAGAAAAGTAAGTAATGTTTTTTTTAAAAAAAACAACAACACTTTTCTATCTCTTCAATATTACTGTCATTTCAGGCACTTTGATATATGGCATAACCCCCAACATTGGTTTTGACCCAGCTAATATTAGTCAGTGCTAAATCCCATTGAAAACAATGGAGGAATTCAGTCGTGATTAGCATAAGTGCCATTGCTTTCAACAGGATGTGCAGTGCAAACCTATGCATGTTTATACAGAAATAAGTCCCACTGTGTTCAGTGCTCATAGCATATCGGCCTTAGTCCTCACCATTTCTAGCTGGATTGGAGCCCTTGTCAATAGATTATCAAATCTACTTTCAAGCCAATACAGTACTTGTCTTGGGTGTTTTATAAGTGTGCCATAAACACAGTGTTCTCAATCTATACATACCTGACCAAAAGCTACTTTTTAAAAGTTTTTTTAGCCAAAAGCCTCTTTTCAAGACAACATTTGTGCTATGCATGGTGTTGATATAGAATCTCTTATCTCTAGCTCTTATCAGTGAAAACAGTGTGTGTGTGTGTGTGTGTGTGTGTGTGTGTGTGTGTGTGTGTGTGCGCGCGCGCGCAGTGTGTGCAGAATCTTCAGCTCCATTCCCAGGCCGCTCCCTGGGGACTTCTTGGGAGAAGGGGACATTTGTCCCCTTCCCCCGGTGTAGGGCTGCCCAGCTATCTTGAGCCAACATATATTCGGGGCAGCGTGGAAAGGGCCGCCAAGCCGCCTAGGAACGGCAATATTGCCACTGACATCCCTGTCCCCTCCCGGGCCGGCTCGGCCAACGGCCACCCTCACTCGCTGCCCGGCCCACCCTCCCCCTGCCCCTGCACCAACCAGTGCAACCCTTACCTTGCTCTGGTGGCTGCAAGTCATCAGCGCGGCAGAGTGAGGCCTGCCGGCCTGGGCGCCAGCAGGCCTTACTCCAAGGGTGCTGAAAATGCTCTTTATGATGCATTTACAGCACCCTTCACCTATGGAGCGCATGCTCCGCAGGCAGATAGCTCCGCAGGACTGGGCTGTGAGTGAGTGAAAATAAAGCGCACCCACTGGATCATTTAACTAAATCTGAAACTAGCAAATATATGCGAAACAGTATTCTAGGCTACTTTATTTATTTAATTTGAAATATTTATATTCTGTCTTTCTTTCCAAACCCAAGGCAACAATCACATTACTTCACATTAAAAAAACACAACAAATCAAGCAAATCAATATCTAACTACAAAACCTAGAAAAAACATAAGCAGATAAAAACACAGATAAGCAGCCAGATCGATGCAACCAAATAAGACTGAGGTTTGAACAAAAAGCAGCAACTAAGAACTAAAGAAAAAGAAAACAAATATCAAGACCTCACAGAACACTAGCACTAAGGGTCTTTTAGTCCTAGTCTCAAAGGGGTTAGAGTATCACAGGCTGGGCATCACAACAAAGAAGGCCCTGTAATGAGGTGCCATCAATTAGGTACATCTCCAAGGGTGATGGCCTCCACAACAGGGCCTCTGGCTATGAACTCAAAAGGCAGGCAGATTCATGTGGGCAGAGACTGCTTTCCTTTCCCTTTATTTTGTGTTTTGGGGAAATGCAAATTTCTGTACCAGAGACCTTTGGATAAAGTGTAACTTGTGAGTGCAAATGAAATTACTATTTGATCAAAAAAGAAACATTTGGACTACTAACTCTTGTGACAACAGTGTTTAATTAAATGAAGTTTAATATTTTAGAGACTATTTTGTTTGAGGAAGCTAAGCTAATGTTTCATTAATACTTTAGAAGGAAGTCAAAGTTACATGAGATTTTAAATGCAAAGACTTTTCTCTTTCATCTCCTCAGCCTCTGGGACATCATCGCTTGGGCTCTAAAAATATACTGTAGTTTAAGAATGGCTCAGACTGAAAACAGTACAAATGGGAATCCAAAATGAAGCACTACATTTAAACTCAAAAGACCCCCCCCCAAACAACAACAACAACAACAACAACAACAACAACAACAACAACAACAACAACAAAATCAGTTCAACTTTGTGATCAGGGAGGAGCCATAACTTAATGGTAGCACATTTGCTATACTTGCATAAAGCCCCAGATCATTCATTATTTTAATGTTATTGTTGTTCATTTTTAAAATGGGTTTTAATATGGTTTATTGTTATATTGTGTTATTATAAGCCACCTTGGTACACCCTTTAATGGGACAGAGAGGCAGCCTAGCCATTTTTCAAAACAAATAAATAACGACATTTCTGTTTTTATTTATTGTTCATATTTCTTTCCTGCTTCCCGATCAACAAATTGGTTCCTGAATTGGCTTACAACCCTAAAACATACATACATACAAAAACAAAACAAAACCAATCTTAACAATAAAATCGAGTTAAAACAATGACATCAATTTAGATGGCTACATGGAACTAAACTCCAGCAGTGAATTAAGCAACCACAACATCATTTAAAAACAAAATATGTCAGTCTAAGGGGGAAAATGTCCATCTTGAAGAGGTAGGCTTTGACTTTCTACCTAAGTGAAGGCAGTGAATTGGCCTGCCAGGCAAAGGAGCTCTTATAGAGAAGGTACCACCATGATGAAGAAGGCCCTCGCAGCGCAATCCTGTGCAAAGTTGGGCCGGCGGAGCAAGCACTCTGCTGGCCTAGGGTGTCACTAAAGTGCCGTAAAGCACTTTCACGGCACCCTTGGTGTAAACTGCGCCGACGCCAAGGCCTGCGCTGTTCACTCTGCTGCTGGCCCCAGACCTGGTCGCGGATGCAGGTAAGTGCTGTGCCAGGCGGTGGGAGGGCAGTGGGAGAGCATGGGGAGGGGGCGATTGGCCGGCCAGGAGGGGGAGGGATTATCGACGGGATTATCTGCCATATCCTCACCCCCTTCCTGGGCCTGGCCAGCCTTACACGGCCTCCCTGAACGTGCGCCAACAAAATAGGTGGCGCACATCTGAGGAGACCCATTGGGACTGCTGGGGCTGACAGCAGGGGAAAGGGACAAGTGCTCCACCAGCACGGGCCACATCCTGCGTAGAATGCAGCAGCTAGCCATTTAGACCGGCTGGTGCATCTTATGCAGGATTGGGCTGCCCATGTGAATGCATTGCAGTAATCCAATCCAGCCTCAGTGCATGGCATTTCTGGTTAGAGGCTCTAAAGTAGGAGGCCAGGGAAAGGCACTTGCCGAGGTCTCGGGGAACCTCTGCTAGCCAGTCAGTGGATAATATTAGAGAGGCCAATGGCCTAACAGAGTATAATTCATAGTCTGTGATTCATATTCGTATTCAGTTCATAGTATGTGAGATTACCACCCGCAAAGGAAAAATAAACAAACCCAACCCTCTCTTGTTACACAGCTGTTACCGGTCATGCTCTGGTTCACGTTTAACTTGCACACTTGTGAAGAGAGCTCTATTTGGGCAGGACATCTGGCTCAGTTGGTAGAGCGTTCGTCTCACAAATGCCTGAAGATCTGAAGGACAGCAGTTCAAGACGGCCAGAAGTCTGTCAGAGAGCTGCTGGCATGCCGAGCTGATAAGTTGCAGAGCCTCTGTGGGGGAGTGGAACTGCAGTTGCAGCACTTGAGTGGCAGTCAAGGTTGCCTGTCAGCTGAAGCGTGCTGAGGCGAACGTCAGAGAGAGAGAGAGAGAGAGAGAGAGAGAGAGAGAGAGAGAGAGAGAGAGAGAGAGAGAGAGCTGGACTGTGAAAGAAACCATCTAGAATGAAGGGTTCTATGAAAGACTGAAGGCAAAAGGAGAAGGGGAAGGCAAAGGATGAGATGGTTAGACAGCATCACCGATGCAACGAACATGAAAATGAGCGAACTCAGGAAGATAGTGGAGGACAGGAAGGCCTGGCGGGATATGGTTCATGGGATCACGAAGGGTCGGACACGACTTAACGACTGAACAACAACATGAAAGATTAGAACGTTATTATATTGTAAAAAACCCTTGGGGTTTAGAACAACCTGCCCATGTACACTGCCTTGAATTAAAGTCGGAAGAGAAATCCAATGACCAGAAAGACACTGTATATTATTATTATTAGTAGTAGTATTTGGGCCCTTATTTGCTATACACTTCCAGACTGGTCACCAGTCTTGCTAACAACACAATCCTATGCATGTCTCCCCAGATGTCAGGCCCATTGAGTTCAATGGGATCCACTCCAAGGTAAATGTATAGAGAATCCAGTCTTTAGAGTCACTTCATGTTATATATTTGGAGCTGGGGTTATTTTGTTACTCCTGTGGTACCTTCTTGCCTCCCCAGTTCTCGACGTTCATAGTTGCTATCCTTTATTTAAATATGCTCATCTGCAGAACAGTTCTCCAGTTGCTTGGGGAAAAAATATTACAGCTAAAAAATGTTGCCTGAAGCCATTTCACTTTTGTAAGTGAAATGGGTTTAGGCTGAATCAACACCTGGGTGGGAATCCACAGGAATACTGGAGGCAGTAATGTCAGTGATGCAGAAAGTGACACCACTGAGCTTAGCATTTCTATCAAGGAGAAATCCTTAACAGGTGATTAGGAAAGGCAATATTGACACCTGTAACATCTCGCTATTCAAGGGTTGAAACAAATGCAACAGTGGCCAGGGTAAGGTGCTTTCCAATGTACCATATGCACCCTGTCGTGTTTAAATGTGTTTAAATGATTACAATGTACGTTGATCAATTCCCATAGAGCAGTGTTTCCTCAAACTGTGGGGTCAGGACCCTCTTGGTGGGTCCCACAAAGCCTTCAGTGAAAATACTGGTGACTAATTGCCTCAAGCCCTCAGGCTATTCAAAAATCAGATAGCTGCTAATTGCCCTTCAAAGAGCTGAGCTCCTACAGTTTACAAGGAGCTGAACTCCTGCAGTTTGCAAGCTTGTGTAAATATAGATAAATGATAAATGTTTGAGTGTCTTTTTTTCTGGTGTTTCCCCCCCCCTCAAGTCCGTCAATGACAGGTAGTGGGGGCAGGTGAAGGCTGGGTCACATAACTAAGCCCCTCAAGCCTTCAGGCTACTCATTAGGGCTGCCTCATTATAAGAGATGGATTGAGTTTTTTTGCAAATAAATAAATAAATTTGCAACGATTTGAGAGTTATGGGATTTTCAGCCATGTAAAGTTGAAATGAAGAAATAAAGTTCTTACTAAAACCAGTGGTCTGTAGAAATTCCTTGAGATGAGGTAGCAGCTATAAGCGCTAGTATCTTCAAGCGCTGCTACCTCATCTCAAGGAATTTCTACAGACCACTGGTTTTAGTAAGAACTTTATTTCTTCATTTCAACTTTACATGGCTGAAAATCCCATAACTCTCAAATCGTTGCAAATTGTTACATGCCATGGGAACCTCCACACTCTATTGAAATAAATAAATAGCGCAATCCGACTTAACTTTTGTGCCGGTTTAACCAGCGGCGCAGCGAGAACGGGAGGCCCCAGAACGGAAAAGGGATTCAAATCCCTTCCAAACGAGGAATTCAAAGGGGATTTGAATCCCTTTTCCGTTCTGGGGCCTCCCATTCTCGCTGCGCCGCTGGTTAAACCGGCACAAAAGTTAAGTCGGATTGCACTGTTAATAAATCAAATATTACTTGTAAATAAATCAACATATTATTTCTTTCTACATCACCTTTCTTAAGTTCGTAAAACTAGGTGGGTCCCGATAGAGTGTCACTTTAAAAAGTGGGTCCCAGTGCTAAAACATTTATTGGGAACCACTTCCATAGAGTATTAGCACAGCAACAGTTTGTGGTCTGCAGGTGTGCTTCTGCCATGCTAACTTTACATGTGAATGGGCCAAGATACATGATAAGTACATTGAAGTGTGACAGAGCATGTCTGGAATGCAGATGGCATGCACCACTCAAATAACTTGTGTAAGATTGCTGATCTTGTAATGAAAATATATAACGTAAAAAGGTCTATCCCCCCCTCCCCTGCTGCCGGAACTAGCATTCCGATGGCGAACGCTTTATGGCTGTCGCAAATGGCCTGTCAGCAGCGTGCAGAACCACATGCAGCCAGCCCACCAGCAGCAAGGCTGAAGCAGCCCTATGCACAGCAATGAACTGCCAACAGACTGCTGACAAAGATATGTTGGTGGGAGAGACAGGGGAGGCCAGGGGAGGATGGAATGAGCTGGTGATGGGGGCGGGGGAGGGCAGATTGGGTCTGGGAAGGGGACAGGTTCAGCGGCAGTCGCCAAATCTAAACTCCCTTCCTGGACCCAGTCGTATGGCTAGGATCCACGAGGACCTGAGCCAGCAATTTTGCTGGCATGGGTCCAAGTAGACGCCCGCCACACTGCAAAGGCTTACCCCTTGGATCTGGTGCCAGTCGCATGCATCAGAGCCTTTCACCCATTTTTTGCCCTCCCCACCCCCTGGCTCTCTATATAGCTGGCATAGGTCTGAAGAGACACATAGGCTATCAGGGGGCCTAGGCAGAGGTAAGGGGAAAATATTGTCCCTTATCACTCACAGATCTCCTGGTTGCCCCCCCCCCCACCATAGCATGCAGCACACACCTTCATGACATGCCTGTATGCTACAGCATGGTGGGGGATAGGATTGGGCTGTAAGGCTGCAATCCTATATACACTTTCCTGGAAGTACGCCCCATTGAACACAGTGGGAATTAGTTCTGAGTAAACATGCATAGGATTGCACTGTTAATGAAATAATATGACACATCCATATGATTCCTTTTAGTTGAGCTCAGTTTTGCATGTTTATTCCATTATAATCCACCAAGGCCCCATAGGTGGTTTACAAAACAACCCTCAACAAATATATTCAGTGCAAAATTGTAATTAGTCCTGTTATACACCAGGAAAGAATGAAGTCATTTTTCCCCCAGCCTGCTTTGTCAAATCTTCTGTCTGCCCACCAACAGAAGTTGCATCACATGTTTGGTTGTAAGGCGCAGTGCTCATTTTACTCAGTGCTACCCAGGATATTTACAAGTCTATAACCACAGATATTTTAAGTCTTAATTAGTATTTTCAGTCTCTTTAAGCAGTATCATAAAAAATTCCTTGGTGATGTACAGCTTATAAAGAATGTTTTATACATAAGAATGCAGGCGCCTTTTTAGTTTAAAAAAATAATTACTCTACAAATGTCATAACCTGTCTGAATTCTAACCACTCAATAAAAGTTTGTTCTGTCTTTAAAAAGTAGATGCTAATTAATGCTGGATAATTTGAGTTCTGCTGGCTAAGGATGTTGTTAAAATTTAAAAATGTTTGCACCATGTCTCATTTGATCCTATTGTATTGCTTCACATTCGTTTTGATATTGATGTGTCTCGGGTATGTTTGGGAATTATCTTGAAGTTTGACTGAGAAAACCAAGCTGGGTTTTTTCAAGTAGGTAGATGGAACTGGTATGGCAGTAATACCTGGAGGTTGTGATGATTAACGGCGCAATCCTGCGCAAAGTTAGGCCTGCGGAACGCGTGCTCCACTGGCCTAAGGAGTCGCAAACATGCTGTAAATCACGTTTATGACTCCTTCGGAATAAGCGCCGCCGGTGCAGAGGCTGGCACCGCTCGCGCCGCTGATGAACCGGACCTGCACCGGCCGATACAGGTAAGGCCCACACGAGTCAGCGCAGGGGCATGGGGAGGGCGGGCAGGGGTGGCGATGGAGGGGACCATTGGATGACCCAGGCTGGGAGGGGGCAGGGATATCGGTGCTGGTTGCGCTGATATCCAGCACCCCCATCCCAGCCTGGGCTGGCTTTACACGGCTTCCTCGGATGCATGCCAGCTAAAGAGCCGGTGCGCGTCCAAGGAGGCCCATCGGGGCCCATGGTGCTATGATGTATGACCAATTTGGACAGAGTTGCCTACCTTCTGAATAGATTCATAGACTGGGGGTGTCTATGAACCAAATCTTTTAGCACAACATGAAGACTTCTGTATTTGAGATACTGAGTTTACATAATATTTTAATCTGCCATTTTATTCTATTACTTCTGCTTTATGCTGTTTTATGTTATGATTTTTATGGCATTGTACTTATCATGGTTTTCTGTTTAAAATTTGCTAGCCACTCAGGGTGGTACTGCCTGAAAAGAAGGATTTAAAACATATGAAATAAATCAATACCTGCATAAAGATCACATGTTTATGCACATGTGTAAAAAAATGGTTAGTAGGAAACAACTCTACTCATGTACACACTACAACTGTTAACATGTGTGAGAGAAAAGTGTTAAGAATTACTAGTACATGCTAGTAAAAGCACAATTTGCCAAGGTCCCCTGCCTGTGTACATAATTTATCAAAAACAAATCCATCCAGATTCCCATATTAACTTCATGTGTGGGTTTTTCTCCATTTATGAAATAAGCTCAATCCTGCCCTATCCTGAGGCAGCCCAATGTTTCCTCTAGTAGTGTAGTACTGTCAGTCCTCACTGGTCGCTCTCCAGGGCTCAAGGGCTTTCACAGTCCCGCTACTCAAATACTTTAATAGAGCTGTCAAGGATAAGGCCTAGCACCTTCACATTAGACAATGTGCTCTATCATTGACCCATGCAAAGAGATGTCCCTTATCTTCTACCCACTATATTTAGAAATATATAAAATAAACAATTGTTTTTTGTTGAATTGTGGCACAGACATTCAGAAAAGATTCATATCAAGTTACCTGTGGATCTCAAAATACCAAGTAATTCAAAGCATGCCTTTTCATCACTTAGCACCTGCAACATCAAAGCAATAAGGTTTATGCATGAATGGGTCATCACAAATCTTATATCATGGATGGAATTTTTTCATCGTCTGAAAGGCAGTGCTTTTCACTAGAGTCATTCCTGACATTCAGCGGTTAGCTTCATAAACTGTAGAGTGTAGAGCAATAAAGTGTAGCCAAATACAGACGGATATGCATGTGTGAACCAGTCCTTAAGCTCTTCAACATGGACAGGGAGATGCAAAGTGGTGGGTGCATGGAGATTGTTCCTCCATTGAAATGAAAGGGGAAGTCTTATGAGAGGTAGCAGTGTGAGCATCAGAGCCCAAAACAGTTCAGCAAATCGGTCCGTAGGCAAGTTGGCTATGAAGTTAGGAAATTTGACCTGAAGATAATGTCATATGTTTACTTCCCAACTGGCAAATCACTGTCTTGGTTTCACTTTCTGTTTCTGATATGTAAAATGGAGGTCACTGCCAGAGGTTTACTTAAGGCTGTGTACGATAAGGGAAATGCTGATAGTTTCTCATTGCCATTGCTATCTGGTGGGCTATAAATAATAATAAATTAACTTGTGTAAATCCATATAATCTAATTGGCTTCAGTGTCAATTATATCCAGGTCTGGTCCTATGAAGAAATCATTGCTGCGGGACAAAGCAATAGTCCTGAAAATTATGAAGCCTTGGCTTATGAAATCTGTCTCAATATATTTCCATTCTGACTCTTTCCACAATCATTTTCTCACCAAAGCCCCAGTGCATAGGAAATATCTATTTCATTACAGCTTATCAATGCCTTTTAAAAAAAATCCCATTATTTGCACGGCATGAGGGCTCTAGCTGTTTGACCTGAATATATTAAAATATTGTAATGTTTTGTTACATATCCCAAGATTAAAAAAAAAAAACCCAAAACAGGACATCGCTTATTAGCTTTCCCTTCCATGTCTCTTATAAAGGTTTGTTTGACAGAGCATAAGATAGTGGTAAAATCCTAAGGTAAAGGTTAAACTCTGTTTTATTATGTTTACAGGATTTAAAGGGTAAATCAGGAAGTGCTTATTTAACGTTGGAGTGAAAGTGGTGGATTAGTAACCAAACCGAGACTTAAAAGCAGCCTTAATCCTTAAAAATCTCTGAGGGTGAAAGGTCACTCTTAACACCACATCAAGCAAAGAATGAAGCAGACAGAAGCTTCTGTTTCATCATTGCCCAGCTAATCCACTGAGGAAATGAGCCGTGCTGTTTTTTAGCTAGGTAAACTGCTGCAAAAACTAAAGAAACGAATGGAGAACAAATGGGAAGTAATTAAAGCAGCTTTATTCTTTGTCTGTAATACTGAAAAGAGCAAAAGGAAGGAATTTTAGAGAGCGACTAAAAAAAAACTGGCCATCATGAATTTAAAATTAAATATTTTCATTCCATTTTTATTCATGAAATTAAAGGCTTGTCACATGTCCTGGCTAAAGGGTCAATTCACATGTTTATTTTCAAGGTGAAGCATCTATATATGCATCTTGGTCACTATATAATTTTCCCCCAGGAAAGCATTTGTGTGAAAATCCATCTTAAGAAAAGTCTTAACAGGGTCAGAATAGCGGGTTAGCTTAAAATAGGTTTCCCAAATATTTTGCTAACCATCAAAAATAGCAGCTTGATTTTGTTCCAATGGTTGGTTCTGTCCCTCAATCCAGAAGCAAAACTGCCTCTAGCGCTCAACAGCCCAGCAAGCTCACAAGGCCTCAGGATGCAAAAGGTCTTGTGAGGAAGAGATAGTTTCATTGTTGCCCCTCCAGAAGTCTCTCTGAGGGGTTGAGCCTATACAATCTCTGCAATGACATGAATAGTCCTAGGCCCAGATGGATCATTAACTAGAGACAGTCTTCAGATAAGTCTGTAGTTATTATTCCACCAATCTCGTTTTCCTTCCCTGGGCCTTTCTAGTGCATTGTACGCAGTAAATAGTTGAATTGTGCTCTTCTTCTTCCATATCAAGTATGTGATACACAGCACAATCCTATTTATGTCTACTCAGTAGTAAGTCCCATTATGTTCAATGGGGCTTACTCCCAGGAAGGTTAGCATAGGATTGCAGCCACAATCTAGTAACCTACGCAATCAATTTGGTTACCACATTTAGAATCTGCTCATCACTCTTTTAATGTACATGTGGTTTTCAAGTAGTAGGTCTGAGTTCTTTGTCGAGTAAGGCTTGACTCCTATACACACTTACCTGAGAGTAAGCACCGTGGAAAACAATGGGATTCACTTCTGAGTAAACGTGTATAGGCTTGTGCTATAAGGGCCACAAGAAGGAATGTCATAAACGGTTCATGCATTTTAATTTAGACCCAGTTTGCACAAGCTGTGGAATGATGTGGAAGAATCCTGAGGTGGGACTGCTTCACTTCACGTGGCAGGCTGGGATGACCATTATTGAATGCTCCCTGCATAAAAGAAAATCCTTGTAAGTTTGAAAAAATGCCATCAGGAAGAATACCACCAGGAATTATTCTTATTCATCATTAGGCTTACCAGATCTCCAACCGGGACAGAGTTGTAGACCTTTAGGAGAAGGAATGTGGACAGGTGTAGCTTGTTAAACCTTAGAGCACAATCCTAGGCATGTCTACTCAGAAGCAAGCCCCACTGAACACAATGGGGCTTGCTTCTGAGTAGACATGCTTAGGATTGTGCTTTAAGGTTTAACAAGCGACACCTGCCCACATTCCTTCTCCTAAAGGTCTAGCACTCTGTCCTGGTTGGAGATCTGGTAAGCCTATTCATCATCATCCATCATCATCCATCATCCTCCATCCATCGTCATCATCTACTGCTTTTCATCAAAACAATGTTCCAAGTGGTCTACATAGCAAAATAAATGAAAAGATGGTTCCCTATCCCAAAGGGACTCACAATCTAAAAAGAAACACAAGGGAGAAACCAGTAAAAGGCAGAAAGTCCCAGGGAAAGACCCCATGGCCAATCAGCATCAACGTTATTGAGCTGGATGGATCAATGGCCTGATTCCAAACAAGGCAGCATCCTATGTAAGAGAACCGCCACATAGAAAATGCCTCTTTGCCCAGTTAGCAGAGGTCATGTGGCTTATCTCAATCTGCTTCCTGCTTTGCTAGTTTTCTACTAGTGGGAAGGTTTTACACAGGGAAACATTCAAAGTGCTTTTACCCACTTGCAGTCTGAAGTGGTATAGTCCATTATACTACCTCAGAACTCACCCCTTCAATTTCTTCATTCCACCGCACCTGTAGACTAGGTGTACATTCTGTGACAAGGAATAGTTTTTTTTTCAGCGTTTGAGAAAAGTAATGAAGTGTAAGCATACAAATATGGATGTTATGACAATATATAAAAAAACATTTTGGAAGAAGTGTCACAACATATCCTGCCTTTTTTATTTTACAATTTTAATGCTCATGTAATAGAAGGAATTTTGCATACACTCAATTTACTTCAACAAAAGTTGAGCTTCAGGGTTCCCAAGCAGGTGGGATAAGGAGACACAGGTAGCTCTGAATGCTGGCAATGCTTCATAAAGCATCGTAAGTTATATATGAAGTGTTTTAGAGTCCACTGTTTTCTAAATGTTCCCGCTCTTTGGGTAGACAAATCTTAACTTTTCCTGAATGATCAATATAAAAGCAGAAAGCTCTCCCATATTTCAGCTACCAGGGAGGAAAAAAAATTTCAATATGAACAGTCTTTTCAATATTTATGCCAAGCCAGCCATTATTAAATCACTGGGAAAAAAAGAAGATTGTGCTGTAGTTTCATCATATAAAACAGCCCAGGCATTCATCTTATAAAATTGCTTCACATAGACTGATGAACTGAGCTCTTTTTGGACATATAAGGATCTGATTTTTTCTTGCCTAAGGTGTTTATGACGCATTTGGTCGCTAATAGCTTATGCAGTTCATTTTTTTTCTGAACAGAACCTGTGGTTTAAGCATTATGCTTAGTATGTGTTACGATATTACTTTTTCTGCTTTAAAAAATAAACCCTGCAGAGTGCTTTGTGCGAAATATAAAGAGCTTTTTTGGGGGTCACATGGTCTTCTGTTCTTCCCCAGCAGTTGTTCTTGCCTCACTTTCTCATTTTGATCCAACAGTTTGTTCAATAATAGGGTTAAAAAACAAAACAAAACAGAGCTGAAATGGAATAACGTGGAAGATATGCATTTGTTTGGAGCTACACTGAGGTTACTACACCTCAGCTGGCCTGCAATACCGGCATCCTAGTCCTATAAAGCCAGCATGTAGTTGTTATACTAGCACAGTAGTCATGATACCACCAACCTCAGCATCTACAAATCATAAAATGACACTGTTAATCCCATTGAGTAAATGCTAGAGCTCTTTAGTCAAACATCTGTCTAATTAGTTCAAATTATTATGTAAAACGTATTTCTTATTTCTTGGCCAACTGTTTTCCCCAGATCCATCCAATCTCCTCTTACGTGCACCATGGGGTCCCTACACTGCCTGAGTTCTCTCTCTTCCCCCCCCCCCAATGATTTTTTTTCCCCCTTGACTCCTCAAGATACTAGATCAGCGCAATTCTTTTTAACATTACCACCACCCCTTCTGTTGTCATCTCTGGAGGGAAAGTGCTTTATAGACTATGGGCAAACTACACTTGACATCTAATGCATTATTGGCCCTGATGGGCTTAGCTTTCCTCCTCGGGAAAATAGCAGCCACAGGGGTGACAAAAACGGAAATCTGAATCAGGATTTCAATCCTGCTGTCGTTATCCTGATCCAGATTGATCCTCCCACTGGTGGGGCTTCTGTTGACTAAAGAATAACTAAGCCCACCAGGGCCAATGCATTAAACATCACATGTAGTTTGTGATGCAATCCCATTTGGTCCCGCGGTATGACTTTCCCAGAAGTCCCAAATGTCAGTCTGATCCACATGTCTAAGGAACCCACATGTAGAAACAATCACCTGCAGAAAATTTCCCAGGTGTACCTTGCACCTGGTGCACAGGCGGTGCTTTAGGGACTCAACGGGACTTAAGGTCAACTCAACTCGTCCATTTACTCCTATGTAAAGCATGGACCTGACAACACAAGATTTCAAACAAAAACATAGTTGTGTTTTACACACAGCTCCAGGGCTTTAAGGGTGTTTAGGGGGATGTCTCACCTAAGTGTACCTCAAGTTTCAAGTCCCTTCCTTCAAGGGTTTTCTTTTATGGCCTTTTAAATTCTTGAAATACGCAGATTTTGTTGTGAGTTCAGCATGAAAGTGCTCAAACAAACATAGTTGTGTTTTACACACAGCTCCAGGGCTTTAGGGATGTTTAGGGGGATGTCTCACCTAAGTGTACCCCAAGTTACAAGTCCCTCCCTTCAAGGGATTTTTTATGGCCCTTTAAATTCTTGAAATACGCAGATTTTGTTGTGAGTTCAGCACGAAAATGCTCAAAAAACATAGTTGTGTTTAACGCACAGCTCCGGGGCTTTAGGGTCATTTAGGGGGATGTCTCACCTAAGTGTACCTCAAGTTTCAAGTCCCTACCTTCAAGGGTTTTTTATGGCACTTTAAATTCTTGAAATATGCAGCTTTAGTTATGAGTTCTGCATGTAAAAGACCAGTGAGTTGTTTCAGCAACGCTTACCCATAAAGTCCCGTTGAGTCCTTTGAGGTATGCCTAATGTTGTGCATGTGTACAGCTGTGTACAGCTGCTCCCCTGCACCTGAGGTGCTCCAAACAAGGTGGATTCAAAAGCCAGGGCCCTGGCCATGAAAACAAAGCCAGAGTTTCATTTTTAATTTCAGTGAGGGGGGGGCCTGCCCCCAATTCCGGGGCATCATTTTCCCTAAAAACAATGATCTTTGCTCCTCTGGGGGGGGTCAGTGGGGTGATCCTAGAACTCTGAAAACTGCTTTATAACATAGTTTCATCTGTCTACTTTCCACAAAACAAATTTCAGAGAATTTGGGGAAGCCATTTTTTTTTACTATTTAGTTTCGGGCATACCACAGAGGACTCAACGGGACTATATGGGTTTTAACTGAGGGCAACTTGCTCAAGTTCACCAAAGAAGTGTTACAGCTGAGCTGTCAAAGAGAATTGAAGCTTTTCTTTCAGCCTCTTAATGCTGCAGGAAAGGTGGGATTTCAGCAAATTTAGGGCCTTCTTCCTCATACTACAATATATAAAGAAAAGCCCAGATAGATTATTGTGAGGTGTTCTGCAAGAGGGACTGCCTCTGAAAAGTTTTTAGAAAATTTAGTTGGTTCTGAATGCAGCATCTGGCGTCTGGCTTGATAGTTTGTTGATACTCCCAGGAAAGTATTACAGTATAGGGTTGCAGTGGTAGAGTGTGACCCTAGGAAGTCCCTAGTTCAAGTCGTACCTCAGCCATGAATTCACTTGGTGAACCTCACAGGATACTCTTCTCTCAGTCTTAGCTCCCCATCTGAAAGATGTGAGTAATAATACTGACCTACTTTAGGCTACGCACAGATCTGCCAGCCAAAAGGAGCAGGCGTTGGCCTTTCTGCTGCAAGGCGTTCTCTCCTTCCTAGCCTTCACTTCCCAAAGGACACATGGAATGTCTCAGGACCATGGTCTTCTGTGCCCCTCCCTCATGTTAGACACAGGCTGTTTGTGTTTCTTTTTGTCTTCAAGTGCCTTGCATATATTTATCTGTTCAATTATTTGATAGGCTCTTTATTTTATATAAAAAAAGCTTTGTTTTAAACTTTTAGGATGTCCTTGAGAAGGTAAGGAAAGAGGCTTTGTAACTGATCCATGGGCCAGTAAATCAATAAAATATGAACCCGTTTTTTCCCTTGAGCTCAGGGTGCCCCTGAGCTCCATCTGGGGTGAACGTTGTACATATGCCCAAATGTGGCAAATGCACTTCCCCAGCAGCCTCACGACTCAAATCATGAATATCTCTGTGTGTCCTTATCAGACTGCTGTAAAGTTGATGGCTAAATGCTTTCAATAATTGAAATAGGCTGTATTATGGGGAAGGCACAAGCCAGGCCCCCTTCATCCTTCCATTACTGCTCTGTGAATGATGGCCATTTCCTGATGCCAATCCTCCCTGCTTCCTACACACATGGAAAGCTACACTCAGGACCAGCCCATCTATAAGGCTCATAAGCTGGTTGATGGGAAGCACCCACTTCCCTTTGCCCATGTGCCTCCACTCAGTTGTGTTGCTTGAGGTGGGGTGGAACGGTACATTCCGCACTGTGCTAACCTCCATTTACTCCCCGGCACAAGGCGGCCCCGCCCCCTTGCCGTCGGAGCCATTCAGTGCAGCGAAGGCAACGCACAGGTGGTAGATCAGTCCCTCTGAACAAAGTGGGACTTACTTCTGAGTAGACGTGCCTAGGACCACACATGCCTAGGATCCTGTTAGCCACAACACAACGTCAGCTCTTCAACATTCCAGATGCTTGTGATCGACACGTGTCTTTTTGTGTTTTTTTACCTGGTGTGAATTTCAGGAGCTCAGGGAGTTTGTCCTGAAACTGATTTCCTTATACATTCCTTTGGCAGGCACTCAAATTTGTGAGACTTCAGAAGATGGCACACTAAAATGCAAAGAGTGAAGCTTGATTTTTCTCTTTTTGCTATGGAATTGCTTCTGGGCAGATAGGATTGCGAGGATCAAAAAGACCTATTTTCCTATAACAGCAAACCGAAATCCCAAGAAATGAGAAACTGTTATTAATCACAACTGAGCAGGGCCAGGAAAAAAAAAACTTTTGTATCTTTCTTTATAGAAAAGAAAATGTTTTTACTATCGCCAGAGTCTGTAATTTTGGCCACCCTAAACATATTTCTCATGCAAGTTTTAAAACTATCATTTTTTAAATGTTTATTATGACTTATGCACAAAAATACATTCAAGAAGCTTTATAGGTCCTGAAGTATGACATCTTTTCTTCCACCACACCCTAATACTGAGGGTCATAATTCACTTATAAAGATTGATAGCTGGCACTTGACTTGAAGTTGTTTAGTGATTGCATGAGAATTAAATTACAATTATCTTCTCACCAAAGGAGTTAGCAATTGCTGCAGGCTAAGGCTGAGCGGGAGTTAACGATGAATCATGTGTTTGCAGAATCATTATACTTTTCAATGAAATTAGTAACTTCCTTGCAAATTAAATTAATTACACCCAGTATAAAATCTTTATTTTGAAAAATAACCCAGCATATGAAGGATTAAAAAATAGGGGATCAACTGGCCACTTGCACATCTATGTATGTTTCTCCACTGCCTCCTTTTGGTGTCTTACTGCCTTGCTCGAAGATTTGTTGCTCTGTAAACAAGGGCATAGGATAAGGCATGCCACCTGCTGTGCCATGACTATGCCATAATAGATGGAGTTACTCCAGTTTTTGAGGGCTATCACACTAACAAGCCAGCAGACATAATGGTGCTGATTCTATTGGTATCAGACCAAGATTCATCACCTCTGCTAACTTTTGATAAGTTTGGATGCCTGATGACGCCTACAGCGACATAGATTTGATTTGACATCTTCTTTTCATGAAGTTCATTGCAAACATACAATCATTTTAGGGTGACCCTAATAATGCACTGCAGTGCATTATTGTGATTGTCTAACATGCTAGTGCCCATTATTTTTTCTAGTTCCATCTCTGAAATCTACTGTCTTCAGAAAACAAACATACACACACACTCACACATAGACACACAATACAAACCAACCAACCAAGAAGACATTCTACAGAACTCAGGTGCCTTGCATTTGTAACTCTTGAGAGTATGAACCAGTGGAACTTCCATTTGTATACAATGGGCTCTGAAATATTTCCACAATAATACGAGATCTAATAATAATAACCAAATAATGGTTATTTGGGTCCAGACAGTGGATAAATAGTGTAACAGCCCAATCCACCGGAACTTTCTGGCGCCGAAACGAGCGTTCTGGCACCGGAAGGAGTTGCAAACGTGCCATAAAGCATGTTTGTGCCTCCTCAAGAGCCAGGAAGGCCGGCTCCTGCGCTGGGAGGACCCCGCCGTCACCAGACCCAGGTAAGTTTGGATCCAGTGGACGTGGAGGGCGGATCGCCGGAGCCAGGAGGGTGGCCATTGGCTCCAGCATCCCGGGAGGGGGAGGGGGAGGGGGACAGCCTTTGGCCGTATCCTGACCCCCGTCAGGCGCTGGAGACTTTACACGGCCTCCTCTACTTCCACCAGAAAAATAGCTGCCGGAAATCCGAGGAGGCCGATAGGGCCTAGCCCCGGTTACACTCGGGGAAGGAGACAAGCATCTCCTTCCCCGAGTAGACCTCCCACCAGGCAGCCAAGCTGGCTGCCAGATCTTAGTTAAGATTGCGCTGTAAAACAGCTTTGTTTTAACTGAACTGTAATGTTCCTTTCTGCCATTCTCAAATTTTGAAATTGGTCAAAATTCATGAACACCAGGATGCAGGCTAGTCAAATTCAGAAACAACAGCAGGTCTGCTCATGAGTTTGGATCACTGGACGGATGAATGGAACTTACGCATCTATCAGACACTGTGGCTGAACAGTGAAAAAGAGGTTGGGAGGAAGCAGAGTCAAACCTTTCTCCCTCCTCTCTTCCTTTTACAGCATGTCACACATCCCTTGTTACATTGGTTTTCCTGCCAGAGGAAAAGAGTTGTACATACCCAACAACAACAGCAACAACAAAACTACAGGAAGCAGGCTTGCATGGAACAGCACGCATTTTACGGAAATATCTGTGAATATCCCAGGGCCTTAAGAATGACCCAATATTCAACAGGCCAAATTCAGCCACCAACAGGTGGTGGGCTATGTATCATCATCATCATCATCGTCATCGTCATCGTCATCGTCATCATCATCATCATCATCATCATCATCATCATCATCATCATCATCATCATCATCCCAAAGTGCTGAAATTAAACTGTCCTAAGAGCTATTTATTCCAATTGAATTGTTAAATATTTCTATACTAAAATAAATGGTATTGAAATCATGTTGGTCGTTTGTGCTCTAGGAAATACCAGAGAGGGATTTTTCCTTCAATTGCTTATGTACATCAAAGGAATAAATCCAGAAATTACAAGTTTACATGGAATAGATAGAGCAGTAAGATTACCACTGGTGAGCAGAGGTACTGATTTAGATATTAGCAGTGGTATACAAATGAGTGATAATCTGTTTTTAATGTGGTACTTTTTCATATGATACCACAGTATCATTTAGTCAATGAAAACGTATTTGAACTATCATCTGCTGCGCTCGTAAAATAACTCACCCCCTCTCCCATATCCTGGGAATGACATGGTGACAGCTCTTTCAGGTTCTCCACACCACAAAACCCACCTTTTTCATGAAGCTTTGGCTGAACTCTTTGGTCCTCATAATAATAATAATAATAATAATAATAATAATAATAATAATAATAATAATACAAAGAAGAGAAGAGTGGAAGAAGCATTTATATAGTACTCTTTAGGTGTGCAAAGTGCTTCACTTTTATTATCGATGGAATCTTTGCAACAACCCTGGAAGGTAAGTCTCATTATACCCATATTGCAGCTGGGCAGTTTTGCCTCTTCCTTCCTATGGTTTGTTGAGGGCCCTGCCTCTTCCTGATGTTATTCTGTAAGATGCCATTTACACTGAAGGTGTCATGTTAATAATAATAACAATCATCATCATCATCATCATCATCATCATATGTGAAAGGCCACCTGGGTTTTTTAACAGCAGTTCCAAAACAGTTTCATATATGATGCCAATGATTTGTAATGGGATTAACATGCTTGAACGCAAAGTGACATCTCACTCACCAAAATAAATGACCCTGAGAAGGTATGGCTGAGAAGCTACGAAGACCAGGCCTTAAACGGGAGCACACACAGATGCAAGCGTACAGTATCAAATCATTTCAAAATCCTGTATTTTAAAAAGCAAGACGCATTTGCTGACTGTATTCTTTGACATGGACCTCCAGCATGCGGGTGTTCTTCCCCCCCCCCCACCGTCTCCTCCTTCTTTGCCTTCAGTTTGTTATTGGCAACACTCTGCAGAGGTGCTTAAACTGGTGAAGAACAATATTATCCTCATAAAAAGAGGCAAAGCTTGGTTTATAGTGATGAGTAATCCAATAAAACAGTGGAGCAAAATCAACGTGCAGGCTCTGCAAATGAAAGCGAGAGATGTTTCAGATTTCTTTCCCCTTAAGCACTTGGATGATGCAGTCATAATAAAGAACCCCAGACATGTCATGCTCAGTAGCAACCATGGCATGCCAACAAAGCCTGGTGTGTCTTTTTGCAGACATCAGGTCATCCTTAATTAAAGCTGTGTAAACCAATTTGCACAGCCGGTTTTCTGGAAAGCAAAAACTTTTGGGGGTTATTGCAAGGGGTTTTGTTTTGTTTTTAAAAAACGACTATTTGTAGCAATCATAAAAAAAATGGTTTCCATTTGTTGGAGGGCTGACTGGGGAGAAAAGGAGCATCAGCGAGAAGAAGTGATAATTCTCTAGAGAGGCAAAGCATTTTCAAAAGCATTCAAGGAGTTAAGGGATCCAATAATCCACTGGCGTAAAACCCGCTGGTGTAAAAAGGGGAAGTTGCATTGATTTACAACCGTATAAACTCTTTGCCCTCTTATAATGCATTTCAGGCTGGAATACTTCTTGAACAAATGTGTTATGTTCTCATGATGCCAAGTAGTTTCCCATTCCTCTGTTGCTATTCTGGAGTTTGCCAACTGAAAAGTTGTCTTTTTTTTAATCATCGTCCTTCCTGGGATATTAAAAAATAAAACAGGAAACTACTTTCTAGACTCCGTACTTGTAACAAATGCAAACAAGCTCATACATTTTTCTTTATAACGTTTTACCTTTTCACTGTGCCGTATGCATAAAATAAAACATTGGGTGGGATTAATGTGTCTTTGGAAAACCCAAAATGATGATTTACACATTCTTTAAAGTTTTCCAAGAGTGATCAATTTTTTATGTAAAGAACAGAGTAATATAGAGGTCACAACCAAAACCAAAACACTGGACTTCATCCAACAATCTGTTCTTTTTTAAAGAATCCTATGTTGGCAAGTTAACTAAAATTTTCCAAGGAAAGAAATATGAAAACCACAATATTCATTTTGTAATGAAAATACTTAGTGCATTACTTTTGGCTGTGTCACATTCAAATCTTAACTAAAAATGAACATGCTCTTCTTGCCTCCTCAAGTTTGTACCACTCATTCTTGGAGAAAGGTATCCTCCATGGCCAAGATTACAAGATTTGTAAGATTGCCATTTTTTTAAAAAAATAAAACTGTTGGTATGCAAATTGCATGCCAAGGTTTTTTTGATCAACCGTTATTCTAAACATATACAGATTGCTTTCACAGTTCCAAAATCTGATTCCTGTCAGTATCAAGGCTGGCAAAGAAGCAGGCAGCAGGTAGAAGCAAGAAAAGAAAGTAGCCTACAAGTCATGGTTAAGATATTTGATGTGTTTTAGCTTAGAAAAAAGAAGACTTTTCAGCCCAATTTCAGCCCTATCTTTACACCTTGCGATGTAGCAAGGCCAGTGCAGTCAACGCTGCATCCAGGGTACAAAGAAGTGGGCTGGAGGTCACCTGGGGGTAAGGGAACGTTCATTCCCTTATCCCGGGTAAAGCCCCAGCTACCCAAATGGGTCTCCTCAGATCTGCACAAACTATTCCGCTGGCGTAAATCTGGGAGCCCTGTGTAGGGCAAACCAGCAGGGGAGTAGAATTCGGTGTGCACCACTGCCACCGATTCCGCCCCCCTTGCCCGGTTCAGTCGACACCGTTGCTGACCTCCTCCCGTGCTGAGCGGCACGGACTTACCGGCTCCTTGCTGCCCACCATGTGGATCCAGCGCTCTGGTGCCGATGTAGGCCTCTATGCCGGCCTGGAGCCAGTGCAACTGCCTTATGGAAGCTGACCTTTTGATCTCTTTTTGTAAAAAAATACATTATGTTTCTTCTTCTCGGTGCACTCAAGACATACAGTATATCTAACTAGCTAGGTGATTATGTCTTGCATCTGAAGAAGTGGGCACTGGCCAATAAAAACTCATGCCACTATAAATCTACTTATCTTTAAATTGCCCCAAGACACTGTTATTTATTATGGAAATCATGAACTTCATTTATTTACTCGAGAGTAAGCCCTACTGAACCCAGTGGGATGTACTTTTGAGTAATCATGCTTCGTCTGTGGCTGCACCTCCTTCTGCCATGGCTATGTCTTCACACAGTTTATCAAAAATCCCCCTGCTCCAAGTGGTCAAAATAAATTACTTTGGCAGTCCATCCCATAAACTGCTTTGGGATTCAAGAAGAAGAATGCCGTCACTGCCTATAGAAATCTGAACAAAGAAACTGCAGTTCCCAATTAGTCCCTCACATAATTACCAACGCTGTTCAAGTTGTAACAGGTACACGGGGGATAGACAGCTCAGTGCTGTGATTTTATGCTCCTCTTGCTGTGCTTATTTTCACAACAGCATTTCTGCCGCTGTACATCAGTGCGAACATAATGGCTGTTTAGCGCAAATGTTCCGATGTCACGTCGACATGCTTTCATAATTTGGAGGTGTTTCTCCAACCTTGAATTTATGGAGAGATTTCTCTTTTAAAAAATGCAGGCATTTCTTAAGCACTCTGTTTGGTGCAGAACGAAACACAGCCCTGAAACAATGTCGACAAACCACACACTATTTTCAGTAAGAGACTCGCCATTGAATGCATGATAATACACAGATGGGTAACTTTTCTAGTTACTACATGCCTTATTCCAAGGCACAGTTCTCTCTTCCTGCTCTTTCTTTTATCTTAATGAAACAGCCAGAGGGAGTCTCTTTAGGGCAGCTACTGGAAAAGTAAACTGCCCCTTTAAAAAGTGTATTGGCGAGTTTGGACGATACTTCCGAACCAGCCCTGCCCACACATGATGCAGGACGTGAATTTTAAAGTAGTATCTATGTCGCATGTAAGTGGTGAGTTTGGAAAATCCTCCATCCCATTATAAAAATTGGAAGGGCATATTGAGAGGGGAGTGGGGTATTCTTGTTCACATCCCATATCACATGTGGACAGGACTGGTTTGGAAGTACTGTATTTTCCGAACTCGCCCCAGAGAACTAGTTTCAGCCAGTTCCTAACAACTACGCTAGGAGGAGGCTAGGCTGGTTCACAGCAAATAGTTGTCTTGTACTTAGAATGAAACCATTTTAATTTGAAGACTCCCTTTATTTTAATAACTCTGAGTAGAACATAACAGCTGACAGCTGACTCCTCCTTCATAGCGCATAAACTACTTCTCCCTCTATCAGAGCATCTGATTTAGAATACCTTAGGACAATAGTTATTCCCTCTTCAAGGAAGTCCAAGTTCTTGTTCAAATATCAAAGATGATATGGAATAGAAGCAAGTTCCACTACATCAAAGACAGTACGGAGTAGAAGCAAGAACCTCCTGAGATCTTGTTCCCTTGAAATCCCTTGAAGGCTTCTGCTGCATGGCTGTTTGTCCCAAGGCTGCACTTTTAGAGCCTAACTACATGTTACACTTAGGGCACAATCCTTTACAACTTATGCCACTGGCTGAGCTCTGCTCAATCCTATCCAATTTATGCCACCGGTGTAACCAGTGGTGCAGTGAGAACGGGAGGCCAGATCGGAAAGGGGATTCAAATCCCCTCCAAAAGGGGAATTTAAAGGGGATTTGAATTCCCTTTCCGTTCTGGGGCCTCCCATTCTCGCTGCACCGCTGGTTACACCGGTGGCATAAGTTGGATAGGATTGCACAAAGGTGTAGAACAAACTCATGATGAGAGAGGTAGCAGTGCCAACTTTTGGAGTGCTGTGGTGCAAGAGCCTACTTCTTTCCCCATCCACTGTTTCTTCTCCCCACAGCGGTCTTTTCCAGCACCTTTTTCCCGCCTGGTGCTCTAAACATGTGTATGTGAGAGTAAATATACATTTCGAATCCAGTGGCGGTGGAACAGCTGAGTACAATTTGGAACAAAGAGCCAGTGAACAGGGAAAAGGTTAAGCATGCCCTTGATACTTCTTTGCTGAATATTGCCTGCTCTCAAAGCCTATTTTACTTACCCAAACAGCAACTATGTTCATTGCACACATTTGTATATAACATCTACTTAGAGGCAGAAGACAATCCCATCTTCTCATTGGGTGGAGGCCAGGATTTTATGTTGTTTTCCATCTCTGCTCACTCTCCTGCCTGTTCTTATTCATCTGTTGTTAGCAGAGATCAGAAGAGAAGTTCTTATTCTCTTTGTCTGCCGCTATCCTTTTCTTTTACTTTTCTCTTGGTACAAGTTTAATTTCTTCATACTACATATACAGCATATAATTACCGTATTTATTGGCGTATAAGATGCACTTTTTTGTCTAAATTTGTGACCTAAAATAGTAGGGTGCGTCTTATATGCCAATACTAAAAAAATCCCTTCCCCCCCCCGGCCCGTTTTAAAGCATTTTCGGGCTTACCGTGTTTGTCGGGTTTAATTTATGCACGTGCATGAGTTGAGCTTCTCAGCAGCCAGCAGAGGGCACTGTGCTCCTCAGTTCAGTTCAGCTGAGCTGCAGAGGGCCTGCTCTTGAATGCAGCATGGGTAAGCTTCTGAACTGGGCCTAGTTGGGGAGGCTTTGGAAACTGTGATAGGTGGGGTGGGGTAAGAGTTGAGTCTGGGGTGTTTTCTTTTTTTTGTACTTTTATGTTTACTTTGGAAATTGTGCATGGGTGGGGTGGGGTGGGGAAAAGAGTTGAGTCTGGGGGTTTTTTGTACTTGGAATTTATGTTTACTTTGGAAACTGCATGGGTGGGTTGGGGGGAAAAGAGTTGAGTCTGGGTTTTTTTTGTACTTGGGATTTATGTTCTGGTGCATTTTGTTCATGTGTCTTATTGCTGTGTGTTTTAAAAGAGATCCAGGTATTTTTGTGCAATTTATGTAAATTAGCTAATTAAGCAGTCAAGCGGTAAGTGGCCAAGTGACCCAAAAATGCTTTAAATCTTTTTTTCTTGAAACCCAGGGCCAAAAGGAAGGTGCGTCTTATACGCCGGTGCGTTTTATACGCCGATAAATATGGTATATGTTTTATTGTTGAATCATGAGATGTTCCCAGAGCACCTCGGCCAGGGTTTGTTTCCTTTGGATGAGAAAGTACTAGAAAATTGCAAGGTCTTTGTAAGACTATTCACTTTATTTACAAATATACAAGCAGAGCAAAGGCAGACAATCAGAAGATCCTGCAGAACAAAACCTGGGCAACAACATTATGTTGGTTTTGCTCCCATTTTCTATGCCTTCCCCCAAAATATTCTATTGTAATGTTCTCTTCACATGTTTGATGGATACTGCATGTTCAACTGATGATCTTTTTGTCATTTCTCCAAGAACCTTACAGTTGGGATAATATCTAATTTAGATGGCCAGCCAGCCTTATGTAAGTGCAACTCTGGCTCATTTGTTCCAGACATTGGAGTGATCAGTCTTGAATTTCTTCCACCAGTATGTTTCCTATTTGACTGTTGTTATGAGTCTGAAACTGAAGATCTTCAGAGTCTTCTGCTGACTAAACAATCTTGACTAATTTTATGTTTTTAGAAAGAGCCACTTTGCTAGTTACCTTATTGACAAGTACAATGCCCTTCAACGTAACAGGCAGTATGTGTATAGATTGGTGGAAGGGCTTGTCTATGTGTTGTCTATATACCCAATGTGTTTTGAACTTTCTGGAAAAACGTTTTAAGTACAAAGAATTAGGAACTCTTTGGTTCCAAATGAAAATATCATAGTGTACATTCAACGTATCCATCAGCTGTTGCTTGGTGTTCACCCTGCTTATTAACATGATATGCAAATTACGTTAATCACTTTCTGCAAATTAACTGCATCTTTTCATCCACTCACTCATGCACATAGATATTCAGTGCAGACTGCAGAGCAGGGTACTTAGCTCCATTCTACATCATGCTATTATGGCTATGCTAACGTCATAAGAATATGCACAAATGTATGTACTGTTGTCAAGGTCCCCCTGTTTCCAAAATATGTATAGTCTCTCCTAACTTCTTCCTTGGCTGACATTCCTGATAGTCAGACAGGACTTTGCCCTGGAGGGGGTGAAGCATGGCACCCTCTAATCAAGATAATGCTAATGAATGGCCATTGATTAGAATGGAAAGCTGTATCTGAGTGTCACCATCTTCTAAGACAGTGGTTCCCAAACTTATGACCCTCGTGACCCCCCCCGCTGGCACTGGTCGTGGAACCCAGAAGTAAGTGCCGATGACACATGATACATTGACACTTCCGAATTCCTCAGCCTAAGAAGACCTGAAAATCAGCACTAAACCGGTGAGGGTGCATGGACCCAAAAAACACCACACATGATGCATAGCCAGTGGAGCAGAACCTCTGCTCTGCGGTTTTCCATGTCATATCACAGTCCCTCTGCTGAGCGGTTTGGCCAGAGCAGGTCCTGTGATGTCCTCCCTCCTGGGAAAGCATCGCAATGCCCCAAGGCATCACGACACACACTTTGGGAACCGCTGTTCTAAGATTTTTCAAATTTGGGCTCTCTACCTTGGCATAATCTCACTTGCAAGCATAAGTCTTCCTGAATAAAAAATTAAACCTAACTGTCCAGCAGCCAGGCTGCTTGGATAATCGTTTCAGATTCCTTCTCCTGGATGTCTCTCCCACCAATGCCCACACCCTGCTATACCTTTTGTCCTTTCAGGTACCTTTTTGTTTGGGGTGCAGTTAAGCCTTTGTGCTGTCCTAGAAGGACACACCTTAACTTAATCAAGCACAGGAAACTCCTGGCTGTATACCCAAAAGATGTTCCAGATTGCATTATTCACCCAGGAATGTCTCTGTATTCTTTATCCAAATCCCTGTAACAACCCCTGCTCTGGAATATGAATTATTTTCTTCCTCACTTAAAGCATCCACACTGTCTGTTTTGGTGTCTCTCCCTCCAATAGAGACTTCCACTCTATCCGATTTATGAAGTCCCCCCCCCCCGCTAGGAGATCCTCTTGCCTCGTTAGCTATCCTTGCCTCCAGAGGAGTGGCTTTCCCTACCCACCAAGGGGCACCTTTTCAGCTGCGTTTTTCTGAAGATCTGAAGCCGTCCAGCCAGCCTCACTTCAAAGAAGGACATTGTACTCCAGTCTAACCCAGCAAACTAAGGATAGGTAATTTTTCTTGTTCTCTCTCCCTCTAACCCTCCTAACAACTCTCCATTGCTTCCGAAAGCCTCAATTCCTTAGTGCCTGTTTTAAAGCTCCCTCTAATCCTCTCCTTCTCTTCTGTTGGGTCATCCCTGGTGGAGGAAACTCCAGAGGCGTCGCTCCGGTAGGGGCGGGGCTGTAAGTATCGCTGCGGTTACAGTCGCTTTACCGAGCGAGGAGGAGGCAGCCCCGCCCCCTCACTGTCCGAGCCATTCGCCTACGGAGAAAGCAGCAGGCAGGGTCTCTTGCCTGCTACTTTCTCCGTAGGCGAATGGCTCGGACAGTGAGGGGGCGGGGCTGCCTCCTCCTCGCTCGGTAAAGCGACTGTAACCGCAGCGATACTTACAGCCCCGCCCCTACCGGAGCGACGCTTCTGGGAAACTCAGCCCAGCTGGCAGCCTGACTCTTACTCTCTCTTCTCCTCCTTGACACTGTCCAAATGGAGCAATTTACAAGTATCCATACACACACACACACACACCCCAAAAATACCCACCTACACCTCTATACAATTGGTCTTACATGCAAACATTGCATTTTCCATATTTTCCTATAACATCCTATCGATCAACATTTATCAAACTGTGGGTTGCGACCCACTTGGTGGGTTGCAACTCGATTTCTGATGGGTCCGGCAGAGCCTCCAATGAAAACACAGTTGATGGGAAGATCAGAATAAAAATTGCCTCAAGCCCTGAGGCTATTTGAAAATCAGATAGCTGCTAATTGCCCTGCAAACACCTGAGCTCCTGCAGTTTGCAAGGAGCTGAGGTTCTGCAGTTTATAAGCTTGTGTAAATAAAGAGAGATAAATGCTTGAGTGTCTCATTTATGGTGATTTTTTCCCCCAAGTCTGTCAATGACAGGTAGTGGGGGCAGTTGAAGGACAGATCACATAACTAAGCCCCTCAAACCTTCATTAGGGCTGCCCCATTATGAGAAATGGAGGGGTTTTTTTGCAAATAAATAAATAAAAATTCTTTCTAGATCACTTTTTTTTAAGTCTTATTAAGCTAGGTGGGTCCTGATGAGTGTCATTTTAAAAAGTGGGTCTTGGTGCTAAACGACTGCTTTGGGAACGACTGCTATAGATGATATAGAATCATCTATTCTATATCATAGGTTTCCAACCTGTGGAGGCTCATGTACCACCTACGCGGGTCTCTGCCCGCCTGCATACCACCGGAAGAAAGTGCCGACGACATCATCGGCAGTTTCTTCTGGGGGGGGAAGCAGTCTGCTGGCGGCCGCATCTTCAGCTTCTCTTCACTCCAGTCTGCTGGTGGCTACGTCTTCAGCTTCTTTTCCCCAATTGTGGGGAAGAGAAGCCGAAGATGCGGCACAGCATGGCTGAAATGGCGGCTGCCATCTTGGCAGCCGGCAGCCCTTGCACCACCAGCCTGTTGTCCGCATACCACCAGTGGTACATGTACCACAGATTGGGAACCTCTGATCTATATTCTTTTGGAAAACTTTGTTGTGGTTATTTTAGCCTAGTTAGAGCTGAGACAGTTTGATGATGTTCACTCTACTGTCTAGTCAATGGCCTCCAAAACAGCCATTCATTGCATTCTGACCTATAAATACCTCAATTTAGTTTAATTCTGGACTGGGAGGCTTGGGAGAAGTAAGGGAAAATATTTTCCCTTACCTCTGGGTAATCCTCCTGATTGCCAATGGGTCTCTTTGGACCTGTGCCAGCTCTTGAGTTGGTGCAAATCTGAGGAGAGAAAGAAGGCATGTCGAGAGGCGTGGAGGGTGATAGGCTACTGGTGCAGGTTGCACATGCCAGTACACACCCGTTCCCTCCTCCATCATGCCTCCATCACGCCCCTGTCCCATCTTCTGCTGCTCCCACCGCTACTTTAACTGGTCTGGCAGGCGCGGCAGGGTCCACATTGGTGTGGTTGTGGCACTGCCACCTCTAGCAGTAGCACTCACAAAATGGCCATAGATGGAGCACTGCGCACTCCATTGGCAGCCATTTTTGACAGTGGAACTCTGTTCTGCTATTGTAAACCCTTCCATACACACAGCAGCCCAATCCTGAATAGATATAAATTATATGTATTTGATCATGAACGACTAGGTTGTTTTACATCACCATTTGAGTATTGCGGTAATGTCTATCATGAGATGCCTAGAAAAGCCTCTGAAGGACTTCTCTGAAAGACTCATTCGGCTTTAAGTAACATTTAAAAGTAATCAGGGAATTATTAATGACCACTTCTTTACAACCATGTTCGGCTGGTTGAAAAGTGAATTATAATATTATCAGCATGACTCCTTTCAGTAGAGAGTTGCTTCTCTTTCTTTGTCTTCAGATCTTGTATCCATCTGTTAAGGCACATAATAAAAATCAGCTGCCTTTCATTTGTTGCAAAAGTCATATGCGAAGAGGAAAAAAAAGCCTCACTTGAGTAGAAAAGCAGGACAAGGTCCTTGAAGTGGAAGTATATTAATGGTCTGTTCCTACTACATTATAAGGGCAGATCTATGGATGGAAAAGGGCCAAGAAAATAGTGAGATGTTGATGGTTGGCAGATTCTGGGATGTAGGACAACGTGTATATGTGTATCTGGTCTCCTTCTATCATTCAAAGCAACATTTAAGAAGCCAGGGCTTCATGGACTCGATCCTTCTCTGGAACTGAAATTATTTATTTGTTTATTTATTTATTTATTTATTTAAAAAATTTATACCCCACCTTTCTCCCAGCAAGGGCACTCAAGGCAGCTTACAACAAACATTAAAATACATATATACACATTAAAATAATTAAAAAACAATTAATTAAAACAATTTAAAATAAACAACCCCAGTGGGTCACCTGAATTTACATTTGTTAAAAGCCAATTGAAATTAGATCAAGTTCAAGAATGTTTTTCACTGACTTTCCAATGAAAAATTTGTGATCTCTCTCTTAAATTGAGACCTAGAAAAAAGTGTCATTCATAGCTGCATAATCTTGCACAACAGGCATACATTCAGTCGATGCCGCTGCTTCTGATATGGAGGTGTCATGATGGACAAGTGGCAGCACCTGTTGAATGTCTGCTGTTAAATGGCTGTTAAAAAGACACTGCATCTGTCACTGGAAAAGTTGGCAACACTGTGTATTTTTCCCCCTATGTTCAGTTTCGGTTTCATGTTTTCATCCTCACACTTACTTTCAAAATTCCCAACAATTCAGCTAAGGACCAGATGTATAAGGTGAGTCTCAAACAAGGACTTTAATCATATGAATCTGGCATCTTAGCTATGAATACTCAGCACATCTGTCATTCATAACTCAGAATTACTAGTAATCAGATGCTAATATACTTCAGTAGTCTTTTACAGATTTTTTATGGTGAAGACTGGAAAGCTTAAAGGGTGAGTGTCAGCACAATCCTATCCAACTTACACCACCGGTGTAACCAGCAGTGCAGCAAGAACAGGAGACCCCAGAACGGAAAGAGGATTCAAATCCTCTCCAAAGGGGGATTCAAAGGGGATTTGAATCCCTTTTCCATTCTAGGGCCTTCTGTTCTTGCTGCACCACAAGATTACACTGGTGGTGTAAATTGGATAGGATTGCGCTGTGTATCCTGTTAGAGAGAAGATTGTTATTTCATAAGGGCAATAATCTAAATCAGCATTTCTCAAAAGCAGCGTTTCCCACCAACACTTACAACTTCCCCACCTCATGGGGAGAACTTTGAGAAACGCTGAAGTTGTCAGTGTGTGTGTGTGGGGGGGGGGGAACAGCAGCAGTTTTCGTCCAAAACCAGAAGTGGGTCTTGATCGCATTGGAGCGATGATCTGAAGCACGGGGAGGCCCACAGAGGGGCCTGCAGGGGCAGTGGATAGAGGAGGGGGTGGGCAGTGGATGGGGGGAGGATTGGGGCAACAAGATGTGTGTCAGGGAGGGCAATGGGAAGTTATGCTATGCCACCCCCCTGCCGATATGCAATGCCCCCTGCCTGGCCTCACCATGCCCCTTTGGGCCCATTTGGACTTGTGCCAGCCTAATGATTGGCACAGATCTGAGTAGACCAATCAGGGATCATGATACGGTGGAGTAGGCAAGTATTTTTTTTTAACTTACCTCTGTGCATTGCCATGGTCCCAAACAGACCTGCAGGATGCAGCAGAGGCCGCATCAGCGTTGCTGCATTCTGCACGTTGGCTGAGGATTGGGGCCTCAACATTTTTGGTTGAAAAGCAGTATGTAAATAATCTTAATGATTACTAATAAAAAATAGTAACACAGGGATGCAACATGCTACTTTGGGCAGCAACCACCTAATTTATCAATCCTTGATTTCCTAGCTTTGTCCTGCCTTTGCCCCCATACTTAAAGTTCTAATATATTTTTACCATCATAGGAGCTAGAAACTTGCATGAAAGCTGAAATTCTCAGGGTGTTGTTTCCTATTCCCTGTTACATATTCCATTTTTTTCCTGCATTTCCAGAGCGTTGACTCTAGAATTTCCCATAACTTCTAGTAGAATGCGATGTGGCTTTCTTGACCAAGCTTCCTGTGCGCATCAGCCGTTTGTCTGACAAGCTTCTCTTTGGCTTATGACTACCATGGGCATCTTTGAAATGTGTTCATTTGTATTCAGATGCACCCTGCGTAGCTGAACACATGACCTCAACTGGCTAGGAACCACATTGAAATGATAAGGCAAACATCAGAGAAGAACAAATTGATTTATGGTGACATCTTTTCCTCTGTTTAATGTTGTAAGAATATAGAATTTTAAAAAGCTCTGCGCTTTCATCATTTTGTATATGACGTCTAGAATAACACAGCATTACCTGATGTTACCATCCCGTGGATGTAAGTATAATTCCATGTTAATGAATCTCTTGTAATGTTTTGATCTCCAATTGTATTTGATTTAACAAGTCACTTTAAAAGGCCTTTTTTCACTTTCTTGTCTGGTCTCCCAGAGCGTCTCCCTGAAAGGAGATCATTATATAATGGAGGATTGGCTTCCAGGTGTAAATTCTGCAGACACAAGCCCTGTAAAGCAGTACGTTGGTTTAAATAATCAAAGGAATTTTATAAAACTTCAAAGCTTTGTTCTTTTTTGGCAAGAGTATATGGAAGGGAAATGACATTGGTGTGTGTGCTCAGTATTCCCAGCTCCTACAGTGTCTTGTAGAACCATCAAATGTTAGAGTTGGAAGGCATCCTGGAGGTCATCTAGCCCAACCCCCTACCCAGTGCCACAGCATCCCTGACAGGTCTTTGTCTAGCCTCTGCTTGAAAATCCCTAATCAGGGAGAACCCACTGCTGTATGAGGCAGACTTTTCCAGTTTTCAGACAGCTCTTTCCGTTAAGAAGTTTTTCTTTCTGTCAAGCTTAAATCGACTTCATAGTTGTTAATTCTAGTCCTGCCCTCAGGAGTCATCCAGAATCATTCCGATCCTTCTGTATTACAGCCCTTCCAGTCGCATCGCTATGGGGGTGCGACTGGTATGGGCTGAACCAGGGCTGCACCAGGCGCTGCACCAGGCGCAACACTGTGGGCTGCACCAGGCGCAACAGTTGTGGGCTGCACCAGGTGCAACACTCCATGGGGGGGGTGACATGAGAGGACCACAGAGCTCCACCGTCACTGGATGGGCTCACCCTATTTGTCCACAAATAGCAGAACTCCAGAAGCAATTGGGGGTGGGGGACGCGAAGACATGATGATGTCACATGTCACCGCCTACCTACTTCCATGGGTATCTGTGCACCCAGCACCAATGAACCCGGTGACGCAGCTAAGTCCTTCAGATACTTGAAGGTAGTGGTCATATCTCCCCTTTGTTTTCTCTCCTCCAGGTTAAACATACCAGGGTCCTTTAACTGTTTCTCGCGTGACTTGGTTTCCAGACCCCTCACCACCGTTGTTGCCCTCCTCTGAACCTCCTCCAGCTTATCAATGTCCTTCTTCAAATGTGGTGCCCAGAATTTTAAGTGAGGGAAAAGAGAGTGGAATTATGATTTCTCGTGATCTGGACTCTATGCCTCTGTTAATGCAGTTCAGTATTGTGTTGGCTTTTTTTGCAGCTGCATCACACTGCTTGCTTGTGTTCAGCTTGTGGCCTAGATGTGGGACTGAATGAGGTTTATGTAGTTGTGTACTGATTACGCCAATAAAAGTTCTTCTTATGGCTCAGATCCTTTTGAAAACACTTGCACCACATTTCCTAACTGCTATTTGAACCTGAGCTGCAAGACTAGTTTGTCGGTTCTGTGGAATCTATCCAAAAAGAACTCACATAAAATAGGAATCCCCATGCTGAAGCTTTATATGCAAGCCTTTAGATTACAGTCAAGCATTGCGATTGGGGGAAATGGGGTCCCATTGGGGGAAATGGGGTCCCAGTGGCTACAGTGGCTACATTTTCTTACATTTTACTGTAAGAAAATAAATGTAGATCATGCTTGACAATAGTTATATATACTTATTTCCCTGTATCTCTATGAGTTAAAAAAAAATTCTGAGTTAAAAAAATTTTTTGTAGCACCTTAAAGACTAACCAATTTATTTCAGCATAAACTTTTGTAGACTAGAGTCCACTTCATCAGAAGTGATGGGCAGCGCAATCCTTACTAACTTTAGAATGGCAGAGCGCACACTCCGATGTTCTAAAGTGTTGCAAATGTGCCTAAAGCACGTTTGTGACTACTTTGGAGTATGGGCCACTGGCGCGGAGGCTGGCAGTCCTTACTCCGCCGCTGGATTATCCCTGCAGCCGCCAGATACAGGTAAGGGGTGCATTGGCAGGGGCAGTCTGGGCGGCGAGGGAAGCCGGCAGTTGGCCGAGCCAGCCTGGGAGGGGGCAGGGAAGGTGGCCGCTATATCCCATCCCGTTCCGGGCTAGTGCAGCCATTACACAGCCTCCTCGAACTTACGCCAGCTAAATAGCTGGCGGAAATCCGAGGAGGCCCATTGGGGACTCCCCACACTACACCAGGGGAAGAGGACGAAGGGGCAGATCATGATCGGCCCGGAACGGAGGAAGGATCCGGCAGACTGTGCTCTCATACTCTCCAAATATTTTAAGATTTTGTGAGATTTGCTGAAACCATTTGGAAATAGTGTTCCAGGATGGTGTTCGGGGCCAACCAGGTTGGGCACTTGCTGAGGCAGTGATCAAAGGGTCCACTTAGTCAAACTGACCCAATTTAAGGGGAGGTAGAGGCAGCCACTGAGTCATGACATTTCTGTGGGCTCTTCCCATAAGGGGAAGATTCATTGATGTGCTCTATCTCTGCTTGATGTTGACCTGACATGTGAGACTTTAAAAAAAAAAAAAAACCCTAGGCTGAATAACATGCTGTTGGGATGGAATGGGTGATTTGATATGTCTCTATCTAATAAAAATAAAATAATAATAAAATACAATTATTATTGAGATCCACACTGGCTCTCAAATTGCAAAAGGCTACCAACACAATTCTTCTCCCCCGTCAGTGGTTTTTATTTACCATCGCCTATGGCAAACACTCAGAAATTGCAAAATAGTCTTGCTGAAATTTGAGGTGATCCCAACGTTTAAGCTCTTCATGGAATTCAGTCCCAGTAGAATTTAAATTCTGCTTGCAGGAGTGTTTTTTAGAAAGTAATTCTAGGAAATCCCCACTGTTTGCGACTCCCATAAACCAGCTCCAAGCTGCAGCCATATCTATCAGCTCAGTGCTCAGCAGGCTGGTTGCAGTGACAGCATATTTTTAGAGGCTTTTATTTCTATTATTCTGTGAGTGAGATGACCAAGATGAACCCATGAAAAGTAATGTGTGGACAATCGTCTTTCATTACCTGGCATCCACTCAGGGCTCTGACATCGAAGAGACACCGGAAACTATTTTCACATCATATTCACTTAGCAGATGAGATGTAAACTGATCTGCTTGGCGCATAACCTGGAGGTGACACAGTCTGTCGCTGTATAGAGATTTCGACGAAGCACTTGCGCTGCTGTTGCACAGCTGTTTGGGATTTTATCTATTTTTTTAATGTTGGGGCAGAACTGGAAGATCTAACAAGAACCAAAGATGGCTTTTGTGCCTCTGTGATGCAGGTTGAACTGAGATCTGTGCTGCTTTATCAAATGAAAGACGTTGCAGTTGTGATCGTGTGCCCAAAAGTGACCTGCTGCACTGGGTTCGGTATGTGGCAGCAGGCACCCAATTGGCTCAGCCTGTAGCAGCAGCACAGCTGGTAGTCTGGGCTATCTGAAAACTGCAGCTTCTTTATGCTCAAAGAGGAGTCCGGGGAATCAGCCTACTGGGAGGAAGCACATTACGTGTTATTCTTCCTGAAGTTGAATAACACCCTGTTCGAATTGATGCCACTGATGTATTCGTAAGCCTTGCTGTTTAATTCCAAAGGCACACGTTCCACATGCCAAAGCATCCTGCTGTAATATACAGAAGTATTCATCCTGTGGGTGTTACTATCACAGGCTGAGATAGTAAGCCTTGTTTCTGCTCCATATACCTGGAAGCTGCTGGTAAAGCAACCTGAATTACAGGTTGGGTGATTTTCATTTTTTGGCTGACACATTGAAAGTGGATGTTCAGTTACTTTGAATGTCAGGCTAATTATCCAGCAACTTGCCTATTTTAAGCATTAGTTAATGTGTGAATTAATGTAGATGTGTTGATATGACAACTATCTATTTTTACATCTGTATCATCTGGAAAGGCTCTGATCTGTTGGGAGCAGATGCTCTGAGAGGCTCAGTCAGTGAGCACATGGAACAGGATCTTCTCAGTAGTCACACCTAGGCCACAATCCTGCGTAACCTTAGGCAGGCAGAGCTCCCGCTCCGCTGGCCTAAGGTGTTGCAAAACTGCCGTAAGGCACTTTTGCAACTTCCCAGGAGTAAGCAGCACGAGCGCGGAGGCTGGAGTCGCTTACTCTGCCGCCGCCCAGGACCTGCGCCGGCCAACCCAGGTAGGTCCTGGGTTGGAACTTCCTCTCCCAGAAAGCCTGTATTGTTTCAGTCCTTTTAATAGTTTAACTTTGCCTGCATCAGTGGGGTTTTGAGGTCTGGTTGAGGTTGTTGAAGCTTTTTAACTCGGTTGTTCCTCCTGCGATTGCATTGTGTGAGCATTTATTGTGATTTTAATTATCCTATTGCATTGATTTTACACTGTATGCTACTTTGGGACTTTTTTTTTAGTGAAAAGCAGCTTAATAATGCAATAAATAAATAAACCCATTGATAGCATAAAAGAAGACGCTATCCTCTGTTACCCATTCTGCCTGTTCAGTGATACTTGGACGTTGGTCTTTAGCATGGATTCATTTTGACTGCTTTCATTTTTCTTTTACAGGATGTTTATTTAATTTGAAAATAAGACCAATGCACTAAGACCAATGCATTACCAATGCATTAATTTGAACATAAGACCAATGCATGCATCTGATGCATTGAGCATCAGACGCAGGGTGGATTTAATGGAGACATATTGCTACTACCACTACTATCATTTTTTTTAAAAAAAAATATTTAGCATTTATTTAGTGTGTCAGGCATTGTGAACTTTCTGCACACATGATTGACCAACCTGGTAGGAAGTGAATGAGCCATAAAAAGCATGCAGCTATTTCACCTATATTGTTGTGTTCTCAGCTCCATTGGAGTTGTGTGTCTTCAGATTAGAGTTGCCAAAGATGATAGGGCAAAAGCACATCACATGCATTAAGTTATGTCTCTGAAGTTGATGAATCCAATATTTAAATTCCAGTTTCTGAAAACTTTCTAGTGACCATGCTGTTAACACAATCTTTTCTTGGAACAACTTCCGGCATAGGTTAAGTGCAGTATTACCTACGTTTTTTAAGTCTTGTTCATGTCTTTTACTGCAAAAGGACTCCTGTGGAAAAATAGCATTAAAAACCTGACAGCCCAAACCTACTGGGGGCTTATGGCAGCAGATCACTCTATCTGCTGCTTTAAGTCCCAGTACAGCATTGCAAAAGGTGTCATGCGCTGCAGGATCACTAGCACAAACACCTGGAAGCCCAGCATGGGCTCACCCAGGCCACACTGGTGCAAATACATTGGTGGTGGGGCTGCGTCGTGGGCAGTTTGGGGGAGGATTGGGGCAGGGAACAGGGCAGGCAGGGGGAAGTTCAAGGGTGGGAGGGGGTGGATCATGTGCACTAGTATCGTATACTCCTTTTCCCAGCCCAACGTGCCCCCTGAGGTTCCTCAGAATTACGCCTGCTGAATAGCTGGTGTGGGTCTGATGAGACCAATTAGCGATCAGGTAGGTTACAGGGAGGTAAGTAAACATGATTTGTACTTACCCCTCTTGGGCCATCCCCACCACAGGATACAGCGTGCACTCCTTTTGCACTGCTGATTCATATAAACTGGTAGGGGATGACTTGACTGGTCAGGAGGAGATGGCATTTTTTTCAGGAAAAGCTAATCTTAGGGAGTTTAAGGAGTATATTCCCATAAATGCTTTTAAATCAATGCTCAGTGTACTGCCCGGTTGTATCCAAGAGATATGCTAGTGGACTGAAGGTCTGCTAGCATATCTCACGGGCCACTGATGGTTGTCAGCTGGTGGTGGGGCAGATCAGAGCAGGGAGCAGGATGGGAGTGGGTGGATCTTGGTGGTAGTGGCACACGCTAGATCCTAAACCTCCTGGCCTGGACCCACCTCCTTCAGCCTACCAGAGCTACTCCAGACCAGAGAGCAGCCAAGAATTTAAGTAAAACATTTCTTACCTCTCCTGTTCGGCCTGATCCCCAGCCAGCCCATAGAATGCAGCAGATGCTGCATCAGCGGTGCTGCACGCTGCAGGCCAGCAGAGGATAGGATTGGTCCAGTATTACAACAATACTTGCAATAATACAGATCTGCTATCCACAGATACGCTATCCATGGATTCACTTACCCACGGATCGTGGGGTGTCCCATTCTCCCCCCCCCCCGTGCCCATTACTTTTCCTTTAGTTGATATCACTGGAGCCAGGTCAGGGGGGTTCTTGAGTCACAAAAACGCTATGAGCAGCAAGCTGCTTATATCAGCGAAGCAGGCAAGCAGCCTGCGTGCTAGAAAGTCTCCGTTCAAACAGGAAGTAGGTCAACGTCGTCAGAGCTAGCCTGGGCTGTCTGCAGCAAGGATCCATTTTTTTTGCTACAGAGTAAGGGTGCAATCCTGCCCAACTTTAAAATGGTGGAGCTAGCGCTCCGCTATTCCAAGCCATTGTGAATGTGCTGTAAAGCACGGTCGTGACGACTTTAGTGTAATGGTGGCCAGCCGCCCTCACTCCGCCGCTGGATCATCACTGCGGCTACAGGAGAAGGTAAGTGATCCCCCAGTGGGGGCGGTTCAGGAGGTGAGGGAGGGGGCCATTGGCCGAGCCAGCCCGGAGGGGTGGGGATGGCGGCCGCCATATCCCCGTCCTGTTCTCGGACTGACTCTGCCATTACACGGCCTCCTCGGACTTGCGCCAGCTAAATAGCTGCCGGAAATCTGAGGATGCCCATTGGGGTCTCCCTGCGTTACAACAGGGGAAGGGGAAGAACATCCCCTTCCCCGAGTAGACCTCAAGGAACAGGGATAGGATCCGGCGGGTGGCCTGGGCTGCCCTCTAGATACTTAGGCAGGATTGGGCTGCCTGTCAGTGCGCACGCAACGCGCACCTCCCACAGATAGGAAAATTTCTGGGGGCCCTCCTTTGCTTCCCAGGTCTCCTTTTGGACCCTGAGCATGGGTACAAATTGCCCCCTTTACCTCCCCTCTCATGGACTCTACTTATCATTACCCTAGGGATAGGGAAGATCTTTGTAAGGTAGGCTGAGGACATAAGAACATATGAAGAGCCCTGTTGGATCAGGCCAAGAGCCCATTTTGACCAGCTTCCTGTATCTCACAGTGGCTGACCAGGTGCCGTGCCTCTGGGAGCACAGAGACAAGATACCTGTATCACTTCCTTGCACCTGACATTCAGAGATAGGGATCTCTAAAATATAGATAGAGATATAGTCATCGTGACTTGTAGCCTGTAATATGTCTTCTGACAAGGAAGCTAAGGGTAGAGAAAACATAGGAAGGATAGCTGAAGGAAAAGGGGAAAAAATAGTTACTGTGGTGAGATACAGAAATCTGAGAAGAAGAGCAGAGAACACAAAGAATTGTAGGGAAACGTGCCCAAGTGGGAGAGAGGCATCTGTTCGTATATGGTCCGACCCAGGAGGAAGCAGAAGAGGGAGATTTTCCATGTAAATGATGTTCTCGTGTAATGATGGTGAAAAACATATAATTTTCCAAGAAAAAAAGGAATAAACATGCTTTCCAATAAATCTTCTTGAATTTTAATGACACATAACTTTTCATTTAAGCTCAAATCAATAACATGTCCAGATCTGCTGCTGCCATTTTGAATCAATTTAATCTGGATTTCTAAAAATACTAAAATGATGCAATAATCACGTCTCTTTCCACTGCTGATATGTAACCACAGAAGGCATTCAAAGTTAATTATTTGACATTTCTAGCACTTCATATGCAACCAACCCATTTTTTGGTTTGGCCAGCTGAATACATCTCAATACTATGAACCAATAGATGTGCAATGTGATTGGACATAATGACTGTTGTAGCAATGCAATGCCACAAAATGGGCGGGAAGGGGGAAACATGAACATGGGTGGTCTGTGGAAAAACCTACACCAGCGTGAAGGTGTTCCAGATACCACTAGAAACCTGCAATTCAAAAACTTGTTGGTTAGTTCAAATCAATATTGATGTTCAGTCTCAATCCACCCCAGCGTCTCTTGGCCTTATCTGCTCATCTTAGATTTGTCAGTCTTTGTGCTGCCTGTGTTTTCAGTGAATGGAATGCAGGAATCCACAATACCTATGATGATATGGTTCTGAATTTTATGGAGCTGCCAGGGATCCAAGACTGGAATGGGCTGTACAGATAGACCTGTTCCATTGTTCCTGTTCCTGTTAAGGATACAATAATACTATTAAACCTCAGGGTATAGTATGGAAGTGTGGATTGCAGACCTTTCAAAGAGACCTGAAAAGTCTGCCATTATCAATTAGCCCGTCCTAACACTGAGAAGAGAGTGAGTTTTAGTCCAGGCATTTTAAGTTCAAGACCAACAGTGCCCTTTGTTTTCACCAACCCTTCCATTTTTCAAGAGTTTCCTACATAAGAGTTACATAATATTTTTCAATAGGAAAGCTCAGTGCAATCTCACTTCAAATCAGATTTTAATATTTTAGCTATTACATATATATTTCCCATTTCCTTGCTTTTGTCCCCCCCCAAAAGCATTTCTCTGTTAGAACTGATTTTTGAAAATCAGGTAACCCTTGGTCACTGAGCATAGCACTGACTGATCACAGACAGATCAATACATACAGTTGATGTTTTGGAGGTGCAATACCTGTATACAGCTAAATCTAATGGACTATGGACTCTTTGAACTGTAGTTATTTGTATCGCTTGCTGTCAGAGTGTCGGGGTTCACTGGTTGGGGACCCCAGAAGAGGGGTGGCCAGGGTCTCGTCGGTGCCCACCGGCCCTGGGTAGGCCGGGTCAACCTCCAGCCTGGAGGAGTGTGAGGGAGCCTCTGGTCCTCCCTGGGGTCAGCAGCAGTGGCCTCAGACAGTGGCGTTGCTAGCCCTCCCGGCGCCTGGGGCACGGGTTGCCCGAGCGCCCCCCAGAAGGGCCCGAGCACCCCTACCCCCCCAGAAGGGCGCCCCCACCCGGCCCCCGCGCCCACCCCCACCACTCTCCTTACCTTCTTCAGCCTCCTCGCCGCCGCCGCCGCCGCCGGTCCCGCGCTCACCTCGGCGCAACTCCTTTTAATATTGGCTGTTTAAAAGTCACGTCGAGGTGAGCGCGGGGCTGGCGGTGGCAGCAGTGAGGAGGCTGAAGAAGGTAGGGAGAGCGGTGGGGATGGGGGTGGGCTGGGTGGGAGCGCCATTGCTCTCCTTACCTCCTTCTTCTTTCTTCGCCGCCGCCGGCCCCGCGCTCACCTCGGCGCGAGTCGGCTCCTTTTAAAATTGGCTGTTCTGTACATGCGCAGAACGCCTAAGAGGCCAAGAGAGGGCAATTTTGCCCTCTCTTGGCCTCTTAGGCATTCTGCGCATGTACAGGACAGCCAATTTTAAAAGAAGCCAAGTCGCGCCGAGGTGAGCGCGGGGCCGGTGGCGGCCAGGAGGCTGAAGAGGCACCCCCGGAAGATGGCAACCCCCCCAGAAGATGGCGCCTGGGGCCCAAGAACTGGCTAGGGGTGAGGGGGTTGTGGCACCAGGTTCCCCTGCCTGGCTTCAGGACATCTCTGGAGGCTGTCGCTCTGGTGTTCCAGCCTCCACGTCTGCCGACCTCCTCACTGGCCTTGTGCTGCTTCATATATAGCCCTCGGTCGGGTCTAGCCCCTCCCCATGCGTGTCCCGCCCCCAGTCCTTACACCAATCCCACCAGGTCCGCCACTCCGCCGGTTGTGGGTCTGCTACAGGCCCTCAGCTGGCTGCCCCGTCATCACAGGCCGCCGGACCTGCCTCCTGTTCCCTCCCTGTGGTGAGCGAGTTCGGCTTGGGGCTCGGGCCAACCCGGGCCACGGCATGCCCGCCGGTGGAGGTCGCCGGCAGAGCGGGGTCGGCCGCAGGGGTCGGTGCTTCCCGCTTGTGCCAGCCCTCCGTTTCCCGCCGGGGTCTGCTGGGTTGGGTGGGGCACTCCGTGCGGGTCTGCGCGCCGGGGTCTCCCCTGCATCGGAACCGCTAGGCCAACAGCCCTGCCCAGGTCTGCGCGTTGGGGATTCCCCGCCGCGGAGCCGGGAGGCCGATGGCCGCGCTGAAGTCCGGGCGCCGGGGACTCCCCCGCCGCAGAGGAGCGAGCCCGGCCGAAGCGTGGGGTCTCTCCCCACGGCGTCTGAAAGCCGGGACCCGGACACAGAGTATTTATACATTTTTCCAAAGTAATTGTTCTCTCCCACACATGACCTTCTTGCCCACTATTATTACTATGTGTAATATTATTACTAATTATTACTTTTATTGTGAGCCTTGTGGGAACAGCAAACCGTTTCTTTATTTAACTATGTAAACCAGCCAAACTACATTTTGTTGAAAAGTGGTATATTAACAACAACAACAACAACAATTTCATAACGGCAACACAAGCACATGGTGAGGGGCTGTGTGGCTGCCGAAAAGAGACATTTAAGAGCCTTCTTAGCAAGTTCATCCAGCAAGTTCACAGAGGAAAACCTGCCTAATAGAGTTGGCTGGCCACATTTTCAAAACACATTCCTTCAGTGGCAGTTTGCAACATATGCTTTTGATAAATTCTTGGTTCAGAAGCAAAGATTGACAGTAAAACCAAATGCTTTGATACTTATATAAATTGCTAAGTGGTTGCACTGGAAAGTACATTTCAATTAATATGTCACATTGCATCAAGGGTGGCTCAAGTTTGCGTCTTCCTGGCTGTTTAACAGCAGTATCCAGATTTACCCTAAATCTGTTACGTACGATACAATTAGGTCCTCAGACCTTCCTACTAATGGAAATTTTGAATTCAGGTTAACTAGGGTTGCCAGGTCGCCACCTGGAGAGTCCGGCCCCCTTTCAGTTTCCAGCTGCAGACAAAGCAGTTGTGGCTTCTCCTCTCCCTGGTTCCTTTGTCTGCACCCCCACCTCTCCACTCTGCCTTGCTGAGCAACACAGTGCTGTCCATTACAGAGGAACAGAAAATGTAAAGGTGCAGGGACTCTCTGCATCATGATCTGGAAACCCTAAGGTTAACTAATCTGTGCAAAGCATTGTCAGTGCAAGACACCATGATGTTCCCAAGTTTTAGTCAAAGGCCATGGAAGAAAAGAAAAGCTTATCTGATCTTTCTCATCCCTCTACAATTTTGCTCAATCTGAAAAGAATGTAATCCTTCCCAAACCTACAGTGTGGGTAACTCAAACTTTGCCAATAGCCGCCCATATAGATATGAGCAGGACTGGAAGAATCCCGGGCCCCAGGTTCCTCAGGTGTCTAGGCTTAGCTCTAAGGATTCATTTCCACTACAAAGTGAAGTGACTTAGCAGTCATGGCCTGAATCTTCAACGCTGATGCCTTTTATCATGCAGGCCATATTGCTCTTTCTAACCCAACCAGCACAACGCAACTGGATTTGGAGCCAGAAGGGATAAGGCCACGCATGGACTGCACTAATATACAGGTATACAATATATAGGAAGCGTAGACCTGCAGAAAATATTCATTGTTTTGTTATTGCTATACCCCACCACTGAAGAAGAGGCATCGGGCAAGGAGGAATATCTTTCATCTCCTTTTGTCTCCAGTTTCCATCTCTAACCCATGCTTCCTTATCCACTCCTGTTCAGGAGAGCTGCACATGCAGAAGCAGATGTCCATGTGTTCTTCCTTCCTCACTTCCTGCATGAGGGCTTAGGGCTCTAAATCAAACATGCACCCAGGGTTCAGTGGAATATGCACTTTGAATGTGCACATGAAGGGCAAAATTCTTTGTCCTCCAGTCCTTTTGAAGCTCCAACTCACCCTCCCCAATGTGCTTTTTTCGCCTGAGAGGAATGAATGGAGAGCCTTTTCATATTGTCCCCATATTTTCTCCATACAGTCCCATGGATGAAAAAGAGCCTGGAGAACAACTATGGGCTAATAATCAACTCGAGAGGAAATACTTAAGCCTCTCCCTCTTTTGCCACTCCAGTGAAGGCTGCCTAGGCTGCTTTGTGTGGTTTTTACACACACACACACACACACACACACACACGCACGCACGCACGCACGCACACAGAGAGAGAGAGAGAGAGAGAGAGAGAGAGAGAGTGAGTGCATGGAACTCTACCTAACATATTGCTTGAACGTTAGACTTGCATATTTTTAAGGACAGGAACAAAATATTAATGTTCTAATTTTTACAGCCAATAACAGCAAAGAGTTCAGTGTTTATCCAGGAGTCATTGTTAGAGGATAGAACCCAAACGACTAAGCCAGGGGGAGGGAGGAATCCAAACGCAGATGCTTGTCACTCTTCTAAGCCTACCTTTACAAAATTGACCATTCCCCATTCCAAAGAAGGCTTATAGTCCTGGAGAGAATGGTGTGCATTCCCTGATATCGATTCAGCTTGTTTCGGGGGCAGGGGGAGCTGGTGATTTCAGAGAAGGGGAAGAATGGATATCCTGGAGCACGAGGGGAGAAACGACGTGTCACCCTCTGCTATTGTCATTGACACACACACAGATGACCCAGCACAGACCTTGACAGGCAGAAATCACCAGTTTATATGTTGCTGTTGTTGTTTTCACTGGCCTATCTTTCCCAGCAGGTGTCAGTAATGCTAATACTCAGGAGACACCTGATAAAGAAAATTGGATAAACGGTAAATGAAGGTGGCACTGAGGTCAAATAGGAGTTGGAATTAGCTTGCTCAGAGCTTATCCTATACATGCAACCTTTATTTCTCTTCAGTGCTTAAGAGAACGAGCATGCATGCTTACGAGCAACTCTTCTAGTTCTCTCTTTCTCTCCCCCTAGAGCACACACAGAGCACTGCTACATTAGAGTAACTCTAACACATTGTTGCTTTGTTCTGGCCAAATCTGTATGCAAGCAGGATTTATTTTATAGTTGATTCATACTAGGCAAATAATGTACGATCCCAAATAGTCCAATGTTACTTTCTTTTAATGAACCAGCACTACTATCTACAATTCTTCAATTTAGTGCCCAATCGTATACAGCCGTTACGACAGCAGAACCACTGGTCTGCCACCATAAGTGCCACAGCAGCGTCACAAATCGCCTGCCACTGTCGCACACCATGGGCTGCCTGCGCACTCGCCAGAACTACCTGGATGCTCCACCTGTGCAGGTAAGGTGACAGATGGGGTGGTTTGTGGTAGGATTGGGGTGAGGATCAGGCTGGGCTAAGAAACTAAGTAGCATGTTGAGGGCAGGGCGGGGGGGGGGGGGGGTCTTGGAGGCAGCAGTGGCACTGAGATCCTATGCCTCCGGCCTGGGCCCGACACACCCCTTGCACCTACTCTGATTTACACCAGCAAAACGCCAGTATGCCCATTGAGGACCAGGGAGTTCCAGAATAGGTAGCTATAAAAGTATAAATTTATTTACTTACCTCTCTGCTGCTGCCTGGTCCCGGCCAGCCCCTAGCAAGTAGTGGAGGCAGGGGCATTCCTAGGGTTTGCGTCATCCGGTGAGGGAGGTCAGTGCATAACCCCCATGATGGACCTCCTCCCATGCAGTGGGCGGGGCAACACACCATCACCCTGCCTCTGCGTCATTGCCCCGCCTCCCACATAATCAAAATTATACCTTTAAATTACAATATTAAATGCACAGCCTAAATGCATGTTTGCATGTTTGCAGCCTAAACAGAGGCGTCACTAGGGTTTGTGTCACCCGGAGTGAGAGCTCAGCGCGTCACCCCCATGATGGACCCCAGAGGTGAATAGGGAGAAACAAGGTTGGGCTGAGCTGGGTTCTACAGATGCCCATCAGGCAGGACTATGGATTTCTACAGATTACTCCTGGTCAGTGGTGTCACTAGGGTTGGTGTCACCCTAGGGTTGGTGGTCCAGTAACTCAAGGTGTCACCCCCATTAACTTTATTTATTTATTTTAATATATGACAGTATATTAACAGTACAGGTCACCCAACAAATCAGTATCCAACTCAGCTCGCAGAACAATCAGACTCATTGATCTGTTTTGAGTTAAGGAAATCTACTTTTTGTTACATAAGGCAGTTGTGTTTTTTTATTTCCAGTTATTTGGCCATACCTTTTGATAGAATACAGATAATTCAAAATGATTTGTTTCATTGCATTCTGTATGAATTTACACTCTGAGCCAGCCCTGGATAGGATTGAGTGCCCAATCCTATCCTTTAACCCCCCCCCCCGCCGCCAATGCTGTGGTGCCAAAATGGTAGCGGGGGTGGTTGTGGGGTGGAACCCGGAGGCTTCCGCAGGGCAAGGGGATGTTCAATCTTCTTACCCGTGCGTAAGCATCGAACCTATGCTAGCAATTTCGCTAGCATAAATCTGAGGAGAGAAAAGGGGCGGGGATGGTGCAGGGAAGGGGATAGGATCCAGCACAGGCTTTCCGCTATGGATCCTTCCCCTCCCGCAGCCTCCACTCCCCCATTATGCCCCTTCCTGCCCCGTTCAACCCTCCTCCTGCCTTCCCTCTGGCTTACCTTTCCCGGTGCTCATCCGGACATCTGCCGGCAGCATGGCTGGGAAGGCAGAGGCCTCCCTGCCAGCGTCCCCGGCAGTGTGCTGATCAGCACGCTGCCGGGAAGACTTTTGCAACTGGTGCTGACTGCTTTACGGCAGTCAGCACTGGCGCGGGAGGCGTGCCGCCATCGATTGGACTGACAGTCATTAGTCAAATAATACATAACACTGATGAATACTGTTTGTACATAGGTTTCTACGTATTCCGTTCATGAACTAAATGTGTATGTATTGACAGAATGTTATGATACATCCCCAGAGATGGGTCAGTATTGATAGAGTTGCCACCTTTGCTCCATTCCCCCCCCCCCATTGGCAGAACAAACATGCATTTAACAGCTGCATGGTAGATGGAAATTCAAAGCAGTCTCTTAATTAGTATAACTCAGTCTCAAGAAAAGTTTCATCAGATGCTTCTAACAGCCTTCAAGTACATACTCACAGCAGTTAAACCTAGGTCATTAGGTCCTCCACCTAAAATAAAACACTTAGCAAAGTAGAGTTGGTAAAACTATAAAGCATCTTTGGTCACCTTGGGAACGGGTTATGGCAGCAAGCTGAATCTGTGGTCCCAGAGCATCATCTGTAGATATGTAACGCAGTAACTTTCCAAAAGCTGAGTCTGCTCAGTGCTTGGATGGGACATGGGAGACTACCCTCATCATGTATACTACTTTGAGTTCCATCATGGATGAAAGGTGAGCTCTAAATCAATTGCAGTTCCCCAATCTTTCATTTTCCTCAGTTGTATATGAATACAGTTTATTTGAGTACAGGGTGGGGTGTATCTGCGGATCCGCTGGATTTGGAACTTCCACAAATGGAACTTTCACACCACCTCAAACACAAAGCTTTTCAATAGAGTCTGCTCACACAATAAGCTATGAGCAAATGTTGAGTCAAGAGGCAATATGCATACATGGGCAAACCAGCCCATAGCCTCATTAAAATGACTAATTCCACAACTGATTAACTTGAGCAATTTACTCTGAGTTGATTCCCACGTTGCTTCCCAGATCCAGAGTGAAGGAGCACGAGCATCATTGTCGTCTACTCTAGAACAAAATGAAATATCAGCGGTGGCAGAACATGCTGTGAGAACAGGTCAACAAATAAACTTTAATCAAACTCAGGTCCTTTCCACAGCGCAACAATACCATACCAGAATCTATAAGGTAAAGGTATCCCCTGACAATTAAGTCCAGTCGTGTCCGACTCTAGGGTGTGGTGCTCATCTCCATTTCAAAGCCGAAGAGCCAGCGTTGTCCGAAGACGCCTCCGTGGTCATGTGGCCGGCATGACTCTCCTTGCCGCAGCGCGTAGCATGCAGCTGGAACACGGAGCACTGTTTAGCTTCCCGCAAGCGGTACCTATTTATCTACTCGCATTGACATGCTTTGGAACTGCTAGGTTGGCAGGAGCTGGCCAAGCAACGAGCGCTCACCCCGTCGCGGGAATCGAACTGCCGACCTTTCGATCGACAGCTTATGGTTCAGCGGTTTAACCCGCTGCGCCACCCGCTGGCCAGAATCTATAGGGAGGCAATAGAAATTAAAACATAAAAGCAATATAAACAGAAAAGAAGAAACTCTTAGCATAAGCAATGTCTGGCTTCCAGTGTTTAAACATACCAGAATACAAAACTTTGCAAATGAAAACTGCATAAAAAACTGCGGGAATGATGGACAGGCTAAGGAAAGCGTGAGTGTGCCTTTAAAAATAACAAGCAAAGCAGACAGTTGGGCCTGTGGCTAACTGGCAGGTGATGCTGATTGGATGCTCACCTGAGCTACCTTCAAAAGAATACTGCCTAGAACACTGAACAGAAGATGCTAACTTCTTGCAACCCCTGAAGATGCTTTCCACAGGTGAAAACGAAACATTGGGATCCAATCCTACATTTACAGCCCAATCCTTACTAACTATCCAGCGGGCGGCCCAGGGCCGCCGGCCGGATCCTATCCCCATTTAAGGCTACTCTGGAGCGGCCTGGAGGTCACCTCTGGGAAAGGGGATATGTAAGGGGTCACCTCTGGGAAAGGAAGGACATGTGTGAGTCCTTCCCCCAGTGTAAAACAGGGTAGCCCAAATTGACCTCCTCGGATTTCCACCAGCTATTTAGCTGGCAGAAGTAAGAGGAGGCCGTGTAAAGGCCGCGCCGTTCTGGAAGGGAGACAGGGATATGGCGGATGCCATCCCCGCTGCCCCCCCTGGGCTGGATCCACCAACCCCCGGCCTCCCTCGCCGCTCGGACCGCCCCCGCCCCCGCTGGGGATTACTTAACTCTTCCGGCGGCTGCAGGGACAATCCGGTGGCGGAGTGAGGGTGGCCGGTCTCTGCGCCAGCCGCCCTTACTCCCAAGTTGTCACAAATGTGCATTCCGGCATGTTTGCGACGGCTTCCGGCGGTGGAACGTTCGCTCTGCCGCCAGCAAATTGCGCAGGTTTGCGTTGCTAGTCTGTGGCTCAAGAACTCAAGCAATGTTCTCGCAAGGTATTTTAGATACCTAGGAGCTGTTTGTATACACCTTTGAGTTATATAATTAGAAAACAATGGGATTTAGATGTAATATACGACCAGTGGGAAAATCCTCCAAACAGGGTTGGTTCGGAATGCCTTTGGATGGACCAAGCATCAGAGACAGCTACATATAATTTCAAATTCCCATAAAGATGGTAGTCTGAAATGACCTAATGGTTGCTTATGTACAGATCAAAAACTTATTAAAGGTAATGAAGATGTTCTGCTGATTGCAATTGACATTATGGAAACCCTTGATTATGCATAATGACAGATTGATCCTATTGCTAAAAGTGTTTACTTTATTGCTTTTTCGTAAATCAAACCTTTTAGAAACCACTAAACAAAGCTTGTTTATTCAGATTCATGAATCCCCTATATGAATGCTTTACAGCACTGGATAGGTGTGTGTGTGTGTGTGTGTGTGTGTGTGTGTGTGTGTGTGTGTGTGTGTGTGTGTGTGTTCATATGCATGTGTGCACACTTGAACAAGATTGTTCCTTCAGCATTTTCCCATTAGTATATTAAATAGTGATATATTAGTGTCGTGAAAAATGAAAGTTGGCAGAAGCAGTCAAAGCCAAAGAAATCTCCACAGGAGCTTGGATACCAAGTATAATTTTGCTATAAGTGATGAATGCAATCCATTGTTCTTTTTGAATGCTAAGCTTTGAAAAATGCATACTTGGGAGTCTTAAAATGCTTCATGCATGAAATATACCTTCCCTCTGATTTTATTTTAAAATTATACAACAAAACCCCCAAGCTTTTAAACATCTGTTTAAGTTTTCCTTCCCATCATGAAATGTATTAATAGCCTTCATGTCAATGTAAGAGTTCTGGGGCCATTAACAGCAGAACTGCTGATGACCAAGAAGAAAATGAAAACTCTTAAATGAACTCCGCTCCACAGGCAGCCATTTTGGGTCGCAAGTGGAGGCAGAAGCGATTAGAGAAGGAAAAGAAAGCATCATGCTTGTTTATTCTTGTTTAGGGTGTTGTGGTTTTGGGGGGGCATACGGTGGGAAAGGGTATAGAAATGCCTTATACCACCCTCATCTCCAAGCAAAGAGTTTGGTTTTCAAATTAATATATTGAATGTGATGGGATAATCCTTGAAAAAGAATATGAGAAACCTTTCCTGCACTAAAATAGAGGATAGGTGAGGTTTATTTCTTCACTTTTTTTGTACAATGTCTGTCCCAGCAGGCTTTTCTTTGAGTGGATAGGGGATCAAAGCTTTCCATCAAAGAAGTCCCCCTATCAGTGCCCAATTTCCTGTATTTAAGCCTTACAATGCGTTGAGTGCTTAGCTATGATTCCTTCCTCCTGTGTTGATACCCGTCTGATACCAGCTGAACACATGGTCAGCAGTAGCAGTTTTGACAGTCCCTGGCCCACCCTCGGTGTTGCTTGTTGAGCCTTGATTACTGATGCAGGCTCCATGCAGGTGTTGGTGATGGAACGGGTTTATTAGTAGGCTATACAGAGGTCCCTAGCAGGGCTCTAAACACAAACCGAAAACAGGAGGCTGTAAGCTGGGCTAGACGTAAGGAGACACTGCAGAGTTAATTCACAGTGCCTGAATACAACACACACTTCACCCTCCTAGTGTTCAGGTGACAGGTAGTGAAGGTGACTTACAGCCCAATCCTATCCCCTGCCACCAGTGCTGATGCAGCTGCACCAAAAAGGCATATTTTTGGCCTTTTGATGCAGCTGCACCAAAAAGGCATCCTGCACCTCTCCATCTTATGGGGAGGGGGGCAACCGAGATGTAGGTGAAAATAATGTTTATTTACCTCCTCGTAAGAACTGAGGCTGCCTATAGGTCTCCCATACACCATCTGTTTTGGTGACATATGTCTGAGGAGGAAAAAGGGGCAGGGAGGTTTGCAAAACAGGGGGAAAGATCCGGTGTGTGTCATTACCCCTGGATCCACCCATTCCCACCTCCTTCCCGCCCCAGGTTCCTCCCCCTCCACACCCAGAAACACCCTCGTTTCTCCCACCACCTGCCCCCACAGCCAACTCACTGGCATTGGTGGATGGTGTCCTCTCTGCCATCCCACACATGTGGCCACCAGTCATTATGCTGGCAGCTTTGTTGTGCCTACCAGCAGGAAGTCACTTCCCCCGGCATCCTCTCACTTCTGCCCGCATTCTGCCGGCAGTACATGCATTCCACCGGCAGTACAGGGAGACAGGATTAGGCTGTCAAATGTGCAGAAATGAATGAGAGGGTCACCCTTGCTGAGGTTCACCCTTGCTGAAGTGCAATTGATCATATTGCACTTTTACCAATATGATCAATCTGTCATTATGCATAATCAAGGGTTTCCTTAATGTCAATTACAAACCTCCCCAAACCTTGAGCAGCACTAGCTATATATCCCCATTTCTTGACCTCTCAGGTGCCTCCATGTCCTTGGGAGGGGATGTGACAGCCACATTACTTGAAGCAAAAGCATAACAAATCCATTCTCAATTCCAGTCCTCTCCTTCCCCAATCTGATCCTTCCTTGTTATGTTCTCCTCCCTCTTGGGACCCCCATTTCCCCATTCAACTGACTTCTGATTCTATACTGCTTTGTTCTTTGTACACCTTCTGCCCGCATTCTGCCGGCAGTACATGCATTCCGCCGGCAGTACAGGGAGACAGGATTAGGCTGTCAAATGTGCAGAAATGAATGAGAGGGTCACCCTTGCTGAGGTTCACCCTTGCTGAAGTGCAATTGATCATATTGCACTTTTACCAATATGATCAATCTGTCATTATGCATAATCAAGGGTTTCCTTAATGTCAATTACAATCCTCCCTAAACCTTGAGCAGCACTAGCTATATATCGCCATTTCTTGACCTCTCAGGTGCCTCCATGTCCTTGGGAGGGGATGTGACAGCCACATTACTTGAAGCAAAAGCATAACAAATCCATTCTCAATTCCAGTCCTCTCCTTCCCCAATCTGATCCTTCCTTGTTATGTTCTCCTCCCTCTTGGGACCCCCATTTCCCCATTCAACTGACTTCTGATTCTATACTGCTTTGTTCTTTGTACACCTTCCTCACCAGCACTGAGCATCAATCACAGAAAATAACAAAAAAATGTCTGGCAGTGTAGTGATACTGAAGTAGTAGTAGTAGTAGTAGTAGTAGTAGTAGTAGTAGTAGTAGTAGTAGTAGTAGTAGTAGTAGTAGTTTTAATGTGGGACTAGTGCAGTAATGGTCCAAGTGGGAATAGCCTTGAACTACAGAATATACTACTACTACTACTACTACTACTACTACTACTACTAATAATAATAATAATAATAATAATAATAATAATAATAATAATAATAATCTTACTGCACAGAGAGAACTTCTTTCTTATCTGCATAAGACAAGAAAAGGATTTGAATAAGATCTTAGCACTCCCTCCCCTTTTTGCTTGTGCTTACCTTCTAATTCAGACCTCTTGGGAAGCACTGAAGTGGTTGAAAAAATTCTATAATGAAATGCTATTTTGTCTAGCAGAAAAGACCATAAGCAAACTGACCCCTTTCATAGGTCAACTGTACTTTATTTTTTTATTGTGCTGGATGTACAGTACAGTTTAAGTTTCATCTTTATGGACTGCTTTGGGATTATCGCAGGATGAAAAATCTGTTTCTATAAAAAGGCATTATAACCTTTATGAGATGACTATGAGCATTCTGGCTTTGGGAACTGCTATTTCCAAGTTACAGGACAGAAGGGAAATAACTCTGAAATTACAGGAAATCTGACACCGGAAATTTTAGCTCCAATAAAAAGCCTTAACATCCTATGGTAGATTCCATTCCATGGACTTTAGGAGGAGAGAAGAGACATGCTAAGCTGCTTTAGATTGTTTGATATATCAATCTAAAAAGATGTAATGCATTCAAGTTGTGTTTCCAGAAGATGATCTAATGTATTCATCTGTCTGGGTACCTTCTATTACAAATTAATAACAGTACCCCACAGTTGAGGCTAGACCAGATTCAATATCGGAGATAAAAGAATCAGAGTGATTTGATTGCGAAAGGGTAAAGTTTACAAGGATTTTTTGTTTGCTCTGAATTTTCTTCTCTCTATTGCACTGGACATCCTATATGGGTATTAGCACCAATATGTAAACATTACAGATGTATGGGAGAGTAGCATAGACAACAGTCAAAGCAGGCTCATCCTTTGGGAGTCAGAAACTATAACTTGGCTAAGGTTAAATGTTTATAATACAGCAGACAAAATGAACACTTTATTCATTAGAAGGGAAGTAGTTGCAAACTGACATCCTTTCCTTCTACTGAATTGGACCATTGGTCCACTAGTCAAATATTGTCCAGCCTGATTAGTAGTGGCTCTCTAAGACCTCACATAGTGGACTTTTCTAGTCCTACTACCTAAGGTCCTTTTAACTGGAGATGCCAAAGACTGAGCCTGGAATTAAGCAAACCATGTTTCCTACCATTAAGATCCAGATCTTTCATGCACGCGCGCACACACACACACACACACACACACACACACACACACACACACACACACACACACACACACACACACACACACACACACACGAAAACACAGATGTCCAAGATCTTCAGAGGTTGTCATGATAACAACAAATGATAAGCAAAAGCCAATCAGTGTTCACAAGAACCTTGTTGCAGCAACAACTGTGGATACTTCCTACCAGGGATGTGCGGTGCAGGGGCGGCAAATGGCAGAACCGCCGTGTCGTAGTCCAAGGAAAAAAGCTGTAGTGTAACCCTGAGATTGAGCATACACACCACCTGCTTTCTCGGGTGCAAGCAGGTGGCACACACTCAGTCACAGGATTAGGCTGAGACTTTTTTTCTGTAGACAATGATGGGGCAGTTCTGCCTCTCCTGGTGCCCCCACACTGCACACTCCTGCTTCCGATAGCCCATTCCTATGTAACAAATTCGTGAGCAAATTTACTAGTGCAGGTCTGAGTGGACCTGCACCATGGGATTAGGTCCAGCAAGGGGGCTAGAATTTGGCAGCCATCACTGCCACCAAACCTGCCGCCTTCCTGAACCCAATCCACCCATCCCATGCCCCATTGCCTCCTCGTTCTGCCCTCGTTTCTCCCTACCCTGCCTCCATTCCTCCTTCCCCATCCCATCCCCTACCAACTTACCTGTCTTGGTGGGTTCAGGGGGGTCCGCCAGTGCACTACGTCCTTCCCGCCAGCACTTCTGTAGCATGCACCTTCGTATGCCGTCAGAGTGCTGTTCACGACTACCATATAAGGCAGTCATTGCTGGTGGAACAATCGTTCTGCCAGTGGGGCAGCTCAATCCTATCCGGCTGCCCATCTTTGTATTGTAGGGATACCATATGAAATCCTTCCACTGAAAATTAACAGTACCATATCCAGGACTATATCTTAATATTATTGATGGATATAGAGATTGGTAGTGCATTTATAAGAAGAGGAAATGATAGAACTGCAGAAATTTATCACTTTGTGATACCATTTGCCTGTAACAAATGATTGTGTAAACTTCCCCCAAGGCTGTATATATGCCATAGATCCACAGGAACACAGAAAATGTGTAGAATGTGGTACTTGGTAAATCATTCAATTTTCTCAGTTTTAAAGCAAATATCTAGACCTTATCGCTGCAGAGAAAGTTTTGAAAGTATATGAGAAATATCCGCGGAACTCCAAGGAGCCAGAGGAGAAGCTGAAGAAGATTTCCAGTGGTTTAGGGCTTGGCATCCACCTTGCATTGGTCTTTACTCCATGACTGCAAAAACCAACAAAATTATGAAAAATATTTTAAAATGCAGAACAAATGAAGCAAAGTAAGAACAATTTGTTCAATGTACATAATGTACACAAGTCTCAGAATTTTGGCACAGAACCTGGATTGTCTGGGTGGAGAAGTCTGACCCAGAAAAAAAGTGCAAAAATCCACATGGAAATGGGCATTTCCTACAGAATCTTTTTCACTTTCTATTCCATGAGTTTTGAATCTTCCATGTGGGGTTTGAATGATAGGAAAAGTCATGCGGTTTTCAATATGTGAGTTTTGAGTCCTCGGAGGAGTGAGACTGACCTAGACTGGCTCCCGGTGGAGCCCTCCTTCGCCACAGCCATCTCCTTGTTTTGGGCTTCTCCTTTGCCTCTGATCTATTTTTTGGGGCTTCAAAATGCAGCCATCTTTCCCTCTTGCTTGTGGTGACTAGGAGAGAAAGGTGCAGAGGCTTGAATCCTGGTGAATCATCTTTGCATTAACTAATGACAGAGGAAAGCAGCATTCTGAGTTTTTCAGAGACTCCTGTCAGCAGCGAGGGGCTTTCTTGCCATCTGAGGAATCCTTTGTGGAATGAGGAGAAGGTTGAGAACCTTCATATACATTTGATGGGGAGAGGCTCTCCAGGTGGCTCTCACCAAAATTACTGAAATGTGGAGCAGTTCTGCTACATTTTGGAGAAGCTCAGGGACTCAGGCTACTGAAGGGACCTTGAGGCATATACAGGAGCAAAGCCAAAGAACTTCAGAGGAACGACAAGGGTGAAGGAGGGCAATAGCTATTCCGGGTGTTTCAAGACAAGCATACCCTTTGGCATCTGTGCGGACCATGGGGTGGTGGTATCCTGCATGAGTGTCTTGGAGTGGTTGAGCAGAGGAGGTGTGCTGCCACACCAAGGAACACAGGAGAAAAGGGGTCAGTAAGGAAGAAGTGGTCTTGAGCCTGATTCCCATTGACCCAGGTGAGTCTTCCTCCCCATGTCCCGGGCCTCAAGAGCCCCAACCAGCATTATTATGCCCTAGGATAGGGGCTCCCAATCTTCAGAGGCCCGTGTACATCCTACGTGGGCCTCCAGCTGCCCTGCGTACCCCCAGGCCTTCAAAGGTACCCCATGTACCCCTGCGTACCCCCCGCATACCCCCCACGTACCCTTTCCCTCTGGGTTGTAGCGCAAGCGGGAGGGCCCGCCCACACCGCAACCGGAAAAAATGTCCCCGAGTTGTTCTCTGGTAGCTCTTCCTACCTGTTCTCCTGGGCGCCGCCATCTTGGATCTCCTCTGTAATGGAAGTGTACATGTCCAGGCATGAACTTGCATAAGCTGAGAGGAGGGGAGAAGTACTAAGAGGTTGCATCATTGAGAGGCTGCACAATGCGGATCCATTGGCCAGGATTTGTTTTGTGTGCATTTGTAAATAGCTGTTGTTATAATTACCTGTTGTCATGTAGGATCATGACACTTGTTTTCTTGTGTGCATTTGTAATTACTTGTTCCTAGTAAGCACACTGTTTAAGATCTATGTCTCCCATGTTTATTAACAGGTAACATGGCAGTGAACTGTTTTAAAGTCTTGCCTGTTCCCCATACCCCATCTCTTCCCATCATTTGAACCACTACTTCATCCAGCCCCTCATTGCTGCAGTAGCTACAGGGAGTGTCTCTGATCTTCTTCACAGAAATCTCACAGAGTCAGCAGTGCTCCTGGCATGAAAAACCCAGCACAAAAGGGTGTCTGTTTCTCAACCCAGTGGCTCCCATCATCCCGGTTTCCAGCTGGGCTAAGTCCATCCTGGATGACCAGCAATCAGTTGACTTGGGGAGAACCCAATCTTTTTGCAGGCAAGTGCTGCTGGAATACAAACAGACACGGTAAATCCGCTGAAAGATGATTGGCAGCACCAGAGGAGGCACTATCACAGCTTTTGCAAGTAGAGACCCCCGGACTGCAGTGAACATGGGGTCACAAATCCTGCCAGCGGTAGACACTCATGGATGTGTTTTCCCATGGGATAGCTGCTGCACATTTGGTTTGGGCCTAAGTATTATCCCAGTTTTTCTCTGAGGTAGAAAGGCCTAATAAGCAAAAGACCCAGATGTCTTCCCACACCAGACCACCTGCCTTGGCTGTCCCTGACATGCACTAAATATCAGATTTAAACAGCACCATGAAATCATAAGAATATACTAAAACGAAAGAACAACCCTAGCTTTGTACTGTAGTACAGTCTCTCCTGTTTTTATGACATCTCTCTCATGGGACTGTAGATTAGATCCACAGTGAAAATCCTTATATTTAGACACAGCAGGGGTCATCACATTTATCTTCAGGAAAGCACATCCATTATAGAGGAAGACATGAAACATTTAGCTGACTAGTAGTGGAGGACATCTAGTACGACCAGGATAAGGTACCAATTGGGATCAGAAAGATGCAGACTGAGTTTAGGTGTGCAACCTAGAGACATGGCAATAGGTGGGGAAAATATGTGATTCCTCTGTTTCAGAATTTGTTCTGCAATGTTTACTCATTTGAATATTTGAGTCTGATTTCACTATTCCTGGGGAAGGATGGTGTGTGACACATAGGCGTCAACAAACACAAGCAAAATTATAGACAGGAGTATCATAAATGCAAGAAGCCATCTCTTACTTACCTAGTTTAATTTATCCAATTTATATGGTGAGATGGTAACTGTAGCAGTGGGGTGATTGACACTAAAACGGATTGACTGAGCAAAACCCTTATACTCTACGCAGCCGCTGCTCGCATAAGTGCTACCAGTAAGTCACAATTGTCATTACCACACTTAAAGGTAATGCGCTATAGTTAGCTACTTAACCTTGCTCTAATTTTTATCTGCACGGTTGACAATTGTTTGTATTTATTAGGCGGTCTGCTTGTTTGGTAACCTAATCTCCTCCTTTCTTAACATGAAAGAGAGAACAAGGCACTTAAAAGAAGAAGAAGAAGAAAATCTTCTCCAGGTCTGTTCTTTTCTACATAGAAAAAAAAATCTGAATAAATGACTGCTGGGATTAGATTTTTATGGGCAAAGTTCATAAGAAGTTTCTACCCCATATCCATATGTTACTTTCATAATCAAAAACATGAATCAAAACAAAAGGAAGCTAGATATGTCCCTCTCCACCACCCCCACTGGTCATTCATTAAGCTCTTTGCCTCCTATGCTTCTTTTTGCCCCCAACAAGCACATACAAGGAAACCATTCTAGCTTCATTCAAAGTTTCATTGAATGGGTGGTAAGGTAAGGCCTTGTTTCCAATCATTTGGGAGTCATGTTCCTCTAGAAATGTTTTAAAAATAAATGAAAGTACAATTTTGTGACTTAAAGGAAGCCCACACTCTGAATTAACAACATGCTTTTTGTTAATTCAGAGTGTGGGCTTCCTTTAAGTCACAAAATTGTACTTTCATTTATTTTATGTGGACCGGTTCAGACGATCCTGACCAACTAGCTCCTCTTTATACTGTATGCATAAATACATAATACAATACAATACAATACAATAAAAATAATTAAAACAGGTAATTAAAACAATTAAAACAAGCAAACCCCAGTGGGTCACCTTATGATTACATTTATTAAAAAGCCAGCCCACCATGTCAGCTATCGAACGCCAACCTGAATATAAGATTCCTGCTAAATTTTAAAATGGTTAGTGCTGGAGTTATCCATCAGAATTATCCATAAAGACAATTTTTGAGCTTTGATTTTCTAATTATTTAGTTTTTTCCCAATTTGCACAAATGCAAAGTTCGCTTTAGAAAGGTTTCTTGAGAAGTTTCAAAAAGATAAATACTGTATCAATCAATGAGAGTTTGCTAATAAGCTAACAGAGAACAATAAAAATGAATCACACCCACAAGAGACAAGGTAATTTTGATGGAGAAGATGGACAATTTAGGAATAACAGAATAAGAAGGAATTTGTGAGAACACACCAAAAGCTGGAAACATGTGTTCCAAGAGAAAACTTCAAGAGGGCTGAGAAAATAGTTAGCCCAAGACCTACAGTATGTGTTTATCCCATTTTCATTGTTCCCTCTCAAGAATCACAGCTATTGGAAGAGGAAGCAAAGGAAGTACCAATTAGCAGCTTTCATTCAGCTGCTATGTGTCTCACTGACAGCTTGGATCTGTCAATCACATTCCCCCCTACTCCACCTAACTGCTCAGGGGTAAAAGGCTCTAGCTAGAGACAAGCAATGAGAAGAAGGGGGAACAAAGTCATCTATCCAAAGCTGCCTCAGTTGGCCTTGGAGGGACTTTGCTTTGTTTAGGACTTGCTCCACAGTGGGGTGATTTGGTTCTGGGTGTGATTCTTTCCAAATCAATCACACATTCTAGCAGCAGCTCACCACTGAAATACCTCATAAAACATATGATAAGAGCCCTGCTAGATTAAGCCCAACGTCTGTCTAGTCCAGGAATCTGTTTCTCACAGTAGCCCACAAGCACTTGTGTCTCAAGAGCGTTCAGTAGTGGATTGCTGTGTGCCTCCCACAAGCCATTTTCTGGTATGCAACTTCTTTAAATCTGCATGTGAAAAGAAGACCTACTGTATTTCTTTGATTCTAAGATGCATGTTTTTTCCCAATTAAGCATTTCAAAAAATGGGGTGCATCTTAGAATCGAAGGTCCCCAAAAAGCACCCCAAAATGCTATCTTCTTACTTACTGGGGCTTGGGGGAGCTTCAGGGAGGCCTGCGTGACCCTCTGCAGGCCTCCCCGATCTTCAGTTTGTCGAAAAACGGCGATTTCCAGGCATTTCCGGTTTTCACGAAAACCGGAAATGGCCAAAAATCACCGTTTTTCGCCGAACTGAAGATTCGCAGAGGGTCGCGCAGGCCTCCCTGAAGCTCCCCCAAGCCCAGGTAACAAAGGAAATGGCACTTTCTGGTGGGGCCAGAAATGCTAAGCAAACTCAGTCATCGTCAGCTGCAGAGCTGGACATGCTGGGGAGAGTTGGTGCTGAGCAGGTAGATTCAATGAAGGGAGGTGAGTCTTAAAATTGATGGATTTTTTTCCCCTGCTGGTGGTACTGAAAGTAAAGGTGCGCCTTAGAATCGATTGCACCTTAGACTCGAAGAAATACGGTATATGAATGATGGATGTTTTTGCTAAAAACAGGTTGAACTGAAGACTGGGCAGTTTAGTGACAATCTCCCTTTGCCTGTTATCTCTCTATGCAAATGGTAACCTCCTTTTGATCAACTCAAATTGATCAATTGGGGAAAGTAAAAATGAATGAGTACCAAATGAAATGAATGAGCAACAAATGAATATTTGATGTCTGGAACTCATACATGCCTCTGGTATCCGTTTCTTTATTAGTGAGAAATGAAATGAATGGACCCTGTTGGCTTTAATTTGTCATTCATTACAAAACAAATGCATGCTCCTCTATACAAAATCACTCCCTTGACCCTCACATTTGCTGCTGCAACATACAGAAAGTGAACTAGTGAGGCTGAGAGACAAGTGACTTGTCCAAGACGAGACCACAATGACTTATCCAAATGTGACTGGGTTTTCTTTGCCTTCAAGACAGCAGTTCAGGATGCTGTGCAAATGGAATGTTGCACACACATGACGTGACAGAACCATTGCAATGTGGTAAACTACAAAGGAAATGGAGATGTTACAAGCCCTGTTCAGGTGCTTATCTCCACATGTGATGGCCTTCTCCTCAATGAGTACTAGCCTTGCTCTCTCTGATGATGCATTTGCGTTAGTCTCCCCCCCCCCCCACCGCCACCACCCTGCCTGTGATCATGATTTGTGTGCAATTGAAAACATGGGCAGCCCAATCCTGACTAAGATCTGGCCCTGGATCCTGAGCACCAGTGGCAACGTTGCCGCCGGAGCGGAGGTCTCCTTGGAGAATGAGATGGTCATCTCCTTCCCCGAGTGTAAACGGGGCCAGGCCCTATCGGCCTCCTCGGATTTCCGCCAGCTATTTTGCTGGTGGAAGTAGAAAAGGCCGTGTAAAGGCTCTGGCACCCGGCGGGGGTCAGGCTATGGCCGAAGGCCGTCCCCCACCTGCTCCCAGGCCGCCTAGGCCAATGGCCACCCTCCCTGCCCCGGTGATCCACCCCCCACCCGCTGGATCCTAACTTATAAGGTCCATCATCAGCGGGGTCAGGTTCGTCGCTGGAGCTTGGGAGACCAGCGTTGCGCCGGCCTTCCCTGCTCCCGAGAAGGTACAAACGTGCCTCACGGCACATTTGCGACCTCTTCCAGCACTGGAACGCTCGTTCCAGTGCCGGAGTTTTCTTCAGGATTGCGCAGTGAATGTAGGGAGAGGGGTGTGTGGCGAATGTATACACTGGAAAGAGTGGGACTGGCCTCTTACACACATATAAGAGAAGCCCCTCATGCAATCATCTCTCATGAACATAAGCACCACAACAGGGCTACTGTTTCCACAATTATTGATGAAAAAATGTGTAGTTCCTAGAGTGGATAGAAATTAACATGTGCTTGTGTGTGTGTGTGTGTGTGTGTGTGTGAGAGAGAGAGAGAGAGAGAGAGAGAGAGAGAGAGAGAGAGAGAGAGAGAGAGAGAGAGAGAGAGTGAGTGAGTGAGTGAGTGAGAGACTGACAAAATTTCCCGAAATGGAACTGGGACAAATAAAGACAGATGGCTTAGCAGCACTCTGCATTTGTCCTCAGCTTGAATACAGTCAAAGGAAAAGGACATGGAACATGCCATCGTTCATTTTTTTTTTCATTTTTTTGATCTCAGGAGGAGAGACCATAAAGGACTTTGTAGCTCCCACATCTCCTGCATTGGTGGTGCCCTCATTTTTTTTAATCAGTGCTGCTTTTGGTGTTGATCATTACTCCGTGTTCATTCCATTGTGATTTCAAGTTTTCAAATTAAACCCTGCATTTGTTTGACATTAGCAAGAACATTCTTGAGTTGGCATTTGGTTTACACAATCTAGGGAGTTTCCAGAGTAGTTAAGCCTGGAGCGTGTGCAGAGGAAGGAAGGAGCATGACATTCTATGGTCACAATCCAGCAGAAGATGGTTGCAAAAATGTCCCATTTCATTTGCAACTAATTCTTGCTGCCTGGGACCCAAAGGAAATAATGCCATAATGGAACTCTTCCTCATTCTGAAATTGACTCCGTACATCCAGGAGCTAATCTCATCTCTTGTTTTGTTTCTTGGATTGAGCAATCCCAATTCAAGTGTATAACCTAGGTGATTGTGGGGGGGGGGGCTGCTATAATTTTCACTGGTTTGAGAAGGTGCAGCATACCCACACTACTTTTTGCCAGCTTTCTAAAATCTAGAGCATATTTTCTTCCATCCAGTAATTGGAAATGAAGCTGTAGTGCCTCAGCATGTCACAGTGGCTTCTCAGAAAATTAAAAAAAGATAAGACTCTGCTACATATTTGGAAAAGGATAAGATACGAGGCACATTTTATACTCAGTGCCTGAATAAAATATTTTCCGAGTGGAAAGAGTCAGTCTTCAGAATTACATTCCATACTTATGGATGTGGTGTGTGTTTAAGCGATGTGTACTTAAGCGGTTGTTACACTTTCTAAAAAATCAATGAAGGGGGGAAGACAGAGTGAGTGTTCTCCAAGACAATCCACTAAGAACTTCTTTTGCACCAGCTCCAATGACACCAAGAGCTGGCAACCAGATCTGAGTCCTCATGTAACATCACCAGCCAGTAGATCAACTCCTGCCCTCCACCAGGACACATTTGCATGACTATGAAGACTCTAACTTTAGAGAGTTGGACAAACTCTGACTGGCAATAGTTGAGGCTTTCTTCTTGGGAAAGGTGAGGGGACTGGCACAGGCAGCAGTCAGGCTGAGCTCAGAAGGTGGCAGCAGAACCCAACTGAAAATGAGGCTAGTCTACTTGAGTGGAAAGAGTTCACATTTCAAGTGCTCTCCCTCTCAAAGTCACACTCCAGCCCTAAGCCTAGCTGACAGACCAATCCCATCTCCCGCCAGCCCATAGTAGCATGCAGCACCGCCAACAGAGTGAGCATTGCATGCTATGGTGGGGGGGGATCAACAAGGTGGCCAGCCAGAGATAAGTAAAAATCTTTTTTACTTACTGCTCCATAAGTCACCTGGCCACCAATCCTCAGACCTACACCAGTTATTTAGCAGGCGTAAGTTAAAGGAGCCTCAAGTGACATGTCAGACTGGGAAAAGGCCAAAGGGAGATAGGATCTTCATGTGAGACACTGCCACTGAGAACCAGCCCTTCCCGCCCTGAACCACCACTGGTTCAACCCACTCCCCACCCCAATTCTCCCCTGAACAGCCCCTGCTGACACCTTACCTGCTCTGGCGCTGGCTGGATGAGCTGCTAGTGCATGCGCAGGACCGCCAGCTGTTTGCACTGGCGTTCATGTAGCTCATGACAGCAGCATGGCTTTTACAACGCCAATCTGGAACTTATGGCAATGAATCGCAAGATTCACTGTCATAAGCTCTCAGCAGGATTGGGCCATGAGTAGCAGACCTCAGACAGCTGAGACCAGTAAGCAGGGCCCACCCAACACCTTCTGACGCCTGAGGCGACATGCCAAATGCTGCCCCCCCTTACTCAATATTGTGTCAGCCTCTGCTCCTCCCACTCTCCAATGTTCCAGCTCAGCACTCTCCTCCCCTCCACATTTCCTCTTCCTTTTCTAATTCAGGGAGTGGAAGGAGGAAGAGGAGCCGCAAGTATTGGTGCCCCCCACCAATCAGCTGCCTGAGGCAACTGCTCCAGTTGGTCTCATGGGTGGGCCAGCCTGCCAGTCAGTAGGAAAGAACAAGCCTCTAGATATATTCGGAATCAAAGGGAGTAGCTAATTTGTACCTTTTCTGTCACACAGTCCATGGACAGAAAGCCGCAAGTCAGCAGCAGCATGACCGCACAAACTTCAAGTCTTATTTATTTCCTAATTAGTCGGCAGTGCATATGTGTGATGATGCCTTCAGATCTCTTCTGTGTCAGGGGAACCAATGAGAATTGAAGGAAGCATCGCAAGTGGGCTGCTGTGAGCTGCCTCCCCTTTCTGCTTCTCTCAGAGAAGGAGGGTGAAAGAGTCATAGCGATGCAGTTCCCCTTCCCCCTGTTGCCAACAGCTGCTATATAAAGTGCAAGTCTAGAGTATGGGGGTGGTCTGCTGTGCTGCAAACTCCACACATGTGGGTAGCAAATACAATGGCAGGCAGCTCTGTGCAGCTTTCTGACCACCTTGAGCCATCAGGGTCTCTCAAGACTTGGAGGGATGGAGGAAAATTTCAGAAGCTTTCCATGCTATTGTGATGAGCAAAGCCTATTGACCTTGTCTGCCTTAGGCTCAGCAAAGGATCAGGTGAGGCACATAAGTATAATGATACAGTGAAGGTGACATGTTTCCATCCCTTATGAATTCACAGTGCCACACAGTTCCCATAGGTCAGTGTATAACCATGCAGCCTTGGCGGTAGGGTGGGGGAAAGAAGCTGTTTCTGCATGAGACAAGCCTACAGCTCGTCTCTATTTCCATATCTGGAAAGCAGAGATAATAATATTTATCTCAAAGGACAATGGTGAAAATTAGTTACTTTCAGCGCACAAGCCATTTACATGAGTGCTTAATCCAGGATTACTCTTTGTTTATACACCGAAGCTGTCCGGGTTGTATGCAGATTGGTTCACCCTATGCAAATTGGAGAGGAAGTGAGGGGCTGTGGGGTCCCTCGAGGTCATAGCAGAAAAACATTGTCATTGCAGTCCAGCAGAGTCGCAGGATTATCAGCGAGTAATCAGATTTGGAAGCCAGCAACCAGATTGGCCAAGGAGTCCCCTTGCATTGTGATGAGCTTTTGATTAATAGCCGTCTCCTACATAACATCATCAATCACAACCGATTAAAGCAGACGTGGGAAGCGGGGTGCACATGTGAAAATGGAATGCTTGAGTCGGGGTATTCTGATAAGGGGGGGGAGAGACACAGAGGGGAAGCGAGCAGGGTTGGTATTAAAGGACATTAAGAATTCACTTCCACTGCTCTGATTGGTAATTAAGTGACTCATCTAGTGGCCGACAGTCCTGTATGCTTCCCCAGGCAGTTGTTAGTTCTTCGAAAACCACTCCTGACAAAATGAGGTTTGCCCTTGGTACACAGATAATGAGAGTGTGCTTGACAGGTGTGGCGCGATTAGAAAATTTCTACATGAGGCTCATTCCGCTAGCCACTCTGCAGTAAACAGACTCATTAGAACTTGTTGGTCCCTAGAGGCAAAGCATGTTTGACATTATTAATTGGCTTTTCGGTATAAGGAGTCAAATAGATGAAAAGGTTTATCAAGCTGAAATAATTAATTTTGCCTGAATTCGCTGACAGTTCAGTTCTCGTGCAAAAGACCATTTTAAGAGGCTTTTCCCCCCTTTATTCTCTCGAATTTCAAAGTTCAAAAGGCATAATAGTGGTAAAAGTGGAGCTTTTTAGTAAATTATAATTAAAGGGAATTTAATTAACTTAGAAAGAGGGGAAAGAAAGAAAGCAGGCCTTCCTATCTGAGCCTATACAGAGGTCTAGATGGTAAAACATATCATGGCTTAATAATGCATTAATTTTAATCTAATCAAAGTATAATAAAAGAAGTAATTACGTTAAAAAAAATTATCATGCTGCAATATTGGTATAGTTAAACACTTAATACGTCAGTAACAGCTTCTAGTTAGCAAAAGTTGTAATTGTTGCCCTCAAATGCAGCTTAGTTAATGAAGGGGCTCACATTCACAAGATTAATTGAATAAATAATTGTAATAACCCATGGAGAAACTGATTATCAGGTTCCAATTCCATGACGAAAGGGGTGGGGGGTCAGGGGAATCCAGGTTTTTGTGTGTGGGGGGGGGGTTGCTTGCTGTCTTAGACCAGTTCCTCCTGAAAACGAATAGGGAGCATCATATTAGTGCAGCTTGAAAAAAAAGGATGTCTGACGGTTGAGTAAAGAGAAGGTAGCCAAGATCCTATAACACTATGAGAAGTACTTACGGTATAAGACAGGCACCCACAACTTTCTTATATGGGTATGGATCCAGCAGATATGTCAATCCCTTGCCAGTTTCTGGTCTTAAAGGAAGGCCACATGGAGAAGGGGATGGAAGGTGGGACACAGAGTCAACCCCTCCATTCTGCTAAGTGGTCTGCCAGCAGTGTCTGTGGCCACCATAGCCCCCCCCCACAACCCTCTCCAGCCATCTCACTTGCTTCTGTGTTGGGAACTGGAGGGGCTGGGGGGAACCTGGTACTCCTCAGGGAGTTAGATATTGCCCTGGTGTCAGTTCTTAGTGCCTACTGTTTACCAGCCATGTTAGCTGCACATATTCTCTGGATGTTTTGCACAGACAACATTGTTGCCTTATACACCAGCTCTGTGCCATGCAACAGCATTGCCAGATGTTTTGGTTATCAGGTGCTCAGCACTGTGGAAAAGTCCTTGCCAGGTTTGAGGAAACAAAAAAGCATTCCACCCATACCTACCATCATCCAAAAGTAGGGTACACTGTGGTCCTATACAGTGCTCTTTTTAATTGCAGGTTTTTTTTTAACAAAAAAACAAGATTGACAGCTTTGAGATTTCATTGAGCTTAAATTGTAATGCCAGAGGGCACCTTTTCCTTCAGGAAAGAGAAAATCAAAGAAGTGGGTATTGGATTGCTTAATATTTTATCATTTTATACATTTTTTGCTGCACTTGCTTGGCCCTTTTGAACTGAAGTTTTAAAAATGACAATTCACTAAATTCACCTGTGCGTGTGTGTGTGTGAGAGAGAGAGAGGGGGGGAGGGGGTCTCTGAAGCAACATAGTGTGCTACTTCTCCAGTCCTTGTTGTATTTTCTAATAACTGCTTTTCCCTTTTATCTCACTGCATCATCCCATGCACTTTGAAGGGTTGCCTTAGCATGTAGGAAAACATCCAGCTTTGTAAACACACAAGCTATACACATCACAGTCCTCATCATTTTATTTATAATATAAATGAAATCCAAGATTTTGCAAGATCCAAGATGGCGGCGGCCAGGAGAACTTTGGGAACACCTAGAAGAGTCGTGGAAGTGGCAGCGGCAGGAGGGGGCAGACCCGGAAAATCGGAACAGACCCGGTTCCGGGACTGGCTGGCTGGGACCAGGCTCCAGAAACCGGGACTGTCCCGGTTTTTCTGGGATGGATGGTAAGCCTACAACAAGGTGTGGTCACCCCCTGCTAAGTTTGCCATCTCCCCCAGTCCACTGCTTGAAGCATCCATTTCACCCTGGTGGCAACAAGACTGCCACGGCTGACCTGCCACTGATGCAGTCCATAAAACAATGGAACACTAATATTAATGCTATGTCCAGCCCCCAGACTTAAATGTAGTAGGGCAACATATTAAAGCTCCTACTCCCACTGCAATTTTGTCACAGCTTATGCACACCCTGAGCTATTTATTTAACAACCATAAAATGCCATGGTGACACAAACAAATTAAACACAACTGAGTTTTGGCCCCAATACGAGCTATAGAAGGGGACGTTTGGCTCAGGGACGTAGCATAGGAGACGGGTTAGACCTCCACACCATGGCTCTGATCAAAACCGCTGCTTTAGAAAAAGATGTCAAGTCTGGAACTGAAAAAAAGCATTACTTTTGCAGAATGCTATTATGCATAAATAAACATGCACAAGGGAAAAGAAAGAATAAGAATTGGTAATAAGAATTGGTAGCCTCTCAACTGCACGTGGTTTTATTGAATGTAAGGGCCCAAAGTTTTTTTCCACCATCTGTGTTGCTGAAGCTCCAGCACAGCATGCTAGAGTACTGTGGGCACATCTGTTTAAAAAAAAATGAGTGGAAATGTTAATATTTCCACACTCTTAAAAGTTAATTAAATATTTGTTGTGTTGGGTCATCATATTGCTTTTTATTCTTCTTAGGATTTTAAAAAGGGGTTGCTTATTTTTTATGAGAGTTCTTATGGGGACCACAAAGGTTTCTTTGCTTGATTTTTTTTTAAAAAAATAAAATAAAATCTGCATGTTTTTGAACACAGGATCATATTCTTTTACTCCTCTTCCCCTGCACTGGGTAACTTGGCTCACTTATGTGAGTCAACTGGAATTTTTGGCACCATAAGCCTTTTTCTATATTTGCCCATTAAAAATAAAATGAGAAGTTTACAGTGGGAGAAAAGAGGAAGACAAAGACAATAAGGCCAACACAGGCACAAGAGATGAGACTGTAACCCCAAAGTGCAACAGTGCTTCTCTACCCATTAGCCAACATGACATACAATGCATGCAATGGTGGAGGACAATGAAAGTGTTGACCCAGTGTGTGGCGGCTGTGAAGAAGGCCAGTTCCATGCTCGGGATAATTAGAAAAGAGATTGAGAATCAAACGGCCAATATCATTATGCCCTTGTACAAATCGATGGTAAGGCCACATCTGGAGTATTGCGTTCAGTTCTGGTCACCACATCTCAAAAAAGATATAGTTGAATTGGAAAAGGTGCAGGAAAGAGTGACCAAAATGATCCGTGGGCTGGAGCACCTCCCTTATGAGGAAAGGCTACAGCGTCTGGGGCTTTTCAGTCTAGAAAAAAGGCGTCTGAGGGGGGACATGATTGAGACGTATAAAATTATGCATGGGATGGAGAGAGTGGATAGAGGGAAGTTCTTCTCCCTCTCGCACAACACCAGAACCAGGGGACATACACTAAAATTGAGTGGAGGGAGAGTTAGAACGGACGAAAGAAAATATTTCTTCACCCAGCGTGTAATTCATCTGTGGATCTCCTTGCCACAGGATGTGGTGATGGCACCTGAACTAGATGCCTTTAAAAGGGGCTTGGATAGATTCATGGAGGAAAAGACCATCACAGGTTACAAGGCATAAGCAACCTTCTGGCTTTAGAAGTAGGTTTTCTCTGTATGCCAGGTTCAAGGGAGTGACAACAGGAATCAGGTTATCTTGTCTCATGTGCTCCCTGAGGCATCTGGTGGGGCTACTGTGAGATACAGGAAGCTGGACTACACGGGCCTTTGGCCTGATCCAGCAGGGCTTATATTCTTATGAGGAGGGTGGCAACTAGACTGCCCACAAGAGGTAAGTAAAAATATTTTATTGATAGGCCACCTGGTGACCAATGGGTCTCCTTGGACCTACGTCAGCTATTTTTCTGATGTAAGTCCGAAGAACCTCAGGGGGGCACGTCCAGGCCAAGAAATGCATGCATGACTGCCACCAAGATCCATCCCCTCCTGCCCTCAAACCACCACCACCAATTTGACCAACTCCCCGCCCTGAACTGCCCATGAACTGCCTCTTCCACCTCTTTCCTGCACTTGTGGATTGTCCGGGCAGTTCTGAAACGCACATGAAGCCTCCAGCCATTTCCACTGGTCGCTCCATAGTGCGTGATGGTGACAAAATGCTTGCGCAGTTGCAAGGCAACTTACGACAGCAGATCTAGCGATCTACTACCATAAATCTCCCTTTGGATTGGGGCTTCAATTACCTTTGTTTTGGCTACCCTGTATGCTTCATACATTTTACCCTAAGCCCTGCTACCTTTGTGAATTTTAGAGCGTCACACTGTATGGTATATAGAACTTTATAAGAGGATTAATTTCCTCCACTGACCCTGTGACAATCTGATCATGTCCTATCTATGAGCCTGATGCTTTTCTTGCAAATAAAATAAAATAACATTGCCATCCAGCACTGAGTGATTCTTCTGGTGAAACCAATACTTCTGCTCACGGCAATTGTCGTTTTCACCAGTTGTGCCTGATAGCTGGAGCCATCCTTGAGGGATTCTGATTCATTGTGGTCAGTAGAAAGGTGTCCTGGGGGACTGCACATCTGCCCAGGACCTCCCTTTCATTCATTAACCCCTCCAGGGGCTCTGACTAATTAGATCAGGCTGCTCATTTTAAGCTGATAATTGATTTAAATAGATTGCTCATTTCCAATAGAATAAAAACCTGCTAAACATTTGGTGCTGGTCTTTTTTCTTTCTCTCTTTTTTTATATGCAACTTTCAATTACTTGTGCAGTGTAGCATAAAATGTCGTGGTCTCCCCTTTCTAAAAAGGTCATAAAATTAATTACAACAAGTGTGAATTGGGTAGAGAGACCGGGGTTTTTTTGTTTTGTTTTTTGTTTTAATGAAGTTTTGGGTTTTAAGTGATGTCATTAAAAGCTAGTCAATGGTTGAAAGGAAAACAAAACCTGATTTCTTTTTCCTGAAGCAGAATTGTGTGTGAAATCCCAAACCAGGGAAGTCGGAGAAAGTAGGAATGAATGGAGAGGCTGATTAGGACACCAGCCACTGAAATCAGTGGAATAAGGAGTTCATCATAGTTCTGATTTGTTTCATTCATTTCATTGGGACTCAATTCTAAAGATGCTGGATTTGATCCTAACCTTACTCTCCATTAACAAAAGCTTTTTCGTTTCACATAAAGAGAGTTCTGCTTCCATTTATGGATTTCAAAGTTACTCCTATTAACAGAATTGGAGCCTAAAGCATTTCTAAACCCCAGTTTTATATGTTCATGGAAGCACAGAAGTTCCACATGCTCCATCCCACACCACTGTAGTAAAAGGCACATGTAAAAGAACACATGGGGAGGGGGAATCAAGTAGCACTGATGACCCAAAGGAAGGTGTGGCATTTATTTATTCTTGTTGAACTGCATGTCCTGCCACGTCTTCCCTAAGAATCCTCAATAGTTCAAATTTGTCAAATATTTTGAAATTCTTAATATCCATTTTCTATATGACACACAACGCAATCCACCGTAAGGATCTGGCCAGTGGCCCAGGTCTGCCCACTGGATCCTGTGCACCGGTGGCCGTTTTGCCACCGGGCCGGAGGTCTACTCGGGGAAGGGAACATTTGGCCGAGGTCTCCAATTGGCCTCCTCGGATTTCTGCCAGCTAAATAGCTGGTGGAAGTAGAAGAGGCCGTGTAACAGCCTAGCTGGCCCAGCAAGGACCAGGATATGGCTGAGGCCATCCCCTGCCCCCTCCCGTGCCGGCTACTCCAATGCCCCCTCCCTTGCCCACCGAACTGCCCCCGCCGGATCCCGGCTTACCTGGTCCAGCGGCCGCTCGGGTGCTCCGGCGCTGAAGCAAGGGAGGTCGGCCATGCTTTACGGCACATTCGCAACGTCTCCCGGCGACAGAATGCTCGTTCCATTGCCGGCGCCCTCTAGAGGATTGTGCTGTCAGTCTCTGCTTCTCTGCGGTGGACAACGTACTACAAAACTGTCATATCATTATGAAACTACTGCAGTTGGGGCAAGTCTCGTGTGCAAATTAGCATGCGGGAAGAGGTTGGTTCAATACATTCACACAGGTTTGGGTACATGGCAAAATTGATCTTGCAATAGTTGCATCTCACGTTAAAGAGTGACACAGTCACAACAGTCCCATCTCCTTTACAACCCTGCTGCTATGAAAGAGGAAAGAGCCAAGACAAAAGCCTGCCCACCTCCCCCCCCCGACAAATGGGCCCCTGTTGCATGAAAGTAGGTGGGAGATTGATCAATTTATGACTGAATTAGGAGAGGCTAAACTGTGACTCTTTCACAGTGTGGCTGTCTAGGTTGCAACTTGGCAAGCCTATCTCATGTCCAACATGAAATTTGTTCCATATTTACTGCACCACCATAAAACGGTGGGCTGGGTCACCATGGGTTTGCATGTGTGCAGGGTAAAACAACCACACAACCATTTTGCTGAGTACCAAACTGGGTTGTAGACCTGTAGTAGGGGGGCTACAGCTCACTGGCAGAGCACATGCTTTGTGTGCAGAAGGTCTTAGTTTCAATCCCTGGCATCTCCAGGTAGGGCTGGGAAAGACCACTGTCTCAGACTCTGGAGAGGTCCTGTCAGTCAGCATAAGCAATCCTGACCCAAATGGATCAGTGATCTGACTCCATATAAGGAAGCTTCAAACGTTTAACATGGTCAAGCTTTGTATCAATCTGTAGGTGTAGGCATGGATTCAAGACTACAGAAAATTAAGGTTTGAATTCAATCTGTACGAAGTTACTCTCCACAACTGTCTGCTGCCTTAAAGATCTCCTGTAACGAGCTGTGAGAGCAGCAACATAGCCATTGTGTCACACCGCTGAGAAAATGCTATTGGTGTGTAAAGTATTGCTTTTCCACTATTAGCTGCCTGGAAAGAGAATTAAAATGGAGATTCTGCAAACACTTGTAAGCACTTTCCAGTGGTGCTCTTTCCTGTGGCCAAGATCCTCTGATAACATCTGCCAGTAAGAAAGTCCCATTCAGTAAAGGCCCCTAGCAACTCCCATTAAAAGCTTGTTTGCCTAAGGGGGTCAGTCAATTTTATGGCTTCCTACTGAACACAGTGGACAGATTATGAATAGCCTGTTATGTCCATCTAATGATGACTTCAAGACTTTGGGACATGGGACATGTCCCTTCTATGATGTACAGAATCTAGCACACAGGTGGAAGGATTAGGTTCCTGGCACCTCAGTACTAAGCACATTGACTTATGTGCAGCTTACCTTCATTTAAGAGAGCACACTGAGGGTTTCATGCTCAAGATTGATTGAACCTTGAAGAAACACACACCTCAGTCAGCCCCATTCTAAGTGTCAAGGCACAAATGCAAGGCATGTTGTGCTCTGACACCATATGGGCTTGCCATGGACAGCTGCTTCTACTGAACAAAAGCTAAGCTATTGTTAGAGAAGGCAATAAAAAGGCAATTGCTTAGGGTCACACTAGACATGATGGCACCAGACCCATATGTTTAAAAACATGCCTCTGCCGAGGATGCACATGACATGAAGCAGGGGGTGGGAGCTCTGATTCGAAAAGCAAAAGAGGGAACAAAAGAGGCTACATTAGGGAAGCTGAACTCTCCCTGCTTCAGTGGCCGCCCTCCCCAGGGTCCATGCCCTATACTTTCCCCCCTCCTAGCCAGACTGTGATTCCAGATATGAGTTTAGCTGGGAGAAAAATGGCTGGGCCAAGAGTCTGTGAGGAGGCAAGCCATTGGAGAAGAAGGGCTCTGAGCCCCTCCCTCTTTTAATATTCTTAGACCTAAACCCACCCACCACCCACTTTTCACATGAGCTCTCAATTTAAACACGTCTAATCTAGTTTGATCCCCCAATACTTTCAATGAACAGAATGATTTCATACCTTCACAGTACATTCTACATTGCATAAGCTTGTATAGCACAGTTATATAACATTTTTATTCAGTTTCCATGGAAGACTCAATTCAGGAAGCACAAGGCAAAGAGAAACCAAGGCTGTGGCATTTCTTTATTTTAGTAATGTATAATAACCTGCCTTTCCCAACCAATGGTCAGCATAATGCAACCGACCGCAATAAAATAAAATAAAATAAAATAATATGTGCAGAGTAAAGAATATGTTGGGAAGTTCTCTTGCCTAAGCCCCACAGAAATGAATGGCAAAGTCTGGCTCCTGTGCCACTCCCCTGTGCACTCCAATGGGGGATTGTGCCTTCTCTCTGCTTTGGTGGCAACAAAGCTCTTCCCTCCATTATAAATTGCATTCTTTCTGCTTCTCCTAACAAATTCAAACCAGAGATTCAGCCTGTGCACTTCATGGGGGGTTCAAGGCCTCTGTGCCTTGAAAAACTATTCAAGAGCACTTGCTAGTGGCTAGAGCCCAGAATAGCATCTCTTTCACTGCTATTATTCAGCCTCTTCCCAATAGCCAAAGCTTTTTATTTTTTTAATTGTGGCATACACAGCAAGATGACAACAACCAGAAAGCATCCTTTTTGTTAATTCTGCATCCAGGCACCAGATAATTTTCTCACTTAATGGTAAATGTTATGTCGTACTAAATAGTTTTTGGAGGCAACCGGTTGTGAAAATGCATTGAAAATTATTCTTCTCAAATCCTCATTTGCAGAGAAACAAAAGCAAATTTAGCTGGATATTTCTTTCATACAACTTGATTACCTAAATTTCTCAATTTCATTATAAAGCTCCAAGTGGAGGGGGGGGGTTGGCAAGGAAGTTACTGAACAAGAATACATTTTTCTTTTCTGTTTGAGAAGTGTAGAGATTTGAGCGGTTCCTTCCATCCTTACCGAAAACATTTCTCCCATTCTCCTGTTAAGTTTATATAAAATAAGGTATTTCCTGGATGAGAATGAGTAGTTTAGTGCAATATGAGTGTAGTGATGATCATGAGTTTAGCAGAAACACAGTGTGGTCCGCTACATAATGAGTTGTATTTGGGGATGGATGTCAAGTTTCCTTCTTGGTCTTGGATGGAGTCATTGTGGGGTCTGTTAGCCTCAGCTCTCCCTTCTGGAAAATGGGAATAAAAGTGTCTTCACTCCGGCACAAAATACTGTAGATGTGATATGGGAGACCTATGACCTCATTTTCTTTAACTTTAAAGCAATTATGAAAAACTCGTGTGTGCGTGTGTGTAATGGTCAGATTTTGATTGGAACACTGATGCTGGGGAACAGGGCACTTAATTACAGGCCAGCATAGGGAGTGAGGACCTGATCCTTTTATTACCCACAGTCTTTTCCCACCAAACATCAGCACACGCACACCCAGCTGCTGTTCACCCCTGAAGTGGTTTGCTAGAGGTCACTGTGCAATGTAATTTTATTGAGCTGGTTTAGAAAAGAATTTTAAATTCCTTTGCTAAAGATTCATACTGAAATGTGTTGGCAACACCAGTCCTAGCAGTGCTGCGATCCTGTTGGCATTCCACCATCATCAGGCATCAAACTTTTCTTTATAGATCAACCTACATTGCTTCGCAGGGTCTTCAGTCTCTCTGTCCAGCAATTGTTTTAAAACTGATTTTAGTGAATTACACTGTCTGTCTGCAACTCCTGTTTTCTGTTTGGAGATGTGTGTGTGTGTGTGTGTGTGTGTGTGTGTGTGTGTGTGTGTGTGTGTGTGTGTGTGTGTGTGTGTTCTTTGTTGTTAGAAGCCACCTTGAGTAATAGAAAGGCACAGTACACATTTTAAACAATAAATAAAGCAAGCAGCTGCCTTGGTGAAGCTAAGGAACTCTGTGCCTGGACAGTGCCTGGATGGGAGGTCACCCAGGAAAACCTAAGTGAAGCACCTGGAATGGAGGAAAGGTAGGATATAAATATAATTGGCTAATAAATAAACAAATGAGATACTAGTGCAATCAGAAACACCCCTTTGTAAATGGTGGAGCTATTATGGAGCTTCAAACTCATTGATTTCAATGAACTTATGTGTCCCTAACACTCTTTGGATTGTGGCAAAACACTGTTTGGATTGTGCCAAAATCCTAACAGTGTTAGGCACACATAAGTTTATTAAACTTGGATTGTGGCTAATGACAGTGTTAGGCACACTGGATTGTGGCCATTGACTCCATTTTCCCATTTGTTTCAATAAGATGAACTTTAAAAAAAACCCAGTTCCTTTGCAATTAGGAATTTTTGCCCTAATCTCTACTCCTATACAGTATATACTCACTGCCCACTAGCTGGCAAGGAGTCAGCATGCTTTGTCCCATTCACATCTAAGTAATTGATGGCCCAATCCTATCCTTACCTTGCGCTGGCAGAACATGTGCTCCTCCAGCACTAGCTGGTGCAAAACTGCCATAAAGCAGTTTGCGACAGCACACCAGAAAGCAACGCCAGTGGGAAAGCCTGCGCATTCCCTCTGGCACCAGTGCAAGAAGTGGTACCTGCTGGAGCAGGTAAGGTCTTTGCTGAATGGTGCAGGGGGGAGGGCAGGGATAGGGTGGAATGAGGCAGGGGGAGGGTGACAACAGGGACAGGGGTGGGTGACTTGGGCCCGGGAGGGAGGTGGGATCAGCAGCGCCGGGGCACACACCATATCCTAGCTTTCTTTCCATGCCTGATCCACCGACAAAGGTGCACGCAGACTTGCACCAGCCATATGGTTAGCGCGGGTCCGAGTAGACCCATTGCGCAGGTTGGGGATTTCCCCAGGGCAATGTGACAAATATCCCCTTACCTCAAGGAGACCTCCCACCTTCTAAATTCCCTCACAGGAAGCAGCGGAATCCGCACTGGCGCCGCTGCATCAGCATGGGGGAACTTAGGTAGTGTTGGGCTGTTAATGTGTTAAGTTCTTGCTTAACTCTCCATATATATATATATATATATATATATATATATATATATATATATATATATATATATATATATATATATATATATATATATATATATATATATATAGATAGATAGATAGATAGATAGATAGATAGATAGATAGATAGATAGATAGATAGATAGATAGATAGATAGATATAGATAGATAGATAGATAGATAGATAGATATAGATAGATAGATAGATAGATAGATAGATAGATAGATAGATAGATAGATAGATATAGATAAGGTAAAGGTGACCCCTGACAATTAAGTCCAGTCGTGTCTGACTCTAGCGTGTGGTGCTCATCCGCATTTCAAAGCCGAAGAGCCAGCGTTGTCCGAAGACGCCTCCGTGGTCATGTGGCCGGCATGACTCTCCTTGCCGCAGCGCGTAGCATGCAGCTGGAACACGGAGCGCTGTTTACCTTCCGGTACCTATTTATCTACTCACATTAACATGCTTTAGAACTGCTAGGTTGGCAGGGGCTGGCCAAGCAACGAGAGCTCATGAGGGGTTCCACCTTGCCCCTTGCACATCTGAGTAATTTTACTCACATAATACTGTCTCCATCTGAAGTCAATAAGTGACTTGTACAACCAAATGTGCTTCATTGAAGGCGTGATTGTAGCCTTTAACTGGGCTGGAAGAGGACAGCAGATGAATCGGGCTGACAAAGAGGCTGAGCCTTTCTTCTCTAAAGAAGGGACATTCTTTTTCAGAACAATACGTCTGTAGAGGAACAGATTGACCACTAATACGAGCAGTAGACTGCTGTGTAGCTTTTTGGCAATTTAGAATGCACACATATGTTTAGAGGGAAAAAGTTTTGATATTACGGTAATATAATAATAGGGAAATAATGTGAACAAGAGAAAGCAATACAGACTGAACAGGAAAAAATAAACATAGAAGCTTTGACATAACTACTGTGCAAGGTGCCACGTAACTAGAGATATCACACTTGGGACAGATTCAAACATATGGCAACCTCCTTCACTCTGATGTCCTCGGATCCTTGCATGTGTACAACTGCATTAAGAAAGGAGAGCATGAACCAGAAGTGCAAATGGATCAAATTACCTGCACCATGTTTCTGTGCAGAGACTAGTAAAAAAACAACACATAATCAGGTTCCCTGATGCTGTGACTGATATCCAGGAATGATTAAATGGCACTGTTGTTGCCACCTGCTCCCCACTGCCTCCTAAAAAAACTCCCCCGCCCGCCCATTGGATGCCCAGCTAGTAAAACTAACCAGCCACCAGTCAATGGAAGGTAAGACTCTTCCTTCACCATCACTGCTGTAGCTACAGGTGATGCCATGGAGGACTGTTTATTTCCTGGTTCCTGGGAACCATGAGGAAGTAGCTGGTGTACATGTGTGCTTTCCAGCGCATAGGGGGCTTAATCTCCCCATTCAGCCATGACCTTGGGCCATTGTCCTTCAGCCTACCCAGCTCACAGGGTCAGTGTGAGGGTACATAGGGGAAGAGGGAAGAACAATGTGTGCTGCCCATAGGACTTGGGAAGAGAGAGGAGATATAAATGCATAAATGAATAGGTGTGAATGTGTGAATAAGCATAAATGAATAGGTGTGAATGTACATGACTTGTTGAATGACTCCTACCACATAAATCACAGTGACAAGATATAATCAACAGACAACTGTGCCCTTATGGTCACATTTGCCACATGTAGCATACAACCAGAAATGTGGGATATATCCTGGGAAAAGGTTCCTTTCCTCTCAGATGCCTGAACAATGCTGAATATGCAAAGTCACGTCCCTAGTACATTATATAATTAATCTGCGGAATTGATTGCCACAAAAGGTGGTGATGGCTACAAGCTTGGATGGCTTTAAAAGAGGATTGGACAGATTCATGGAGGACATCAATGGCTACTAGTCATGTTGGCTATGTGCTACATCCACGTTCAGTGATAGGATGCATCTGAATACCAGTTGCAGGGAAGCAATGGCAGGAAGCAGGAAGCATGGACCACTGTGGAAATAGGATGCTGGATTGAATGGGTCACTGGCCTGATCCAGCAGGGCTACTCATATTCTTATGTAAAATACACTACAGTAAAGAAGCAGAGATAGCCTATTCATTGCAAACTAGGATCCAGTATCTTACATCCAATGAACCCTAATCAATTTGTCCAAAGTGTACAGATTAGTACAATCACCTGTATGATGATAGTTGATGCAGATGGTTGTCTGCATATGAGCCCATACAGACCATGAGCTCACTCATAACTTCACATGTTCCCAGGTGTGAGAGTGTGGAGACCTCTAGATGTAGGAACTGACCCTAGGTCTTTCAGTATGTGGTTATGCTAATAAAATACAGGCAAGTCAGATAACAATTAGAATTAGAATAAAAATTAGAAACCGGGAAGTGAGTGAATGCTTGTCTTTGCACATTTTCAATTCAGTTCAGTGAAGCTGAAGAACCTAGATGAACTGGGCTTTGTCCCATGGATTTCAACAGGATATCTGTACCACTCTGTTCAAGTTGCAATGGCATTCATATTTTAATGCAGCACATTACACTACGAGCAGGAGGTCTGTCTCAGTTGGTATGCCTGAAGATCTGAGGATGGCAGTTCGAGATGCCTGGAAGAATCCGTGAGCAGTCGAAGAGCTGTTGACACGTCACTGACGAGCTGTAGAGTTTCTGTGAGAAAGAAAGCTGCAGCTGACTCTCTGTGTGGGAGGCAGAGTTTGCCTGTCAGTCGAAACGTGGGAGGCGAATGCCAGAGAGAGGCCAGACTGTGAAAGGAAAACACCTGGAATGAAGCGTTCTAGAAAAGACTAGGAAAAAAGTGGGATATAAATACAATAAATACTATTATTATTGTAAAAACCGCTTGGTTTAGAATTGCCCGCCTTGAATTAACGTCAGAGGAGAAATCCAATGACCAAGAAAGGTGGTATATAAATACTGGTGGTATTATTATTATTATTATTATTATTATTATTATTATTATTATTATTATCACTACTACTACTACTACTACTACTACTACTACTACTACTACTACTACATCTGTGGGATTGTTTTCTGGAATTTCAGTGGGTGCTTGTACATGAACAATCTTTCAGCACAGCAGATCATTTAAACAACTGTTCATTGGCAGTCCTATGAAATGCAGTTAGCCAGAAGTTTAGTCTCACCTTCCAAGACCACCTACATGGTACATTAACATGGTACATCAATGACCCCTTCAGACAGATAGTATTTACCCAGGAGCTGACCAGTGCATACAAAATATGACATCAGAAGTTCAAAGTAACTGTCAACTGGCTGGAAACCAGACTAAGTTACATTCACTAACTAGGTTGCCAGTTGTATTTTATGGCACTGTGCTGATCTCCCACTTTTGCTTAGTGGGAACTTGTGATCATTTCCAAGAGTGGGAAAAGCAGAAAGAGCTTCTGTTTCTCAGCTAATTTCTCAGCTGTATGAAAGGTCTCAACTGAAAGAAACACTGCTATGATCAAAGACCCAAGAATGCCAATTTATCTCCATGCAAAGGGTCAAACACTACAAAAAATGGGTGATAACAAAGAGTCTGATTTATCTCCATTAGTAGTAGTTGGTGGTCACATGCGCCTCTATTTTCATTCATGATTTTCGAAAGCTAATTATCATTACGCTGCAGTCATGGGGAAGTTAATCCATCAGGGTTCCTCCAGTGCTGCAAAGGAAAGGAAGAAACCATAAAATATAAGTCTGTGTGAACTAATTGCTACTGTTATTGTCTCAAACCACAAAAATGTAAAACCGTCAGCTCCAGGGATTCCAAATAGATTGAACAATATTTTTTAAAGAAATCCCTCACTTGTTTTATGCCAGAATAATGAGTGTAAGTGCCCCCAGGACAATCTTGAAAGGAGATAATGAATCTCAAGAGCTGATTTTTCTCTTTCTCCCCCCCCTTCCCATGGCAACATTTTAACTGCAAAAGTGCTCAGGATTCAAGCAACTAGACAGGATGACTTACTGTCAACACCCCCAAAGTGAGCAGATTAATCTACCTGTTGAATGTGTTCATCGTTCAGTTGCTGTTCAGTCTTCTTGAACTGTCAGGTATACAGTATTTTCTTCTGACTTGAAAAAACAAAAACATGCTCTCCAAACAAAAAGCATTATAATACACAAAGCGATACCAATATAAGGTTTATCCAGCATCTGGAACCAGGTTGGAGAAAGATTGAGGTGTAATCAATTCTCTTTCTCAGCTAATGCTTTAACGAAGGGTGGAACATACAAGAGAAACTCTTAAGGTCCAGTCCTATCTGGACGCCGCACACAGATGCCAACCCGATGTCCATCATATCCGAAGCCTGGCCAGCGTATCCAGAGGAGGAGAGAAAGTGGAGGCCGAGCCATGTCCCCCGATGCAGCCAGCCACCAGCATCCCCTGCAACAAAGACACACCACTCAGATGCCATTGCCAGCTGCAGCGCTGGCGCCATGACAACCCAGTGACTGAGCAACGCTGCACAGAAACTGCCACAGCTGAATGGCGCATACACATCAGTCAACCCCAGTGACCAGGCTATGCCACACAGATGCGCTGCCAGACCCACCCACTGGATCGTAAAGCCATCTGCCAAGCACCACCCTCACCCACCCCCATGGAAGCAAGCACATAGGCACAGCCCAACAAAGCCAGCCAAGCTGCACCATGCCAAGGATTGTGGCCCCATAGGCCACAATCCTAGACACATCTGTCTGGGAGCAAGCCCCCTGGGTTACAACACTGCCCACACCTCAGGAGACCTGCAGAGGACTAAGCTGACACCAGGATACATGGTAGAAGAGACCAAGGAAGGTACATGGCCACCAAGGCCCACAAGCAGGCAGCAAGAGCAGCACTGACACATGCCACCACCCAGTAGACCTTACTGTGCCCACACAGCCCCGCCCACAAGGCACCATGTGCACAAGCCAGTCAGCCCTACCAATGTCTCATAGCACTGACACCCTGGCACATGCCATGCCCAAAGACTTCATCCCAGAAGCCCTGAGGACCAGACACCCAGAGGGCACCAGGAGCACATGCCACTAATAGATACATGTTGTACATGCTTTGCATACTGGAAGGGCGTCACCACTATATAAGAATGCCAGCCCTGAGTCAGCAGCCTCCATACTGCAGCTAGACTGACTGGGATAGAGGATGTAGGCAGCTGATCAGCAACAGCAGTAGCCCACACCCCTCTGGTAGTGGGCACGGACCAGAGCCCCCTGGGACATGGTGGTGGGGATGAGTATTTAGGGGGCCTAACGAGGGTATACCATCCCACTGCACAGGTCAGAGAACCAATGGGACAGGCAACATTGCAAGTAACATGGAAAAAAACCTCCTCCCGCTACTGTGCCATGGCATCCTACACCTGCCACTCCTGCAAGCCTACTTGGTAGAGCAGCAGGAGAGGAATAGGCAGCAGTACCTCAGGCAGATCCACCCAGGCATCCACATCACCTACATTCAGGGGGTCCACCTGGAATGTGAAGGAGCTCTACCAACTCCTGGGCCCCAATGGGGCTTGCTTCTGAGTAGACATGCCTAGGATTGTGCTCTAAGGGTTTAACAAGCTACACCTGCCCACGTTCTTTCTCCTAAAGGTCTAGCACTCTGTCCCAGTATGGATCTGGTAATATGTCATGTGGGGGGATCTCCAGGAATAGCTTCAGTCAGAATAGCAATCCTGTATACTATCCGCCTCTAGTGCCAAACCAAATGGCTTCATCAGTACATCAAATGTTTTATTTATTTTTTGCCAGTTCATTTTTCCTATAAAGGTTCACATGAATCCATCTTCCCAGGCTCCTCCATCCTTCTCTCCCCTATCCAGCTCATTGGGAACCTGACTTCTCCAGTTCCACTTCTCCTCTGGAGCCATCAAAGGGTGCAGACATCACATGTAGTTCCCCTGTTTGTTTCTGGAAGGCTAGCATACATGATACAACACATGGGATTGAATGCTACCTGGCCCAAGGGGTGGAATGAAGGGCCTGGTGCCTTGCTGAACACCTGGCCAAAGCATCCACATCCTGCCCTCTCCACATGGAGAGCAGGAATTTGCCAGGATTGAACATGACTGCTTCACTTATGAAGGGAGCATACAGGCTTCTGGGACTTCCACAATAGAGAGAAAGTTCGTACAGTATACTCTGATCACTCTGATCAAGGCTGAAAGACTGGACATTTTTACCTCTCTGCCTCGAAACTCAGGACATGAAGTCTGCTGCCTTGTAACAGAATCGAACATGTCAACACAAAGCAAGTCAAGGCATAGGTAGGATGGAACGCAGGGCTGTAGGAATTCCCCTTTCGTGCATTTGAAGCATCCTCAAATGGGGGGGGGGAGTGGGGAGGATTTCTAGGCATTATTCTCATTATTATGGGCTGGAATTGGAAAATGCAACAAGGCACACCTTATATTTTTCAGAACATGGATTTCTAGTGGGCAGCCAGGAACATATCTGTGCAAAACACCCGCGCACCACCTTACTTTGACTATGTTAATCTCTCCAGTTATCCTGCTAGGATAACTTATCCTTCAGGAAAAAAATATTCCCTGGGAAATGTTGATTTATGAACTATAGCAGACTGGTGGAAAATTGATCAGCGATAAGCCTGCTATAGGTCTCATGGTTTTGCAAGATATATTATTGTATTTCAGAATGATTTTATAGTGCACAAAGATTTCTGCCTCCCCCCCCCATGTTGCCCTTCTTTTTAAATAAATAAATAAATAAATAACTTTTTCCCTACTTCAGCAATAAATTTTCTTGACTCCAGGTTTGTTTTGTTTTTTTTTGAAACTGTGAGATCTGGGGAAGTGATCTCTAAAAATAATACAAAAAGAAGCAAATCATCCCAGGAAAACTTGTTTTGGGCCACCCCAGGCTATTCTAATCCATCATAATGTGTTGACTGCTGGATTCTGCTATGTGTGGTGGGAGAAAAGCTCTGCAAATGTGGAATGTGCAGAATGCATCTGCAGCAGTTATGAGCCATTCTGGTGAGACAATTCGAAGTGTCTCTTTTCCCCCTTTGCTTCTGTTTGGAGCCCCCACTGTTCTCCCTCCAATCCCCACCCTATACACAACCAACCTTAGCGCTTAGGTTATGTATAAGTTCTATACACAACCTAAGTGCTTACGTTGTGTATAGAACTGGTGCATGAGTTTACCATGGCAGGACAGAAATGTTCCAAAGACAAATGTACATTCCGCACTCATCGGCTTCAGTTTATGCCTCACCCTACCCCCAAGGCTCAAGGTGAGTAACACACATTGAAGTACACATTGTCACTCTGAATCAGAATCCTTTGCACATAATCACACAATCAGGTGCACATAAGGTGCACATAATCAGATCAGCTCTGGCAGAGGAATTTGCAGGGAGAGCTACACCCTCTACTGAAACAACAAATACCACAACATTCATATATTAATGTACTGTAGCTGCTGTTTCTTTTGAACCCGCACTGCCACCAAGTTCACCACCCACCCTCCCCAAAGAAAAGGTGTACTGGATCTGCCACTGTATAGTTGGTGGAAAGCTCATCTGAAGGGTCAGCCCAGAATTCAGTGAGTAAACTGGGTGAATACTTCGGTTCTTTCTTATATCAAAACTCAATCCCCTCCGATTCCTCATTCTGAGGTGGTTCATAAATGTTTAAGGAATCTCTTCGCTGCGGTCTCAGTGGGTGCCTTACATTTCCATAAATATTTTTAAGGCAGAAAGGACCAAGTGACCACCGTGTCAAGCCTGCTCTCTTAAGCTCTGAGCGAAAGCATATATATCTGAGAGCTATCCGGTCTGTTTAATTAATGGAGAATATATTATATTTCTGAGCAGTTCCTTCCACTTGTTGATTAGCCTTCCCTTTTTGCTCTCAGTGGTATTAATTTTTACCTCATTTATACTTAGAAAGTGTATAGCTTCAACTTCCTTCCACTGAGGCTAGGTTAACAATCACCTGTTAAATTAAATATAAGAGAAAGATATTATGTTCATCCTTAGTCCTCTTCCCCCCCCCCTTTCCTGTGAGTGCCTCTTTGCCACCAGGTCTATATGAATTTCAAATAGGCGAGTCGTACTAGCTCTATATTAAAGGTGGTGAGAAGACATTAAAAAGATAGTAACTTGCTTTTAGGTATCCATGAGGGGGGAAATTTTGAACCAATAATTTCTAGCTCATAAGCTCAGGCTCATAACCACAATACAACTTCAGTACACTCATAGAGATCATTGTTGTCAGGTGACTTTAACTACTTAGTGGTTTGGAATAGAGACCTACCTTCAAATTCATGGAGGGTAGGTCTATCAATGGCCATTAGTCATGCTGGCTACGTGGATCTTCCATATATGGAGGCAGTATACCTCTGAATACTGGATACTCTGAATAGGGGCCGCAGTGGCTTAGTGGTTAAGATGCTCATCTGCAGACCAGAAGGTAGGCAGGACAGCAGTTCGAGACCTGAGTGCCACATGACGAAGTGAGCTCCCGTTTCCTGTCCCAGCTCCTGCCAACCTAGCAGATGGAAAGCAAGAAATTGCAAGTAGATAAATAGGTACCCCATATAGGGTTCACAATAGGAAATCAATGGTCAGCATCTATTCTTTCTCATGATCACAGAAAATTAGAACCACAACTCTGCAACAACACAGTGAGTAGGCATGTGTAAGAAAAAATCGTGTTGTTTGATTTTCATTTTTAAAACTGCGACTCGTTTCATTATTCATTTTTTAAAATTCAATTTGTCAGTTCATTGATTTTGTTTCCCTGTGTGTTTTCATTGTGCATTGATTTCAATGGGAGACTCAGTCAGACTTCCAATTCCTGGAATATTGGTGCTGTCCATCAAAATGGCACGTCATTTCAGGCATTCCAACATCCCTTCAAGGCATCCAATCGGATAAAGGCTCCCCATTTTAAAGGCTATAAGCTTCCCATTGCTGTCAATGGCAACAGCTCTTCTACTAATTTCCGTGTTTTCCATCAGTATGGATTTTTCAAACATTCTATGACCTCTCCAAAGACCTGCCAAATTTGAGAGAGAGAGAGAGAGAGAGAGAGAGAGAGAGAGAGAGAGAGAGAGAGAGAGAGAGAGAGAGAGGCTATTTTGGAGGGAATTTGAAAAGATAAGAACATAAGAACATAAGAAGAGCCCTGCTGGATCAGGCCAAAAGCCCATCTAGTCCAGCTTCCTGTATCACACAGTGGCCTCAGGGAGCACAAGACAACAAGATAGCACAAGACAACAAGATGCATCAATTTAACTGCTTTTCCCCCTATGTACAACCTTTCTGTGATGCATTTCCTTTAAATAGAGCACGGGAAAGGAAGGGGAATATGAATGCTGGCAGATCAAGCGGTGGGCTAAAGGGAGGTGGCAGCAGCAGACCCTGAATCCGCCACTTCTCCCACCACCTTCTTCCACTCCTGCAGGGTCTGTCCATGGACTCATTTGTTTGAAGATGTGGCTGGGTGGGAACAAGTGGGAGGCAGTGGAGGTAAAAAGGTGATTGTTCCACCTCCTTCTTGCCCACCTGGCCGCAGCAGAGGTGAAGCTATCATGTCTTGATCACTCTGGTGGCAGTGGAGTGATCAGGACAGGGTCACCTTGGTGTCCTGCTGCCTTTTTATCTGGCAGTGGCACCACCACTGTGATCACTTCCTGCAGTGGCGCTGGAGGAAGCGTTGGGTTGCCTTTGCCCCAATCCTCCTCTTGCTCACTCTCAATATGTGAGAAGGAAATTGGAGCCTGGGTTGAAGTGGCTGGGGTGTGTGTGGAGAGAGTCAAGGGAACAGCAGGAGACTGGGGCATAACATGGGAGGGACATGAGCAGGACAAGGAGGGGCTTACTCGTGTGCAAGTGGATAGCATGCGTACAATCACAGGGTTAGACTGTGGCTTTTTTTCCATGGACTACAATGTGGTGGTTCTGCCTCACCTACCGTCCCCGCACCACACATCCCCGATTGCCACAGGGGGGACTGAACAGTGTCTCCCACTGTGACTGGTTGGTACAAAGTGGTTGGTTGTAAAGTGGTTGGTTAGAGAGCAGCTTTGCTGAGTAGCCAGCGTGGGTTCAAGACATGCTTCGGTCCCTTCTGTTGTGAAGGACTAGAAGAACAGAAGAACAACCCTTCTGTTGTTCCTGCCATGGGAGTTTCAGATAAGTCATGCCAAAAGGTGAGGGCCTTGCTAGTGAGGGCAAATCCCTTGACTGGGTTCATCATATACCCATCTTGCTTGGATTCAAACCTGTGTCTTTGTGCAGTGGGCTCCAAAAACCCTGCTTTGCATGTCACTACTTGGGCTATTAAGACTCCCCTTGTGAATTGTTCCAGTTTCTCCCCTGGCAAAAGGATTCCTTCCAATTTGAGTTCCCCCACAGGGATCCTTCAGACCATTGCCATGGAGAGACCTGTGTGGTTTTTTCACATGGCTGCGTTCTTCTGAGGAATCTTTGTACGCTTGCTCTGCTTTGCTCAAAAAAGTATACCTTTGGGTTTATGTGGGTGGGAAGCTTTTGCCCCTTTCTGCTGACATCACAGGAGCACCTGTAGGAGGTGGAGGGCCTGTGGCATCCTTATGTTATATTGCGTGTGCGGTGTCCTTGGTCATCTCCCCATGGTTAGCTGGGGTGTCTGTTGATGTGTTGCTCATTCCCAGTGGCTGGCAGGGGGGGGCTGCTGAGGGACCCTGCGCTTGGCCCCACCCCTGCTCAGTTCACCCTGGCAGCACTTCTCTAGCTGCCAGCATTGAGGTTAGGTGGTATGATTGGCTCCTTGGACATCACACCAATGACACCCTGATGTTGCATTGGTAACACACTGACCTCAGGACACAGCTCCATTGGCGAAGCGCTGTGTCGTGATTTCCTTGGACACTGTCAGCATTACTGGGAGGGCTGCACTTGTGTGGCATTGCCAATATAACACAAGGAGTCCTAGGATAGGATGAATGTCACGCTGGTATCAGTGCACGCACCATCAGCATGGCGTTCGGATAGGACTGGACCATTAAAAATGCCATCTGAAACTAGCACCCTGGCATGTCCGTTGAATTTGTACTAGCCATGATCCAGCCAGGTACATCGGAAGTGACTCCAAGCATCCAATAGGGTGCCCCTGGAGACTTGGGGACCTCAGCACTTTCTCTAATCTAGTGATGTTGTGAGCTGCCAGGTCAGAACCCCAGGAGAAGGTTGCCATTGCTAATTGTTCCGAAGTTACACTCCTGGCTACGGAGACAGACTGCTGGCAACCCACAGGAAGTAGGTTGAACGTTCTATAGAAATCGATGACAGAAATGGGGGCAGCACAGGCTAAGTAAGGAACCGCAGCCTGCATGATGCCACTTACAATTCTGGAATACTGTGCCGAGCTGCTGTAAGGCAACAGCAGCGGCTTTCATATGGTAATCTTCGTAGAAGGCAATGTCGTTTCTGGGTGAAGAACTAGCCAAGACCAAGTTCACTGAACCCAGCATACCATTCAATCAAACACTTGGGAAAAACAATGAGCGACACAAAGAAGGGAAGACACTTTTATTTTGACTCGGCAACCGAAAAGATGCCAATGGGAGGCCGGGGGGGGGGGGGGGAGAACCTTTAAATGCATGAAGCCATTTTTAATACAAAAAGCAGTGCATTGGGGAAGAGTTTACTTCCATGGTTTCTGAATGCATAATACATTTGTAAATCAAATAATAACCACCAAGTATACTGGCATGCAAGGTGGCAAAAAGTATGAAGCGTACAATGGGTATAATAAGGGGGAATGAAAGAACTAAATGGCAATCTGCCAAGTTTCCCCCTTACTCTTTCAAAGGGGTCAGAATCAAATAGAAGTTTCCAGGATTGCCAGCAGTAGGTGTGACACCGACTTTTTATCGCTGCGTCTTCTAAGTTAGTGTCTCTTGCAAAATGCTAGAATCTTTCGTCTGTCTCGCCTTGTGATTTTTCATATGCTCTTTTACCTCTCCTACTTCCCCCACCTCTTTTTGTTCAATTTTATTCTTATTTTAAAATAAAGGCAACAAAAGGCGATGCTATTTTCATGGAAATTGCCCAATGGTGACAATTTCAGCTTGCTTCCAGGAGAGTGATCTTCATGCAAGCCCTGGTGCTTTTTGAGCAGCAATTTGCTAATTAATGACCGATTAAATACAAGCTCATAAAAAACACATGCAAATGTAAGTGCCGGATATAGACAAGATTCCTGTGTGCAGTCATAGGGGAAGCTGCAGTCCAGCTGTTCGGGAAAAAAATATGGAAAATATTTGACAGTGTGCGAAAATATGGAAAATATTTGCTGCATAAATTGGGAAATTTATTTTGTAAATTTCAAGACCCAGAGCAGTATTCTAGGTAGATGTTTTCAGATGCCTAAAAAGTCCCGTAGTTTCCAGAATACAGTGGCATTCGCACAATAAACAAAGAATGGGAGGAGCAGGAGTGGGAAAGAGAGAATGTTCAGGCCCCATACTTTTTGTAGCTTGAAGACAGCGTGTGCGTTTCACTCATATATTTCTAGCACATGTATGTCACATTCTTCCTCCGAGAAGATCAAATTAGTATATGTATGTCCCATTCCCCCCCCCCCATTTTATTTTCACAACAATTCTATGAGTTCGGTTGAGAGATTGTAAATGGCCTAAACACAGCGAGCTTTAAAAATCAGGCATTTGAAACCAGGTTCCTCCTGCCTGGCATTCTAGACACTACACCACAATGGCTGCTATGCATCTTCCACCCATATATTTTCAAGTACCAGAGAAAAAGAGTGCCCTAATTCTCCCCTCCCCTCAATGTTTCTTTTTCAATACTTTCTTTCTCGGGAAATACAAAAATCCCTGACAGCCAAATCTTGTATAAGGATTTGGCGGCAGATCCTTACACAGGATTTGGCTGTCCGGGCTGCCATGCGGCGGTCCGGAGGTCTACTCAGGGAGGGGACGTTCGTCCCCTTCCCTGGGTGTAAACTAGGCCAACCCTATCGGCTTCCTCGGATTTCTGTCAGCTAAATAGTTGGTAGAAGTTGGAGGAGGCCATGTAATGGCCAAGCTGGTCCAGCGAGGACAGGGATATGGCCGACCCCCTCCCCGCCCCCTCCCAGGCCAGCTCGGCCAATGGCCCCCCTCCCTCAATGCCCGGACTGCCCATGCGGCTGGCAACGGAAACTTACCTTCTACCGCCGGTCGCATGCTCAGTCCGGCGCCGGAGTGAGGGAGGCCAGCCTTGCGCCGGCCTTCCTTACACTAAAGGAGGCACAAACGTGCCTTACAGCACGTTTGCAACACCTTCCAGCGCCAGGGCACTCACTCCGGCGCCAGAACTTTGGCCTGGATCTCACCCTGAGTCTCATTAAGGTTGTGTGTATTCCCAAACCTGAGATTTCTGAGGCAGGGCCTGAAGAAGTCACAAGACTTCCAACCCTTGAAAAATGGCAAGGGGGGGGGGAGTGGAAATGTGCTACAGGGGTGGAACCCAGTGCTAAGGAAGCAGAGCTCAGCACTGCAGCAATGCCCAAATGGTGTGAGAGATTGATCTTTGCCACCCATTCTCCTAGGGAGGGGGGAGAGGCATTTTTAGAAATCTGGTTAATCTCATTACCTTATGTTTTTGCACTGAAATCAATGGGTGGCAGCAGAGCAATTAGAAAGCTCTACATGACACAGTTTGCCACTGTCTCACTTCCAAAGGCAGAAGAAGGACACAAAGAAGATCCTCTGAGGATGATCTTCATGTCCAGGCATATTCATGTAAGAGAACATGTTCCTTGAGGGGCCCTGGTCCCAAACTCTTTAGGGCTGGGGTTCTCAACTAGTGGTAGCCTTACCATAGTCCCGGTTCTGGCCGGGACAATCATGGTTTGGGAGCCCAATCCCGGGCTCCCGGCCGGTCTCTGTCATTGTCCCGGCCAGCTGGGACTTGCCCCCGTCTTGCCCCTGGCTGCGCAAGGCTGCAAGCACTTTGAAAATGTCCGAGTTCACTCGGACATTTTCAAAGTGCTTCCAGCCTCGTTGCGTACTTGCGCGAGGCTGGAAGCTCTCCGAAACGGCCCGAGTGAACTCGGGTCATTTCGGAGAGCTTCCAGCCTCATCACATAGTCGCGCGAGAAGCTGGAAACTCTCAGAAACGACCCGAGTTTACTCGGGTCGTTTCGGAGAGCTTACAGCTTCGCTGGGGCAAAGTCCTCACCCCCAGCCACGCCCCTGGCCATGCCCCCAATCCCGGCCGTGTCCCGGCCATTATTGCTTCCGCCGCCCCCTGCGTCAGGGGGGATCTGGTAAGGCTAACTAGTGGTACTAGTACCACCAGTGGTACTTCAGCTGACTGCTGGTGGTACTCTGACCACTGGAGCACTGGAACCCTGCTCCAACATGGCACTTTCAGCAGAATGCTTTCGATCCCGAGAGGCTCCTGCCTTTGGAGGAGCCTCAGCCTTTGGTTGAGCCTCTCGGGAATGCTGAGAAGGGCCCTACCCCCCACCCAGAGCCTCCTACCTGCGTTCTCTGGCCTCTGAAAACCTGAAAACCCAGAAGTAACTAGCAATGATATCATCGCCAGTCATTTCCAGTGGTACACAGCAGGAGAGTGGCACCGGAAGTGGTACACAGCCGGGAATGGGTTGAGAACCCCTGCCTTAGGGCTTCCAAGGTGATCGTCCAGATCTCCTGGGGGAGGTAAATGCCTGGGGCCATTTCCTCCATTGTAGCGACCCACACGTTGGGGTGTGTGAAGTTTTGTTTCCCTAGTACAGTGTTATCTTTTAATAAAGTGACCCTTTAATAAAGTGAACACAAGTGGCATCTCCAGCTGCATATCAAATACATATCAAGTAGCAGGGCTCTTTCTGAGACCTTGGAGAGCCATGGCCAGTCCGAGTACATGCAAGTAATTGGTAAAAACCTGGGTTGAAGGTCTATGGACTGACCCACAGGAGGCAGTGAGATGGAGTGGAGAGCAGTAAGTAGCAGCTGCCACTGAGCAGTAACCAAAGGGGAAGGGCTTCACGCCTTCACCATCAGGCAAGGGTGACTGAGGGCCAACTCCTATCCCCTGCTAGCCCATAGCACCCAGCACCACTGACGGAACACACATTGCATGCACACCGCAACCCAAGAGAGGTAAGTAAAAACCTTTGTTACTTACCTCCCCGCAGAAGCGTCGTTGGGGTAGGGACAGGGGGGGGCCTGGGCCCCAATCGCTCGTGGCGGTGGAGGGGAGTGTACTTGCCTCCTTGATGCGTCCACTGTATTCCTCATATGGCACTGGCCGTTGTTTACATTGGGCCCTCCCGCCTGCCCTGGAGCCACTTGGCTCCAAAAAGGTTAGCAAAACGGTGGTGTGATTGAAGCTGCACCGCCGCTGGCGTGTGTGAAAATTACGTCATGCCTCCCCCAGGGGGAATGGCGTGTGCTGTCACATGGGGGTGTCGCCCTTGTGGGGGTGTATGCTCGCCACTGCCTCCCTGTAGGCTGCCTGGCCTCCAATGCCAGCTATTTAGCTGGTGTAAGTCCAAGGAGACTCAAGAGGGCCTTTCGGAGCAGGGAAAGGGGGATAGGATCTTGGCGTGCATTAGTATTCCCCATTGCCTTTGAAAAATTCTCTTTCTCTTATCAAACCCTATGGGTGTAGTAGCACTGAAGTAGCAACCTTTCAACTCCCATTTCTGGGATCACCGAATGCGCTGACTCTTTCCAGAAGGGCAAAATGCATGGAGAAGAAACCTATTTCTGCATACAGATAACACATGTATGCTGAATTGAAACAACATATAAAGCAATCCTCAACTTAAACAGATGCTAAGGCAAACTAAACACACACACACACACACACACACACACACACACACACACACACACACACACACACACACACACACACACCAAGCAAGACATTAAGGGGTTAAAATAACACAATGAATATTTAAGATTTTAAAAGACATAAATACTACAATGTGCAGAGTCTCTCACACAGTTAGTGATGGGTCAAATCCTTTCTCCACAATGGTTCCATGTTATAAGGGGAGGGGGGAGAGAAGGAAGGAATAAATATAGCCATCAAGATATATCATTTTAACAACCTTAATTGCAAGCAAGTCCCACTGCGCTCAGCAGGCCTTACTTCCTGGCACCATGTACGCTTGGTCTGGTTATTTCGAATGATGTTTTCATCATTAGTGTGCAAGCTGAAGAGAAAACTAGCATGATTATAAATAACATCATATATTCAGAGAAAGACACAAAACTGGCTCCCTGGCTCTGCTACATAATTGATGTATATATTGCAATTAAACCCAAACTGAGGTTTTCTTTACTTCCCTCAGGCAAGGCATAAACACATTTCTTCTGTTTATACATTATGAATGTAAAGTCTTGTTCAACTCCAAAAAATAACCTATAGATATTTGTAACATAAATATCCCAGGGAGTATATTTCATAATTATCCCCTTGTGCCCTTGCCCATCTATAAGCCGCATTGTACACAGATATTCATGACCAAATACTTCCACATTTATAGGAATATCACTGGTGATATTTTTGTTCATGTCAGTACCTGCAGGACTGTTGTTTTCTGCAATCAAAATTGGAAACAATTAGTTATCATCCATCAGAGATCGTGACAAGTGGTGATTAACTGCCTAATCATTGGAGCCACTTGACAAGTACAGTCAGTTCTCATTATCAGCTAGGGTTAGGTTCCTGGAAAACCTAGTGGATACCGAATTAGCAGATACCGAATCATTGAGCCTATGGGAAAAATGGGGTTAGGTTCCAGGGGACCCTCTTCACCATGCACTATATGAACTTTGTGAACCTGAATCTTACCTTGAAGTCTATGGGCTGGGTGATAGCGGGGGCACCATCTAGTATACCATATTGGCTCTTTGTTATGGAACAATTCCTAACTCGAGCAAATTAATTATTATTCCTTCCTAACAACATTATGTAAATATAAAAGGTATTGTACTGTATCCTGGAAGCCCAGAGAGAACACAAACAGTTCCCATTGTGTTGCAAATGGCATTCAACAGAAAACACACACACACACACACACACACACACACACACACACACACACACACACACACACACACACACACACACACACACGAGTAACTCCAGAAGAGACAGATTACCCTTTACAGTAAATGCAGCAAGGCAGGGAAATTTGCTCCCAGAGCAACATGGAAACCCACGAAAAAAAGTTAAGAGAACAATGGACCTGATGAAATCGCAGATAATGAGAACAGACCACAGATATGGAGAGATAGGTGGCAATTCTGCCCCTCGCAGATAGCGAATTCACAGATAACGAATCCGCATACAAAGAGAAATGACTGTATACACTTGACTGGATCGGTCTGGATGTAGACTTTTTTCTAGCTGGTGCAGCTTGCATCATTCTTGGGTGTAAGGGTGCCAGAGGTACCAAAAACTAACAATGCTGTGCATGGCTTTTTAAAGGGTTGTGGAGCACTCTAGCAGGAGAATCACTGAGCGGGCACTTGCCAGGTGTAGGTGTTGCTTCAGGGGTTCTCAACCAATGGTACTCGTACAACCAGTGGTACTTCGGCCAACTGCTGGTGGTACTCAGACCACTGGAATCGGCCAACTGCTGGTGGTACTCAGACCACTGGAATCCTGCCCCAACAAGCACAGTGTTTTTGCTCCCGAGAGGCTCCTGCCTTTGGCCAAGCCTCTTGGGAATGCTGAGAAGGGCCATCCCACCCATCTGGAGCCTCCTACCTACATTTTCTGACCTCCAAAACCCTGAAACCCCAGAAGTAACCGGTGATGTCATTTTACCAGTCACTTCTGGTGGTACTAAGCAGGAGAGTGGCGCCAGAGGTGGTACTCAGCCAGGAAGAGGTTGAGAACCCCTGGTTTAGGCTGTTTTACAACACAAGAGTTGAAGCAAAATGGGCTGTTCTCCTTGTCTGTTACATACAAATTCTGCATTCTAACAGACTGCTGGAAACCAATGTGATCAAATTGCAGCAAAACAGACTGACAGCACAATCCGACTTAACTTTTGTGCCGGTGTAACCAGCGGCGCAGCGAGAACGGGAGGCCCCAGAACGGAAAAGGGATTCAAATCCCCTCCAAAAGAGGAATTCAAAGGGGATTTGAATCCCTTTTCCATTCTGGGGCCTCCCGTTCTCGCTGCGCCGCTGGTTATACCGGCACAAAAGTTAAGTCAGATTGCGCTGTGATTCTGATAAAGCTGCACTAGCGTCGCTGCAGGGGGGCGGAGCTCTAAGTTCCGCCGCGGTCTGACCCTCCATTACACGGATGCACGAAGCGGCCCCGCCCCCTCCCTGCGCGTTGCTTTCACCGACTTGAATGGTTCCGAAGGCGAGGGGGCGGGGCTGCTTCGTGCATCCATGTAACGGAGGGTTGGACCGCGACAGAACTTAGAGCTCCGCCCCCCTGCCGCGACGTCGCTGTAAAGCTGAGTTCCATTGTTCCTTGCCTTTCCCAGCTGCACCATGCATTTGGAACCCAAGACCTACTAGTCTTGGTTCAGGACACAAATGGACAACTTCCCATCATCCCTGTTGCCGTGGGTAATGACTGTCACTTAGTGGGCAGCAAAGAGGCCCCAATTCCTAGTCCAGCCATTGGTCCATCTAGCTTGTCTGCACTGACTGGCAATGGCTTGCCATAGTTTCAGCCGGGAGTCTTTCTCAGCCCTACCTGGGAATGCCAGGGTTTAAAATTGGGACCTTCTGAGCTACAGCTCCAAAGAAAGGAATGTGACACAAAGTCTATAGGGAAAAAGAAGGCAAGTTGGAGTAGCAATCACATCTCCTTTCAACTGTAGCTCATGTCATGGTCCTGCTGCTAGTATTTCAACAGTTTTCTGTGTAGATAAAATACATGTTTTATCTACACAGATAAAATACGTATAACGTATAAAATACACATACATCTAGCCCTTAGGATGATTTGTGCCTTGGAGTGTGGCTTCTTCCAGCTGATTTTGACAAATGTCCCCCTCCCTCTGCTGTCCCCTGCACCACAGGCCATCCTGTTCTCAAGTGTCCCCCCCCCCCAACACAAACAAATTAAACAATAACAAACAGAATGTTATGCAGCTTCAAATCAGAAGCAGAGAGCAGCCACAAAATGAGTCACTTGCAGGCCAACTGAACGACTCTTGAAGGCACATTGAAAAGGGACCGTCTTCCTCAAAAGTGGAAAGGCTGATAAGAAAAAAGACAGATTAGCCGTTCTGGGGCTAGACGTTCCATGACAGTTCTAGCTACTACAGCTCCACACTGCAGTACGTCTGTGCTTTGCCTCCTTTTTGCACAGCCCTAAGGACACCGCAGTGCCTACTGCAGTGGAGAATCACTCTCCCCTTTCCCCTTAACAGCCTATGCTCCCTCCCCTTGCTCCCTTGTTTGCTGCCACCTGGGTGTTTCCATTAAGGAAAGCATCCAATGGGAAAGAGGCTTCCCTGGAACACTTTGAAATTACTGCAAAAAGACCACATGACAAGACAGGTGATTATTTGCTTGTTTGCTTTTTGTGGATTTGCTGCCTTCTTTGTCTGGGTCCAGCGAAAACAATAGCCCTAATCAGACCATCTGCTGGGATTGGCATACACCTTCCAACTGGGCATCCAAGGTCAGGTGGCAGGTAGAGATGCCCAGTGAGATTTTCTACACCAGACAGAAGGTCAAGCCCAAGGACGCTTGAGAGTGTCCTGGCTTGGCCAAGCTCTCACTCACCTCCTGGGGATCAAAGAGGTGTGATGGACTTTTCAAACTGGCAAGTACCAGTAGGGAACAGTGAGATTAGACACATTGATTAGAGAATTGTTTTGCTTTTACATTTGCCTGCAATCACCTTCTTGTATTTTGCTGTATCTGCACCAGGGCCCTATAACTAATAAGCATTCAAGTTATTTCCCAAGCCTGCTTGTTTCCTCCCTGCTTATACAACCCCCCCCCCCCAGCATTACCTTTAAGGAGTCTGTAATGGTGCACGAACCGGACCCATGGCATTGCGACTCGTCATGCTGGCACCTCTGAACGTTCAGCAATGATATCATGTCATCACCAAACTTCTGGGTTGCCAAGCTCCATACTACATGTAGCTCAGCTGGGAGGTGCACGGCCATGCCACCGTGCACCTTAGAGGGAACACAGCCCCCCCGCCCACACACACACCTTGTTGTTTTAATAAACTATTTTTATGGTTTTAACCTTTTGTCTGCCTGTAGCTGCTTGAACTCAATCAGAGTCTTGCCCAGTTCTAGACCCTGAGCCGCCTACTATTGGCTAGATTTGTGGGCAATTAGCTACAGGACTGGGAGGAAGGCTTTCAATGATGTTTTATCTGTGCCTGACTTTGTCCTCATGGTAGCAGCTGACAGCCGAATCCTAACTAAATCCCTGCGCGGCAATGCAGTAGCACTGGTGTGGCTTCCACTGTATCCTGCAGGGAACACTTTGGCCACAGGAGGCCTCCTCCTCGACATAAGGGAACATTAGTTCCCTAACCCCGAGGCACTGTCGTAGCTAAGAGGGGGTGGGGGGGCAGAGTCCTTGGTACCATGCCTGGGAGAGTGCCACGCTATCCCCCCCATCCCGCCCATTACCTTTGTTATGTCCCTTCCTTAAAACAAATGCTATAAGCATGCTGGCTTATAGCACGGAGCAGGGAAACAGCCTGCATCCTAGAGAGGCTCTTGAATGTTAAACAGGAAGCAGGAAGTGACTGCTTCCTATTTAATGTTCAGGAGCCCCTCTAGGATGTGGGGTGCTTACCTGCTCTGTACTATAAGCTTGCATGTTTGTTTTAAGGAAGAGACATGCTGGCTAATGGATCTTACATCTGTAATGTGAGACTTCTATTTATTACAACTTTCTGCCTTTGTTCCATAGAATTCTAGTCAGTTTCCCATTCATGCACTGTTCATATCTAGACCTGCTTAGCTTCTGCATGGTTGCTGCATATGTATATTAGGTCAGTTTGAATAATCTGTTTTAAAACATTGTTTTTTTAATCACAGTCTCGGGGGGATGACAATATGGAGTTTAACTTAACAATGTATGCCCCATTTATCAGTATTAGTATTGAGAATATTTATATTGTGTACCGCCTTTTCAACAACAACAAAAATTCACAAAGCAGCAGAATAAGGGGGGGGGGAGAGAAGGAGTTCCATGAAGGAGCCACCCATCCTGAATCTACTGTCCATCAGCCATGAGAGCTGGCGTGGTATCGCCAGGAGACTGCAGGGCTTCGAACGGGGAGCTTCAGGTTCAAACCCCACTCAGACATGATTGGGTGATCCTGGGCAGGCTGTCTAACCTACCTCACATGAGGAACTGAGGAACTTGAGGAACTGTGATGGAAGGAAACGAACTCTGTAGACTTACAGTGCTTGCTTGAGGGGGAAATGCTCGCGCCAACTCTCTCTAAAATTGTGTTTTTCTTCAGTTATTTTTCTCCACCTATTTCATTACTCATTCTCCTTTATTTCTTTTAAACACTTTTCTAATTTTAAAATTTTAATTAATTTTTTTAAAAAGAATTAATTCTATACTTTGTCACTATGGGGGGGGTCAAAATATTGTTCGCCCCCGGGTGCCAGATGCCTAGCTACGCCATTGCCCTGCGGGAACCCAGCTGCCGCAAGGGATCAGGCCCAGGAAGGGAGTCAGGAGGATTCAGCATCTGCCGCCGCTGCCAAACCCACCTTCCTCCCGGGCCTGATCTGCCCTCCTCCCAGCCTCCATTACTGCTCCATTCCACCCACCTCTGTTCTGCCCCCCATCCTCCCCACCCCGTGCCACCACCTGTGCAGCCTTACCTGCATCGGCAGGTTTTCAGCCATCTGTCAATGCGCAGGAGGCCACTCTAGCCTCCCCGCCCAGCAGTGCGCGCCGACAGAAGCTGCTTTGCAACTGCTGTAAAGCAGCCTCTGCCACCACCAGCCAACATAGGATTGGGCCATGACTCTACCAATTTTGACCTTGACATAGAGGCAGATTAGGTGAAAGGAAGCAGGCACCAGCACCAGCACCAGCATTTTCGCCTGATCACCACACAGCCTCACTAAAACCACAGTGTCTTTAACAAAGGCATATACAGTAGCTGTGTTTGTGTGACATCCCAAAGGATCTATATACTGCTTCAAAGAGCTCAAAAATGCTAGACCATCTTCAGGGAAATGGGTTTGTTTGAATGCCACCATTAGGGAAGGGCCATCGTTCAATGAGATGGAGTATGCTTTGCCTACACAAGGTCACAAATCCAATTCCTGATGTTTCCAGTTCAAGAAGTTCCCCGGTAGCAGAGGTACGAAAATCCTCTGTCTGAGATCTTAAAGAGCTGAAGTCTGTCAGCCTAGTCTGCACTGAGCTAGATGATTCACTGGTCTCACTCAGTATTAAGGCATTTCCTTATATATCTATATCTATATCTTGAAATGAGCATGTACCTTCCTTTTGTGCCAGTACAGCCCCGCCCCCATCTAGTCTGTTAGCCTTCCAAAGTTTTCTGTTCATATGGCAAGGGTGGCATGAAGCAAGACTGTTGCCAGAAGATTTTCAGATGCAGTCATGAAGTGAAAGGCATTGAAAATTTTCATTTCCTGTGTTATAGGGGTGCAAATAATATCAGTATGAAAAACCCGGCAGGAAGATTTAAGATAGCAGAAAGGTTTTTTTTTTTTTTTGGTACATTGATAAGTATTTGTTCATTTCCTGACAACAAAAAAATAGAAATCTCTTCAGAAATTAAATGCCCTGGCTTGTTGAAGCACTTTTGTGACGTTCTGTGGTAGACTGGCTCCCTTTCATTGGAAATCCACAGCCAGAATAATAATCACAGCATCAGTTATTATACTTGTATCAGTTCTGCGAGGGAAGAGGGTAATACAGCGTAAGGCCGAATTCTCTGACTTTTGTGTCACTTATTTTCTCTGTGGGCCAGATTTGCATTTTAATGGAAGTAGTTCATAGACTTCTTTGCTGCCTTCATAGTGCCACAAGTGGCATCATTAAGTGAGTTAAGCCGGATTAATGCTGATAGTGAAGTCAGATAATACAATAACAGAGGGCTTCATTTCCATTTGGATTAGGTGAAGAGAGCAGGGCTGTCTGGTGCTGGGTGATAATTTGTAAGCGCGATATGTTGTACTTGAGAGGATAAGATTAAATTTAGTGGGTTTAACTGTCATCCCAGTAAGTCAATTACTTCATCTTTTCAGGCTTTGAATTTCTTTTATAAATAAAATAAATGGAATATTGAGCTGCCTCTGCGGCCATCTCCAGCTTCCACGGAAAAGAATTACACATGCTGGGCCTCCCTCCTCCCCCCCCTCCTCTCCTCCCTCCCAAGAATGAAAATAAAATACCAAAAAAAAAAAAGCAGCTGCAATTTCTGATTCAGCTCCATAAACAAAATATAAACTCTATTCAGGTGCCAGCATGGAGGCAGCTTAGAAATAATGTCCATCTCTCATAGCACAAGCATGACAGATTCCATTGTGACTTTAGTTTATCCATAATAGGAAATATTTATGTTGTGCCTGCTTCTTTTCTCAGTCGCAGAAGGCTTACACTAAAATGCTGATCCTTGCTATCATTTAACCCTTTTACATTTTGATAGTTGCCAAATATTCCAAGCTTCCCCTTTCAGCATTCTAACAGAGTTTCTGATGCGATTTAGATACCCTGGGTCTTTGAGGGTTGGGTGTTTTTCTTTTCTTAAATTAAATTAACATATAATTTGATCTATATGTGTTCCACCCTCACAGGAGAAATCCCTCAATGGACAGTTCTCGGGCATGAAAAATTCAGTGACATGGTACTCACATATGAAATATATAGACAGCTAAGCTCCAATATCTTTATTTCAAGTTTCAGGTCCTAGATGAAAAACAGGTATGGTGGGACCATCAACAGGGGAGCAGCACTCACCTATTCCAGACATTTTGAGGCTCCCTAAATTGATTGGCATTATATAACATTCAGAAACAGTGCCGTTACTGTAGGTGGGGAGGAGCTCTAAGTTCTGCTGCGCTCCGACCCACCGTTACACGGCTGTACGAGGCGGCCCCGCCCCCTCGCCTTCAGAGCCTTTCGGAGCAGCGAAAGCAACGTCCTGCGCATTGCTTTCGCTGCTCCGAAAGGCTCTGAAGGTGAGGGGCGGGGCCGCCTCGTACAGCCGTGTAACGGTGGGTTGGAGCGCAGCGGAACTTAGAGCTCCGCCCCACCTAGAGCGACGCCAGTGTTCAGAAATACCTTAAATTGCTGAGCATTTCTTGAAAAAGTAACCTTGTATAACAGCTGCATTGTTCTGGGTAGCATACCACAATATTGAAACACTGCTGAAGACACGCCCAGTGCCAACATACACCTGCCAGTTGACATTATCTCAAAGGGGAGCTTGCATTTGGCCAAGGGAGATACTGGAGTGCCATCACCCCATGCTCTAATCTTTTCCAGAAAGAAGCCTCTTCCCCCAGTGAAATCCACATTAGCTCTCAGCTTATGCCTATTCCCCAAATAATAAGTGGTAGAGCAAGAGGTCCCTGGCCAGAGGCGTAGCCAGCCTCAGCTAGGGGGGCAGGGCGGCTTGGCACCCCCCACGGGACATGACCCCCCCTCCATGTGACGTCACAAGCTCTGCCCCCAAGCTGGAAAAAATTGTGAAAATGCAGGGGGCCCCCCAAGTTTTTTCAGCTTAGGCCATTTGCGGCACCAGGGGGGGTGCAAGAGCCGGGGGGGGTTGCACAATTCAGCGGTGGCACGGTGGCGACGGCAGCAGCAAAATCAGCACAAAGGCTTACAGTAAGTGCCAATTTTGACGCCACCTTTGCCCCCGCGTCGCCAAATCGTGCACCCCCCTGGCTTGTGCACCACCACCTCCGGCGCCCCAAAAGGCCTAAAAGTGGTTGAAAAATGTGGGGGGGGGATGCATTTTCGCAGCACCGACGCCAAATTACCACCTATCTGAAACCCTGCACAGCCATAGTCAATCGGTATAGGCAATACTTAGCAAAATAGATCAATGGCTTTTTCAGTGATGTAGACTGGAGTCTATTGACTTGGACTCGGACTCAAGTCACGTCAATGACTTGACTCGGACTTGATTCGGCGATTGTAAAAGACTCGAAAGACTCTACTCGAGATTTGGATCATGTTCGCAATGGCTTCCGGCAGCGGAGCACTCACTCCACTGCTGGATCTTTAGTCAGGATTGTGCCGTCAGTATGGTACTCTGTCTACCTGTCAGTATTGGGCCACTTAAATTCGTTTCTTGCATTCATGAAATAACAGCTAGAGCCTTTATGTGTGTACACCTAACCTTCAAATTTAAATCACTTTTTTCCCCAGCCTGTTGAGCTGATATGGTTATGGTTAGGCTTACCAGATTTTCCCGGTTCTAAACCGGGACACCCTCCCCACAATTAAATAAATAAATAAATAAAATGTAAAACATTTTTACACGAGATTTGGGTGCCGCCATCTTGGATCTTGTAAGATTTGGCAAGATCCAAAATGGCGGCGCCTGGAGAAAAGGTAAGGTTTGACATTTTGAAATCGACGGAGGCTTCCACCGGGCCCGGAAACCCTGGGTCCAATCCGGGACCGGAGCCCAGAACCCGAAACGGTCCTGGGCGTTCTGGGATGGATGGTAAGCCTAGTCATGGTAAATGGTAGCCACTGTAGCCAGTTATTAGACAAATATATAGTTAATGTTGTTAATAAATGTTAAAGTGGGATAAAAACCATTAGACAGCTATTTTGAGATCAACGGTAAAGGTAAGTGCACTGGATTCTAATTACTGGCACAGGAAATGCAAAACTGGTGACACAAACATTGGTCACATGAATTGCAGACAAGAGTACTGTAATGTACTCTGTGTGGGGCAGCCTCTGCAAAATGTGCAGAAACTTCAGCTGATGCAAAACACAACCACTAGTGTTCTATGCATTTCTTGGAGCTTATTACTCTGGTTGCTGATTCATCTGTACTGGTTTCCCATTTGTTTGTGGGCACAGTTGGAAGTGCTGGTTATTACCTATATAAATCCCTAAGCAGTCCAGGGTTGGGATATTGAACTGCATTCTCCCATACAATCCTGTCTTCCCATTGTTGTCATCATCAGAGGCCTTGTTCCCTGTCCCATTGCCCTAAAAGGTTTGATTGGCTGCCAGGAGAGACAAGGCCTTTTTGGTCAAAGCCCCCAGCTTGTGGAACATCCTGCCTGTGATGCCTACTTGGTCCCCTCCATATTGCCAGCTGACAGGATATAAATACTTTTTCACCAAGTTTTTATCTTAAGTTAAGTTTTAATCTTGATTGCTGCTGTGGTTTTAATTGTTCTGTTTTCAAGGTTCTCTCCCAGGGCCAAAATGGGTTAAAACGGGGGCCCAGGAGCCAAATTTACATGAAGGGAAGGGGCCCAAAAGAAACTTTGTACCCCCTGATAAAATTCCTCTGAGTGGCCCTGTTTCCGTTATGTAGTAATTACCCCTGCTGAGTTGAATCGGCATTCCCCAGCTGCTTTGGGCTTTGTATTGGTTATGGTCGGTTTTTAATTGTTTCAATTGTTTAAGTGTTGCATTTGATTTGATGTTAAACTTGTTAATTAATTGTTTTATTTCTTTGTTGTGAACTGCTTTAGGGGGCAATGGCAGGATGAAGATTCTTCAATAAATACAGCTGAAAGGTAGGATATAAATGTTTTAATAAATACATAACATTTTTTAAAGAAAACAAATCAGTGTCATGTTTGAAAAACCCCTCAAGCTTGATTGAGGATTCAGAACCAGAATCCCCTGAAGAGCCACATCAAAGCTTTGCCTCTGAATCCTTTCAAATATAGAAGAAGAAAAAACCAGATCAGATTTCATTGGTCACAGATATCCAGATTTCATTTGGAAAATAAATGTTATTGAGGAGCATCTTTTCTGCAAAAAGATTTTGACTATCTGTAAAGAATACAGGGGTATACTAGAATGTGATGCAGACTGCTAGACACCTAACAAAGAGGCTATGATCAGTCCTCTACAGTAGAGCCTGGGAATTAGCAATGGTCTAGAATTGGAGTCAGTCTGAATTGATTTACTTATTCACAAAATTTATACCTTGCTTTTCATAACAGTATCAAAGCGGTTTACAGCAACTATGACTAAGTCTCCAGCCTTCCCGCAGGCATCCTGGCAGTATGCTACTAAGCTTTACGGCACTTTTGCAGCAATTAGCACTGGCGGAATGCTCTTTAAAAAGGTAAAGGTGACCCCTGACAATTAAGTCCAGTCGTGTCCGACTCTAGGGTGTGGTGCTCATCCCCATTTCAAAGCCAAAGAGCCAGCGTTGTCCGAAGACGCCTCCGTGGTCATGTGGCCGGCATGACTCTCCTTGCTGCAGCGCGTAGCATGCAGCTGGAACACGGAGCGCTGTTTACCTTCCCGCAAGCGGTACCTATTTATCTACTCGCATTGACATGCTTTGGAACTGCTAGGTTGGCAGGTGCTGGCCAAGCAACGAGCGCTCACCTAGTGAGCGCTAAGAGCCCAATTGAGTGTTGCAGGTTTTCTACAATGAAGTATGTATGAATTAGAGCTCATAAAAATGTGTTTACATTTTTTTTAAACATCCTGTAGCTCAAAACAGTGTAAATGTTGGCCTCCATCAGTAAGGGGAAGTGTACCCTTTCTTGTTTTCTTGTTTAAAACTTGTGGTTGCTGTCTCATACTGTTCCTAGACCTCTATTTAGCTTCTTTTTCCTGTCATTGTTCTGTCGGTATAACAATGGTTGCAGTTCTTTCCTTGATACAGTAAAATTCTTAAGAAAACTCAGCTTTGATTAATTCCCTCAGCTCTACTAACAAAATTAGACATGACATTTGCCCCAATCCTATGCCAGCCAAGGACTGGCGTACTTCGCATTGCGGTGGAGGCTGCTTTATGGCAGTCGCAAAACAGCCTCCACTGACACGCACTGCCAGGCTACTGGCAGGGAGGCCGGAGTGTCCTCCCATATGCTGGCGGATAGCCAAAGATCCGCCCGGAACACGTAAGGCCACTCAGGGGGTGGAACAAGTTGGGAGGAGGGCGAGGGGAAGGCAGAATGGGGGGGGGCAGAACGGGGCGGTGACAGGGGCAGGGAGGAGGGTGGATCAGGTTCGGGAGGGGTTGAGTTAAGCGGTGGTGGTGCACAATTAATCCTGACCCCCTTCCTGGGCCTGATCCACCTTCATGGATCAACTCGAGCTGGTGCAGGTCTGAGTTGACCCATAGTAGCTGCTGGGGATTAGCTTAGGAAAAGGGGACAAATCCCCCTTAGGTGACCTCCAGCAGCCAAAAATCCCCCGCAAGATACAGGAGAAGCCGTTGCCATTGCATCACCGCTTGGGGGATTTAGTTAGGATTGGGCTGATTGTGAAAATGTACACATAGAAAAACGCTATTGGAATGCAATATCCTAATCATAGGACCATCACTAAAGCAATTCCATGAGCAATTCCAATGGAAAGCAATTTCCATTAAAAACAACCCATAGCAACATGGATTAAACAATCACAATGAAATTATATCTACTGTTTAGACCAGACAGTGCTTAAAATGAGGTGCGTGAGTTTTCCAGAGTTAATGTTTCTTGTCTATTTGCTCACAATATGATAGAAAGAGTAACATTTTTATGAGTTTTGACTTTTGGAATTCATGTGTTTGATGAAGGAGAGAACCTTTCATAAAATAGCTAAACAGATTGCACAACAATTAGATACCAAATAGAGCATCATTAATACAAATCTGCTAGAAGACATTTGGATCACTGTAAATGTGGTTAAACAGGACAACTATACACATTAGAAAACAGATTACAATCACATTTGTAGGCACATATGGACGCAAAGTGCATTCAGATAGCTAGGTATTTTGGTAACTGGGTAATAAACGGCCCAATCCTATACTGGGCAGAGCGTGCACTGGCACTGACGTATGGGCTGGCCGGGACCTGGCAGCATTGGAGAGGTAAGTAAAAAGCAATGGACGTTCTTGGATCTGTGCCAGCTTTTTGGCTGGCGTAAATCTGAATAGGTGCAAAGGGACATGTTGAGCCTGAGCCAAGGGCATAGGACATCAGCACTGCTGCTGCCAGTGATACCCGCCCACAGCCTGCCCTCAACATGGCCTCGGTCAGTCCCGATCCCCTCCCTGATCCTTCCCCAGAATGCCCCCTCCGCCAACTTACTTGTTCCGGTGGGGACTCTGGAGGTGGTTGGCAGGCAACCCTGTCTGCCAGCTGATTGTACTGGCAGCCCTGGCCTATGCACTGTTGCAGCAGCTGCCACGCCAGCGGCCCTGGCCTTGCACTGACAGAACACAAGTTCTGTCAGCAGCTGCCACGCCAGCGGCCCTGGCCTTGCACTGACAGAACACAAGTTCTGTCAGTGCAAGACCTAGATAGGATTGTGCCATAAGTCCCCAGTCCCACTATACAGTGTTCTGTTTGTAGTATGGAAACTGTTGGAACCTGCTTATGCCCATTGAACTTGGTTAATAGCCAAAGACAACAAAGAAAAAGGTTATTATGTGTATCTCTTAAAGTTACACCAGACAAAATGAATTTGCACCAGTTCTTTCAGTATAAGAAAACAGCACTGAATTGCTAACACCTTTAAAATATAGTATTTGTCCTGAATGTCCTAGACCTGTACCTCTAGATTTGGGCATAACTGTGTTTTAGGACAAAGCCCAAAGAACCAATAACTCTCCAATGCTGTGTGATTGTTTTATGCAATCACTTCTTTGTATAAAGTACAGAAGACAAAAGTAATTTACTTGCAGTGTTTATCATATATGGAGTTGTTGAAATAATGAGCACCATAAAATTAAATTTACCATTGTCTCTATTGGTATGAAGGTTACATTCATAAGCTTTGTTTATTTTAATAGGTTTGTTGTACAGTTGCAGACATATGCTAATATGGTGCAATGGATATGCTTTGGATATTTTTGTAATTGTGGGTAGTATAAAAGTCATTTTCTGTTAGATTGCACAAATCCATTACATTATGAGAAAGATACATTATAGTAATAGGATTAATGTGCAACTCATAAACATGATCAGTAATATTCTTTGTGATAAATTATCTCATTTTAATCACTTGGAATGTGGAAAGATTTAAGGATAGTCCCAGCTTTGATTTGCATAATTGTGTTACAGACAGACAAATTGCATTATATTGTTCATTAACAATAGCTGGCTTGTATAACTATTGTATTTTTGAAGGTACTGCTTTTATGTTCATCCTGCAATTTGTCATTTGGTGACATTGCTGTGTAGTACACTTTGGAGAGAATGGAAACTAAAAGATTACTTGATTTTAGCTGAGTTCAGTAATATCTTTGCATTCAATTGCAGAGCAGTAAGCTATTGTTTGTTTTAACAAATTATAATCCAACAGCTAGAAATAATTTAAAGTAAAATATTGTCCCATTTGTAAAACACTCCCTGTTTATGGCTTTCCCCAGAAAATTGTCAGTGTTCCTAAATGAGCCTGAAATATAAAAACACACAATAAAATTAAATTCAAAACATTTGGCTAATGCCAAGCTCTGTCACTCTCCTAAACACGCACACAAAACACATAAAGGAAATTGTATCTCTGAGAAATCCCCAAACAACTCAAGAGAGCTTGGTGAGAGACTCTCCACAAAGCAGGGCCAGCCCAATGATAAGCTGAGGCAAGGCGAGGCAAGGCTGCCTCAGGTGGCGGATTGGCACAGGTAGCATTCTGCACCTATCGGTCACCTTCACGGCTGCCTCACCTAACCCCCATTTTCCCCATTATCTGGTCCTCCTGACCACCTCTCTATGATTTGAAATAGATTGGCAGAGCAGAAAGGAACAAGAAAGCTGGAAGAAACATCTCCCCTCTTCTGCTTCTCCTATCTTCTTTATTCTGTCCGCTCTGCCATGTTATTTCAAAACAGCATGGCACAGCCAGGAGGAAGAAGCAAGCAGATAAAAGGAGAAGGAGGCAACAGTGGTGGCGTAAAAAGGGGAAGAAGCTGCCACTGTTGCTGCCCCACCAGCATTGTCTTCTCCATTGTCTTTTACCTGAATTGCAAGCAAGCAGGAGAGAGTGGTGGCCATCATCTTAGCCCACCTACCTCCTACATGAACAAGGAGAAGGTGAGTGGGCTAAGTGGGCTGCTGCTTTCATCATCTCTCTCTCCTCCCTGCTTGCTCACAGAGGAAGAGATAGTGGGCTGACTGAGGCAGCGGCTTCCACCATTGTCATTGCCTCTCTTTCACTTCCACATCTTAACTTTAATGGTTTTATAGGCTGAAGCTCAAATATTTTGGCCACCTAATGTGAAGAGAGGACTCTCTGGAGAAGACTCTGATGCTGGGAAAGATTGAAGGAGAAGGGGAAGGCAAAGGTTGAGATGGTTAGACAGCATCACCGATGCAACGAACATGAAAATGAGCGAACTCAAGAAGATAGTGGAGCACAGGAAGGCCTGGCGGGATATGGTTCATGGGATCACGAAGGGTCGGACATGACTTAACGACTGAACAACAACAAAATAATGGAAAGTGGTACTTATAAGTCTATATACAACTTTAAGGTAAATACAAGGCAATAAGCATGTCAAGCCCATAATGCATTTGGGCTTCTTTCTCTTCAGATTCCAGCATATATGGCCATTATATTTTCAAACTCATCAGTACAATTTGAGGGCTGAGGATCAAGGACAAACTTTATAAAGCCATGCTTTCTCACCTTTCAGTGATGGAAGTTTTGCATCTGAAGTGACCTAGAAATCTATGTACACTCTAAAATTGTGCATTTGCAAGAGAATGTATCCTTCCTGTGCTCTTTTTTTCTTTAACATTATTTGGTGGTTGCTTCCAGATGGGCTCAAACTGAAAAATCAATATGAAAATAGAGATTTTGAGCTGTTTATGTTGGATGTGAACTATGTGTAGGGAAGTTCTTTGGGGAACTAACCTACATTGGAGTTTGCAAATTGATTCACAATTCAGCAAAATTCAACAATTCATTGAGTCATTGGCAAGTGAAATAATAAAAAGCCACAAACCATTCCAGCCACAGCTCTTTCACTTCCCATCCTCTGAAACAGAATAATGTGATGTGAATAGTGAGTGCTAAGAATGTGTTTAAACACACTTGGTTAAATTAGAAACACAACATTCTTTCCCACTCACACTTGCAAAGATGGCACAGCCAATGCTAACTTGCAAAGCTGCCATTGCAAATTATGCTTCTCTTCATCTTGCAAATGGACAAGGAGATTGCCGTCAATGTTCTCCCGCAGGAGAGGAAAGCATATGGGTTCCATATTTTATTTTATTTTAAGTATATATGTATCCTCTATGAATTTATTGGCATGTCCCTTTGCACAACCTTGCATAAAAGTTATATCTCTCTGTGTTCTTCTGTAATATGAGCACAAATGAGTGAAAGGATTATGTGGAAATGGAAAAAATGTGTATGGATCAGGGAGGTGAGGAAGATTTTTGGAATGCAGTGATTATCAAAGCAAAGTTAATTTCCACATATAAAATTGGTTCTGAATGGAAAATCATGTTAGTCAATATAAAAGCTTTGATCCATAGTTGGCTTTTGTTTCTATGGAGACTCGTCACAAGCCATTTCTCCCAGTCTGAAAAAGTGGTGCAAAGGATATTTAAATGGCTGTGTTATGAAATAACTACCGGTAATTGGAGTAGAAGACTTGGCAAAGAAATATTTCAAACACATTATTGAAAAAAGACCAGGGATGGCCTACAAGTGCCATGAGCCAAACATGTACTAAAAATGTTAGTTGTGACTAAGCACCATTGAAGTCAATTGGACAAATTAGTCATGACTAACAACCCAAACCAACCCAAAATCAAATGACTATTGCAGTGGAAGCTCTGCCAGTGAAGGTAAGGTGGCAAAGGGGGGGGGGGTTCATGGGAGTTTCAGGGCAGAGATCGGGTGAGGCCGGGGGGGGGGATGTCATCGACAGGCTGGGGCTGATCTCAGTGGCACTAGCAGCGCCGATATCCAATGCCTCCAGTCCAGACCTGATATGCCCCCTTGGACCTACTCGGATTTATGCCAGCAAAAGAGCTGGCGTACATCCAAGTAGGCCCATTGGGGAACAGATGGCAAAGTAGGTAAGTATAAATGTTCTTTACTTACCTCTCCAGCACTGCCTTGTCTCTCGCTGGCCCATAGCATGCAGTGGATGCTGTATCAGTGCCGCTGCACACCCTGGGTCGGCCCCAGGATAGGATTGGGTCATAAGGCTGCATGTCTATATACTTTTACCTGAAAGTACCAAGTCCAGTTGAACTCAGTGGGACTTACTTCTGAGTAGACATGCATAGGATTGTGCTGTAACTTAACATTCATTTTCTTAGGGCTTAGTCATGATTAATTGACTTTGGATAAGTTCAACGTCTAGAGATTTTCCTAAATGTTTCCTCTAACACTTCAGTGCCTTGTTTCCCAAACATTTTCGACCTGCGGCTCCCTTGACCATTGGCAACAATTGACCACGGCTCCCCATTACATTATGTTGTTGCCTGCCAATTGGCATTGCACTGTTTTCCAAGAGGATTCAGTGGCACTCTGCAGCTCCCCTGGCTGGTTGGGAACCGCACCTCCCAGTTTGGGAACCACTGCTTTAGTGGCTTAAAGCCTCCATCCAGAAAACCTAGAACTCAAAATGTGTATTTCTGGGCACACAGCATGGCAACAAACTGTCAAAATGAGTACTGTACTTTTATGCCAAAATGTAAAGGAAAGAATATTATGGGGTTCAAACTAGTTCATTTATCAGTAATCCTTTCAAAACGAGCCAAAAATTGAAACCACAATGTCAACAACCATTTTGATACCTAGTTTCATCACAGACCATTGAACTGGGAACCCATCATCTACTGACCCACAGCCAGGGGTGCAGTTGTGGAGGAGTGGAATTCTAGGAGGTTTCCTACAGCAAGACCAGTGATGTCATAAAGACTGCTCAATTGCTGCCTTTGAAACGTTTTCCAAAAGGACTTTTGTGGAAAAGAAACATCCGGCACAGCAGGAGGCAAACTGAGAAGTTTCCTAGGGGCATATGTTAATGTCTAGTTCTAGGGTGTCTAATGTCTAGGCCTGTTCTGTCATTTGCTGCATAAGGCCCATGGGCCAGATATGGCCCACAGAAGCTCTTTATCAAATCCACGTAATAATTAGGCTCTCCTAGTGCTGCCCTTTCAGCAGCGCTGCTTCTGCCATGGCTCTGGGAGGGAGAGATGGAAGGTGGCCTCAGAACGCAAGGAATACTACAGGGGAAGGATCAGACCAAGAGGGGCAAGAAGGGAAGATGCTGCCAAGGTGCTGGGAGAGCCCAATTATCATGCCCCCCTTTCAGCAGCACCAAACAATGCCACAGCGGTGAATGAACGTGTAATGAGATGGTGCTGCTCCAAGACACTCTTCTGTTTCTATTTGTTTGACACATTTTTTCTCTCACAAGGGAACATGAGTATAGGATTGTTACTGCCATTTTGTATCTGCAGTTAATGGGAATTTGAATGCCAAATATGAGAAAGAGCTGGACATTGAGGCCAAACGTACAGCGAATGACTGGCACGCATCCCTCATTATCCTGGTTTTATCGCTATATAATATTTGTTAGTTCTCTCATGCACATACCTTGCCACATTACATGGTGGGTGTAATATTTAATTTCACTGGAATGTTAAATATTTATGTTAGAAATACCCTCGCAAATATTGTAGTAACCGCAGTTTCAAATATTTCATAAAATATTTCAGTCCCTGCCAAAATTGCAATAATAAACATGAAAAATAAAAGCAAACACATGTGAATGCACGCACATGTACACACACGCACATGCCTTCAAGACATAAAAAGTTCCAAGATTCTGCCAGATGAAGGAAGACTGCCTGCAAGCATCCTTAATGTGTCCAGTTTTGTGGATTTAGGAAAATGGAAGGAATCGTAGGAAGCTGCTGCCTTCTTCTGAATCAGAGCATTGGTCCATCTAGGTCAGGGGTTCTCAACTCCTTCCCGGTTGAGTACCACCTCTGGCACCACTCTCCTGCTGCCCAACACACATTTTGGTGCCTTAAAGGTTAGACCAGGGATTCTCAACCTCTGCTCAGCCGAATACCACCTCCGGCACCACTCTCCTGCTGCATAACACCAGAACTGACCGGTGATGACATCATCGCCAGTTACTTCCGGGTTTTCAGGTTTTCAGAGGCCAGAAAACGTAGGTAGGAGGCTCTGGGCGGGTGAGAGGGTGCTTCTTAGTGTTCCTGAGAGGCTCGGCCAAAGGCAGGAACATCTTGGGAGCGAAAACACGCTGCCAAAAGCGCTGCATCGGAGCAGGGTTCCATTGTTCCAGCAGTCCAAGTACCACCAGCAGTCGGCCGAACTGGTGGTACTAATACCACTGATTGAAAACCCCTGATCTAGGTAACATTGTCAACACAGATTAGCAGCAGCTCTGCAGAGTTTCAGGCAAGGCTCTTCCTCTGTCCTGCCTGGAGATGCCTGCTGCATGCCAAGCATGTTGTCAATCCCTGAGCCACATAAAAAGCTCGAATACAATATAGAAGCAATACGTTTGCTTCAGTGAGGTCTCACCATGTTTCTGATGTTATAGGAATGGAAGGTCCTGGATAGAAGGGATGATGATTCTTCACAATCTCATATAGGATTGATGCATGCCGATCTTGTAGGCACCTAAAACACTTGTTGGAAACAGGCTTGTAATATAAAAGTAAGAAAGTTTCTGGAACAAAAGCAAAAGAAGACACTACTACCACCATCACTGTCTTCTTGCAACAGCTGACATCCTTTCTATTGAGCCACCTAAGTTGTAGCTCCAAGTTGGGTCCCCTGGACCAAAAACATGGTGGAAATCATGCTTGCTGGAAGCAATGGTTGGTGCCCAGAGCATAACAACAAAGAGTCAGATCTTTCAGATTTGCATGAACAAGAGTTGTATGGACTAGACAAGTGCAAACCGTCCTTGGCTATATTTGCAATCTTATGTTGCCCCAGGAAAAAGGGCATTTTGTAGTAGCTGTTCTTTCCAGAATCATGAGTCAGGTTCATAACTACTGTACTAGTAAGCAAGGGACATGGGATCTTTCATGGACAACCAGCTGTGAAAAATATTTTTAGACCATTGTATTAGTGTGACATGAACCTGTTCAACCTGTGATCCAATTATCCAAGCACAAGCCACCAGTATATATGGTGGCTGAATAGGGACTACATATGCCTTTTCTTTATACTGCTTACCTGGAATTGCACAAAAAATAGGATGTTCAAATGTGTGAATCTCATGAATCTCATGTTATTCTTCCTTTTTTGTATTTGAATATCAGTATTCATTCTGACATTATGTTGCCCTGCTGTACCCAGAAATACAAACAGTTGATGCCATGAATCCAGCCTCCAAAAGCAGTTAAATACTGCTTTTTGATAGGACTCTAACTCAGAAGAGGAAATGCTAAGTTGGTCATGAAGGCCAGCAGCAGCAGTTGGAGCCAAGGCCCAGGACAGAGGTCTGCATCTTTTAGCTTGTCCAGTGCTTGATCCATAGTGATTGAGCCATTTCACATACTCCCCCCATATCCGCTGGGGATATGTTCCAGGCCCCTCCATGGATACTTGAAACCATGAATAGGAGCGAACACCCCCTCCATGGTTTCCTGCGGGCAGGCGTGCGCCCCCCCAGCTCTTATTTTTCTTTCAGCAAGCTTTGTTTCTTCCTTAAAACAAACAGAGAAGCAGCCTCCATTGCAGGCAAGAAGAACGAAACAAAGTCCTAGAGAGGATCTGCAAGGTTTCGGTTAACCTTGCAGAACCTCTCTAGGACTTAGTCTCGTTCTACTTGCCTGCAATAAGTAGCCAGAGGCTGCTTCTCCTGTTTGTTTAAGGAAGAAACGAAGCTTACTGAGAAAAAGTAAAAGCCTGGGGGGGGGGGGTCCCCACAATCCGTGGATAACTGAAACCATGGCTAGCAAATCCGTGGATATGGGGGCCCACCTGTATAAAGATGCATTTATACCAGAGGTGGGCAAACCTTTTGACCCAAAGGCCTCCACTGGCATGTGAACATTGTGCAGACATGCATACATCTTGCTATAGTTACTGTCATAACTTTGATTCTAGCTCTGGAACAAGTAAGGCCACAATCCTAAACCCGCTTTCCTGGGAGTAGGCCCCATAAACAAAGTGGGATTTACTTCTGAGAAGACACATTTAGGATTGCACTGTACGTTTTCCTTTGTTGCTCTCCCTGTTGCTTATGGCCAGATCTTTCAGACCTGCAGAGCTCCAAAATAGAACACATGCTTGCTCATGCTCAATCCCAGCATGGTTGCTTGGTCAGCATTCCTTGCAGCCTTTGCCTATGCACAAACCCAGTTACATAGCTATAGTGCGGCTGGGGGAGGGGGTGCTGTGCCCCCAGGTGCCACCCGCGGACTACTCGTGATTAGCGGATGCAGCAGCTGCTTTTGCAGCCGCAATGGCTGCAAAGGCCAGTTGAGTGATTTTCGGGGTGGGAGAAATGTGTCATCGCCCCACCCCGGCCCCCCTCCAGCAACGCCACTGCACAAACCAACATGGTGTCTGGGAGCAAGGCTGCTACATTTGGGCAGGGAGAGACAGGATCAGTCTGTTTGTGGCTGAAAAGAGAAAAGTGTTTCAATGAGGGAAGAGAAAAGAGCAGTTTGGCCAATACTTGTGCCTTTCTACACATGTGATTTTTACGCGCAACAAAAAGTCAAGAAGATAGGCTTTGATTATACTCTGGGGCTGATTGATTACCATAGTTGGGATCCCAAAATGATTTTCTTCATGATAAAATGGTAGGATCTTGGGGAGGGAGCTGCCTTCCACCTATAGCATGGGACTTAGCTTTCTTGCTTTGTCTTTTGAAATTATTTGTTGTGCAGGTACCTTTTAGTCCATTGTATGGATCACAATATATGGATTTGTATGTTTTCATCAATGTGGATTGACTGACACTTGGTCAGGGTTGGTCGAAATTAACATCAAACGTATGTACGATCCCGAATAATTCTAGTGAGGGCATCTGGGAAGGGGCTGACCGAGTCACAGACCAATGGATGACATTGAGCATCTGTACACAGTTTGACCCTCGCTCCTCTAGCATCTATTATAAATGGACAGCCCTAATGCTTGCTCAGTAAAGCTTGCAGTCATACAGAATTATTTTTGGATGAGCTCACTAGTACAATGAGCAACTTTCAACAGTAAATTTTCATTAATTTATATGCACTGATTTCCCACTGAGGTGTAACTTTATCTTATTAATTTCTCAAGGAGGTTTTGTTTCCAGTAAGGACAATGCTGCATGTACATCCTTCTCTGAGTCAGAAGATTTCATGAGGGAAAACCTGGGGGCAGAGGCAGAATTATGCTATTTATTTTAAGTTATATGTAACGCTACTACGATCATATGCCCTAAGAGTAGTAAGCAACTGAGTTTCAAAGGTTGTCAGTCACCTCTCCTCCAACAGGCTCAAACTCAGAAAAAAATAGTCCCCCCAATGTCCAATGGGATTCAAGTGGAAGCCCACAGAGCACAAAGGGAGCACCTGAGATGGCAAAGACATGGTTGGGGAAAGTGGCAGGTGAGGTCAGGCTGGAGCTACAGGACAACTTGCAGAGACAATCTCAGAAGGTTAACTGAGCTCTTTGTATCCCCCTGGATCTTCAGGCTCCACCTCCTACTTGACACCCTTGGCACAATACTTTTCAACCGAGGCAGCAATTTACACAATCAGAACAAGAGATTGAAAAGTGATAAGATACTGAGTGATGTGTACATCAATTTGCAAAGCAGTCCTGAGAATGAAGCTTAATGGACTGTGGGGAGGGTTTCCTAATTCTAGCTTAATGTCTCCTATTTTTAATTTCATCCCATTAATCCTAGTTAGGATCTAGCCGCACTCAAGTTGTTACCATGAATTTATTTCAGCATTTAAAAGCTAATCAAATAACTTCCAAACTGAACAACGTACAGTAATAGGAACAGGAGCTTCTTCCTTGTAGCCTCTCACAGTGGAGCTTCTAAACTTGTTTCGTATGTGGTAAACAAGTGGATCCAATCATTTGTTTACTGAGGGCAATGCCTGCAGCAGTTGTAGGTTGCTTCAGTATCATGTCCTTATACAGTACATGTTGTAAAACTGGAAAGAAGCTATAAGAAATTAAAATTACCTAAAGCAAAAGACTGAAATACGAGCAAAATAAATTATGTACTGTACATGGCAGTGCAGGGCATAAGAACACAGAAAGAGCCCTACTGGATCAGACCAAAGTCTCATCTAGGCCAGCTTCCTGTTTCCCACAACTGAGTATGGGAAGCCCACAAGCAGCAGATAGACAGGAATGTGGATCAAGTGTCTGACTCCAAGTCTCGAGTCAAGTCCCAGGTTTTTCCCCCAAGTCCAGAGTCTTTGGTTGCAAGTTGCGAGTCCCTCTCTATTTAATGGGGAAAGCGGGTTTAAACCTGAATAAAATTCGACTTGTCGTAAAAGGCTCCAAGTCTCGAGTCGAGTCTTTCGAGTCTTTTACAATTGCCGAGTCAAGTCATTGACGTGACTTGAGTCCGACTCAGATAGAGACATACCTGTCTCCTGCCATAGCTCACCTGGAGCTACTTCTGAACCTGGAGCCACTGTAGAGCCATCATGCATAGACCTGTCCTGCAGGAATCTGTCCAGTCCTGTTTTAAAGCCATCCAAGCTAGTGGCTATCTCCACATCTTGTGGCAGCAAAATCTCACTCCCCCCCCAGGGTAGTAAGAAGCCTCTAAATCGAGGGGTCCCCTTAAAAAAAATAGCAGAACATGGTGGTCCAAGACGTGTAGCAAATAACTTCTCTCTTGAATGAACTTGGAACAGGAAGGTAACAGTAAAACAAGTGCAAGGAGATTATTAAGCGCTGAAGGAACAAAACAAGAAGTGAAGGGATTTGTAAAAAGGATCACAGCAAGACCTGTGTCAAAACCAAGCAAGTATGGCAGCAATTCTCAAAGTTCTCCCCTATGTCGAGGAGAACTATGAGTCCTTGCGGGGCCAGGGCGACAGCGGTGGCTCTCCTGGGATCACGGCGGTGCTTCCAGGATCGCGCCACTGCCGTGGGGGAAAGGGTTATTTTTTAACATACTTAGGGTCGTGTCAGCCCTCCGGAGGATGCAGGGACACCCGTGGCCCCTTCTGTGGGCCTCCCCATGCTTCAGATCGGCTTTCCATGGTGATTGCGACCCATGTCTGGTTTTCATCTGAAACCGGAAGTGGATAACAATTGCCATGGAGAGCCGATCTGATCTGAAGCACAGGGAGGCCAGCGGGCCGCCGCACACCCTCCGGAGGGCCAGTGCAACCCTCAGTAAGTTAAGAATAACCCTTCCCCCCCAGTGGTGACACAATCCCAGGAGCACCGTCACGATCCCAGGAGTGCCTGTGCTGCTGCCACCACACCACTTAAGGGGCTGGCAGCCACTTCTGATTCTCCTGGTGGATCGCGACCCACCAGTTTGGGAACCGCTGTTCTAAAGGAACAAAGTTGGCAAAGGATGGCACAGAGATTAAAAGGCAAGAGGCAGAATAAACCTTGATGTACCTAACTGAACAATGTGCCTGCTCTAATTTATTGTTCCAGGTCTGGTCCACAATGCAGCAAGCCAGGAGGGTGTGTCTTTCCCCTTCAAATAGCAATTGTTTCTAAGTGATTGGCTAGGCAACACACAGAACTATCCCATTGTGTGACCTTATAAAGCCTACAGCTGATCATGTCATGGGCTTATTCAAATGAATAAATCATCTGGGTACTTCTCCTTGCCCCTTGACCTGGTCAGGTGGCCCAATAAGATGGCACATGCCAACTCCAACTGGAGGGCTAGCTACTAGGATTTTGTTCTTGGGGAAGCCAGACAAGAAGTCGGCAAATCCACACTCTGACCTGGCTGCCCTAACATGTGGCTCTTCTGTAACGGTAGCAAATCAAAAAAGTCTCTTGCAGCAGGATGTCTCAGCAACCTGCTTGAGGGGCTGAAGCATCTTAGAAGCCCCCGGTCCTTCCTAAAAATAGGGAGGAGGAATAGGGGGGAAATCAGGAATTTTTACCACAGTAATGCAGTGCAGAAGACTATATTGCTAAGGGTTTTCCCCTGTTTTCCCTGTTTCCTACAGAGGTTTAGATTAGCTTTTTCCAGGTGTTACACTGTCCCTGAAGAAGTGAACCACCTCAAATACAGCAGGCCACTTAACTTTCTAATAAATGGTTGATAGTACCTGCAGCTTTTGTCTTTTTCTGAGACTCCCTGCTGCTTCAGGGATAGCTTATCTGTTTGGAGTTGTTTTGTACCCTGAACCTCATTCCCCAATGCTTGGGGACCCGAGAATAAGAAACATTATATTCCACAGGGGACAAGTTCATTCGGAGACATAACTTTCTTTATTCCAACTTTCAGCGCTGTAACTTTCTTTATAACTCACATGGGAATCATCTTTAGATATAGATAATTTGAGATATTTATAAGTAGGTTTTAAGGAGTCAGACACACATAGGATTTGTGCTTTAACTTTAATGATAAAAAATATTAGATTATCCTTAGGCTTTTAAGCAATAGTCTTATTTCAAATCACTGTAAATTTTCTTTGAAGGTTAGTATATTAGTTTTCCTGTAGCTATGCAGTTTCAACAGCAAGCCAGGCATGAAGGCGGCTAAGCCTTTGGAATTGTCTATCAGTTCTGGGAGTTATGGATTTTCACCCATAGAAATATGTGTCACCTGCAAAATGAGAGATCAGTTAATAAAGGGAGAAGTACAACATATAATTGCCTAGATTTGAACTGGCACTTTGCCAAAGCAGTTTGATATGCTACCAGCAAAGAAAATGACTTGCCACTCTAAATGCAAACTTGCTAGGAAAATAACCTTGAGAGAATCTGCAGAATACAGCCAACAGCAAACCTTGGATATCTTATCTATGGATAGAAAAATTCTGTTGTTCCAAAAAAAAGAAGCAAAGAATGAGAATGACTGAGAAATAGTATTTAAGCCATGCTACTATGGAAGAATATCTGCCGTTAGATCACCATGATCATGTATTATTTGGAAAACATCTAAATATACGCTAAGTGCTATACAGAAATTAAAAAATAAAAGATATAGATATAGATCAATGACGCAATTGCTAGTTAGGGCAGTTGTGATATTTTGCATGCTGTGGTTCTTAAAGGAAAATATAAACTTCCAAGGAACAATATGTTTTTCTTTGAAGATGTATTGATTCTTTCCCAAATTTTGACCATCTGCCAACAACTTGCTCCTGTACATTTTAAAACCTAATGCATAGCTGACAATTTTCAACATCCAGTTTTGTTTTCTGCTGGTGGCATTGTTTTAAAAGTAACACCTCTTTCACGCCTTTATTCTGCCTCCTGCTCTCTCCACTTCACTGAGAGGTCCAGCAGAGACCAACAACGATTGAAAAGTGTCTATCGTCCGTTCCTTCAGTATCCCCTGCAGCTGGAACACCATGGCCTGCTTGATCAACTTGCCCGGAAAAGGGAGGTTGGAAATAGGCTGAAAGTTATTTAAATTTGATGGATTCAAGGAGAGTTTTTTCAGGAGGCAGTGTATCTGTTTCATTTTTCAGTCTAACAGGCAAAATTTCCCGTTATTTATAGGCAAGAGTAGAGCGCTAAGGAGAGTCAAGTCTTTGGAGGACTTTGAAAGAAAGAACCAGGAACGTGTTCTGGGTCTGGGAACAGTCAAGAAGCCAGTGTAAGGATATAAGGAGGGGCAGTGTTTTTTAAATATGGGCCAGCATTGAAAAAAAAAAAAGATAACTTAAAGCCGTGTAGTTCCATTTCAGTACTTTACTCCCTTATTCTGAAGCATGAGCAGATCAGGCCAGTGAGCTTTTAGGGAGAATGGAAGCTGGAGGTGCTTAGTGTCAAAATGGGAGCATTGCCCCCCCCATTGGTTTAACAAGATTGTTGACCTGGGTGTTGACCTGGGTGATGCTTTGGATCTATGGATGTAGATCTGGATATATCATTGTTCTCATCATCATTCAGGAGAAGCAAGTTCTGTGGAGAGTGGACATGAATGAACAGATGAAAATTTTTTCCCAAGCTTCTCAAAGTTTTTCCAAAAGAATAATTAAAAACCCAAATTAACTTATTCCTTTTTATCACCTGATGAGCATAATTAGCAAACAGTTCATAATGACAGCAAATAATTGTTCTTTTTCCTACTCGTTAGAGAAGCTTAATGGCTGTATTTTCACGCATAGGCTATAGTTACATTGTATTTACTAGCTTAGACTTACCTGGGAAATGGTTTGTCTGTCAACATCAAAGTAACAAAATGTTTAGCTATAGCACAGAATAGTCCTAGTGGGAGGCTGCCTTTTGAGCTGGTTTTCCAACACTATACAAATTTCTAAAGAGCTTAGTGGATTTCAAGCTATGTGACAGGATCTTGTGAAAAGAAATTCATGTAGGGAAATGTCATCGTGTTTCATCTCCTCACTATTTTGACTAATCATCAGTTCCTTCCTGTATTTATGATGTGCTTCATTCCATTTTTAATATATAGATAGAAATAGAGATGTATGACTCCTAAACGTTGAGAAATATCATGAGGCTACGGCCCCAATAGCATTCCAGCAGTGCAAGGCCCTTTATGGCTACATGAAAGTCAGGTCACCGTCACATGCGACTGGCCACTGCTGCAAATAGGCAGTGGCATGCGCTGCAGCGGCTCCAGAGTCCTCTAGCAGTGCAGGTAAGTTGATGGCGGATGTGTGTCATGGGCAGGGAGGGGGAGGACAGGGGGAGTTTGGGGGCAGATCAGGGGGAGAGCAGTGGATCGGAAGGGGAGGCAGGGGTGAATATCGGCAGCACTGGTTTGTGCCAGATCCTATCCCCTCTTTCCCCCTTTTCTTTCCTTGGACCTTTGCCTCCTCTGGAATTGCCCCCTCCACTGACTTACTTGCTCCAGTGGGGAGGTTGTTAGTGCACCACCAGCCGATTGCATTGCTGGGCCCAGTCCACATGACATCACAGCAGCTGGCACATCAGCAGCCTGGGCCTTGCGCTGACAGAATATGAGTTTCTTCCGAGCAAGGCCGGGATAGAATTGGGCCATAGGAAAGTATGGGTTATTATTTCAGTAAGAGAAACTTAATTTCATCTAGAAAAATTTAGCCACTCATGGTTTTTCAATGTTTTTCAGATTGATGGGCATGAATGGTAAACAAATAAGCCCTTTTGTTTAGTAATGAAGGCATTAAATGTTTTATATAGGCACCAGGTTGCTGGGAGCCCTGGCATAAAAACCTCACTGGGCCATCCGGGCTGCTCCACCTTCCCCCTGATGGTTCTTTGGGTGCTGGTACTGCCACTAGTAATTCTGGTCTGGTGGGCCCCATGATGGTTGTGGGCCATTGGTCAGTGCCTTACCTGGTCAACTGCTGATGCCTCCTTTCCCTAAAAAAACCAGTCAAGTCTGGGTGACAATCCAACTGAGAAGGGTTTATAACAACTCCACAAGCACCCAGTACAGTTCTAAAATAATCAAAAACTTTATTAGAGAGCCAATGCAGGGCCAATCCTAGCTTCTGCTTGGAAGTAACTAACAAATGCTACCATCCAGAAGGAAAGCAGAACTAAATGAAAGCAACTGATTTGTGTAATTAGGGTAAAATAGCTATACAATGTCACCAATATTCCCAGTGCCCACAACAGATATTCCTCATGATATAACAGGGTAATAAGTTCTTAGCTGCTCACAAAATAGCACAGGACAGTCAGGAACACAGAGGTTTGTACTTTGCATGTATGAGACCCAAAATGCATTTCTTAAACCTTCTGCCAACTTAGTGCATTATTGCCAAAGTCTTATCTTCCAGGGAAAAAAAGGAAGGGAAAGAGTTGGGGTGGGTGGACAGAGCAGTTTCAGGAGAGTATTCTAACAATACGTAGCATTTGTATGTTGCTTTCTTAGTGTACAAAGTGCTTGACAGTCCTTACAACAGTCCTGTAAGGTAAGTAATGGCGCAATCCTATCTGGGCCTTATGATCCGCCTTGCGATCCACCACTGAAATTCTCAGGCTAATGGCACAAAAGCCTCGGTGGACCATGGCCACCAGCGCCAATGCCCAGAGGCTATGCATGAGTGACAACAGCCCGCTTAACCTCCACCGTCTTCCACCAGGGCAGATTATGGAAGCGGATCGTGGTGGAACAGGGTAGGGAAGGGGCTGGGCTGGGGTAGCAGAGGGAGATCCTATCCTCCCTCCCAGTCTGGATCCACCCCCAGAAGTTTTCTTGGACTTACTCCATCAAAAGAACTGGAGTAGGTATGAGGAGACCCATTGAAGACCAGGTGGCCTACGAAAAAAGTGTTTTACTTACGTCTCCTGGGCTATCATCAATGTTGCATGCTCTGGGCTGGCAGGGCATAGGATTGGGGGGCCCTGAGCATTGTTATCCTCACATTTCAGCTGACAAGGAGCAGCTGGCCTGAGACCATAGTGCGTTGATGGCAAAGGTGAGATTCAAAGTGGAAAAGTCCTGAGTTAAAGCATGAGTCACTGTGCTACAACTATTTTCAGCATAGAAGCTGCATGAATAAGAAGGGGAGAGGGGTGGAATGGGTGAGGGGTTGAACTGGGCAGATACATCCAGTATGGCTCTTGTGGACTGGGCACACAGGATCTCTAGCAAGCATAAAAGGGGAAAGGCCTACGGTGTAAATACTGAGAAGCTTTGCTATATAAAGGAAATCTCAGGCTCATCAAAATATCGAGTGATATTTTGAATTTTATAAAATATGCTGGCACTTATTCAAGACATTAGCATTAGCATTATTTTAATCATTTTTTCCAATTCAAGGAAAAATGCTGCATGTATAATTAAATGATTGCATTGTATTGTACAAATAACCATGTAATGACATCATTAGAAATTCTTGGTTTTTCATGGCAAAACCAAACTTAATTGCCATGTAATCTGAAGAAAGCAAGCAAGGTTGTGATTATTCTGTAATCCAATTTAATTACAGGGTAACAGATTGGTTAGTTGTTCCTTGTACAAAATACACATTCAGGAAAGAGGAGTCAGTAGAGAAAAGATTAATTTACCTTTAGAGAAATGTATTTAATTTTTTTAAATGGTTGAATGACACTAATATTTTGAGTGGAGCAGGCAATTCAATTATTAGTGATATGAAGTGACTGATTCAGAAGGAATATCTCCAATAACCAATAAAGAAACAAATGTTCTCCTAGGCTGGTCAGCCCCAAATGGGGTGTGCCAGGCCACATTCGCCTGTGTTGCAAGAGAGCAATGGAAAAGTTAAAAAAAATTAGTTAATTACAGAAAAGTGAATTAATGCCCCAATCCTGTCCCCCACCAGTCCAGCCTACATGATGCAGCGGCACCAACAGAGCACTTGCTGCATCCTATGGTGGGGACACAACCAAATGGCTACAAATATTTTTTACTTACCTCCCCATGAGCCTTCTCACTGCCAATGAGTCTCCTCAGACCTACACCTGCTATTTAGTTAGCGTAAGTCCAAGGAGTCTCAGGGGGGTGTCGGGCCAGGAAAAGGGGGATAGGATAGGATGCAGGCATAAGACTGCCGCTGAGATCTGATATCCGGAGGGTAAGTGGTGCCGAGGCCGGAGCCGCTCACTCTCCACGGGACTGAGGCCTCCATTGGCGGACACAGGTAAGGCCTGCGCGGGGCAGTGTGGGGGCATGGGGAGGGCAGAACGGGAGGGTGTGATTGGGTGGCCGGGCCAGGGAAGGGGGAGGGATCCTTGCCAGTGTGCGCCACCGAATCCTATCCCCCTTCTCTGGCCTGGCCGAAGTTACACAGGCCTCCTGGATTTGCACTGGCCATTTTGCCAGTGCACATCTGAGGAGATCGATTGGGGCAGCTGGGCTGTTACTTGGGGTAAAAGGACAAACATTCCTTTACCCCAAGGAGGCCTCTGCCTACGCTGGCCCGATCTTGGATAGGATCCAGCATAGCGTACTTTTGCACGTTGCAGCAGTTCTAAACAGGGTTGGGCTGCCCATTGATTTGATTTGCTGAGTATTTCCTTTTTTTTCCTTGCTCCCTACCCCCAATTTTTTTTTTTTTGCTTTTTAATACCTCTTTTAACTGCTACTTTCAGGGTGCTTCCCAGTTTTGCTGCCTTTTTTGTGATTGATTCTGAACTATTGTTTTCAGGATGTTTCATTGTTTCTTTGTTAGTGACTTCAGGTGATGATTGTGAAAATGGGGCTGGGGTCAGAAACAGCATTAATTTCCAGGTGACTACTGAATGCAATCCTGGACTTTCTAACAGGGCCTCCTTCTGTTTACTGACTTTACATCATGTTAGAAAAAAAACAAAACTCCAAGAACAGTTTCAGTCAGAATTGTGCTAGTGGTTGAAAGGTTGTACAGTATATAGTTTCAGTCAGTGTGCTGCTTAATTGGAGTTTATCGAGAGACACTGTTCATTCAAATGTGACCCAAGACAGCAGTTTCTTATCACATTACAGCCATTATGTAATTCCGCAAGGCCAAGAAGATTTTGTTATCACCAGTTACTGCGGCTGTGACTTGACACTGTGCTTCTTCTATACATTGAGGTTTATAGAGAATTATCACAGACTGAAAGCAAAATCTTATCCATATCTACTCAGAAGCAAATTCCATTGAGTTCAATGGAATTTACTCCCAGGTAAGTGTGTATAGGATTGTAGCTCTTGAATTTCATGGCATTTCACCTCACTGTTTATATTTGACTTATCATGACTACAAATAATAGTGGTCATTATCTGGTGGTAATGGTGTTACCAAAGTGGTGTTTTTCACCAACTACTGTGTATAGAGTAAAGTGACCAATGTTCTGATTTAGAACACTAATAACTGAAAATCATTTGTGTGTGTGTGTTTTTGCAGTAGCATCTAAAGTGTGACCCTATGTGTGCCAACTAGGGCAGAACAATCAGATAATCAGATAAAAACATGAGGTTCTAGAATTTTTATCCCATCCTTCTCCATGGACATTTTTCCATTCTTGAAGCTTTCCAAACTCTAAGGTGCACTTTTCACTTCTATATCCATTTACCAAAGGCATCTTGCTCGTTTACTTGGATAATTTCTTTTAGCAGAAGTTAAACCTGGTGTTCTCATGACCCCAGAATGCAGCTATTTTATTGATGTCTGCGTTCACAAACACCAGTTTTTCTGGGGTGTGTGGGTGCAATTATAGGCTTACCAGATTTTAAAGTTTCAGAACCAGGACACCCCCCCCCCCAACAATTAAATAAAAAATTAATTAAATAAAATAAATATTTAAAATAAATTAAAGATTCTTTGGGGGTGGCTCACAAGATTTGGGTGCCGACATGTTGGATCTCATGAGATTTTGTGATCCAGGATGCCGGTACCTGGGTAAGTTTCTAACATTTTAAAAATTGTTGCGGCGGTTTGCCAACCGGCCCAGAAAACGTTCCGGGACCATTCCGGGACCCGAACTCGGGTTCCGGGACTGTCTCGGAAATTCCGGGATGGATGGTAAGCCTATGCAATTAAACAAATTCAGCTTTTGGGAGGAAGATGAAAAACGCCAAGTCTCCAAGAAGACAGAAGTACATTTGTAGGTTGAGGCAAGCACCAAGATTTGTTCTTGTGACAGTGAAGAAAAAGCTGAAATGAAATGCAGCATCCAGTTGCATTTATAATGTTGGGTTTTCTCCAGCTTGGGCACCATTTCCAAGTCGCACTCTTGGAGATGCCAAAAGTATGCAGCTTCTCTCTTGCAATCTTCTGTAGCCAGATCCCATTTGTTGCTAGAAAGAGCCTTCCTGCAGACGTTTATCAGCTCCATTCATACCAAAGCGTTTTGCTGTTCGGAAATATTTCAGGAACGCATAGTTAAAACATGTCACCAGAACAATACTAATTAAAGCAAATCACGCCAGTGACGTGGGTTATGTTTAATAGCCCTGTGGTATCTCAACTATTGCAGAAGTGGTGAGTGGGAAAGCATTCAGGATGTCAAAGTTCTGGTGTTTCTTTTCATAAAATTAGGAAACGGGAGGAAAAAAAATAAAACATAATTGCAAGATGTAAATTTCTTTTCTGATACAAATTTCTGGTGGCAAAGCTATCACTTTGTACACAATAAGGGAGCTCTAATGAATCTATTCAATCTGATCTTCATCATCATGGTTATCTCTAAAGTAGAAAATTAATTGGATGAAGTTAAATATCCCCTTTACATGTCAACAAAATTGGTTTTTCTAGGGATTAAAGGATTAATGCAGTGTTAAGTCCCTAAAGAGGTTAAAACACTTTATTATTCATTACAAAGCACATAGATTGGGCTGTTATTATGTCACCACTCTTCATTATGTTAAAAATAGGGAGGGGGCAAAAATTAACATTCTTAAAGCAATAGGCATAACGAAAATCCTTTTTGATTTATTAACTTTATTTTTAAAGAATGTTGTGACATCAAATAAATATCATAAATAAATATAAATAAATATCAAAAAAATGTTATGACATCAAATAAAGATCATACATTATATGTCACCGTAGCTTCAGCACAGGGACATTACACCTGGCTATGTCATGTGTTATAATATACTGTATGTTATAATACATTACATTACAATACTTTATGCAAAACCCATTGCTTTCATTTTGCAAACGGATGGAATTCTCTGACTCAATTTCGGTCCTCTTGCATTGCATCTAAAAATTAACTTTAAAGAGGCCTTGATGTACTCTTTAGAACTTTTCTCATAGGCTTCATCCATTTGTGAATACTATTATTTCTTTTTAAATATTGACTGGTGTTGATTTCATGGGCCCAACAGAAGAGCCCAATTGAATGTGAACCAATTAGTCCCCATAAGAAGAACTCAGTCTGCTGGATCAATCCAAAAGTCCATCTAGTCTATCATCATGTGCCCCACAGTGGCCAGGTAGATGCTTCCAGGAAGCCTAACAGTAGGGGCTGAAGACATATTTCTTTCTTTCTTTTATGTATATCCTGCCCTTCCTCCTAGGAGCTCCGAAAAGCAAATTCAACGCTCACCTGGCAAGTTGGGGGGCCCCATTACTGCTGCGCCAGAGCCCTGAAAGTGACAGTAAGTGGTCCCAGGTGACTGGCAGAGTTCCAGCGCGTAGATTTCCTATGCTAGGAAATGCCCATCTGCCCTGACCCCAGTGCCATTTCTTTCAGGGCTCCGTCACAGCCGAAACCCCAGAAGTAAGTGGTGGTGATGTCATCTCCACTTACTTCTGGTGGGACGCGGTGGGACGGCGGCCCTGGAGGTAGTACACGGCCCCAATGGGGTTGAGAACCTCTGGCCTAAATGACAACATTCTAGCTATGTTTCTCAGAAATCACTTCTGAATCCCCACTCTGTGATGGTGCAGAACTGTCTTCAGGGTCTCATGGCCAAACAACATGAAAAGCAAACTGTGTTCATTATGCTCCTCCCATGCATAGGCCACATCTCCATAGGTGTTCCCACTATTTTGAGGTCATCTCACTACTGGAAGAAATATTTAACCAGTGAATGTGCTAAAGCTTTTCAAACCCTTTGTGTTACTGTGATAGAAATATACAATCATTATTAAGATGCTTTATCCTCTCTTGACTCAAAATTCTTATCCCAAACTGCAGGCCAAGAAACAGTTCATAGAGCAGTGTGTTAGAGGAAAAAGCAGGTGAGTTCCAGACCATGCTCTTTGAGTGTGTGTGTGTGTGTGTGTGTGTGTGTGTGTGTGTGTGTGTTGGTGCATGCAAGCTCAGTAAAATATATAGCCCAGTACAAATCTAGAAGGATACGTGATATGATATCTACTTCCTTCTTCCTGGCTTTACAGCCTATAAATTTAATTGTGTGCAATTTTGGAGGATTGCAAAAGAAGAATGGAGCTTTCCCATCTAATGTATGCAGAATCAGTGTCCAGCCACCTGGACATTCGCCAGTGGATAAGGTTACACCCTCTGGTATGCAACAGGGTGTTTGGAGAAGAGGGAATGTGTGTGAACCTCCAAAATGAGACAGGGAATGCAAAAGATTGAAAGATGGGGATTGAGTTATTAAGTGGCATGAATTCAGGAACACTGTGCATAGGAAATTTGGGAATGAGAGAGAGATTTGCGCCCTGCACAGTTTTAAATTGCAGTATTGGCATTTGCCCAAGAAATAACACCGTATATCACTGGCTTTGCCAGCGTCCTGGGATGATCTTTCTGAAAATACAGTCATATCTTCCTGGGTCCATCATATATCCCACAAGCCCCCCCCCCCGGAATAAAACCCTTGTTACTGCCCACTTGGCCTAATTGTACAAGGAGAGCCATTTTCCAAACTGAAAATGTAGTTACGGGGCTTAGGGTATCTCAGACCAGAATAATCCACGAATATATCCTCTGTTGAAAACTCATGCTGTCTAAATTCATCTGTAGAGCTTTCCTAGAATGTTAAACTGTTCACCTTAGTAAAAACTATGTTTTTTGTTTTGTCTCAGTTTGGTATAGCATGTCATAGCATTACAGCCACCACATTCATGAAACTGTTAAGCAAAATACACTTATAAACCATTCAAATCCTCTGGTCAGTTTTTCTCCCTGCCTTTTGCTTATGGACAACGCTGGCTCTTCGGCTTTGAAATGGGGATGAGCACCACACCCTAGAGTCGGACACGACTGGACTTAATTGTCAGGGGTCACCTTTACCTTTTTAATTTCCAACAAAGCTGAATCGATTATTCACCCTTGGCTAGATATATGGTAGTGAGTTTTGATTGGTCAATAAATGTCCCTGCCAAAAATGTTGGCACCTGAGCATGGGCGGGCCTTTTCACATATTGGATGGTCCATAGATCTACAACAGCGGTATGTGTGTAACATACACACATACAAATTATATGATTTCTGAAAGCTGGTGTAATCTAGTGGCTTTGAGATCGAGGTTTGACTCAGGACCTCCTTGGCTTGAATCTTGCCCCTATCATGCACTCACCAGGTAGCAAACTACTTGCTCTTAGCCTCAGCTGCAATATGGGGATAGTAACAACAACAACAACAACAACAACAACAACAACAACAACAACAACAACAACAACAACAACATAGTACTTACCTTTCAGCATTGTTGTAAGTATTACATCAAGGATAATACCGGTATAAATTAAGAACATTTATATACCACTTTTCAACAAAAAAGTAGTTCACAAAGTAGTTTACATAGCTAATGTAAAATACTTTGCACACTCAGGAAGCACCATTGAAGTGCGAAGTATTACCCATGTGACCATCTTGTCAAACAAAACAAAATGATTTATTCATTTTAAATAAAACACCAGATATTACAGTTCTTCAACCTCCTGGTTTTAGAGGTTTTAGAAGTGGGTTTTCTCTGTGCCAGGTGCAAGGGAGTGACAATGGGAAACAGGTTATCTTGTTGGCTGTGTGCTCCCTGAGGCATCTGGTGGGGCCACTGTGTGATACAGGAAGCTGGACTAGATGGGCTTTTGGCCTGATCCAGCAGGGCTCTTCTTATGTTCTTATGTTCTTATGTACAGTTTATTATAAATCTGCAAAAAGTAAGACTGTGGTTGATCAAGGACTTGGGCAGGGTCTGATTGTGGTGTTAGTTGTATCGGTACTAGGGTCACTGAGGGCCCAATCCTATCCCCCATTTATGCTGCTGGAATGTGCGTTCCAGCACCGTAATGCACTTTCCGGCTGTTGCAAACATGATATGCCAGAGAGTGCAGCCTGGCCACCACCGGAAGTGGCAAGCAGCCGGGTTCGCATGCTGATGGACCAGGAATGCCCGAAGCTACAGGTTATATATATATATATATATATATATATATATATATATATATATATATATATATATATATATATATATATATATATATATATATATATATATATATATATATATGATTGTGCTGTAAGTGGCACTATGGAAGGATGCTAGTTGACTGAAGACAGACATAGACGTTAGTTCCACTTTTTCCTGAACATGGAGCCCAGACTTTCTTTATCAGCTATATCAGCCTTGCTAGCTGTTGGAAGTTGAACCTGGGGGTTGTTGGGATTTACCCCATTGATTCATGTTGGGGCCATGTTGGGGGTTGAACCTGGGAGAGCTGAGCTAGTGGCTCTCTCCAAGCATTTATCATTATTTATTGTAAATTAAATACAGTTTATCCCACTTTTCTTCCAAGGGCCTGAATCATTCTTGTTCACATGCCTTCCTTCATATACCAGTAATAGTTCTGTTGAGTCACACAGTATTCAGAATTCAAAGATGTCATGAATTACTTTGTCAACAGTTTTTGCATTTGGGAGCAAAACCACCGCATGCTTATTAAGTCTCCATTTTGTCTTGATGTCTCCAACATTTCCCTGCCAAGAGATATTTTTGTTGGAATTTTAAGCATGGGTTTAAACCAGCCCATTGGGGAAATCCTTCTTCGTCTCAGTCTTGGAGCATTGCAATGATGCCAAAGGAAAATCTGGTTCAGTTTCTAAGGATCATGAAAGGATCATTATGAGATCCATGAAACACCATCCGTGGATCCCTGGAGGATTAAATTGGGCACAAAGGCCCCTGCAAGAGCTCATACTTGGTTCCTGTACTTCTATGAGTAAGACTCTTTAAGAGGCTTTCTCCATATTTTTCCCTGAACATGAACTGAGACTGAGGCTCCTGGATTTTGCTTTCCGATTTAACACACAGGTATTAAAGGCTCTACCAATTTAACACACAGGTATTAAAGATCCACCATTCGCTCCTTGGCATTGCCATCCAAAATGGAAACTTGGTCCTTCTGTTTACTCTCCATAAGACCAAAGTTGTCATGCAATCTAAAAAAAAGCTGGTCATGCTTGGCTTCCATGAAATGAATGTAATTCATTCTTACATTCCTAGGCTTTTTAAGCATTTCTAATGTTTTCTGGATTGTGCCTGTTCAATCTGGACATAGAATCTGTTCCAGGTGTGGAAGAGCCAGGGATGGTCTGTGCTGAACCACTCACTGTCTGAATCTCACCCCAAATTCTTCCACCCATCCCCTACTCCCATCAGTGGTGCATGCTGCTGGGGTCCACTTGCCAGCCTGCCAAGGAACATGAAAAGAGCTTATCTCCTTCTCCAAGCTTAGCGCTGCTGCTGCCACCACCACTTCCTCTAGTGGCCAGTAGCATTCCTTCTACCAGTAACTAGAAGAAACAGCGGTGGCAGACACATATGCGCTGGTGTGGGAAGAGGGAGGTAAGCAAAGCCTCCCATCTGCTTCATTTACCTCCCTCCAAGTCCAGCACTGCAGTCGCCACCACCGCCACTTCGACGATTGGTTGTAGAGGAAATACTGTACAGTAATTGGCTTCCAGCATTCCCTCTGTTGACCACTAGAGGTAGAGGTGATGAAAGTAGCCTGAACTTGGAGGAGGGCATTACATCCAGAGGCATCATTACGGTGGGGGCGGTGGGTCCCTAGCGGCAGGTCACGGGGGGGCGTATCTTCCAGTGCTGCCTCTGCTGCGGGTCCATCTTCATTTTGCCCTCCCACCCTCCCAGGCGCCGTTTGGCTCCAAAAAGGAGCCGAAAAGCGCTGGGTGGTGTTTCTGCACCACGTATTGCATCCTGTGGGGGCCATATTGTGTCCCGTGGCGGTGTCGCAGTGGCCCTCTCCCACAGGTTGGTGTAGAGCCACTACTGCTTACATCCAGTGAGTCCAGTGCTGCTGCCTCTGCTGCCAGTGCTGCTGCCTCTAGTGGTCAGGGAAGCAATGCTGGAGCCCCCAGCTTTCCCTTCACCAACCACAAGAGGAAGCCATAGTAAAGGGGCAGTGCTGGACTAATCAAAGAAGATAAGCTCAATTGGTGCTCCTCTTATATTTCGCAAGGGGAAAGTAACTGTCCCTCTTCACCCCAGCACAATGTCTGTTCTAGTGGCTGTTTGCATTTATTTATTTATTTTGATTGGGAGCCCTTTGGAGACAGGGAACTATTTAGTTATTTGATTTTATCTGTAAACTGCTTTGTGAACTTTTTTGTTGAAAAGTTTGTGTGTGTGTGTGTGTGTGTATGAAGAAGAAGAAGAAGAAGAAGAAGAAGAAGAAGAAGAAGAAGAAGAAGAAGAAGAAGAAGAAGAAGAAGAAGAAGAAGAAGAAGAAGAAGAAGAAGAAGAAGTTCTCCCCCATTATTCTCTTGTATGCTAGCATGCAAGAATAAAATAGGGCCGGTTGGCCTTCAAGCAGGCAACATACTGGGGGAGGTGGCAGGTGGGCCAGAGCTCACCTATCCATGCGACTGACTAAGATGGTCACCTCAGGGAGCAGATTGATGGAGGGCGCGTCTAATTCCATCCACCTGCTTGCCTGCACCGCTGCTGCTACTCTTCTTCCCTCTCTAGATTGTAAAAAGAAGAAGGAGACAGAGCAGACGGAGAAGTGTGGAGGATGGGAGTGTGAAGGGTTAGAATGTCAGGAGTTCCAATTCCAGGAAGTGGGAAGAGTAGAGGCTGGCACGTCACCAGGCAAAGGAGCAGCATTTAACGTGTTGCCTCAGATGCCGGGAGGTCATGGGGTACAGGGCACTCCCCCAGCTTACCATCTCCCTCAAGCAGAGGTTTCAACTCACCTCATGGCTGGGCCACCCCTGAAAGATCCAGTACAGAAATGAGGTCACTTTGCCTCAAATGTCTCCCCATTCAGTGCACATCATTATGTATGTGTGGATAATTTTTTCCCTTTTAAGTAATGACAGCAGCATAACCAAAACACAACACCTCTGAGTGCAAAAATATGTGTGGACTGGGATGATGTTGTGTATTTTTACAGCTACGGAATCAAGTGCATTTTCAAAGACTGGTTCTTCAGTCCAAGACACAATTATAGGCAGAGGTGAAATGTTTTTATGATCATCTTGTAAATTTCAAAGGGAGACAGTTGTTATCATGGAAATGCTGATGGAATTCAACTTCAGCAGCACAAATGATACCTCTATAATATTAGATATGGACAAATTTGTGTGTGGGGGAAAAGAACCTGATAATCAGCCAGACCTATTACCAAACATCTCTTACCAAGCTGTTTGCAACCGACAATAAATCTAAACTGGGAACTTTATAATTAAGTGACTTTCCCTTCAAATTCCTGCTCAAGAAGGCTGTTAATAATTATGAATGTGTTTTATAAAGATGGTAATAACAGTCCCTAATTTAGTTTTAAAGCCTCTGGGTCAAATGGAACCCTGACGCAATAAAGAAGTTATTCCAAGGCTGCTTGGACATCCTGCTTATACTGTAAAATAAATGATGACTCAGCTTACAATCTGCAGTATAGTCCTGTGAAATGCAGGTCGCTAGCCTGGGTGCAGACAACAAGGTGCAGTAAAGGCTTTTACTGTAAATCCTCAGAATTGCCTGAGTTTTTAATTTAGTCTGAAAGCTTTGTAAATATATGTGCTTTTTTTCCTTGGGCCCATCACCGTGAAGGGAAAAGAGATGATGAGTGTTCCTGTGACAGATTATGCCCACAGGCCAGTAGCACAGCTAGAGGGGGGCCGTGCGCTAAGTGTTTCAAGACACTGCAACTTACTGTGTAAGCGGCCCCTCCATCTCGCCGTTGGAGCCATTCCAGGGACGGGGAGCGACAGCAACATGCAGAAGACTCCGTTTGGTTTAGGGAGCACCTGCCATTGCCGTCGCTGCCTGGAACGGCTCGGACAGTGAGCGGAAGGGGCCGCTTACATGGTGAGTTGCAGCATCTTCTGCCACTTAGCGCACGGCCCCCCTCTAGCTACGCTACTGCCACAGGCCTTGGGTTTTTGACTTCAGGTACAGAGTTATAGGAATTCAGTTTCCTTTAGATTTCTCTTCTGTCTGCTTCTAAACTCTCAGAGCAATTACACAGGTCTGCAAACTTGAGGGTCAAAAAAAGTTTTTCAAAATTTGTGGTGGTTTTATATGAATTTTGTTTCCTTACGAGGAAGCTTTATAAGGCACCCCCAAAACTAGATATAGTAGGGCAAAACTGATGCCATTTTTTGAATCAGCACCCCAAATATACCCAGGAATAGGTCTAACCTTTAAGACACCAAAATGTGTGTAGGCCTGTGTTATTGATCATGATGGTAGACTGCACACCCTATTTATTTTCAATTAACATAATTTGCTAATATTTTTTTATTTTAAAATTTTATATCCCGCCTTATCCTATGCCGAAGGCAAATGTAATTGACATACATAATATTGTTCATGTTTGTATATTTGTATCCCACCTTTCCACTAAGGGTCAAAACCTTCCGTTCAAAACCTGTGAGCTTGGCTGGGCAGAATAGTGACTTGTCCAAGGCCAACTGAATGACTTCATATAACTGAGTAGGTATTTGAACTGAGATTTCTCTAGTCCATATCCAACACACTCATCATGGCACCATGATAGAAAGCAGATGTTCCATATTTCAGAATTCTTCTTCAGTTCAATTGTACTGTAGAGAATAAAACCCAGGGTCCAGAGATGCCCTTCATTCAGAAACACTTTGCCTAGGAGTGCTAGCAAAGGTAGCCACGCCTATTGTCACACACCTATCTGTCACACACGGACAGAAATAAACGCCAGCTTATTCTGGTGTTAGGAGCACAAGAAGATATTGTTCTTTTGAAAACGTCTATTGTAGCCAGTCTCACATTTCTTTTATAGAGTAATAGCAGCTTTTTAATTTAAAAATCCTAAATTAAATCATAACTATAAAGCTCCGCGCTGTCACCTTTGAAACATGCCAAATCATAGGCTTGAAATATAAAACGGATGCTGAGATTCTGGTAGTATTTAGCATGTTCTTCATAAAGGGAACATTCTTCTCCAGCTAGGGATGGCCTGAACAAAAGCAGTTTTAGCACTGCAGAAGACGAGGCACGCAAAGGTTATGAGAAGGGGTCTGTTTGCAACTACAAATCAAAGAACAACTAAACCATATGTTACAGAACATAAAGTACTATCCCTTTACCAGCAGTCTAAAACTCCACAGTCCCCACCAAGAGAATGTCAGTGGCCAAGGGGACGTTTTGTGTCCTCAGATCACCAATATATGAGAAAAAACATTTTAGCAAATGCTGCTGGAAGCAGGGAAAACCTGCTGAAGGTTCTGGAGCGCTTGGGTTAAGATGCACTGACAGAAATGGTCTCCAGCATAACACTCTATGATTTTTCACATTTTAGAAGCAGCATGATAATGTTTTCATTTGTGAAAGTGTCTGGAGGCCAGGGTTTGGGGGGATATATTAAGGAGGTACTTCAGTGTTTCCTAGTGGCCTGTTTGTAATTAATACACTGCACCTTGTCCTTTACTACATGTTGCAAAGGGTTGAGGCAGTGGCGTCGTCAGCAGTGGGGGCCTTGGGGTGGTGGGCCCCCGGACAGCGGGATTGGGCCCCAGGCGGCAGGCAGGTGCAACGGCGGCCGGCGGAGGGTGGATCGTCCCAAGCGAGGAGCGCCATCGGCGTGTTCGGCCCTCCCTCCTGCCCTGCACCTCTGAATGCTCGATAACGGCTGCTGCCATTACGTCACTTCCGGCGCGGGGGGTGGCGGTCATAGGAATGCCACTGGGTTGAGGATTATGATTCATATTGTTCATTTTTTTCTACAAGAATGTCTCATGGATGCCCAGATGATAATATAGATAGATAATTACTGCTTTCAATAATCACTGAAAGCCAAGTTCTGGGGTGTGTGTGTGAGAAGTCAAGATTGTTGATGTGTGAAGTGAATTTCTGCTACTACTTATTTGTGTCTTAGACCAAGTAAAGCTTCAAAAAGAACAATGAATGTTCCAAGCTTTGAGTTGGGTAGTTTGAAAGCATTACATTTAAATAAGAAAACTGTCGTCGTCATCATCATTCATTCATTACTCTTTGGTTTTGTAAGGAATTGGGGTGCGGTGTCTTTACATGATCAGAAACCAGCGACGAGTGTGGTCAAAAGTAATGCTATACTTCTTTTTTATTATACTTAGAAACAGAATCAAAGAACGCCAAAAGCTAAAGCTGGGGAAAACATACATGGAATAGAAAATCAGAGGTGATGATTTCAGAGGTGTGGTCTGAGCAGTAGCTCATGGGCAAATATAGAATATGCTGCTTAAGCCTTAAGTAATAGAAAGAGATTGTAGTTGAGATGTAAAAGGAACACAAGCTCAGGAGACACTAAAAGCCCTAAAGTTATTTGATTTATTTCATTACAGTACTTAATTTGATTTTCTCTGTAAACCTCTTTGTGAGTTGAAAGGCAGTATATAAATATTCTTAATGAAAATAAAAATAAGAAGCACAAGAGACCTGGAAAACAAGAATGCCTGAGAAACCATCCTTAGCTGGAGATCATGGTTGGCTGTCTTGCACTGACATGCAGCTAAGTAAGGGACAACCGCTGTAAATATTGTTCAAAAAGAAAAGAAAAAGAAGTCAAAGAAACTTGTAATCACTTTCCTTGAAGAAGTGATGCTAGCTAAGTGACCCGCTGGACATGATGTAGAATAGAAATTCCATGACTGACATCTTTTTCTTTTTCAAATGCAGGCATGATGCCTAATTGGATCATGGCTATGGGACGAGGAGGGAAGGGGGGTTGACAGTTGGCCCCCATGCTGACACCCCAACTTGAATTGCATGCCTCAAAGCTGCTATTCACTGCAGAGGCAAAACCGTACAAGCAGCACCGTTTGCTGAACGAGGGTATTTTAGTGAACCTGTATTTGGGGGCAGGGAAGTTGTAACGGAGCAATGGGGTTTCTGAAAGAAAGGTGACCTGAAAGCTGGTGTTTAGGAATGATGGTTAAATCATGAGTAACTTGGGCATTTGAAATGTTTCATTATCAGCAAATTTCTACTCCTGAGTGTTTAAACGCTGAAACCATCAAAATATCAAATGTCACAACTGTGCCTTGTCGACAACTGTCCAGCAGCATTGGTGACAATGTCATAGCTTAATGGGGGGAGGAGTAACAATAACGGGCCAAAAGGTATTTTTGCTCAGCTTGCTGATGCAGCCTGTATAGCACAATAGAATGTATTGTGCAGCTTGCCCCTAAAAATAATTACTATGTTTTTTGGGGGGAAAAGTGCGTCTTATAGTGTGAAAAATACAGTACTCAGAAGTACATCCACTGAGTTCAATGGGACTTACTTCCCAGTAAGTATGCTTAGCATCTCAGCAGCCTAATTTCTACTCCTGGGTGTTTAAACGCTGAAACCATCAAAATATCAAATGTCACAACTGTGCCTTGTCGACAACTGTCCAGCAGCATTAGTGACAATGTCATAGCTTAATGGGGGGAGAAGTAACAATATCGGGCCAAAAGGTCTTTTTGCTCAGCTTGCTGATGCAGCCTGTATAGCACAATAGAATGTATTGTGCAGCTTGCCCCTAAAAATAATTACTATGTTTTGGGGGGGGGGGGAAAGTGCGTCTTATAGTGCGAAAAATACGGTACTCAAAAGTACATCCACTGAGTTCAATGGGACTTACTTCCCAGTAAGTATGCTTAGCATCTCAGCAGCGTAAAATCAGAAAAAAAAATAAACTTGGCAATTTCTGTTCTATGCACAGATTTCTGCTCTAGGCACTCAAAGCAGCTGAGCTGATTGGAAAAACTCAATGATATTTTTTTTTTTTGCCACGAACTCCAGAATGAGCAGAATTGTGCCTCTATTGAATTCTGAATTCAAAAGAAAGCATATATCAAGGCATTTTCTATGGTGCTCATAGCTAGACTCAAAAGGCATTAATGAATTACATCTCATGCCAGGGTCGAGGAGGGCAAGTATCATCTCCAGGATACCAAATGGGAAGCAGAAGTCCAAGCAGATGAAAATCAGAGAGATCAGACTGTATTTGTGTTTCTGCACACCATCTTTTCAGCTGCCGCTTAGCTTCCTTCTTTGCAGAAACACTAGCCAGAGTTCTGACATTTCAGAAGTATTACACAATATTGTTCCCAGGACTGCTGAAGTTAAACCTTGAATGCATGTTTTATTAATAGCTCCCAAACCAAACATTTTCGAGAGCGCTTGGAATGCTCTAAAATAATTTTTTAAACAGAAGCTACTGAGTAATAAAACAAGCTACCAGCATAGCCTTTAATGTGCACAGATGTTCACAGAGATTTTTCTTATTTCCTGGATATATAAATACGAAACCTGCCAACCTCAGGCTCTTGCGATCATGTGAAACTCACCTCCAAATTTTTGCTCTTACAGCTAAAGTCATTCACAGTCCAATCTACAGAATCTGTTTACAGCCAGTACGACGCAAATGGTGCTGTTGTAGTTCATAGCCTCAAGTTCTGCAGGGGGGTGCGGGGTGCGGTTGTACTACAGAGTCCTGCTCCCTGAACCAAACAGGAAGAAGGGAAAGGACTAGGCAGGAGAAATGAAGCATGGCATCCAAATCCTTCTAAAATATGTCATGTTGGTGCAAAAAAGTGGCCAAGGAAAGAAATGAATGCAGCTGTGTTCTATCGTACAGTCACCCCTTAACTCTCGCACTAGAATAAAGCCACCTATTACAAGTCTTGCCCTTCCCATCATGCACAACGGGTAAAACAAAGTCACCCCATCATTTATTGGTCTATGTGTTTCCCTAGAGCTTTGTTTGCATGAGATGGGGCTGTAATTTTGAGGGCCTCCCTCAAAAAAATCTCACAGGATAGGCAGATTTATGTTGAGGGAGGCAAACCTTTACAGACAGTGCTCCGATATAACCAGCACCTTAAATTATGGCCAGAAGCACACTGGTAGTGAATGCAGCTGCATCAACAATGGTTACATGAACCGGCACCTATCAGCAGCCGAGGAGCTTCATTTTGCATCAACTGAAGTTTCCGGAGGGTTTTCATGGACGGCCCCAAATTCATCACATTGCCGTAATCAATGCACGAGGAAACTAAGGCATGGGAGTCATGACTAGGTCTCTTTGAGACAGAAATGGGCACAGCTAGCATACCACTCAAAGCTGACACCAGGGACCACCTGTTCATCTAGGAACAAAGCTGAGTCCAGGAGTATTCCCAAGCTGCACACCTGATCCTCCAGGGGGGAATGGCAGCTCTTTGACTGGCACAACTCCAAGTGAAGTTGGAACGGTGGATTGTGGCCAAAATGGAGGATAGGATATCGGCAGAACTGCTGCCGCCGACAATTGGCCCCTTCCTACCCTCAACATACCCCCTCTCCACCCTGGACCCTGCCCAGTTCTTCCCCTTCCCACCCTATTCCACCAACCGCCCGCCCCCTACACCAACTTACTGGCACCAGGGCATCTTCAAACGCCGCTCTAATGTGGCTACTGCTGCTCACTGTTCCCAGAGGCAGCCTGGTTGCACATGACAGCGCTTTGCATTTTGTGCTGCCGCCGGAAAGACCGCTGCAACACCAGAATGTGGTTCCAGTGGTACCGCAGCTTGTTAGGGTTGGGCCCTTAGCTAGCATATGATAGAAGTGCAGATCTTTTGTGCTTAATGACTCTGTTATTTTGTGTACTTCGATTGTGCACTTTTTTGATGGCTGCTATTCTACTATGGTCACTCAATGGTCCCTGCACAGCCTTCCTCTCTTTCTTCAAGCATCAAGAGTTCGGTTCCTTTGTTCTGATTTGCACAGAAAGAGTGGGCTGCTGAGAGCAAGGACAGTGTTTTGGAAACTTCACCGACAATGTTAGCACTTCTCACCCTTATTCCTTTCTGACTTCATTCCCAAGCAAGAGTTCCCAAATTGTATTTAAACAATGCAATGGAGAGTGTATTTCTCATGGTATCTTCTGAATTATTGAAATACCTCAGGTGTGGGGGTTTTGGTATTCAACTTGACATTAGTTCTGGGCCTTTGTGGTTCCTCTTGTTAGCTCTGCTCTGCACCCTAGTCCTTCTGAATTCTGATTATATGAGAATTTGTAGACTTGTACCCTGTGTGCTTTGCTGCATTTTTCAGCTCCTTCAGATCATTTGCATTTTTTTTCTCCTCAGTGTTACCAATATACATGTAAGTGCATTGTTAAAGCAAAACAAGAAAAAACGAAAACAAGAATACCAAGAATATTAACATAATATCAAGTAAGAGTGCACCAACATTCTTTTTCTTTTGCGGATGTGCACATGGACTTCTGCACGTTGGTCAAACACCACATGAAACAATCTTGATGCAGCTATATTATGCAACTATGTAGAGCTTCCTTCATTCATTGCAGTATTTTGTCAATGCACACAGATGCACATGAGCATTGGTATGCCATGACAAACAACAATGTTGATATACTCATGCATATGATCAACATTGCTTTTTTGCAATATGTTATCAATGTGTATGCATAACAAGAATACTTTGCATTTGTATAGCACTCTCTGAATGTGCAAAGCATTTCACTTAATGGAGTCCTCGTATAATCCCGATAAGGTAAATTATATCCCTGTGTTGCAACTGGGAAGGAGTGGCATGCCAATGCCCAACTAGTGAGTTCAGACTGGAGAAGTCCTGATTGGCAACTCAGATGCTCAACCACACTGCTACACCAGAGGAGGAAGACATGAAATTTGCAGCAAACTGTGCATTGAGAAAACTCAGAATTAAAAAATGAAAAAAATGGTGGAATCAAAATGCACCAGTTTCATTATGAAAACAAGAAATTTGAAATTCTAGAATCTAGGAAAAGCTTTTAATGAGAAAAATGTTGGAAACTTTTCCTACTGGAAATATCTTTGCTAAAAATAAACCAGCATCTTTATAGGTCTCATACCTCTTTATAGGTTTCATATATGATACTTTGTGAGATCCGCCATCATAAGGCCCTGATAGGATTGGGCCGTAAGACTAGTACATTTCTTTTACAAGAAATTAATTACAAGATTTGTAAGGACTTGTAAATTTGGGTCCTGATTAGCCAATTAAACTTAAGAACATAAGAACATAAGAAGAGCCCTGCTGGATCAGGCCAAAAGCCCATCTAGTCCAGCTTCCTGTGTCACACAGTGGCCCCACCAGATGCCTCAGGGAGCACACGAGACAACAAGATACCTGTGTCCAGTCGCCACTCCCTTGCACCTGGCACAGAGAAAACCCACTTCTAAAAACCAGGAGGTTGCTTATGGCTTGTAACCTGTGATGGTCTTTTCCTCCATGAATTTGTCCAAACCCCTTTTAAAGGCATCTAGGCCAGGTGCCATCACCACATCCTGTGGCAAGGAGTTCCACAGATGAATCACACGCTGGGTAAAGAAACTTGATCAAACAAACTTTAGTGCTGTCTTCCTTTTATCAGATTATCAGTTTTCATGAAACTTCTTACCTGTAAAATCTTCACTAGTGGGTGGGTAGAGTGAGTGTGTGTAGAAAAGACGATAAGGGTTGACCCGCTCAGGCACCAGCCTAGAACTCATGCTATCAGAGGACTCGCTTGGCCGGGCTGACCTCCTGAGCCTCCTAGCTGTGGTCAGACATTGCAGATTCCCCCTCCATTTCCCAATGGAGAAGATGGGGGGGACCTGCTACCCACCAACCACTGCCCACCTCTGATGAGTGTGGAAAACCTATGCAGGGGATTCCGCCTCCAGCAACCCGGAACCAGCATCTTCTTTCATCTCAGACATTTTGTTTTAGTCAGAAATGTGCATTGTTATCTGGAACCCAGATAGGATTGAGATGCATCCCATTATACATGGGTCAAGGGGAGATTGTTGGGGGGTTAACAGCCCCCCCACCTGTCAGCTCTTCAACCCCGCCCAGGGCCCTGGGGTTTTGGCCTCAGACACAACCAGGGGAAGAGGTTATTTCACCTGTGATCCTCCCAGTTCATGGCTCTGGGTCAGGGTCTTCAGTGTCTGGACTGATCCTTCTGCCACTTCCCTTCTTGTGCCTTCTCATCGGCCATCCCCAGTCTCCCTTATAGCACTGGGGCCAGCAGGGCCCTGCCCCTTCTGGTCTGTAGCTGGAACAAATGGCCAGTCTCAGTTGGTCCTGCCCCCTCCCTTGCCTCCCATCTGTTGGGTCAGCCTGTCGGGTCCATCTCTGCTGGTGCTCACCGCGAGCAAGCCTCCAGCTCGCCCAGGGCATATGGGGGTTGTACTGGGCATATGCGCCACAGGGCTGGGCGCAGCAGCAGTGGCCACATGTGCCAAGCTTTCCACCGGCGACTGAGGCGGTGTCCTGGTTGGCCTTGGAGAACACGCGGCTCACCATTTGCCAGCGCTGCTCCTACACACCCAGTTGAGCAACTGGTCCTGCCCGCCACAGGCGGCCAGTAGACTTTGCCCAAGTAGGAGATCATTTCTGCAATGGGGCGGAAAGTCCGCCCCAACTCCCTAGAGGCTAGTGGCGAGTCAGGACCCTGACAATGTGACTTATGGCGCAATCCTACTGCTGCCTTAGGCCGGCACAGCAGTGCTGCACCAACTTAGGGTGTCACAAATGTGCTGTAAAGTGAAAAGGCAGCGCCAAGGCCTGTGCCGCCCACCTGCCCAAAACAGCAGGACACCGCGCGATGGAGTGAGTAAATCCCTGCTCCAAGCAGTGCAAGGGCTGGAGGAGACCACAAAGCCCATGCTACTTCACCCAAAATGGGGGGGGGGGATAGGTGTGGGCTGCCCATTCCAGCCACCACCACTGTTCTGTGGGATACATAGTTTTTTGTTCCCTAAAAAATCACTGATTTCTTCTCCATTTGCCAGAGGATAGAGAAACACTTCAGGACCATAGCATTCTGCTCAACAAGAATTCCATCCAAAAGTAAAATGCCATTTCTTTTTGAAATATTGGTCTGCAACTGAACCAAACACAACCCTTTTCCTTTCTCTCTTTCCATCATTGTTCCTTGAAGATAAAACCAAGCACCATGAGGAGAAGGAGAGAACTGAACAAAAAGGAAGGAGAAAAATGAGGTGGAGTAAGAGGGCTTGTTAGACAATCTGTCCTTTCCTTACCATCAAATGTGAAGACCAGACCCTATAGTCAGGAAGCTTGCAAGGATCCATCATCCAAGGTGATAGCTTTCCTCTTTGTTCATCTCAGGAAGAGATACACCTTTGGGAAGTAGGTTTTTTGTTGAACAAAAGGGTATTTTTTTGCCCCAAGTGCAGGATACATTAGGATAATTCCATCTTTCATTTCAGCTGATACTTGCAACATTTCCCCACTTCTCTCCCATATAGCTGGCATGCGTGCTCATAAACAACAGAGTCCATATTCACTTAGCATTTAGATCTACTTTTCTGATCTACATTGAAATTGTAAATGTTATGATCCAGTTGTGGAAGAAGAGGTGGCTGTACGTACATGACCATTAACATGGCCTCACTAAATACATGTTCCCGCTATTATACAACTATGACTGAAACACAAAGGATTTCATTTCACCCCTATACGTATTTTCAAATCTCTGGTCTGGTACAATCAGTCCTTGCTAGGACCGCCACCAAACAAGAAATTAGATTGGTCTGGCTGAGTTTTTTGTTTGTTTGCTTGGTTATCTTTGGGCCAATGGCCAGAACCTTTGGCAAAAAGCCAGAAATTTGCTCTGGTTACCAGGATTGTTTTGGTAATGACAGAATGTTTTGACTAAGGTCTGCAGCGGCATTTAAACTGTGCAGCCCATACATCTGTAGTAGAACTCATCTTTAGCAGCCTTTAGCAGCTTTTGAAACAAAAAAAGCTATGTGTTCGTGCTTTCAGGATGAACTGAGGTGGGAAGTTCTTTTGTGGCTGTTTTTTCATTATGTTTTACTGTTGGTTGTGCTGTATTTGACTGTAATGTAAGCCATTTTATGTAGGCTTATCATATTTTGAGGTGCCCAAACCAGGACACCCCCTACTTTCCCCCCTCCAGAGCGCCTACTTGCTGCCTGTTAGAGCGACCTGAATTTTTCCAATTAATTAATTATTTTGCCCCCTTTCGACGCTTTTCGCCCCCACCATTTTTGCCCCCTTTTTTGCTTGCCTCCAGTCCTTCGTGCTGCTGCTGCCACTGCCCATGCCCGATTCCTGGCGGGCCAGCTGCATCGGGCCAGCCAGGACTCCCCCGTGGGGTCGACTACCCCCTCCTGCCCCCGCCGCTGCTGCTTCCACAATTTTAAAAGTACTACTGCCTCATGTGCCCTCACGAGATTTGGGTGCCGCCATTTTGGATCTCATGAGATTTCGTGAGATCCAAGATGGTGTCGCACAGGAAAACCTTTAACACTTTTTAAATTGTGGAAGCAGCGGCGGCAGACCCGGAAAACCGGGACTCCCTTGGTTCTGGGCCTGGTGGCAAGGACCAGGTTGGGACCAGGCTCTGGAAACCGGGGCAGTCCCCATTTTTCCGGGGCGGATGGTAAGCCTAATTTTAAGGCCACAGGGCAAAAATGTGGCTTAAACATTTTTTAAAAAAATAAATACATAAATGGAAGTAACAGATTACCAATTATAGCTGATGATATTCCATATCTATTCCATATACATGATGGTTTAGGAAAAGAGACTAGAGGAAGGGAGAGGACGTATAAATGATAACATAAGGCCAGCTCTAGTCTAAATACCAAGACCTTCATCTTGTACCTAAAGCGAGCCGAGTTTTAGCATGTTGTGCTTATGGTTTCTTTGGCTGAGCCTGACTGAGGCTTAAAAATAATAATAATAAGGAGCATAGAAAGATTTGTTTTTAGCCAAAACTGCAATTTATCTGGTGGCCAAACAGCCATGACGACTTCACTATTTGCAATGGTCAGAGAGTAAGCAAAGAGAGGCAAAGCAAAGCCAGGTTATGGAGGGCAGAAAAGCAAAAGCTCACCAAGCCGAGGGAGGCCGTGGCAGCACCGCGTATAAGCCAATAGCGTCAAGAGACCAAGACTCAGCAATGCCATTTAAGAGGATAGGGGTGTTGTTTCTCTCCACCATTGTCTTTCAGATCACATGCAATGATTCCTCCGGAGGTCCTATACCTAAATTATCCTAAAGTATAAAGTAATCACAATGATTAAAATGCAGGGGTGTTTTTTTTTAATGAATATATCGAAGAACAGGCCTTAAAACTTTGCTGTAAATCGTATTCCTCCCCACACTGAGATCTATTTCTCCCCACACACACCTTACTGCAGCCTGCAGTAGTTACTTTCAGTGCAGTTGCCCGGGGGGGGGGGCACGAGCATAGGGGCTCCATGCTAATCTATGCACAGTATGATTTACCAACTAAGTACCATTTTATGTTGACATTTTTGTTTTTCAAGTTCAAGGCTCATGTTATATATTGTCCAAACGTTTGTATTGATTACCGTAATCTTTGCTGTACAGCATGTGTGTGTGTGTGTGTTTTAATGTCAAAACACTGGTTTTGTTGGAGGTACCAATAAATATAAGTTTATTTTATCGATAATTTACTTTTTTTTATTCCTGTGAGTGGTTGTGTAGGCAGGGCCCAGTGCACTGCTTTGCCCGGGGACCTATAATGCTGTTAAGACGGCCCTGGTTACTCTGCTGAGAATTACAACCATACGATTGAGGTGGTGTTTATACTTGCGTCTTCACCGATCCTACGGCAAGTCCATGGGCCAGTTCAGATTATGTTTTTCAACAGCGTCCCACTTCCATTTGCTAAAGAGTTTGCATGTTCTGCAAACTCTTTGATGACACTAAGCAATGGTCCCCCAACGCTGCATACATACATACTCACAGCACGCCCACATCCTTATCTTGTGGGAATGGGGCTGGTCAGTAACAATCATCCAAACCATGTCAGTTTGACAAGTGGGGGTGGGGGTGGGCAGTCAGTGTGGAAAAATCTGGAGTAGCTGCCCACATTTATCTACCACCTAATTTGCCATCTGAATAGAAGGTACTTTCAGGGGCCTTGTTTTGAGCACCAGATGTCAACCATGGAAAGAGAAAAGTAAAGAAGGGGACATTTTAAAAAAACATGCTGTGCAGCAAAGATTAATCAATACAAACATTTGGACAATATATAACATGAGGCTTGAACTTGAAAAACAAAAATATCAACATAAACATGGTACTTAGTTGGTAAATCATACTGTGCATAGATTAGCATGGGGCCCCTATGCTCGTGGGGCCCCCAGGCAACTGCCCAGCAGGCCCATGCGTTAAGACAGCACTGAAACTACTGCTGGCTACAGTAAGGTGTGTGTGTGGGGGGGGGAATAGATCTCAGTTGGTGTGTGTGTGGGGGGGGGGTAAGATTTACAGCAAGGTTTTAATGCCTGTTCTTCGATATATTCACTTTTCTGACTAAGGTACTGGTAGCCATGCCTGCAGTAAAACAAAAGTAGACATTATACATCCTAATAAATTAATCTTGATTGGGATGTCTTTAGTTAGTTGCCCCTCTTCCACTCTTCTCCTTTCTCTTCTTTTTTTTTAAATGATCTCTAGTTTAGTTATGTACATCGAAAATGTGCCAAAACCTCATTTTCAACTTCAACCTGGAACAAAACATTGCTTATTTTTACCCCTGGTTTCTCCCCCACCCCATTCATAACACATCCCTCTCCCCCCTTTTCCTTTATTATGTTAAAATTTTGTTTTGTGTTGAAATTATCAGGTCGTTTTGCATGAGTCGCTTGGCTATGATCTAGGCGGTATGTGCTGCTGTTGCTGCCAGATTTCAGAAAGATGAGTAAACTTCTGAATCTGATAGCGTGTGCAGCAGAATACCAAAAAGGGGCTTCTTTGTTCTCCATAAACAGAGTATTTACTTTGATCTGGTCAAATGAATTAATGAAAGGAAATGACACATTGAAATTGTGCGTGTGTTCGGGCGCATGAGACGGAAATGAGTTTAATTTATCGTGGTTGGGTGTCCCCCCCTCCTTTTCCAAAGAAGGGAGGAGGGGGAGGCATCCTTTCTAAAATATGGCCTCATACACCACAAGGCAGATCTTTTCTCTGGTTTAAAGCCATCTCATAACACTGTATACAGCCGTGTATATATGCAAGCAGTTCAGAGTTATTACAAATCTCAGATAGGAAACTATTCACTTGATCTTTGCCTCAATCCTATTAGGACCCCCCTGGAGTTCTAAATGGATACCAGCCTGTCACAGCACTGTTGCTGTGACTACCTAGTCTTTATAGAACAAGAAAAAGAAGTGATAGTGATTGGCAGACCTTCCTTGCCCTAGTATGTAACACAAAGGGAAACAAAATGAAGAGGAAGTCAGGCTCTTATTATAGGTTTGATGCTTCTTAACCTTACAGAACCTTACACCCGGTAAATGTCACCCTCTAAACACCAAGCCTCCCAAGGCTAGAGTAACATTTCGGCATCAACTATGGGGAAAAAAAGAAAAAGTCGCAGATTATTAGCATTTATTGAGAACCAATTGGAATGCAAACCTGTTTCACTTGTGTGTATCACTGAGCCAGGGGTGGACAAGGATCTTAGAGCTAAAAATCTATTTTGACATACATTCAAGGATTCCTGCTGAAGTTAGAAGCGCTGTTCTTTGGGTAAGATGAGCAGGGTTTGGCCCATGGTGTAAATGAATGAGAGGCTAGTAAAGAAGGGAATTGTATTCGGTTCTATTTGCCCGGCATGAGAAAGGAAGGAATTTGATAAATCCCACCATATGGTGCCATACTGTATCTTGATGGCTATAAATAATAGCCTTTCTGTTTCAGATTTGCTTTTGTTTTTCTTGGTAGCAGTGACAGATTTCTAACAGTGGTGGATACGGGGAGTACAAAATGTGGTTTGTTGGCTTTCCTCTGCTTGTTGTGGTGCAACATTGAAACATACAAGGGGCTGAAAGAGCTGAAGCAAAGAGGATAGGAAACTTGGCATTCTCTGAATGCAAGAATCTGAACATCCAGATTTAAAAAAAAAAAAAAAACACCATGGAACTTTTGCCACTGTGTGCTTTAATTTGTTTTGTGCGAGAAATGCCCAAAATAAAATGTTTCCTCCCCCCCAAAAAAAAACACCAAAAAAAGATGAGAGAAACTGGCTTTAGGGCACCTAATTGCTGGATGCAAAGGAAGAAGCAAGTGCCACCCCACCTGGCATGTGCATAAATGTTGTTTTAATCTTTCCCACATTGGATTATAAGAAACGTGAAATTACGCTTCTTTTTCACTTGCAGTGCGTTATGTGTTGCCTTGAAGGAGAGAAATTTCACAGCTTCTCTTAAAAAGAAAAAGAAAAAGAAACTTTCAAGCTGAATTTCATATGTGTTCATTTACTTACTCACCACCACTGGGTTTCAAACGTGTTTGATCAAATATTCATATGGAATCCAATATTTCAGGCTGATGATGTGAGGAATATTTTGAATGTTGTTTTTTGTGGGGTTGTGTGTGTGTGTGTGTGTTTTAAACCAAAAAACAAGTCATGTGAGAAGTTCCAATAGCAAATGAAGAGTTGTTCTGAAATGAGGGAAAATGTCTAAATATGAGGCTTTAAAGGGTAAAAGACAATCTAAATAAGCAGACTATAACCAGTGAGAAATCAGCAGAGTTTGGAGTGCTTGAAATAGATTTAAGTTACATGTTTTTGGACAATTGTCATTTTGGAATAAGACCGAATGTTTTTTAAAAAAAAAAAATTACAGAATCTGTATGCAAGTTCTTGTCTTCATTCTCAACTGAAAGTCAAAATAATGGAATAAGATACATATCCACTATAGTGCAAATTAGTAAGACATTGTTAATTTTAATGAAATTACTGTTATCATTAAGGTCTGCTCCTGTAAGTTTAATGCAAATTTTAGAAAAGTCATCAAACTATCCCAGGAACTATTAAAACTTTCAAAATTTTTGCATTTAATTTTTTCTTCTTCACCTTTCCAGCCACTCGTCCCACCCTCTATATTCACTCTCCTCAAGCAGAATATGAAATTAAAAAACCCAAGCATATTACACAGAAAACAAAAATGTACGCTGATTCGTCAACATAATGCATTTTTAAAGCCTAACCAAATCACCTTTCCTTTCCAAATCTCCCTTTAAAAACTTAATATAGTGTACTGCGCTTTTGAGTTTAGAAACAAGAGAAGCCATGTATTCTCTTTAGATTCCAGTACAATTGTCTTACAACACAAGGGCACACCATTGTACTAAAGTATTGATGAAATGTATAGGAAAAGCTGCACTGTCTGGGGAAGAAAAGTATGAATAATGTCAGGGAAACTATATCAGAATTGAATATTTGACACGTTATTCTAGAAATTCTCTTTTTTAAGGAAATAAAAGACACAAATCATATAACATTAGAAAAGCCACAAGCCATAAACTTAAATTCCTAATTGTTATTTAATGTTTCATTTGTATTTATTGCCGTTTATAAACTGTTGAGCAATGGATGCGTTGTATTTAATCAATGTATACTGGACACACATTTTCTTTTATCATTAAAAATAAAATGATATTTTTAATATCATGTATATCGACCTGTGAGGACTTATGCAAGTTTTAAAAGAGAACAACAACAAAAAAAACTTTGGGGATTTTCGTTTTCTTTGTTTTCAATTTGAGGTAATTCAACAGTCATTCTCACTAGAAATGAAAACCTTAGTTACATGCTTTAAAATAAAAAGGGAATGGTTTATCTGCCTTTGCACAAAAATTGTTTTCAGTATGCTAGTTGGATTTAAAAGACCATTGTTATTCTTTATCACTCAGGTTATGTCCACTTTGTGTAAGGAATAGCAGTGTATGAATTTATGAGACCATGTCGTATTTCAAACACATCCAAGGAATTAAGATCATCTCTTTATCAATACCTTACAATTCTGGTTCTTTCTATGTCCTTTTGGCTATTGACCCCATACCTGAGATAAATATTCTGGACACTTCTGGTCTATGTAGGTTTACAATTTTCAAGGGTAATTGGATAACAGAAGTTCCACTATTGTCTGTGTACATCTTTTTATAGCTGTTGTTTACATCACATTGATTTTTTTAAAAAAATCATAGATATATGTTCAGAGAGTTAAATTAGTTAAAATTCTTCCAGTGCTGACAACACACCATGTTCAGTTCCCAAAATGCAATAATGAAATAATAACCTTCAAAAATGTTGATTACATTTGAAGTTCTTTTCTTGCATTAAAGAAACATCATTAAAATTGTGACATTTCCACTCCATTTGGCTAGCTTATCCCTCACTGTTTGTTCTCAGGAATTTACTCTGTTTCATGGAGTTATAAAAACCATGACGGTTCAAACTTATCATGTTTGGTGTCCAGTCCCATCCCTCCTCCCATTCCATCCTACTTTTCAGGCCGGGCATAGGGAAAAGCTGATTGGAAAGCGGAAAGCGTGCATCAGGTCCTCTTGTGTAATGAGTAGTGAGTTTGCACCACCTTCTGGCACATTGAGGTACTACAGGGGATGATGTCTTGATGGGAAGCAATGTTGTCATGGCTTTGCTTGCAGAAACATTAAGGCATAGATTCTGGAGAGGTAAGGCCAAGCTGCCACACTTTCTATTTTCCACCCTACAAGTATTCTGTATACATGAAGTTTACCTGTAGGAATATGTGTGGGTTCACTGGGTACATGCATTGATTCCTTGACAACACAGTAATTGACTACAAGTACAACTTTGTATGATAGTAATACACTTGCCAATTCTTTCTCTTTCAGGTAGTAAACTACAGTTTTAAAAATGTACACCTTACCATAACATTTAAAACATTTTTCACAGTTCAATGACATTTTACATCAATCTTCCCACCCCCACATAACTCTTTACATCATGGGTGGGGAACCTGCCGGGAGGCTGCCCAACCGGCCCCTGGAGGCTCCACGCATCACCCCCGAATCACCCCTGAGGCTGTTGTCGGCGATTTCGCACATACGTAGAACGCCGATGAGGGCAAGGGCTTGCCCTTTTGCCCTCATTGGCATTCTATGCATGTGCGAAATTGCCGGCGAGGGCCTGGTCAGAAGGGGTTCAGCCAGCAGCCGGGGAGGACGTGTGGAGGCCCTCTCCCGGCCTCCGGAGGTGACGCGTGGAGTCGGCAGCAGCCTCGGATGGTGAGCGCAGAGCCTCTGGAGGCCGATGGGGGGGGGGAGAGGAAATTAAATAAATGAATAAATAATTCCGCCTGGCCTTATGGCCGGCCCGCAAACAAAATTCCTAACATTAAAACGGCCCTCGACACGAAAAAGGTTCCCCACCCCTGCTTTACATAAATGGATGGTTTATAGACCAACCCACATCCCTTCTAACTCCGTCCTAATCCCTTACTCCAACTAAAGTCTATGCATGCCGAAGAATTGAGTAGTAGAATCCTGAGTTGGTAGAAAAGACTGTACCACTTCAGACTTCAGGTGGGCTTGCCATTTTGAAATGCTCCCCCATATCAACAACCCCCTGCAAGTAAAAAGCTAGCACGTCTGGGAGGAAGGTTTTAGCTACTTGCAGACAGAGTTTGTTGTTTTTGTGAAGTGAGGACGAAATTAAAATTTGCATCCTCTATCTCCATCTTCCTCCCTCCTCCTGTTGTCTTCCAGTGTCTAATTTTAGATTGTAAGGTCTCTGGGGCAGGGTCTTTTCTTGCTATTACTCTGTAAAAAGTGGTGTAAATTAGCAGTGCTATATAAAATATAGTAATAGTAATAATATCCAAAGCTTAAGCTTATTCAATGTGCATGACCACAAGCAACCTCCCCCCCCCCAAAAAAAAGTCCTAAACGTTCTCCAAAAGGAACCCTCAGCAGAGGCATGGAATGCAAGAAGGAGCTGCAGGGGGAACGAAATACTCAGAAGCCTCCCCTAACGTTACATCCTAACAAAAACCCGAACTTTAAAAATGCTTGAGATTTAGCCTATTAGGGTCTCAGAATGCTACTGATCAATACATATAAAATTATTATCATTAATGGGTAGCATCCTCAGCAGCGATGTTTAACCAGTGTGTCTCGAATGGTCCGCAGGTGTACCACGGGAGGGTCATTTATTAGTAGGTCCATTGTGGGATGTGAGTCGTCCCCCCCCCCACCGGCAGCATGGTGTACATTGTCAATTGTCAAAAAAACGATGGTGTGCCTTGAAAATTTTAGCACCTTGTCAGTGTGCCGTGAGATGAAAAAGGTTGAAAATCACTGATCTACAGCTTACCTTGTAAGCTTATTGTTGTATAGTTTGCCCAAAACTCCTGAGACTGGCCCAATACCACACCATTCACAAAATCTCCTTTCAGTTATGAAGCAGGCAGCCCAATCCTGCCTAAGATCTGCCACAGTGCACTAAGCACGCTGTGGATCCTGCGTGGGATCAGGCCTGTGCCGGTGGTGCTGGGACACACCTCATGGGAAAAGGACTTTTGTCCCTTTCCCCCGGGGAGAGCCCCAGCAGCCCTTATGGGCCTCCTCAGATGTGCACTGGCAAAATGGCCGGCTCAAATCTGGGGAGACTGTGTAAGACCTGCCAGGCCTGGGAAAGGGGCTAGGATATCAGCAAAGCATGCTGCTGATATCCCTGCCCCCATACCTGGCCTGGCCAGCCAATTGCCCCTGCCACCCCAGCCCGCCCTCCCCACGCCCTCCCACCACCCAGCACAGGACCTACCTGTGTCCGGCGGCACCGCCGTCATCCAGCGGCGGAGTGAGCAGCGCCGGCCTCAGCACCGGCACTGCTTCCTCTGCAGATGCCGCAAATGCCTTACTGCACGCTTGCGACACCCTGCGCCGGCGGAGCACTTGCTCCGCTGACACAGTCCTACGCAGGATTGCGCCATTAGTGACATCCTCCCTCAGCCTAACCTACCTCACTGGATTGTTGAGAGGATGAAAGGGAGAACCATTTGCAGCACCCTGGTGTCCTTGAAGGAATAATAAATACTAGATATAAACTGTAGTAACCAAAATTCGAAGGCTTGCCCTTGGAGATCGCCAAGATTAAAGGGCAGAAAAATGAGCAGGGTGTGTTCTGAGACCTCACTATAACGAGAGACACAGGCACTCCTAAGGAAGAAGCACAGGTACTTTGAAACAGAGAAGATGTTGTCCCACCTGCCCATCCCAAATGGCACACCTGGCCACAATTCTGCCACACTGTGTCTCTTTCTGCCTTGGAAGTGATGTAACTGACTGCAATCCGTAGAGGCAGTCAACACCAGTAAGTACAGTTGATTGAACACCAGTAAGTACAGTTGATTGAACCTTTCGGTTTTGTATAGTTGAAAATCTTTTCTGTTTCTTCTGAAAGAACACACTCACACACACACACACACACACACACACACACACACACACACACACACACACACACACACACACACACGTGCTATGGTCCACATTCCGTTCTCCTTGCTCATGCATGTAAAGAAGCCATGGAAATGTATAGAGGTGTGAATAGCAGGAAGTGATCCAGCAATGCTGCTAGGGATTGTTCTGCAGCAGAAGAGAGAACAAATCTTGGGGGTGGTTCATAATCTATTTGGCTTTGTTCAGCTAAAGCTTTAAAACAAAAACAAGAGCCTGCAGCTGGAAGACCCAGGAAACAAATGCTTCTCTTTCGGAGGTTCATAAAACACTCATTACCCACAATTAATCATAATGACGCCTTGTATTCAGGGCTTTAGCTGGGATCTGGCTAGGAGAGCAATGACTTGGCTCTCTGCAGGTTGCAATTCTTCATGCATTATGTTTCTCAGGATGCAAAACTGATTTATCAATACACAACCCTCTCAGTCTTTTATACCCTCGCTCTGTCTTTGACGGTGATTGTTTTTGCATTTTGTGCCCCGTTCCGTAGCAGATCAGTCATTCGTACTATGCTACCTTTAAATAATAAAAGCAGAATTATACACCAAAGCGGGGACTCAAACCATAATGCTGATATAAGTGTTAATTTACTAGACCAGAAAAAGAGTAATGCTGTCACTGTTTTGTGCTTTAGGTATGGCTACAGATCTTAAGAGATCCTTTGGATTTCCAGGCCACTAAGTAAATAAAGAGCTGGGCAGCTCAGAACACATTCTGAAATATTTCAAGTAGCATTTGGATTTAAGCCAATCTTTTCCCATTGGTTTCATTGACACTGAAGGAAGTCACAAGATGTTTCATTTTCAATCCTAGATGACCTGGGGCCAGCATACAAGAGACCTCATCCACCCCTAGGTTTCACATACACATAAGGTGGCCTTGCCTCACACACACAAGGCATATAGAAAGGGCCTCTTGTGGCTCTGAACTTTGGACTTTCCTGGAGGCTCACCAAGTCCAAGCCTATGGGTTATAAAAGGAACTTCCCCCACAACCTGTGTGTCTTTGAGAAGCAGTGTAAGCCTTTTTCAGTCAAACTGGGGTCATTAGGAAAATTAACCATGATTGATAGGACAGGAAAATTAATGTGATTGCTAGGCATCCCCAAGTCCAGGACAAGGTGGACTATGAATCTAATAAACAAAGGACCAGATCCTATCCTTTGCCAGTCCACACAGTGTTATGGATGGAGCATGAGCTGCATGCTATGGGGGGGCACGACCAGACAGCCTAGGAAAGTTAAGTAAAAATCTTTTTTACTTACCTCCCCATAGGCCACCTGGCTGGCCTCCTGTGGGTCTCCTTGGACTTACACAAGCTATCGTATTTATTGGCGTATAAGACACACTTTTTTGTCTACATTTGTGACCCAAAATAGTAGGGTGCGTTTTATACGCCAATACTAAAAAATCCCTTTTCCCCCCTTGCCCGTTTTAAAGCATTTTCGGGCTTACCGCGTTTTTTCGGAGCCAGAGAGCTCCCTTGTGCTTTCTTCCCTAACTAATCTATCCGATCTACAGCTGTTTGTCAGGTTTAATTTATGCACGTGCATGAGTTGAGCTTCTCAGCAGCCAGCAGAGGGCACTGTGCTCCTCAGTTAAGTTCAGCTGAGCTGCAGAGGGCCTGGTCTTCCCAACTCTCCTCGGAAGGGTAAGCTTCTGAACTGGGCCTAGTTGGGGAGGCTTTGGAAACTGCATAGGTGGGTGGGGTAAGAGTTGAGTCTGGGGTGTTTTTTTGTGTACTTTTATGTTGTTTACTTTGGAAACTGCATGGGTGGGGTGGGGTGGGGTGGGGTGAGGGAAAAGAGTTGAGTCTGGGTTTTTTTTAACTTGGGTTAAATGTTTTTTACTTTGGAAACTGTGAATGGGTGGGTTGGGGGAAAAAGAGTTGAGTCTGGGTTTTGTTTTTGTACTTGGGATTTATGTTCTGGTGCATTTTGTTCATGTGTCTTATTGCTGTGTTTTAAAAGAGATCCTGGTATTTTTGTGCAATTTATGTAAATTAGCTAATTAAGCAGCCAAGCAGTAAGTGGCCAAGTGGCCCAAAAATGCTTTAAATCTTTTTTTCTTGAAACCCAGGGCCAAAAGGAAGGTGCGTCTTATACGCCGGTGCGTTTTATACGCCGATAAATACGGTATTTACCTGGCATAAGCCTGAGGAGACACGGGGCAGTTGGGGGAAGAGAAAGGGGATAGAATCTCAGTGTTCGTGGCTGCTGCTGAGATTCTCCCCCTTCCCATTCCCCACCCTTAACCACCCAAAAACATTCTCCGAACTGTCCCCACCACTGACCTACCAACTATGACAGGGCATTTGCAAGCTGCTGTCACACACGTGGGGCCTCCAGTCATTTGCGCTGAGGGCTGCAGCATACACAACAGTGGCACAGCTTACACACCATTGGCCCAGGACTTATGATGGCGGATCACAAGATCCGCTACCATAAACCCAGGATAGGATTGTGCTGAAAGAAACACCTGCCCCTACTGAAAGCCATTTGTGATGTTACTTCTGTACAGTGATGTACAGTTTATTTATTTATTTATTTAAGGAATTTGTAGCCCGCCTTTCTCCCGAGGGCACTCAAGGCGGCTTACAACATATTAAAATACATATAACACATTAAAACAATACATATTACACATTACATATACAAAAACAATACATATAACACATTAAAACAATACATATAACACATTAAAACAGTTCCATAAATATTGCAATTTTAGGAAAGCATATTCATTCACCCTGCCTCTGGTAGGTCCTCTTGCACGGTGGCTCTTCCATATTGCTTGCATGGATACATAAACAGATCAGAGAGAATACTGTCACAGAGCTATGATAGGATTAAGCTTAGAAGCCAATGAACGTAGTTCTAAAGCTGCTTCATCCAGATTAGTCCCACTGTAGTAACTGGAACTACTCTAGAACTAATTGTTTACACTAATCCCATGCTAAAGAGGGACTGGCTACACTGTTGCATTTAAGCATAGCCAGGGAAAAAACCCATGCGTTAATAAAAATGTATTATTTCCTACCTAGCCAGCCATTTTATACCTTATATTGTGTCAAAGTGATTTTCTATTTAGTGCTTTTCTATTTTTCTGGAAATAGGGAGGAAGGGTCTGTTGCTTCTCTTTTAGCAGCTGGCTTTCTTTTTCAGCACTGGAATGACAAAATGGGGACTGGAGGCGGATTCTGTGTGGGTAGCAGTGATATTATTGAGAGACTGGAACTATAAACTAGCATATCTATTTGGTGCACTTGAGAAGTTTTTGTTGGACTTCAGGGAGAGTTCCTCATATAAATGGAATCATTTGTTCATAATCATGCTGGTATAAAAAAAAATAATAAAACCCAAATACAGTAGAGCTAATTGCATAGGAATGAGATAGTGAAATAGACTGCTATATATTCTTGCCTTATTTAATACTGCTGCTCCACGCTATATACCAGGGGTGGCCAAACTTGCTTAATGTAAGAGCCACATACGATAAACCTCAGATATTTGAGAGCCACAATATTTAAGAAACATTTAAATTCTTAAATATATTTACTCACCATGAACATTAAACTTATGTTTTAATCCAGTGGACTCTCAGTTTATACCTAGTGAATAATTATAAAGCTTGAAAAATCCGTATTTACCTTTTATATTAATTGTGATGCAAAAAGGAGCTTCAGCCAACATATTTCCGATATTATATGTCAAAGAACCACATGTGGCTCAGGAGCAGCAATTTGGCCTACCCTGGTATACAGTATACTGTACTTTAAGGACACAATCCATCAGAACGGAAGAACTTTTAACTTTAAGCAGCTATTGGTTTTAATGGGAAAGATGTGCAACACAATCCAGGGTAGCCAGTTTGCCCCCCCCCGACCCTGTTTGTCCAGACTTTTTCCCAGACAGTTGGATGGCAAAAGTTAATCTCAGGCAGGGATGTGGATCAAATCTCTGACTCCAAGTCTTGAGTCAAGTTCCAAGTCTCTGGATCCAAGTCTCAAGTCAAGTCCCAAGTCTTTGCCCCGAAGTCCCAAGTCATTGGTTGTGAGTTGCGAATTCCTGTCTATCTAATGGGAAAAACGGGTTTAAACCTGAATAAGATTCGATTTCTCCTAAAAGGCTCCAAGTCTCAAGTCAAGTCTTTCGAGTCTTTTACAATCACCGAGTCAAGTTCGACTCTGAGTCAATTCATTGACGCGACTTGAGTCCAACTCGAGTCCGAGACAATAGACTCAAGCAGTGGCGTCGCTGGAGGTGGTTGTGAAACCTCCGTTACTCACCAGTGGCACGAGGCGGGTCCATCCCCTTGCCTTCAGAGTCATTCAGTGGGGTGAAGGCAACGCGCAGGGAGTCTATTGCTACTGTAGCTTCTGCCTGCCAACTCTCCAAGAAGGAGTTTCAGCCACTGCCACACCACAATTGTTTCTCCTTCATAATCCCTCCACGATCCAGGGAGCAATGAGGAAAGGGAAGCAGCAGCCGATATCCCTTCCTGATCTCTCCCCAGAGTCCCAAGAGCAATGGGGAAAGAATGGCAATGGCTGCTGGTGGTGCTTTTGCTGTCTAGCAGGAGATTCAGCCATTGCTGCTGCTTCCCCCTTCAATGGGGTCCAACCAGTGACAATTTGTATGCTTCCAAACCATTATTTTATGTAATTATTTCTGAACTTTGTTTATGTTGCTTAATGAATGAATGGTTATTTGGGGGTGGTATCACCGCACGCTGCAGCATGGAGGTAAGAAATTCTGTTGTGCAGTTAGCTGATCTTGGATATTTAAATTCAAATCCTCAACTCTGCACTTAGTAGCTTTTTTTTAGTAATTTAAATATCCTTTTTAATCAACCTGTCATGATCCCACAGTCACACTGAAGAACAAGCTGTACAAAAGCCAGGCATACCTTTAACAAATCTGTATTTCTGGAAAAGAATACACTTGTGTAATTTAAACCTGCATCACATTGCACCCTGGAAATCAATAAAGAGACCATGTAGCAATTTATGGTAGTTAAAGGCATAACTCCCTCTGTAATGTACCATTTGATTCCAATACAAACAAGAACCACTTTATCTAACCAAAGTGGCTGTTCAGGGGTATAAGAGGAACTTCAGCCATTCTCTTATTTTGCATTGCTTTGGGTATAATTTTGTGTTTTGTCACATAGTTGAAGTGTGTAAATGGGTTTTTAAAAAGCACCTGTACAGAAGAGAAGAGGAATTGTTCACTGAATAATGAATGGCATGTTGAACATTTATATATCTACAAATGTTTTCAGTGCATCACTCCTTACAGCATTTCCCACAGTACGCTAGGCTTTCGCCATTCCTATGTCACATGCTTACAGACAAGAGTCACATGCTTTGTAATCATGGCATTTATTTTTGACTAAGATCTTTTTTTTTTCAAGAGCATTCCTTTTATGAGTGTAGCATGTGGGGCCTGAAACAGCTGGAGCTGCTGTAGAGGCACAAGTGTACCCATTGCCTCTTGCTGTGATTTCCAGGAATTTTGATCCATCAGCACATGGTATCCTTGGGCAAATGTTCGCACTGTGACCCAAGAAGGTGACTATATTACATTGACATTGCACTGATTCCCCCCCCCCCTTCCTCCCACTGGTGCTCCTCTAAGTGACAACATGGCTGCAGCTTACTATTCCCATTGCCCAATAAGTAGACCAGAATACACCAGATGTAGTTGAGAATACACCAATACACCACAGGAGAACACTTTGGCCATGGCTCCTTCAAACCTAGAGCCAGCCCCGCTAATTCCATTTCCTTCCACTAATAGCATCATCATAGCTAATTTCAAGATACAAAAAACTAGATGTTGCATTGTGGCACATGATTTCACTTCATTAGTAAACATAATCAGATAGGTCTACACAGATTCTACAGTGAGACACGCCATTAGAAATGCAGATACAGGGCAGAGTTTCTCAACCGGTGGTACGCATACCACCAGTTGTACTTGAGCTGTTGTCTAGTGGTACACGCAGCTCCCAGGGAACACACACAACCCCGCCCGGCACTGAGACACACTACAATCAGTGGTAGGAGGCTTGGCTCGGTGGGCAGAGCTCCAGCGTGCAGTTTTCATGCGCTTGAAAAAGCCCACCTGCTCGCCATGAGTCTCTTACCGCTGTTTGTAGCATCTTGTCTAGCCTCCCAACCCAGAAGTAACTGGCAATGATGTCTTAAGATACTTAAGGTACTTAAGATAAGGTACTTAAGATAACTAGACTACGAGAAGTGGTACATAGGGGACAAAAGTTGAGAAACCCTGCACTAGGGCCATTTTCAGTGGTACCAAAACCAGAGTCAATTATCTGCAATTGGGTGCTGTGGGGGCTGCAGCCCCCTCCCCCCTAGTCCCATGGTGGCAAATCTGCATTGGTGGGCTGGGGGAAAGACATAGCGCCCTGAAGCTAGAAGCTACTTCCTCTGGTTCCTTCTTTATGTAAGCAACATAAGAATAGTCTCCATTGGGGGAGAACGTAAATTACTTCACCAAGCTCACAGTCCATTACTTCAAGGGATTTTGCCATCATGGATACCTGCTCTGCGACCCTCAGGTAGAAACCCTCAAGTCTAGGAGCCTCTGCCTCTTTGGGGGATTCATAAGACCCAGTTGGCCAGCAGGATCAGCTGGTCCAGGGGGTAGGCAATGGGAATGGGCAACAGGTACCTGGCCCTTTCAAAAGGAGCTCACCAAAGATACCCCTTTGCTCTCCGGGTGGAGTTTCCCTTCCTCCATCCCCCTCTTCCCATCCTCCACTTCCTCACCCTTGTTCTTGCACCCCTTTAAGTCATCACTATTTTCCTTCCCTGCCTTCTTCCAACTCATCCTCCTGGTCTCTCTTGCTTGCACCCCTTTCCTCATCCTCCCCTGCTAGCTCAGCCTCTGCCTTCTGCCACCCTCTCTCCCCTCCTCCGTCTCCTTTACCTCACTTCTTCCTTCACTCGGTTTCCCTTGCTCTGTCTTCCTCCTCCTAGCCTGCTCCAGCATGTCATTTTTTAAACTCTCCAGCTGCTCGTCTGCTGACAGCGCTTTCAGCTGATCAGCTGCATAGAGGCTGCCAGCCAAAGCTGGCTGGGAGGAGCTTGCTGGTGGTCTCGCAAGGTCTGGAAATGGAGCGCCTGGGGGGGCAGGGGCTCATGGGATGCCACAATGCTCCACGGATCATGACAGGACAGGTGCATTTGGACCAGTCCTAAACACAATTCATCCCAAATCCAGTTTTCTCACATGATCCAGGCCTAGTCCAGTAACTGTGCTGTTGCAGAATATTTTGTAGAAAAACAGGGAAAAGATGTCAGGCATTTTGTAATCACTGCTGATCTGGAAAAGTGCCAGCCATTTTGTGAGTAATTTTGCTTTGGGTGCACAAATCTTTAGCACAGTTTCTGCCAGACAGTAAATCCTAATAGATCCTAGTAAAATACCCAGCTGGAACCCAAACTGGTGCAAAACCTACTTTACAAATACTTTTGCTGTATAGAAAAACTTTCTAATTAAATTCGCGGATTTTTCCCAACAAAAATATTCAATCGGTTCACCTTAAAGAGTCACTGAAAACACAGGACAGTTTTTTTAACAAGATGCTTGCATATTTTTTTTAGCTTTCAGTCTAGTCTTAAAATCCAGAGAGAGATTTTGAAAGGAACAAAAGGCAGGCCAGCAAACAATCTTTCTTGAAAGACACAAGGCAGGAGAGTACCCAATTATGTATTTGTAACTCCACCAAGAGAGAGCAAAGGGGTAGGAGAATACCCATTTTGAATTTTGAGATCTTGGGAATTGAAACTGAACTGGCAAAAATGGGCAGCCCAATCCCAACTAACTTCCTGCTCACCGATGCAGTGAGGCCAGCGCGGACTATGCTGCATCCTGCGCAAAAATGAGCAGGCTGGAGGTCTCCTCCTTGGCGTAAAGGAGGGACATTTGTACCTTTGCCCCGGAGAAAGCGCCAGCCAGCACGACGGGTCAGTTCAAACCTGTACAAGCTAAATAGCTGGAGCAAGTCCAAGAGGACCAGTGGAGTGAAAACAGGCCCGGGAAGGGGAATAGAATCTGGTGCATGCCAGAGCCCAGGGCCTCTGAGAGGGGGGTTAAGGGGGTACAATTGTACCCGGGTCCAGGACCAAAAATGGGTCAAGAAGGGGGCCCAGGAGCCAAATTTACATGAAAGGAAGGGGCCCCAAAGAAATGTTGTACCCCCTGATAAAATTCTTCTGAGTGGCCCTGCCAGAGCCGCTGATTTCACCCCCTCTGAGGCCTGATCTACCCCTGCCCGCTCCATTATATCCCCACCCTCCCCTCACCCCTTACGCCTCAGTGTAAAACGATCCTTTTCCAGCCCACACTGCTTCATCTTGGGGCACATCTTGGGGCACAGACCTTCATGCCGGCCCTCCTATGCCATCACAGGCTCCTCCTATGGGCTCCTCCTATGCCATCACAGGCTACTCCTATGGGCTCCTCCTATGCCATCACAAAGCATTTTACGGCACTTTTGCTATGGCTTGCACTAGCCCAGCATGTGCTGAGCCAGTGCATCCCTTAGTGTGTGTGGATTATGCTGTAAGGCTGCAAGCAATCCTATACATACTTACTTACCTGAAAGTAAGGCCCACTAAAGCCAATTGGACTTGCTTCTGAGTAGACATGCATCTGATTGTGGTGTAAGAAGGCTACACTTGTCACTTGATGAAGTACAGCAGCTTGTCACTTGTCACTTGATGAACACTTGTCACTTGATGAAGTACAGTAGCTTGTTTTGTTTGTTTATTAAATTTACACCCTGCTCAATTATTTTTAAAATGTTCAAGTTTATCCTTAGCACTGCAGATTCTTTAATTGACTCATGACTACGTCTACATTAAAACCAAAATTAGAACTTGACTGGAGACAAACAATGGTTATTAATTATAAAAGCAGCTGAAAGTGACTTGATAGAAGCTTTTTCTCTTCTATCACCAAGACACATTTCATTTGTCCCAATGTCACCTGTAATCAAATAGGCTTTTCCTATTTGCAAACAATACAAAAACCTGCAAAATTTGTTTACCAGAAGCAAAAATGGGATGAGTGTATACACTATGAACATCATGAAGGAGGTTCTTGACACGGTCCCTCATGAAAGGCTCCTGCGAAAACTCCACAGTCAGGGAATAAGAGGGCAGGTCCTCTTGTGGATTAGGAACTGGTTGAAGACCAGGAAACAGCGAGTGGGAGTCAATGGGCAATTTTCACAATGGCGAGAGGTGAAAAGCGGTGTGCCCCAAGGATCGGTCTTGGGACCGGTGCTTTTCAACTTATTCATAAATGACCTGGAGTTGGGGATAGGCAGTGAGGTGGCCAAGTTTGCGGATGACACTAAACTTTTCCGGGTGGTAAAGACCAGCAGGGATTGTGAAGAGCTCCAGAAGGATCTCTCCAAACTGGGAGAATGGGCAGCAAAATGGCAGATGTGCTTCAATGTAAGTAAGTGCAAAGTGATGCACATTGGGGCAAGAAACCAAAATTTCACATATACGCTGATGGGTTCTGAGTTGTCTGTGACGGATCAAGAGAGAGATCTTGGGGTCCTGGTGGACAGGTCGATGAAAGTGTCGACCCAGTGTGCGGCGGCTGTGAAGAAGGCCAATTCCATGCTCGGGATCATTAAAAAGGGGATTGAGAATAAAACGGCCAATATCATTATGCCTTTGTACAAATCGATGGTAAGGCCACATCTGGAGTATTGTGTCCAGTTCTGGTCACCATACCTCAAAAAGGATATAGTTGAATTGGAAAAGGTGCAGAAAAGAGCGACCAGAATGATTCGTGGGCTGGAGCACCTCCCTTACGAGGAAAGGCTACAGCGTCTGGGGCTTTTCAGCCTAGAAAAAAGGCGCATGAGGGGGGACATGATTGAGACTTATAAAATTATGCATGGGATGGAGAGAGTGGATAGAGGGAAATTCTTTTCCCTCTCGCACAACACCAGAACCAGGGGACACACACTAAAATTGAGTGGAGGGAGAGTTAGAACAGACAAAAGAAAATATTTCTTTACCCAGCGTGTGATTCATCTGTGGAACTCCTTGCCACAGGATGTGGTGATGGCACCTGGCCTAGATGCCTTTAAAAGGGGTTTGGACAAATTCATGGAGGAAAAGACCATCACAGGTTACAAGCCATAAGCAACCTCCTGGTTTTTAGAAGTGGGTTTTCTCTGTGCCAGGTGCAAGGGAGTGGCGACTGGACACAGGTATCTTGTTGTCTCGTGTGCTCCCTGAGGCATCTGGTGGGGCCACTGTGTGACACAGGAAGCTGGACTAGATGGGCTTTTGGCCTGATCCAGCAGGGCTCTTCTTATGTTCTTATGTTCTTATGTTCTTTTAAACCCCTTGAAAAACACTTTCTCTTCAGAAAAAAAATCTGTCGGTAGCCTAGTTGCATGGACTTTCTTCCAAGTACTGTAGGTATGCATAGAATGGCTGCTTGAGGATCTACTTATACCTTTGTATATTACAGTAGGTCTTTCTGATAGTCACATGACATAATCCTTTCCTCAGATACCCATTCAATGGGGATAATTCACAGGGTTAATCACACAGCAGTACTGGAGCAACAGAGAATACTACCTCAGTGAGAGCCAGTATCATATCATTGTTGGACGGATTGTGGAGATTCAGGTTTCAATCTCCACTGGGAATATATATATAATTTTTGGGGATATAATTTTTGGGAATATAATTTTTTATTTAAAAATCCATACTACTTCAGTTGTACATACCCGCACGTAAAAGTCTGTTATATAAAAGCAAAAAGTACCATTTCTCTACCTATTACATCATTTCTCTGTCTAACTCTAACTTAACATTAATACAATTTTTTTCCTCAAGTTATCGGCGGAGTGGTCCCCTCCATCCACAGCCAAAACTTTACCCATTTAGCTCTCGGCATTCTGTTCTTTTCATACTCACTCAAAGTCTTCATTTTACATATTATAAAATTAACAGATGCCTCTGGTAATTTTGGTTTATTTGTTTTTACCTCCCTGTGTCTGGCATAAATTAAAGCTGTAAGGACTAACAGATTTAAAAGTCTTGCCGTGGACCAGGGGACCATCCAAAACCGAGCAATCAGTGCTCCTTGTTCGTTAACTGTTTTTCTTTTTCTTTTCAGATTCTTCTTCGGGCCTCTGAAGACTTCAGCTCTCCGTGTTCCTGATACAATGGTCTCCCAGTTTTGAGTTGCCAAATCAGGCCAAGTAAGTTCTTTTGCAAGTCTTTTCCAGACCTCCTTTGCCGCAGGACAGTCAGACACAAAGTGTTGTATTGTCTCTCTTTGGCCACTTTGCTGACAAGTTAGTCTGGGGCAAACTTGTTCACCTTCAGGTAAACAGGGCCTTGTTGCTCTTACATCATAAACTTGGTGGAAAAATCTCCACCGCGTCTCCCATAGAAAATATGGTACTCTTTTGTCTTTGAAATACATTATTGGATATATCGGTTCTCTCAAATATACAGACAAGTTTAACTTTTTACATTTCTTTTCTAAGTCAGGACGGAAATAACAATATTCCAAAATTAAACGATACAATCTCCCCTTAAGTTCTTTGACAGTCAATTGTTTATCTTGAGAATGCCGACCTGGTATGCTTCACGGAAACTTGGTTGGATGAGGCGGGAGGGGTAGGCCTCTCCCAGCGTTGTCCCCCAGGTTTCCAGGTGGTGCAGCAGCCACGGTTGCAGGGATGGGGAGGAGGAGTTGCAATGATCTATCGTGAATCCATCTCCCTTACCAGGTGCCCCTTTCAGCAGTTCACTGGGTTTGAATGTCTCCATGTTGTGTTGAGAGGGCTGGACAGGATGGGGATTCTGTTGGTGTACCGCCCGCTTTGCTGCCCAACAGTCTCCCTGCCTGAGCTGACTAGGGTGATTTCGGCGGTGGCGTTGGAGTCCCCCCACCTATTAGTGCTGGGGGACTTTAATGTTCATGCCGAGGCCCCCGGGGTTGGTGCAGCTCAGGATTTCATGGCCGCCATGACAACCATGGGCCTGTCCCAGAAGATCTTGGCCCCGACACATGAGGCGGGACATGTATTGGACCTGTTGTTTACAGCTGAGCAAGGGGGCGGTGATCTGGATGTGGAGGAGATTAAGATGACTCCGTTGTCATGGACAGATCACTTTCTGGTAAGGTTTAGGCTTGTTGCAGCTTCCTTCCTCCGCAAAGGCCGGGGGGGGCGCATTCTATGGTCCGCCCCCGGAAGCTGATGGATCCAGAAGGTTTCCTGAGGGCTCTGGGGGACTTTCCCACTGCCAAGACTGGTGACTCGTCTGAGGCCCTGGTTGACCTCTGGAATGAGGAAATGGCCAGGGCAGTGGATGAGATCGCTCCTAAGCGACCTTTGCCATGCCGCAGACTCAGAGCGGCTCCTTGGTTTACTGAGGAGCTGCAAATGATGAAGCGATGGGGTAGATGTCTTGAGCGCCGGTGGTGGAAAACTTGTGCCGGGTCCGAGGGCTAATAAGCTGAAACTAAACCCGGACAAGACAGAGGTTCTCCTGGTCCGGAAATCCATGATGCAGGTACTAGAGTATCGTCCTGCTCTGAAGGGGGTTGCACTCCCTCTGAAGGAGCAGGTCCACAGCTTGGGGGTCCACCTGGATCCGCAGTTGCTCCTGGATTCCCAGGTGGCGGCTGTGGCCAGGGGGGCCTTTGCCCAGGTTCGGCTGGTGCGCCAGCTGCGACCGTACCTGGATCGTGCAGACCTGACCACGGTGACGTCGCGACTAGATTATTGTAACACGCTCTACGTGGGGCTGCCCTTGAAGACGGTTCAAAAACTGCAATTAGTGCAGAATGCGGCGGCTCGTGTGGTCACTGGAGGTAGGCGGCTCGACTCTGTCGGGCCGCTCCTCCGACAGCTGCACTGGCTGCTGATTCGTTTCCGGGCCCAATTCATAGTGCTGGTTTTGACCTTTAAAGCCCTATATTGTTGTTGTTATTATTATTATTATTATTATTATTATTATTATTATTATTATTAACAGTATTTATATACCGCTTTTCAACAAAAAGTTCACAAAGCGGTTTACAGACAAAATCAAATGATTAAATGGCTCGGGGTCAGGATATTTGAGAGACCGCCTACTTCTATATAGTCCGACCCGTCTCCTTAGATCATCGGAGAAGGCCCTTTTGCGGGTGCCGTCGCCCAGGGAGGTGTGAGGGGCGGCGGCCAGAAATAGGGCCTTCTCAGTAGTGGCACCAACCTTATGGAATTCCCTCCCATTTGACTTACGAACTGCTCCCTCCTTGGACACTTTCCGGCGAGGCCTAAAAACCTTCTTGTTCGAAGAAGCCTTCTGAGCCTTTGCCTTTTTAACATCTTGCTGGTACGGGTGGGGTGCTGCTGTTTTTATGCTCTTGTTTTAAATGTAATTTTTTAATCAACTTTTAGATGTTTTATTAGTTTAGTTAACTGTTTTTTACTGTTTAAAAAGTAATTATCTATTTGTAATTTTTGTATTTTATTTTTGTTGTAAGCCGCCTTGGGTCCCTTTGGGGAGAAAGGCGGGATAGAAATATTGTAAATAAATAAATAAATAAACAAATCTTTTAGCCAATCTGATTGGATTCTCCACTGGTCCATAAAGTCTATCTTGGATCCATTGCCCTCTTTCTCCCATTTCACCTGGTAGCCAGTGTGGGGAAGAGACCTACAACCATCATCCTGAGCAACTTGGAAGAAGGATGGGGTAAAATTAAATGGTATTTCAAAGTACTGGGGAAGTCTTGTGAGGACATATTCAAAGTATAATCCCAGCAAAGCAAAAAAGAGCTTTTGGTTGTCATGCATGTTGATGCCGCTTTGATACCAGGAAAGAGAGTTCATATCAGCATTTACGTTTCAGCAAGGAGCAGAGCAAGTGTGCAAAACAATCTAACCATATCACTGATCTAATCCACAGAACTATGTGCCACAAGTATCTATTTATAATCGTTGGGTTTCATGGTATTAAGAAAGAGCTGACACTGATGGCTATGTGCGCTATGCTTCAATAGGTCCTAAAGCCCATTCTATTCAAAGAGAGAGGATTTCTTAAGAATTGTCCATATTGTAAATGCTGTCAATGGCTACATTTCACTCCATTGATCTGCAGTGCGTGTAGACCTATAAGCTGATCTGAGTCAAAGACGTAGGAGATATACACTCAGTTCAATGGCAAACAACAGAGGTTCATAATAACATTGAATGGAATTGATAACATTCTTCACGTTATCCGTGTGCCTGGGTGTGGGTATGTTTTAAACCCACCATTTCCCCTATCAAAGTAGAGGACATCTGATTTCAAATTTGTGTGTGTGTGTGTGTGTGTGTGTGTGTGTGTGTGTGTGTGTGTGTGTGTGTGTGTTTGTTTGTTTGTTTGTTTATACCCTGCCCTTCCCCTTTGATCTAAGGCGACTTGCAATGTATAAATTAAAACAATACAACAAAACACCATGACAAATGTCAGCAGTAATAAAAACGCAAAACAAATCCAAGTGAGACTCAAACTGTAATCCCATACACCCTTACCTGGGAGGAAATCCCAATGAAATCAATGGGACTTACTCCTAAGTAAATATGTATAGGGTTCCACTTGCTCTGTAAGCCCTGTTTCGCCACATCTATAACAGAGCACTGAAAGTTTGCCAAAAAGGGCAAATTTTCCTTTTTGGGGCAATTGTCCAAGGGCAATTATCTACAGAAGCTCAACAGTGAAGAAGCCTGTTGCACTTAACAGGGCAGGGAGCTTCACAGGAGGGGCTCCCACTGAGAAAGCCCTCCCAAGGGTCACTGTCAACCACACTATTGAGGGGGGTGAAATGTGCAGGGGGGTCTTACAGGACAGGCAGGCTCATCTTGGTGGAGGCAGTTCTAAGCTATGTAGGGCTTTAAAGATAAGGGTTTGAATTGTGCCTGGAAATATGTTGGTACTGATTGCAGCTGTATTCACAATGGTGCAATGTGATGATCACATAAACAGACACCTGTCAGTATTTGAGAGGCTGCATTTTGCACCAGTTGAAGTTTCCAGAGGGTCTTCATGGGTAGCCCTATGTAGAGCAAATTGCAGTAATCTATTGACCATACAAGGCATGGGAATCATGACTAGTTCTGTCTGAGACAGAAAGAGGCACAGCTGGTGCATCAACAAAACCTGGGCAAAAGCTCCATGGGCTACAGCTGCCATTTGCTCATCAAGGAGTTAGGGTCAGATCAGGAGGAGTATTCTCAAGTTGATCCTTCAGGAGCAGTGCAACTCCATCAATCAAGAACAGGTTGACCCACCATCACCACCCCAGTAGGTTTCCTAACCAGGAAAACCTCTGTCCTGTCTTGAATTTCAGTTCCTTACTGCCCAATCCTGCGTAAAGATACTTGGCCTGCCCATAGGGAAGAAAGTAAAAGGTGGCTCCATGTAAATTTAAACAGATCTATATGGATCTACATGGTTTCAATGCAAAATCGTCTCAACAGCCCAATCCTGTGTAAGGATACGCGGCCAGCCCATAGGGCCAGCCGTAGTATTCTGCGCCCTTCCTGGGCCGCTCCAGCGTGGCCCGGGGACTACTCAGGAGAAGGAGACATTCATCCCCTTTCCCCGGTGTAGGGCTGCCCTGCCCCAATGGGCCTCCTTGAATGTACATCGGCTGGTGCCAGTTAGTCAGTGCGGGACAGGCAGGAGCATTGGAGGAATAGGTGAGGGAAAGGAATGGGTCAGAGACCGAGGTGGGGCGGGGGTGGATTGAGACTGAGAAAGGGGCAGTATAAGTGGCAGTGCAATATCCTATCCCTCTTCTCAGCCTCAATCCGCCTTCCTGGGTCCACTTGGACTTACGCCAGCAAAATTGCTGGCGCATGACCTAGTAGACCCATTTGGGCAGCGGAGGATTACGCCCAGGCAAGGGAACAAATGTTCTCTTACCAGGAGGAAACCTCCAGGACTGCCCCCCCCACACACACACACACAGACAGGATGCAGCTCATACTCCGGTGGCATGGCTGCATCAGCGGGGGGGGGGGAGGATTTACTTATACTAATACTAATTAGTTTAATTAACATACAGGTGAATACTATTTGTAAGTTAATTAAAAGTAGATCAAAGGCATAGGATGTTAAAAATTATTTCTGGTCAGGCAACTCTATTGCAATGTAGATTTTCTTCAGTTTGTTCCAGTAGCAGCTAAGCTTGAGTGACTGCAGTTAAATCCAGAAGAAAACTAAATGTGAACAATGTAACACTAATACACTGTTTGAATATGAAAAGGGCTAAAATGCAAGATTTAGTTGGTAGAACAAATTTTAGCTGTAGTATCTGAGAGACCCAAGGATAGAGAAGGTTAAGCATGGATTTAGCCAAAGTTGTTCACTTTAAAACTAAAGATTTAGCAAATCTTAAACTGTATTGGACACCCTTACACTCTCATATGCCACTTGTTCCACTTCCCCATCCCCAAGGTAAGTGAATGCTCAACTGTGTTGGAGGTGGGGTGCAAGCCATGTCAGGCCATTCTTGAAGGAGGGCCAACTTGAACTAGGGCAACCCAGCGTGTAATTCATCTGTGGAACTCCTTGCCACAGGATGTGGTGATGGCACCTGGCCTAGATGCCTTTAAAAGGGATTTGGACAGATTCATGGAGGAAAAAACCATCACAGGTTACAAGCCATAAGCAACCTCCTGGTTTTAGAAGTAGGTTTTCTCCGTGCCAGGTGCAGGGGAGTGGCAGCAGGAAACAGGTTATCTTGTTGTCTTGTGCTCCCTGAGGCATCTGGTGGGGCCATGTGTGATACAGGAAGCTGGACTAGATGGGCTTTTGGCCTGATCCAGCAGGGCTCTTCTTATGTTCTTAACCTGTTTGAGCAGGGTATTCACGTTTTAGGAACCTCCTTTTTGAATACTTGCCTTATCCCTACTTGGGACTGTAAGCTAGCCACAACAAACACTTTTTCTGAAGCTAGATCCTCTGACCCTAATTGGTTTACGGGATCCCCAGAGCGGATGTAATACTTCAGCAACAAAGCGTGGAACATATTTCAGTGTCCATATTTAGCACTATGGGTCTTGACCATGTCTTTTCTATTTGATGACCCCTTGTGCCAAATTTGGACACTGAATATGTTTATGAGCATTCCATGACATCACAGCAGCTGAGCAAACTGTTACAGGAAAAAGTCATCCCAATAATGTGAAAACATAGCTCTGGTAATTATAACATCCAAGCTTCTATGATGCCACATTAATTGAGCTAACAGCTGGGAAGGACTAGTAAACTGACCAGTAACTGCCAGGATATATTTACCACAAGCCTTAGAATTTTGTCATGTGCCAGTGTGACTTTTTCTTGGCAAAATGACTTTTTTTCCTGTTGGCAGAGCTACATATTTCTAAGCTTTACTTTGCAACCTGACCCACCATAATACTATGACCTTTGAGGTGCCCTAGAAAGGTTTTCCACAATGAAATCCTGACTTTGGTTATAGAGTTAATTGTTATCTTTTGGAAGAAGCTAGAGAATTAGTTAACTATACCTAAGGTCAGGATGCACAAGACGTTCTGGGTAAATATGTAATAATTAGGGCCTTGGCACTTCAGAGCTCAACACAGCCCCTCAAAATTTCATCGGACTCATTGAATTTAAACTTTGTCCCTGGTATTTATCTTAGTTCTATGAGGAACAGACAATTGTATCCCAATCCTATTGAACACCTCCCCCCCATGCACCGCACCACCAGAGCATGTGCTGCATCCTGTGGGGGGGGGCAGTCTTGAAGGTCTGCTTCCAGGTAAAGGAATGTTTGTTCCCTTGCTCTGGAGTAAGCCCTCACTGTCCTGCTGGGTCTATTTGGACCTATGCCAATTTTATATCTGTTGCAAGTCCAAGTTACCTGGGGAGGTGGATCAAGGCTGGGAAGGGGATATGATATTGGTGGCACCGCTGCCGCCGATACTGCTCGATCTGCCCCAGTCTTTGAACCATTCTCCCCCTCTCTGCCCCATTCCACCCACCCCCAGCGCTGACTTACTGGCACTGGGAGTCATCGATGGGCTGCTGGCGCACGGCCACTCTGAATGGCGTGTCACATTTTGAGACAGCCATAAAGGACTTTTCCATAAAGGCCATAAAGGCCTGGCTCTCATAGGATTGGGCTGTTAGTGACACATCTGTGGATCTTGTCCCACACAAGGGTATCAAAATCATATCCTGTTTGAGTCCATTGCAATAGTCTGTGTCTGGAATATTTCTGTTTGCCCTTGTATTATACATTGCAAGTAGAGCATCAGAACTCAGCAATCATCCAAAAGATCTGGAAGCTGTCAGATTCAAGCTGTGATTTGTTCCATCTCTTTAATTTCTCATATGCTCCATAGTCATATCTCAGCTGCAAGGCTTTTTTTCCCTAGAGAGGCTGTATGATGTCGCAGCTTTTAAGAGGCTGTTGTTAACAGTTTTTAAAAAGCATCTCTTTTATGAGATATAGCTGTGTAGGAGGAGAACTGAACCCAGCCATTTTTGCTTGTGACTTTTTGAAATCCTTGGTTAATGCCACCTGGCTACTAGAGCTGACTCAGTTTCTGATATCCCCCCTCCAAAAAAAAAATAATCATTCTGGCTATGCCCCACCCCTGTCTGTTGGTTAGGACATTTTTTATGTGATAATTTTGCCACAGTGGTAGGTCTAGAGCAAGGTTTCCCAACCCCTTCCCGGCCGAGTACCACCTCCGGCGCCACTTTCCTTCTGAGTACCACAAGAAGTGACTGGCGATGATATCATCACCAGTTACTTCCAGGTTTTCAGAGGCCAGGAAACGCAGGGAGGAGGCTCTGGGCAGGTGGGAGGACCCTTCTCAGTATTCCCAAGAGGCTCGGTCAAAGGCAGGAGCTCTTGGGAGCAAAAACGCACCACCAAAAGCGCCACAATGGAGTGGTCCAGCGGTCCAGCAGTCTGAGTACCATCACCAGTCACTCGAAGTACCACTGGTAGTACTAGTACCACAGGTTGGGAACCCCTGGTCTAGAGGCTAAACCATGGAACTGGGTGGGTGGGCCAGTTTGTCCATCCACTAAAGGGAATTATGAGAAGCTTTGCCATTCCTTTTTGGATGGCCTCTCCAAGGAGCATGTGATGGTGTAAGATGAGACCAGGTATGTTTGAACAGCGCTCATTGCCCAATTTTAAAAATAATGAGGGAGGAGACAGTAGTGATCCTGTGCTATCACTTAAGTCTGATTGCTGCTATTCATTTCTTTCTTTACAGTGACTTTTCAACCTTAATAGAACACCAAACATTATCATAAAACCATAACATAATCACCATGCAAATTAAAATGATGCAAGCAATGCTGAAAACTGACCTGCAAATAGCTGAGCAGTGGCCAACACAATTTAGAGGAGAAAAATGGTCTGGACCCCGTAGCAGTTTGTAAGTAAAAAGATGGCTTTGCTAGCCACTTCCAGAGAGACTAGCAGAAGGATGATTTGTTCGCTGGGAAATGGAATTAAAAGTAGCAAAAGGCAGAAGAGTGGAGTGGAAAACAAGTCTATCTGGTAATATCAGAGGCTGCCTGGACACGACACCACGGTGGTAGTTGTTGTGGGGTTATCGCTGGACTTTCAGACTCAAGCTGTAGAGGCTCAGGGTGCATGCTTCATCCTTGTTGGCTTTCATGCTCATAAATGTATTTCATTTCATGTCAGAGTTGTCCCATTCTGAACATATGCACATATATGTGCATATCAGGACAAGTGTGGGAAAAAATAGTGGGGACTCTGAATCTGGATCATAAGGTGACTGGATTTCAAGAGAATCGATTATCTTATTTTACTTTCTGTTCAGAAACTAGTGCAGAACATGGTGAATGTGTGCAAGGGTGCAATGACAAATGGTGAATGTGTGCAAGGGTGCAATGACAAATGTAATATTAAAACATTAAAGACAATAAGGAAAAGGCTCTGGTAATCATGGAGGAGGGCATGGAAAGGGGTGACCTAAAAGAAATTCACCACAAGACTTCTGTCCAGACCAATTGAAATAAGCTTTGTACATCTTTCATAGGTATGTGGAGTATTTTGGCCAAATCCTATACTATCACTGCACTGGTGGGACACTAGTTCTGCTGGCATGTGCTGTTGTAAAAGTGCTGTTAAGTGCTTTGCGACAGCACAGGGCCTTGCCACACTGGGGCGCTGATGGCCATACAGATACCTGTCAGAGCACGGACACCCACTAGTAAGCCCGTGCAGGGGGCAGAATGGGGTGGGGGGAGGGCAGGGAGGGGCTGAATGGGGTGGGGGTGGCGAGAATTGTGGGATGGACAGATCAGGACCAGGTGGGTGGAGGGATCGGCAGCACTGGCGCACACCGTATTCTATCCCCTTTCCTGGGCCTGATCCATAGACACAAATCAATACAGATTTGCACCAGCTATAGAGTTGGCACAGGTCTTGACCTGTTGTTGTGCCTGCTGGGGCTTACCCTGGGGCAAGGGGACAAATGACCTCCAGCATACAAAACTCCCCTGCTGGATGCGGAATGTAGGTAGCCCACATCGGCGCAGCTGCATCACCGCGTGGTAGTTTAGTTAGGATTGGGCTGCCCAACACTCTTTGACACATCATAATGCACCCCCTCCTTAGATGCAATTCTCCAGTGGATTTATGATAAAAGCAAAAACCCCAAAAAGCTTGCTGGTGCAGGTGTACTTTCATTCTTTTTCATTTCTAGACAAACCGTGATAACTGGAATATTTTCAGCAAAAAAATAATAATCACATATTAAATCAATAGCAGCCATCTCAATATGCTCCTCAAACAACCAGTGGCACATCAATAACATAGTTCATTCATTCCCAGTGACCTGTAAAACTGGGCATGGGAAAGAAAGTGTATATATGTCAGGTAAAAAGGGAAGAACTATGAAGATACTATATGACACACTAATGGAGAATCAGTATGTTGTGGTGGAATCATAGGGGCAACTTGGAAGTTTCAAAATGGCCGGCGCAAATCTGAGGAGGTCATGTAAGGCCGGGCCTGGGAAGGGGCTTTGGATATCGGCAGAGCGCACTGCTGATATCCCTGCCCCCATCCTTGGCCTGACCGGCCAATCACCCCCTCCCCTGCCACACCGGCCCGCTTTCCCCATGCCCAACTGCCGCAGGATTTACCTGCGTCCGGCAGCGTGGCCTCTGGCTGCGGAAGAAATGAGTGGCGCCATCTAGTCTGTGCCGCTTACTCACACAGTGCTGCAAACATGCCTTATGGCACGTTTGCAACACCTTACCCCTGCGGAACTATAGTTCCACTGGGGTAAAGTTGCGCAGAATTGTGCCGTTAAAATGTATGCTCGATTTGAAAATATGGGTTGCAATTTGTTTTATATCTAACAGTTTGGTCACCATCTTGTCAAAATGAAAAATAGGGGCCATTTTCCAGACATTGTTATGGCAGGTCATAATACTGTATTGGGATTATTGGAACTAGTGACAAGCATTTCTTAACAGGAAAAAAAATTATGAAAATAGAAATAGCAAAATAGAGAAAAATCCAGGTAGCCAAATTTTATACTTCAGTTTGGCTGCCACTCATACCATATGCATAAGGTCTGATTATAAGGATGGGGTCATAAGGATGGGAAATCCTCTTGTAATACAGGTCAGATCCTAAATGCCAGATCCAATACAGTGGAGATGATAAAGCATATTGAAGGCAATAGTCTCCCTGTCATGATGGTGTGTGTTTAGCTTAGTTTGGAGGGCACCCTATTCTTCTTCATTCTTCTATATGTATATTTTCCACATAGATGCAGTACACTAGAGAGTGAGTGAGTGTTTTCACACATTTGTGTAAAAACGAAGCATTGAGCATGACATGTTGCTAGGACACCCAAAAGGCAACAATCTTCTTTGGTGTGGGTGTACCATAAAGGGTGCCCCAAAGCTTATTTTGGGATGCATACCTCCAAGTTCCTATTCCTTTTTATGTATATATTCAATCTAAACAGAGACCAATTTCCAAGATAATGGCAAGATCTTGGGCTATGAAATTTGGCAACCTAGATTTTCCAAATGTGCACTTTTTTCATTAAAGAACATCTAATTTTCCCCCAAATGCCTTTACCTTTCACATTTTCCAGAAATCTAATAGTATTCTAAGTCAGTCTAGCCTGAGGTGTGGAGTGTGTGTGTGTGTGCGCGCGCGCTTGCGCTTGCACATGTGTGCATGCACATGCACATTAAGTAGTGAAAATGATGAATAACAATAATGTCCCAGCCAGTCAATAGTCCTTGATGTACCAGGGGAAGTGATGTAGTTACTTGACACACACAAAAACATATAGGGGAAAAAATGAATCAAAAAAGACATCCCCCCTGAAACCATTTCTTTTAAATGAAAATTAGTCAGACATAAACAGAGAAGCAAAATATTTGTAAAATGACTAACAAAACAAAAGAGAGAGAGAGAGAGAGAGAGAAGTAAATCTAGGGAATTACCTGCCTCAGCCCACACCCCTCTTCCTCCAATATGATGTACTGTATAGTTTATGAGGAAAGCAAAGAAAAGATCGATTCCTGGCAATATCTGACGTACCTCTGTGTAATAAACTGTCCCACAATTATATGAACAAGGTGGTGGAGAGAGGCGAGGGATTTTTTTTGTCTCCAAATAAACTGGATTTGTATCATCCTGTCAGCCCTGGTTCAATATTATGATACCGGAGTGTCTCCAGTGTTTATCCCTACAGGACAGTGAACTTATTTTCTTATCAAACCCTAAGGCAGGCGTCGACATGGCGAAGACATTTGCCTTTGTTTTTTCCTTCAAGCCAGCTAGCTCCTTAGTATGCGGGGCCAGCTATTCTCTCTCTCAAGTTTCCTCCTCCCTGTAAAAATTTTCTTTACAAGGGTGGCGGTGGAGAATTGCACAAGGGAGAGAAGTTTCTGCTCTCTCCTCATCTCCTGCCTTGGAAATGCAAATGAGAGAAATGTCTAATGCCTGTTCTCAAAGATGGCATTTTAATTACTGCACTACATCAGCTTGCAGCCTGCGCACACAAAAAGCGGAATCTTGCTCCCCTCTCCTAGGGAGGAGATGTCTCCCCATCTGATCCTTCCTACCCCCCCTCCCTCCACTCCTTACTAGCTACCCGTTTATGCAACCTAGAGAACACAGGTTGATTGGAAAGGTCTCTCTCCTTGATAACAACAATTCAATGTGTCTTGACATTTTAATAGCCTGCCGACGTAGTGAACACAATCGAGCTGAGCAGTGAAGCAAAAATCATTAGATAAGCAAGATAATCTAAACGAAAAATCAGCCTTGACCAGCTTCCCACTTCTGGGGGCACCTTGCTAACTGCATGACTAGGTCGCATTAGGGTTATTCATACAGCACTTTAACTGTGCAAAGTGCTCTACAATCGTTCGTTTTTACTAGACTGTTAGAGGATGCCTTATTTTTTTAGACCTATTATTTGTCCTGTTTTACAGATAGAGAAGAAGCTTGGCAAAACCCAGCACACCTTCTCAGGCATCATCTGAGCTAAGGCTTACTGGGGGTGAGGTTCAGAATCTAGGCTCAGTCTGTGAAAATGTGAAGTCATATTTGAGAAGCAAGTTACTCTGAGCATGTGCAGAGTATCTTTTCCTCACTGTGCATGCAGTCCTCACACACCTGGACTTAGAGGTGAAGGCTTCCATTACAAAAGGTGCTACGCTTGAGAAGATGCATAGGATAGTGATCAAAACTGGGGTCTCGGATAGCAAGACTGGGAAAGGTCTGCCTGGGACCTTGGAGAGCTCCTAATATTCAGAAATAGACTAGTGGTCTTGATGCAGTATAAGGGTGTGAGCCACATCCCATATAATGATGGAAAGTAAGCTTTGTCTTGGATGGAAGAATATATATTGCACCTTCCGGGGAGACGCCTTAAGAGGATGAGCTTAGGGAGAGGGAGGGATTTTTGAAGTCAGTCAGCTATATTATAGACACGCAGACACCCGTCATAGGTTTATGTCAATTTTGGGGGGGCCCTCCCTTTCCAGCCTGCACACCTTTCCATAGGAGTGAGATGCTGACTTTGCAAGCTATTCACTTTATGAATACGACCCTCAGAGGGAAGAAACCCTCTCACAAGCCCAGAACTATGTTATCATCGTTATTAAGGAACTTAAAAAGGAGCGAGGAAGAGAAGACACTGCTGGAATTGCAGGCTGATTGTGATTGATGTGTTCCTATTAGCTTCTCAGTGTTATCTCTCTGGATGGCACCAACAGCCAGTGGCTTGTAACACAACAGATTACCTGCGTTTTCAGCCCTAGACGGATGTTTAAATAAAATATAGTCCCTTTTAGCGAGAAGCTCATTTTCTCACTGAGGCTCCCAGCCTATTTCATGTCAGCTCTGATTCGCTGTGGCTCTTCTCAGTAAACATGTCTTATCATTAATAATTCTTTACAAGCCCAATTTCAGGGAGTCTCTTTTTGTGTATGGACGGTGCGTCTGTTGGTCTCTCTGCCGCATCTTGATATCAGTTTGGGAGCCCAAGGTGCTTCTGCTCAGAATTTCACCTGCCTTGCCAAAAATGATTGATTACCCCTCGCAGACTGGGTGTCCAGCTATACCCAACAAATGACTTTGGCCCCTAACAGCAGGCCTTGGCCAGATAGAAATCAATATTTCACCATTAAAATCTATCAAAGAAGAGTTAAGGCACCATCTGTCCCTGCCGCCTTTCCATGGTGTGTGAACATTAAATCCGACACTTGTAGTACATGAGTAATCAATATATAGTAGTTCACAGATCATTTGTGGTCCCCTTTTAGCAGTGATGGATGCTTGGAATAGTAGTGATTCATTTTGTCACACCATTAAACAAGATTCTGTCCAGTTCCTTCCTGATTTCATTTAGAGGATCATTCTTCACAGTTCATATGAGAGGAACGGTTTTACCAATCTGCCTCTATTTCAATAAGTCACTTTATAGAGATTTTGTGTCCTGCAGACTGTAAAAATTCTGGAGAGATAGTACAAACATACCTCTAAAACTATTCACTGCATGACATATGCATAAAGTGTGAAAAACTGAATGTAAATATGTTTACCTCTTTATCTACAAATATTGGTTTTAACTCTCCCAGTGCCAAGCGAGGCTGAAGAAATATATAGACAAGAACTGGAGGGCTATTTTGAAGTCAGGGATGGGAGCGATGATGAAAATAATGATTTTAAAAATTGGCAGCTCAATTACATGGATTTATGGATGGCCTTTTTCGTAATCACAAAAAGCAGATCATAGCAATTGCATTGATTTCTTTGGACATTTTATTCGTTTATCATTACTATCCATGGGTTTTCATGGATCATTTTTGTATCAGTCAATACGCAAATAATATTTATGCATGCGTAGAATTGGACTCGCAGCCCACCACATCAGTAGGGCTCAAGGCAGGTTACAGTATGAAAGAGTACACAATTAAAAACCAAATGAAACAAAACAAATGTCAAAATGTTTCACACTTGGCAGTTGACCGAGAGCTGAGGAATCCTCTCCCATACATCATGATGAAGCAAGTAATAGCCTCCTTGGCTCTCCCAGTGGCAGAACCTACATTGTGATGAAGCCTAGAAAGGAAACTATCCAGGATCTTGAAATCCCTATGTGAGCATCCTGCCCATTTCCACTGAACCTGATCCTGTGACACTGCCTTGCAGTGTCCTTGTCATTGTGCGTGACGTGGTATCGTTAACAGTGTTTGTTTCTTTGTCTGTCTGTCTGTTTGTTTGTTTCTTAAAAGAGCCAGTCTTCCTCTTGATGCCAGGATGACAACAGTTGTACCCGCTGAACGTTTGTCTCTCCCGCTGCAGTCAAACTTGCCAAGACAAAGACGTGGCAACCCACTGACATGGCCCTGCCTCTTTAACGCTTCTTTTCCTGCTTAACACATTAACAGCCCAATCCTATCCAGAGCTGGTGCAGCAGAGCTATGCGGCCCACGCTGTATCCAACACTGGCTAGGAGCAGGCGGGAGGTCTTCTCGGGATAAGGGGACAATTTCCACCTTACCCTGGGTAAACCTCCAGCCTGCACAATGGGGCTACTCAGATCTGTGCCAGCTCAATTGCTGGCACAGATTCTAGAAACCCCGTGTTGGGCTTTCAAGGCTGGGAGCGGGGATTGGATATAGCATGCACCAGGGCCAATGATCCCTTCCTCCTCCAGTGCCTGAACTGCCCACTCCCCACCACGTTGCACTCGCTCACCGCCCTCGCCCTCCCCCCATCCCGCCGCCCAGAGCGGCCTTACTGTGTACCTGGCTCCAGCATGTGGTGCTCCTGGATGCAGCACCAGCAGGACGGTGCAGGCCTTCCCGCCAGCACCACCTACTCACAGAGTGTAGTGAACATGCTTCACTGCAGCAGTTGCTGCGCCGGCCTAAGGAAACCATAGGATTGCGCCATAAGTCAATTCCTCCTAGTACTGCCCTGACAATATGTCAAAGCCAGACACAGGATCCCACAATGTTGATGTTGATAGATGTTTAATAGGAACAGTACTAATGTGTGTTTCAATCTGCTATTTAAAAAGAGCCATTATTCCAGGAATTCATGTACGTACACCTCCCGCCACATGACACACCTTGGTGACAAGGAGCTTGTCCATATAGCCAAGTGTTTGCTTTTGTGATAGTGTGAACCAGGCATGAATATGGTGAGCCAACCGCCAACTCCATTATTACTGCTACTTAGTGAAAGAAGACCCATGGGAACAGTTGCCAGTTCACCAGAATGATGTCCACATTCACATTTTTCTCAGGAATTGTGTTACCTATGCCCATAATTGCATACTGTACAGCAATTTCATATTCAGTAATGTCAATCAAGTACATCACATGAGTAAATGATGTCAGTGATGTATACTTGAGTCTATTTACTTGGGCTCGAGTCACATCAATGACTTGACTCAGCGATTGTAAAAGACTCGAAAGACTCGACTCGAGACTTGGAGCCTTTTACAACAAGTCGAATTTTATTCAGGTTCAAACCAATTTTCCCCATTAAATAGATAGGGACTTGCAACCAAAGATTCGGGACACAGAGACTTGGAACTTGACTCGAGACTTGGAGTCAGAGACTTGATCCACATCCCTGGTAAATGCCCTCAAGAGTTAATGGAACTCTTGGCGGGGGCATCTTTACTAACTGAATCTGGCTCAACCATTTTCCATAGACATTTATTCTAAAACACCTCCAGTTGTTTTCTGGAGAGGATGGGAGAGGATGGCATATCTGTATATGTGTTTGTTCTATTACAGAGGATCCTGTTGCATTACTTGATATTTAGCCCATGGCTTGCCTTATTTCCACACTGAGTTCTTGACAGTATTTCAGATGCATCTGACAGGACACATCCCAAGTGCTTGCGGTTGCATTATCCACTTTATTTACACTCATCCTCTTCATCCTATGCTCTTCTTCAAATCATCCGGTTCTATTACTTCTTGATGGGATCATATAGGCCGTTTTTCATTCATTCAGCCTAAGTCCTGCTGCTCTCCCCATTACTTCACGCAGTTGGTGAAACATGTGCTTGATATCTCTTTCTTATTTGCCAAGAAGGGAAAATGGCTTGACATGACTGTTTAACAAATATATTGCCAGGAAAAAAAAATGGGGGTTGTACGGAGTGTCTTCGATGCACCGCAAAACCCACTATAGTTGCTCTTAACTAACCCAAGACGTATTTAACGTATAGTTAACGTATTTTAAAAGGACAGCTGATCTGTATGGTCTAATCTGATAAGCAGTATGGACTACTTAACCCAAGAGAACTGGCATTAGTGCACCACTTGTTCTTTATTATTGTTGTCTGAAAACAGAAGGGGATAAAAAATGAAGGCCACAAGAGGGATCCAGTTGTACTGTAAAAACTACCCCAACACCCCCCAGGAGGACAGCTGTATAGGAAAAATAATGTGCTTTGAGCATACGTTCTACAAGGGATATATATTTTAACCAACCAAGGTGGTTGGTATCTTCTCATTTTTTATAAAAGTTTATATTCCTCAAAAGTTACTCTCAATACATCTATAATAAATAATCTCACCTTTTTATATACAAGCATCTTCGTGGTTTTCTCCTTAGGACTCTAGGAAGCATCTTGCTCCAAGCATCTTGCAAGCATCTTGCACCAAAGGCCCACCTAGTCCAGTATCAAGGAGTGGGGGGTGGCATGCTTTGCTTGTGGAAGGTCGAGGCTCAGTCTACAGGTAGGGCTGGGGGAAAAAAAAACCCTGTCTTTTCCACAGGCAAAGCATGCCCCCCCTCCTTGATACTGGACTAGGTGAGCCTTTGGTGTGCAAGATGCTTGCAAGATGCTTGGAATGCTGCTCTGGAAAGCTGCTGCCAGTCAGGACTGACAATACTGGGGGAGATGGATCAATTATCTTATTCAGTAAAAGACTGCTCTGTATGTTCAACTTACTTTGTCCAACAGTGGCCAGCAAATTGGCTCTAAGAAGGTTAGAAGGAAGGCAATAGCCCTTCTCAACTCAGTCTCTGCTATTCAGAGGTATACTGCTTCAAACAATGGAGGCTCTAGCTAGCTATCATAGCTAATGGTCATTGATAGGTTTATACTCCATGATCTCTTGGAAAGTGTTAGTACTTCTCTAAAACCACAAAGGAAAAAAAAACCACAGATGGACAAACAGGTGGGGAGGTTCTGACAAGCAGTGCACAGCCAGCCAGCCTCATTCTGCTTGCTGAGGACTGCACTGCTGCAGCTTAAGTTATGGGATTGTTCTGGTTGCTGCAAAATACGATATGGAAATAGCATAAACCAAGTGGCACATACCCGTCTTCCTTCTTTTAACTGCTTGGCAAGGAGAAACACATTCAGGCAAGCCTTCCGTATATAACAAGAGCAGATACATACCATTAATGGCTTTTGGCTAATCAACAATGTAGTCTGCAACTCCATTGCTGTAAATCTTTTTCTAAGTACAAAACCAGGCTGCTGCCGCTGCCGCTATTGTTGCTGGCAACGGTGGAGGGGGGAGGTTTCAAGGTAACAAGACTAATCAGGACTTCACTGTGAAAGCAAATACATCCAATTAACAGCTATTAAAGAAGAATTTTATGGCACCATGCACAGTGAAGGCCATTATATCTAGTGGAAATTAATCTTAATTATTTGTACCCATGTACATACATGCAGAGGGAAGCAACTCACATTAATCTACATTAAATGTAATACATTGTCGGTGTATTATCTAGTCAGAGACAGAATTGACTGCTGGTTCCTGCATATGTATCGATGGTGCTACACCAAGTAATTGAAGTGCAGCATGTTCCAAAGACACAATTTGTCCCATCCGTAATAAATCAACAGTTAAAATCTTTTACATAATTAAAAACAAAAGCCGGGGGGGGGATAGAACCCTAGGCAAATATCTTTTCAGAAAGCAGAAAGGAGAAACAGATGTTATCAAGGTTTGTGATACACTTTTAAGGAGACCCTCTGCACATATAAATCTGTGTTTCTCAGAGGTGTTTAATAGCAGCAATTAGTAAGCCCAAAACATTGTAGTGTCGGACCATGTGGTTAATCTTGCTTGTTCATGATAGCCTGGATCATAGGATTATTAGCTCAGCAGCTTCCAAGGGGTTAGTTATGTTGTTTGCAAACTGAAAAGCTGCAGGAAAAAAATAATAATGAATGAGGTGTGCCTTGCTTTAGATTCTCACCTAATGATCATGCACATGCACAAACAGATGTTCAAGATTCAAAAGCCTGGATAAATAGGATGCAATAAACTCCAGCTGTTTTTCTCTTCTGTTGCACTGTTCAAGGACATTCTTCTTATCAGGAAGTAGTCTTGGTGTTTACAGAAAACAAAAGACAAAATCAATTTTCATTGATTATTCCTTTGGAGAATAAACAGTGAGGCTATTTTTTCCCTGTCTTTTTCCACCCGTGCAGAAGATCATATATCCCTAATCTCTAAAGTGCCCCAGTGAAAATCCCCTTTATTGCAATAAGGCTTTCACCAACAAAATGTGATCAGACACAAAAAAAATGAGAAGACCGTAAGATAAGAGGAACCTTGTTGATCAAACCAAAGGTCCACCTAGTCCAGCATTCTGCTTCCAACAGTGAGCAGCAAGTACCTCTCTGGGAAGCTTATAAGGGGGGCATGAAAACAATAGCTCTGTCATGTTGTTTGTTTTCAACATCTGGTTTCCAGAGGTGCACTGCTCTGGACTTAAAGGTTTCATTTAGCTATTAAGGCAACTAGCCGCAATAGACCCATCTTCCACGAATGTGTTTAATCACTTTTGAAAGCCAATCTAAGCTAATGGCCATCATCACTATATGTAGCAGTGAATTCCTTAAGTTAATTAATGAAGCATGATGCTATACTTCCTTAATCGACCACCAGGATCTGCTCTCTATGGCCCCAGCGATAACGCAAGGGGCTGTGGGAGCAAGCCCTAATGACCCATGGGGTGGAAGGAGGAAGAACGTAAGAAGAGCCCTGCTGGATCAGGCCAAAGGCCCATCTAGTCCAGCTTCCTGTATCACACAGTGGCCCCACCAGATGCCTCAGGGAGCACACAGCCAAACAAGATAACCTGTTTCCTGTTGTCACTCCCTTGCACCTGGCAGAGAAAACCTACTACTAAAGCCAGGAGGTTGCTTATAGCTTGCAACCTGTGATGGTCTTTTCCTCCATGAATCTATCCAATCCCCTTTTAAAGGCATCCATCACATCCTGTGGCAAGGAGTTCCACAGATGAATTACACGCTGGGTGAAGAAATATTTTCTTTTGTCCGTTCTAACTCTCCCTCCACTCAATTTTAGTGCATGTCCCCTGGTTCTGGTGGTGTTCGAGAGGGAGAAGAATTTCCCTCTGTCCACTCTCTCCATCCCATGCATGATTTTATACGTCTCAATCATGTCCCCCCTCCAGACTGAAAAGCCCCAAACACTGTAGCCTTTCCTCATAAGGGAGGTGCTCCAGCCCACGAATCATTCTGGTCGCTCTTTTCTGCACCTTTTCCAATTCAACTATATCCTTTTTGAGGTGTAATGACCAGAACTGGACACAATACTCCAGATGTGGCCTTACCATTGATTTGTACAAGGGCATAATGATATTGGCTGTTTTATTCTCAATCCCTTTTTAATAATCCCGAGCATGGAATTGGCCTTCTTCACAGCCGCCGCACACTGGGTCGACATTTTCATTGACCTGTCCACCAGCACCCCAAGATCTCTCTCCTGATCCTGTCACAGACAGCTCAGAACCCATTAGTGCATATGTGAAGTTTTGATTTCTTGCCCCAATGTGCATCACTTTGCACTTACTTACATTGAAGCGCATCTACCATTTTGCTGCCCATTCTCCCAGTTTGGAGAGATCCTTCTGGAGCTCTTCACAATCCCTGCTGGTCTTCACAACCTGGAAAAGTTTAGTGTCATCTGCAAACTTGGCCACCTCGCTGCTCAGTGGCATTTCTACGGTAGGGGCCCTACTGTATGTCGCGCCCTGTCCTAGTACCATGGTAACGAACCAGAGCGAGGAGGCCCCAACCCCTCACCGGCGGAGCCATTTCGTGCTGCGAAGGTGACGAGCAGGGAGTCTCCTGCCCATTCGCCTTCACAGCACGGAATGGCTCCGCCGGTGAGGGGGTGGGGCCTCCTCACTCCGGTTCGTTACCATGGTACTAGGACAGGGCGCAACTTATGGTAGGGCCCCTACCGTAGAAACGCCACTGTCGCTGCTTATTCCCATCTCCACGTCATTTATGAATAAGTTGAAAAGCACTGGTCCCAAGATCGATCCTTGGGGCAAACCGCTTTTCACCTCTCGCCATTGTGAAAAATTTCCATTGACGCCCACTCGGTGTTTCCTGGTCTTCAATCAGTTCCTAATCCATAAGAGGAGCGGCCCTCTTATTCCCTGACTGTGGAGTTTTCTCAGGAGCCTTTCATGAGGAACCGTGTCACGCCTTCTGAAGATCCAGATATACAATATCCATGGGTTCGTCCACATCCACATGCCTATTGACCTTTTCAAAAAGGAAGACTTGCACAGGAAGAACCTGTGCAACTCTTGCACGGGTCTCTCCTCCTACCCCCACTCTGCTGGCAATTGACTTGCTCTCCAGAAACCCTCAGCATTACAGGAAGAAGGGCTGCACAGACCTTTCCTTTTCCTCCCACCACATAGAGGCCAATATAGCTTGCTCCCATGGTCCCTTGCATTATTGCAGGAGCTGAGGAAGCAAGTCCTGGAACTAGGGAAGGAGAGGACTGATAAGCAGGAGAGGGGAGATGGAGGCAGGTTGGAGAAGGAAGAAAATGAGGAGGGTTGCAAAGCGGGGGAGCTATGCATGTGCATGCAGCTTCAACCAGTGCACCCACTGGCATCACTAGGGTGCGCGGGGGGGGGGAGCCTGCACCGGGTGACGCTCCAGGGAGGGGTGAAATGCGATTGGAAGTCGAAATCAGAAGTTGCTTCCAATCACATCTCAGACCTGTTTTGAAGTGCAGGGAGGACTCAGGCCCAGTCTACGGGCCTCCCTGCACCTCAGAACAGGTCTGAGATGCGATTGAAAGCCACTTCTGGTTTCGGCTTCCAATCACGCGTCACCTGGTGCATGGGGGTGACGCAAATCCTAGTAACACCTCTGAGTACAGCCCTGTCAAGGATGGGGCCATAGCAAAGTGGTAGAGCACATGTTTTGCATGTAGAAGGTCCCAAATACAATGCCTGATGTCTCTAGGTAGGACTTAGAAATACTCATGTCCCAAACCCTGGAAAACCACTGCCAATCGGCATAGACAATACTGAGCTAGATGGACTAATGAGCTGACTTGGAACACAGTTTCATATATTCGGGCTACACACACACTACAGAAAGTGTCCCACAATGCAGCTCATTTCCCATAGTGATGAATGACAGCCATTGAATTATACAGGAGAAATTGTTGGGTTAAAGGGAGGGCTGTTTCCTCCTGTTCCTGCTGACCCCACTTTGGTCTTGCTTTGCTAACAATGGTCTTGCTTGCCCATCACAACTCACTTATTTTGTTCCACAAAACAGAATATAGGAGCCATTGAGAACAAACCAGAATACAAATGAAAACAGATCCAATCCTATTATGATTTTGAATGTTATGTTGTCCAAGGGTCAAACTAAACATGACGATTAGGTCCAAACAAGATGACACAAGAATTGTGTTAGCACGTTTCCATGCAGTGGCGTCGCCAGGCGCCCCTGCATCTGGGGCTGCCCCCCCAACACCCCCAATAAAACTGTCAAAAATTTTAGGTTTAGGTTTCGAAACCTATTTTTGACAGGTTTTTTGGCGTTTTTTTTTCTTTTTTCGGTGATTTAAAGTGTAAAAAAGGGGATTTTTAACGTATATGTATGCTTTCAAGGCACGTATCTTGCATATGCGGCATTCCAGGACGTTCCCTCGACGATCTACTTCCTGCGCCCGGGCGCAGCTGCTCCCTGCGCCCGAGCGCGGACTCTGTAACGCCCACAGCAGCGATTTCCGGAGTTTGCGCATGTGCAGACACACGGAGTCTCCAGGGATGTTCTGGGCATGTGCAAACTCCGGAAAGCGCTGCTGGGGGTGTTACAGAGTCCGCACCCGGGCGCAGGGAGCAGCTGCGCCCGGGAGCAGGAAGAAGATCGTCGAGGGAACGTCCTGGAACGCCACATATGCAAGATAAGTGCCTTGAAAGCATACATACACGTTAAAAATCCCCTTTTTTACACTTTAAATCGCCGAAAAAGAAAAAAAAAACGCCAAAAAAATAGAAATCTAAGGAGGACCGCGCCCCCCCCAGAGCCTCATCGCCCCTACGCCCTGGGGCCCACCGCACCACCGCCCCATATCAGACGACGCCTCTGTTTCCATGTCTTTTTTTAAAGCATCGGTGGAGGATCCAATCCATATTGTACCATGGTGTGGGGATTAACCTCCCCCCTGACCTTTCACCTTTCTCCAGAGCTGCTTTTTTTTGTTCAGGAGTAAAACATATATGCATGCAAATTAATAGCCACTTTCCTTCTGGAATAAATATCTGGGGTAATGTTTTATTGGAAAAACAGCACAGGGGGAAAGGTTAACTTCACATCCCCCTTGCCATAGGCTCATTCTCGATTGGTTAACCATGACTGCCAATTAAAAGACACATAGCGCAATCCTATTCAACTTACACCACCGGTGTAACCAGTGGTGCAGCGAGAATGGGAGGCCCCAGAACAGAAAGGGGATTCAAATCCCCTCCAAAGGGGGATTCAAAGGGGATTTAAATCTCCCCTCCCCTCCAAAGCCTCCTGCCCTGCCCTGCCCTTCCCCACCGGTTATACCGGTGGTGTAAGTTGGATAGGATTGCGCTGACAGAGAGAGAGAGAGAGAGAGAGAGAGAGAGAGAGAGAGAGAGAGAGAGAGAGAGAGAGAGAGATGGAAATGCAATAACACATTTCCCATCCAGTCTGGCCCTTTGTCGCATGGATGTTTCCCTGAGGGTTTTGCTGGGGGAGTTGCCCAAAGCAGGTGCAGAAAGTTATTATGTGGGCTAGAACCTCACACAAGAAAGAAGGGGCAATTTTTCCTATGTCAGCTGTTTTTCTAACAAAATTACCCTCTTCCAAGCTGATTTTTGCGCGGTGGAGTTAGGGACAGAAGTTGTGAGTGCCTGCATCTTTTCTCTCCACAGGCTGAAAACCAGAGGGAACAATTTTGAAGACCTCACCAGACAGTGAGCTGATGCCCTCAAGGGAGTCATATGGGAATGTAGGTAGCCCGTGTGTACCTCCTTTAGCTGGTGCTGGCCAAAGGAGGGAACTTCAGCCCAGCCACAGCAGCCCATGAGGCCTCATTGCACCTATAGTCTGGAGCAGGGGTTCTCAACCAGTGGTACTTCAGCCAACTGCTGGTGGTACTTGGACCACCGGAACCCCACTCGATGCAGTGCTTTTGGTAGCACATTTCACTCCCAAGAGGCTTCTGTCTTTGGCTGAGCCTCTCAGGAATGCTGTGAAGGGCCTCTCACATATCCAAAGCCTCCTACCTGCGTTTTTTCTGGCCTCCGAAAACCTGAAAGTAACTGGCAATGATGTCATTGCCAGTCACTTCTTTTGGTATGCAGCAGGAGAGTGGCGCCGGAGGTGGTACTTGACCAGGAACGGGTTGAGAACCCCTGGTCTAGAGTGGGGAGACCGATACACTGTATGTAGTGTAAAAGCTTCTAAGCCAGGCTTCACCATTAATACAAGTCACTATGAAGCCCACTGCTGCTAAGACATATTGCCTTGTTCTTCCTCACCTTTTGCATCACTTTCCTCTCGATTACACATTGGTTAGCAAGAAGCAGGCTTGACCTGCCATTCTTTTTCTGAACTGTTGATCCTTCAAGACTAGTATCGGCTATCTGAGGGCTGCCTGTTCCCACTTCCTCAACTTATAAATAAGATCTGTTATAAAGGTTTCTAATACTCTCGCCTTTATACTGCTGGGGAAAGTGGGCTGAATGCAAAACCATATAAAGTGCATTTATACAGCAGTGGCATTATGGTTATAACTTACAAAGCATAATGTATATTGATAGTGTGTATCTGAAAGCACCCTTACAAAATTCAGCCTACTCAGAAACTAGGGGAACAAAGTTGGTGGGACCGCATTTGAATCCAATCGAGTGGGTCAAAGTGAGAAATGAAATAAAAATAAATAATAGCAAGGAAGACACTTGCTAACACTACTGGATGTTAAGAGCTAATCAATCAAGGAAGCAGTGGGACAGTGCAGAACCTTCGCAGTAAATGATAGAAAGATGTATTCAAAATGCAATTAATACTTTTTCATAGGAATATAGAGGGCGATGGATATACCCATTCATGCAAAGATGAGCAATAAGGCAAGGAGTTTTTACTTATGTTGAAGTAACTATGGCTGCGTGTGCAAGGAAGAAATTGCTCAGCTGAATTCAGCTGAAAATATCTCAATCCAGTTAGATCAGTTTCAACAGAAATATCACTACAGCAGCTTTGTGTAGTGCAAGAGCTCATACTAGGCTTCTTGGTTGCTTTTTGATGCTTGATTCATGTTTTCAAAGATTCTTACATTTTCTTTTAATATGACCAATTTATTAAAGATAAATTAAGGTTATCTGCATTGCCACAATATTTTTGCCCTTTAGAATTAGCTTTTTAAAATAATCCAGAACAAGAAAATAAAACAAATAATGAGGATATAAGTAATTAAAGCTTTCACACTTTCCTGGGTACAGAAAGTGACAGGCAATTCAGAGAGGGTGTTCAAGAGTCAATTACTCACCAAACACCAGCTTTAATCAATAGGAAGCAATAAAATGAATTAAACCTGCAAAGAGGAAGTGTTTAATTTAAAGGCAGAAGAGCCCTGAAAAGTAGTGCTTTTGTGGTCTATACTGGACAGGCTGGAACTGTAATTCCACTTTATAACAAAAACATTTTGCCACAAACCAGATGTGAAAAAACATACGAAGATAACACTTGACTGCAACAATTTGATGAGACAACTCTGCATAGTAGATGGGTAAATTAACCCTCAGTCATGTTACAGAAGACTGGTTACAAAAAGACAAATAGGGGTCTTTTTACCCCCCCCCCCTTTTACATAAATAGGATAACATTCTTTCCACTGAAAATATTTTGCAGTTTTGATTATAGTTGACTTTAAAACTTGATAGAAAAAGATCATTAAATTCAAAAAGTCACATTTTCCAGGTTCTCAGCCTATAGCAAACCCTCTCAGCTTTTTCAAACCTCCAGAAACTTGTCACTTCAAGCCAATCACCAAACCACTAAAGTTACTGACACAGAGTGTTAAAATCTTTGTAATTCATTACATTCCAGAGAGTCACTGAAAGCTGGTCAGAACACTCTAAAATGCTGATAGCCAGAGTTAAAGCCTTTCATAATTCATTCTATTATACAGGCAGTATGTATTAGTGAAACCATTTTTCATTTTAAAGTCACATAAAACCTTGAGAACTTCCCAAAACTCTTAAAAGATCTTCACAAGGCGAAGTTTATGTAGAGAGGCAGAAAGAGAGAATTTTGCAGAGACATGTATATAAAAGTATCAATTGGACAGAAAGATCTCTCTCCATTTGTTTTCCTGTAGCTTGACAGCTACATTGGATGTCAAATCAAAACATGGGCAAGGGAACAAGCCATTTCCCCACATCCCCTTTATTTGGGTGCCACTGCCAATATACTTATAATTAGCTAACTGGCACAGTTGGATGCATTCCTTTGCCATGGGGAGGAACGCTCCAGGAACAATGTGGGTGGAACAGCCTGTTATCCATTCGGAAAACAGTTCAGCGAGGGCAGGGCCATTCAGAGGAATTTTATCAGGGGGTACAAAGTTTCTTTTGGGCCCCTTCCCCAGGGGCGTCACTGTAGCGTGGCGGGCGGAGCGCCACAGGGTGACGCGCGCAGAAGGGTGACGCACGCACCCCCGCGCACGTCACCTCCGTGATGCGCGCTGGCCTCCGGACACTCCGAGGCCGGGAGCCGGCCTCGGAGCGTCCGGCCCGGCCGGCGCTCCAGGTCCTTCTGAGGCCCAATGCGTCAATACGCGAACTTTTACAGTTTTCGCGCATGCACAGACTGTTTTGAGAGCAAGAGGGCAGGCCCTTGTCCTCAGATACAGTCTCTGCGCATGCGCAAAAACTGTAAAAGTTTGCGTATTGACGTATTGGGCTTGGACCTTCTTTCAGAAGGCCCTGGAGCACCGGCCGGGCCGGACGCTCCAAGGCCGGCTCCCGGCCTCGGAGTATCCGGAGGCCGACGGGGGCACCCAGGGCAGGGTGCAGCCGGGTCGCCCCCCCAAAAAAATCACGGCGCGGCCATAGGCCACGCCGCAATTTAACAGTGGGGGCATAGCGGGGGGTCACTATGGTGACGCGCGCCCCCCGCCTTTGGGTGACTCGCATCCTAGTGACCCCTCTGCCCTTCCCTACATATGAATTTGGCTCCTGGGCCCCCTTTTTGACCCATTTTTCATCCTGGGCCCAGGTACAAATTACCCCTTAACCCCCCTCTCAGAGGCCCTGAGTGAGGGACTCGAAGACTCCTTACAGCCACTGAAAGGTCATTGGTGCGCAGGTGGTCTAAAGGTAGGCTTACCAGATCCATACTGGGACAGAATGCTAGACCTTTAGGAGAAAGAATGTGGGCAGGTGTAGCTTGTTAAACCCTTAGTTAGAGCACAATGCAAGGGCATGTCTACTCAGAAGGGCTTGCTTCTGAGTAGACATGCTTAGGCTTGTGCTCTAAGGGTTTAACAAGTTACACCTGCCCACATTCCTTTCTCCTAAAGATCTAGAGCACTGTCCCAGTATGGATCTGGTATAAATATGCCTATCTAAAGGTCAGATTAGGCCCACTGGTAGTCAGTTGCCGATCATGGTTATATAGAACAGTTGAAGTCTGCTTTTACTGTAATTAATTATGGGCCTCCGAAACACAGTATGGAACAAACAAATACGATTCATCTTCCTTGTGTAATTAAATGTGATTTAAACACTTTTGTTCATTTCAAATCATAGCAGTCATGCCATTTCAGAAACGTTTTCTCTCCTTGTAAACATTTTTGCTTCCTGAAAAACTGGTCAAAATTCGCAGCCAAATTGTCCTTTTCAAAAAGAGCATTCCATTTGAATCATATGGCATGCTACCATATTTAATCAATCAGACTGATTGACAAGAAAAATAGCTGGATCTCCTGGCAGTTGCTCCTACTCATTCTTTCTTATTCCAGTTTCATTGCTCAATCAAATCCATATGTGGGGTTGGGAGGGGGCTGTAACATGCTGGCAATGTAATGCAATAACACTTCAGCTGAAACACACACCACTGAAACTCCAATGGAGAAGTCAAAGTGTGGGAAAACTTGGTTTTTAAAAGGGGGAGATAATTGAAGGCATGCAACCAATAATAAAGTTCTGTGAACTCAATAGGTTCACAATAGCCTTCAGGACAAAACAAGAAAGGTTTGTGAATTAGCACTGGAGGGAAAATAAAATCAGTGTGAAGGAAAGTGGATCAGCCTTGAAAAAAATCTAAGTGCAAAGGAAGTAGGAAACAGTTCAGAGGCACATACTTTGCATGTATAAGGTTCCAGGTTCAGTTCTGATGTTCAGATCAAGAAGATCAGGTAAGGCTGAAAAATGCCGCTCCCGCTCCTTTTCTGCCTGTGGATGCATTTCTTGCCCTGACACACCATCACATGAGGCAAGGGAGACAATATCTGCTCTTGATTGGGTGATTTGACTGAGGGAGTGGGGCTTAGTGGCCATTACTGTGGCCCGGCTTCATCTTTCTTCAGTGTGTCTTCCATATCATCAAGAGCATGTGGCACAGCTGGGAGCACCTGTTTTGCCAGTGGAGACCTATGAGAGTACCGATCTTCATTGGATCTTTCTTCAGGCTTCATTGTAGTACAGTATATAATATATGTATCCTTAAAAAAAAAACATACACAAAGGTTTTGGGATAATTCCTGTCTGCTACAATGTAGGGTTTGGCTGTGGGGACTCAATTATGTTAGGAGAGATAGGACCAGAAGGAAAGTTAATTATGGACTGGGGAGGGCTGTGATGAAAGCTGAAGGTGCAGTGATTACCCACAATGGCAAACTGTATGAACATGATTTGTCTGCAATTGGGGAAGATATTTTCCTCAGGAGTTGCAGTGGGCCATGCAGGACCTTTTGCGACATGATTATTACAGTAAGCTCTAGGCTACCCCCCCCCCCAATATGGCAGGTATGGTGTAGGCCACGAAGTGGCAGTATGAATTTTGGTGTGCACCCTGAAGTAAGCAGGGTCGGAGGGGGGGGGGGACTAGTACCAATCCCTAGATGCTGCCTGGCTCATGGAAGCTGTCTGGTAATCCCTTGGGCTTGGATTGCAAAACTGACCTCAAATGTTTTTCAGCCTGGGGGAGGGGGTACAGTTCAGCTTCCTCAACCACTTGGTGTTGGTGTTGCTAACCTCAGGTTGTCAATAATTAGGCTTACCATTCGTCCCTATTTGGCCGGGACTGTCAGGGTTTTGGGGGGTTCGTCCCGGGCTGGTCCCGGGGGTCCCCCAGCAAAAATAAAATAGAAATTTTTTTTTTAAAAAAACACACATGGCGGCCGCCATGTAAAAAACATGGCCACCGCCTCCTGGGCCGAGCTCGGAGCGGCGAGAGCAGGCAAGAGCGGGCAAGCTGGCCGGCAAGCAGCAGCAGCGTAGCGGAGAAGACAGCGACAGGGTAAGTAAAATTTTAATTTATTTCTTTGTTTAACTGCTTTATTTATTTATATTTAGCTCCTTGGCTAAATAAATAAATAAATAAATTTGCAACCGCGCTTCGTGCCCCCTTGATTTCTCACTTTATTTATTTAGCTCCTCGGCTAAATAAATAAATAAATAGCGACCACGCTTCGCGTGGCAAAAGGGGGCACTTCACACCCCCTTTGTTTCTCACATTATTTCTCAAATTATTAATTAAATAATTGTGGGGCGGGGTCCCGGTTTAAGGGCTCCAAAGTATGGTAAGCCTATCAATAATGGATGGTAAATATCATATTAGGGTGTTTTCACACGGGAGGATTAAAGCAGTTTTTATTTCCATTTGTTTGTAATGCCAACATTTCATTGGCGAGAAAGTTCTCCTCAGCTTTCTTTCCTCTCCATAAAATATGTTCTCATAAACAATGCAACAGAGGCTGAAAGCTGACTTATACATGAAAACACTCCCAGCTTCTCTTCTGCCTACCCCTGTGCGCCCCACCATTCCTCAGTCTGGACAAGCCCTCAGTGCCTCAGGAAACAGAATCGACTTCTAACAGGCCATTGTTAAAACACCAGTAACAGATGAAAGGGAACTCAAACAGGGAAATGGAGCCACTCAAGCTCATACAATCTCTGCCAAATGGAATTCTGGTGAGGCCGATTTCACCATTTTTCTAAGCCCTGAGCTCCACTGCACAACAGCTCCTATTGAACAGTCAAAAACAAAAAACTTCAGTAATTGCAAGCTATCTTCCCCCACCTTGCCTCTCCCCACCTGCCCTATTTGAAATACAGATTAGAAAACCATGGAATATCTGAAAAATGATCTTCCATTGTTCTTTAGAGAAAACCTTTAGTACTATGTACCTTTCCTAGGCTGCATTTGTTTTTCTCCTCAGAGTTAGCAGGAAGTGACGCTCCTAGCATGCTTGTAGTATGTTGAAAGTGTGACTCTCCACAAGAACGGAAATGACAGAAAATCAAAATGGCTGCTGTTGCTCCTCATCCCTTGCACTACATCTCCCAAGCTCCTTTGCAGCCAAGCAGCCTTCCTATTGGTGCATGAGGCCGCCATCTTTTCTAGCTTTAAGCTCACAGTTCAAACTACTAGCGTGGCGAGCGTGCTAGGAGCAAAACAAAAAAAAGCGATGTGAGCATGCCAGAGGGAGAAAATAAAAAAGACAGCTCCGAAGGCAAAAAAACAAACGCAGCCCTATATTCGACATGAGTGCTGTGCGAGGGTACAATTTCAGGTGGCACTGGTTCACTGGGAAGGATGTCATGGGGGGGGGGGGGAAATCACCTGGCTAGGTGAATCCCTGTGTGAGGCTCAACATCTTAAGGGCACAAGTGGAGCATAAAAAGAACATATTGCAACTTGCGTTTCACAAGAAATCACCACTAGATTATGACAGGACTCCTGTACCTTTAAAAGGGAGAGCCAACATAATATTTTGAGAGCAAGTCTCTCTACAAGCAGCCCTGCCACATTCAGTCCAAATATATAATTGTACTTCTCTCCAGAGGCCAGCTCCATGAAAAAAAAAAAGGTATGTGAAGAAAAAAAAAACCCAAATATTTATTAAACAAGTAATATACTGTATAAAGAAGAAACTGTGTATCTTTGCAACGGGACAGACAGACATTGAAGGTGGACTGGCAGCAAGGCTTAAAAATGTGCCTCTATATTCTGTCTGCCTTCACCCCAAGTTTCAAGTAGGTCAGCTGTGCACGGCACTGATTGGCTGGCCCCCTTGATATCCCAAAGAAAACTCCCTTTCCTTAAGCTGCAGAACAGTTTTGTACTTAAAAAAATGTCAATTCTAATTAATAAAGAAGGGGGGGGGAACATGGATATATGCATAAAAATTGACTTGAATATTGACTTGTCTTTTCTAAGGTACTTTTAACCAGGAAAACCTAACTCTGTAAAAAGTTGCTTTAGTCAGGTCAATTGGACCCCAGTTATTAGATTCCCTTTGGTCGCTCCCAACAAGTCCAAGTTTATATTACAACTACCTTTTATCATCATGCTTCTCCCTCATCATGAATCCTGGGAATTGTAGTTCTGTGAAATGTAAACAATTCTAGCTATTCCTAATCGAAAATTCTCAGTACCTACACAAAATGACAATTCCTTCTTTGAAAGGATTGTTTGAAGTCAGCCATGCCGGGTTTAATGGGAGCATTGGTCCACCAAAGGTACTCTCAACAACAGCTAGAAGCAGAGATGACAAAACACATCCCAAAAATCTATCAACTTGAGCCAACCTGAAGAAATACGTCTTGTGGTGACAACAGAAGCAGTGTAGAGAGTCCTGGGACAGAGAGCTCCACACCCTGGGTGCTTCCACAGAGAAGGCTCTCTCCTACGAGGCCACCAGCAGCCATACTTCAAATAGCTGCAGAACATACAAGAGAATTTCACTAGACATATATAAGACATTGCTTCTTTCATGGAACTCAAGGTGATATGCATGATGGGGCCCACAGCTCGTCTCCCATTCAAGCACTGACCCGAGCCAGACCTTCGTAGCTACAGCAAGGTGCCTGCATCATGCATCATCAGACCACAGTTAGGATCAGTCTGTAAAAGTGTTATGAAGACTTGTCAAGTTGATCGGCTGAAGAACTAGCTAGGAGAACCCACAATTAAAGAATGCCGATAGTGTTTCCATTGGAGAATGGAACACAAACCTATGGCTATCTGCAGAGGAAAACCCGATGGAGTAACATGGTGGCAATTCTCTGGAGATGCCACATTTTTCCTGTGGTAGTAACTACCGACATCACAGATGGCCTATGGCATCCAAAAGAACCCTTGAAGCAGCCAGAACCATAAGATCTGCTATGAGAAAGAGAAAATCTGTACATGCAGTGTTGGCCAAGAGTTTCTCAAAATCTTACAAGTCTCCTTCACAGCACTATTGCCTTGGCATTGTGTTTGCTGTTTTCTTTGCCTTGGGTGGTTCTAAGGATTTGGCTACAATCACTATATGAGACTTTAATAAGACAGTTTTTCTCCTGCGACTTAGCTGATCTTTGTTCCCGCAGCCTCCTGGCGATTTTCACAGATGATAGATGATGCTGTAAACGCAGTGTGCAGAAAAGAGCAACCTTCCTACTGCAGACAAATTACTTTCTCGCTTCCATAGGCTGCATGCTTGTTATTTTTTCCCCTCCAACCTCCCTTTACAATCTGTATTGGGGTGAAACGTTACATAATAAGTGATTAAAGATCAATGATGACTAAGAAGGTAAGTGATCAAATATTTCACCGGATAGACACGTTCACATCATTTATCTCACTTTTCTCAGTGAAGAATTTATTCCAGATTCCTCTGCTATTAGGTGAAGGCAAACGTAGTCTCAGATTCAATTAATGATTTCTCCCTATCTTAGCAGCTCATCAGAGTTCAATTTAAGCCAGGGTTTTCAAATCGTATGTCCCAGAACCTATTTGCAATGCTAAGAACCTCCCAAAACTTTAGAAGTGGGCATCCTTCAAGCATGTGCAGAGTGCTTTTTTTTTCCTACCAAATAGTCACTGCAAGTCTTCATACATCTGAGAGTAGGGGAAAAAGGTTTAGGATCAGAGTACAAGGAACGCCCCACTTGCTTCTGCAAGCTAAACTACAAACTAGATTTCCTTATTTGAAAAAAAAAAACTCAGATCAGTCAAGAGCACACTGGACAAACCCTGCCATAAGGTTTTCCTCCATCACAGCACAACAGTTATGTTAGTGTCCAGAATCTGCTTTTGTTAAATGTAGACTTACCATTCGTTTCGGAATTTCCGGGACAGTCCCAGAAACTGGACTTGGTTCCCAGAAAAGCCCCGGAACAATTCTGGGCCGATTGGCAAGCCTCCTCGTTGTCGCCGCCGCCATTACTAAAGAAACCCGACACCGGCATCTTGACTCCTGAAATCTCGCGAAATACAAGATGTCGGTGCCCAAATCTCGTGGGGGCATGAGTTTCTTTAGTAATGGCGGCGGCGAGTGGGTGAGTAGGCCGTTTGCCTGCTCTCTCACTGGTTCGGAGCCAGTGAGACAGCGGGCGAACGAGAGCCTGCCCTGGCCGCGTGAGCCTCCGGGAGACTCCCATGGCCCGGGCAGTCTCTCTTTGGATCACCCGGTCTCTCACCGGTCCCGAGCTGGCAAGACAGCAGGCAAATGAGAGCCTGCTTGCGTGGCTCGGGCAGGCTCTCTCCGGATCAGCAGCACGACTCACAAGGAGCAGCACTGCCGGATCAGCAGCACAAGGAGCAGCAGCACGACGGCGACGATGGGGTAAGTAAATTTAATTAATTATTTAATTGAGAAAATAAATAAATAAATAAATAAAAATCCGGGCGCGCTTTGCGCCCCCTTCATTTTTAAAAATTAAATTGATTTAATTATTTATTTATTTAAAAATAAATTGATTTCTTTTATTTATTTAGTTCGTAGATTAAATAAATAATCTGAACGCGCTTCGCGCTCCCTTCATTTTTGAAAATTAAATTGATTTTTAACTTTTTTATTTTTAATTAATTGTGGGGGTGTCCCAGTTTGAGGGGGGTAATATGGTAAGCCTAGTTAAATGCCATACCTTTTCTTTCAGGCCTATTTCTTTCTGAATAAAAAAAAAGAATAGAGTATCTATTTATTTATTTATCTATCTATAGAAAGGTACAGTAGTATCTATCCAACAGCACAAACCTATGCATGTCTACTCAGACTCATTGTGTCCAATGGGGCTTACTTCTAGGAAAGTGTGTATAGGATTGTAGTCTAAGAGTGCCTTATAAGCCAAAGCAGGATACTATCTATATTAGGAACTAATAAAATATTACAATAAATAAAAGTTTTACCCTACTTTGGCTTATTGTGGTTATTTTTTATTATTTCATTTTTCTAATAATGGATTGACATGACTACCATTTTTTTATCTATTGTTTTATTTAGTTTCACATAGTGTTATGCTATGTAAGCCAAAACCATATTGGCCTGGATGTGAATAGTTTTTTCTTGCTGAGCAGTCTGCAGAAGGGGTGGTGCATGATCATCACGTGAGGAGCCCTGTAAGGAGGGGGCTTGAGCAGTTTGTCTTGCTGTGATCCCAATTCCCACTACTGCCAGCCCAACCATGAAGCCACCTGATGCAGCTTGGCGGATGGCAAGTTGGTGGTGAGTTTGGTGCTCTTCCCCCTGAATCTGCTGCCTCCCTCCAACCCGCCATGGACACTTACAGAATCTTTCTGTGCAGTTGTGTGTCCCCAATGTAGTGTGAATGGGGATGTGGACTGGGGTATTAATCCAATGATAGGACTGAAAGAGAACTAGAAGATGGCATCTCAGGGTCACAACACTGGTGCCAGGTTCCTACCTCCTGTTGGAAACGTCTACCCCTGCCACCAGTTCTGAGGGTTATAGGGTTGGCCCAGCTGCCTGGGCCTTTTGACAGACATGGACCTGTAGTCAGTTTCCCACCTGGCTGATCCCTATTATTAAATTGACAGAAGGGCGATTCAGATGAACCACATCCCATGCAATTACTACGAAGAGTGAAATGGCACAGTACTAGGGGGAGTGGGATGGGTGCACCCCAGCCCTAATTGCATATGGGAAGGGCCAATTCAGATTTACTGGTATAATAATCCAAGTTGGCCCCTAGTATATTATGTGCTGCCCTGGGCTTGAAAGCCTGCTAATGAATCCCTCTTACACAATAGCTAGGAGGAGTCTCAGCCTTTTACCGCTAGTTGGAAAAAGTCTGTCATTTCTTACTGCAGAGAAAGTGAGATGCAAGAAAAATGCGATGAGTTTATCTGCAGAACAAACTAACTGGATCACTACTACTTGTTTATTGCCCAATATGTCCAAAATATCCAGTCTAAAAATGTATACATTTTACCAGTACTGTCGATGCTTCATTCTTGTGTATGGCAGGAATCTGAAAATTGATCTTCATTATTTTGCAGAGCTAAAGGGTGCTATGACTTCACCACTATCCCAGGTTGAGCTGCCAATATTGTTTGGATCCAGCAAATGTTTGCAGGCAGCTGTTATCAATGTGCCAGGATGTCTGCCACCAGTGTGAATCTCTTGCAAGGCATAATGCAATGATAACAACACCATGTTTAAACCCCTTCCGGGTATATGTCAGCAATAAAATTAAAAAGCTACACAAACAAGCAGTAGCAGGCCATTTTCCAGATGCCTCACATAGTTGAATGTTGCTTAGATTGCAACAGCTCAAAAATCATGTCTCTAAAATTCGGTCTGGGGAGAAAAAAAAAAGAACAGAAAAAGTACATGTTGTTCTACAGCATCACTGACAAACAGTCACAGATCTATTTTTCACTGAAATATTTCCCCTAAAGGCCTGTTCATATGAAAAATTAATAATGCTTTCATGTTATTATATAGCACCTGAAGTTTCATTATTGTATCTGACAGAACGGCAGGTGTTAACAGCTGGAATGAACAAGAGCAGGGGGAGCTGAAAGGAACCAGATGTGGCAGTCACTTGGGCTTGATATTTATTTGAATAGGCCTTCAACTAATGTGTTTAATATTAATGGGGGAATCTCATATCAACTTTTGTTGGCTCCCTAATGCAGGGCATCAAATTATATCCTTCCCAGCTAACTCTTTTTTATTGTGTTTCCTCTCGTAAAAACACACATTCGTTCACCTCTTGGGAAACAGCATTTCTCAGCTAGAAAGCTCCCCGTGTCGTCATTGGCTCAGTCATTGGCTCACGCTATTGCTTACCAAAGTTTGCGTAGAGTAGGGGATGATTCAGTCCCTCCCCTGCACGTGCAGGATGGTGTGTGGGGAGGGAAGGAGTGCAGTGCATACAAGCTGGGTATACCTATCCACATGCAAAAGGGGGCGTGTGATTTGCACCATGCGCACTACTACTGAGAGATACTGTCTCTATGGTTTTCTCTGACGGAAGCATAGAAATCACACAGGGGTTTCCATCTGTGGAACAGGTGTTTTGTGAATGCGACCTACAACACTTGGAAGAAGATTCCATCCTGGATAAGGATTAATATGAATACCAAATGACATAACAGCTTGGTACAAAAATGTTTGCAATACTGACATAGCCATTCTAGTATCTTTTCATGGGCTAGACGATCCAAACCAGAGCCTGCTACAACCATCACACTCCTTGGAATATCTGCACCGCATTGTGCATTCTTTCAGCAGACTGTGCATAGAATCATGGGAAACTCCTGCTTGGCCGTGCCCAGGCAGAGAAAGAAAAAGAGATGCTACGTAACAGAACTGATTCTCAGCATTGGATGGTAATATAGGTGGATCTGGCTCATTTACTTCCCATCTCTAGAACGCAAACAAAGCCAGCAGATGGTTTGCAATAATTCCACTTGTGGGTAAATTCTGGTTGGTTGGTTACTTCCTTGCTTTCCACGGATCTAATTTTGTGCAAAAATTCACATAAAGTGGCTAAACTCTGTATGAGAACCTGACCCAGAATTTATGGGTGAATTTGGGTATGATATCTGGGGGGGGGAGGGGAAAGGAATGTTGCAGGATACAGATCTTTTAGCAAAAGAACACAGTGAGAGGTGATAAGAAAGGTTTCTGCTATTTGGGTAATTTCCATGAGAAAGTCCTGCCCATAAAGGGAAGAATTCTCTAAGACAGATGGTGCTTGCCTTTCAGTATTGCTGCTCAAGTGTGCAATTACCTCTGGTACTGCAGCAATAAAACAGCTTCTTTATAGTAAAGAAAGTAACTGAAATTCTTATTTACAAAATCAATCAAGGCTTATTAAGTCAAAAACAGCCCCTGGTTCTCATGATCCTAAAAATGGCAGCTATTTCACTGATGGTTCAGCCGTCAAATTCAATTATGGACTGCAGCAGCTTCCACTCTAACTACAAGAGTCTTCAGAATATGTTGCTACGGTGATTCTTCCCAACTCAAGAAAGAAGCAACAGAGAGGTCTACAAGCTTGGGAATCCCATGCCTTTTTAGTGCAGTGTTTCACAAACTGTGAGTCGGGACCCACTTGGTGGGTCACGACCTGATTTCTGGTGGGTCCCACGTGATGGAAAAATCAGATAAGTAGTTGCCATAAGCCCTAAGGCTATTCAAAAACCAGATAGCTGCTAACTGCCCTTCAAAGACCTGAGCTCCTGCAGTTTGCAAGATAGCTGCTAACTACTCTGCAAACAGCTGAGCTGCTGCAGTAGATTGAGGTGTGTGTTTTTACAAATAAATAAGCAAAATGTTACTTGTAAATAAATAAATAAATATATTATTTCTTTCTAGATGGAAATTATTTCTTTTCATGGAGGAAAAGACCATCACAGGTTACAAGCCATAAGCAACCTCCTGGTTTTAGAAGTAGATTTTCTCTGTGGCAGGTGCAAGGGAGTGACAACAAGAAACAGGTTATCTTGTTGACTGTGTGCTCTCGGAGGCATCTGGTGGGGCCACTGCGAGATACAGGAAGCTGGACTAGATGGGCCTTTGGCCTGATCCAGCAAGGCCGTTCTTATGTTAGATCACTTTTTTAAAGTCTCGTAAAGCTAGATGGGTCCCGGCAGGGTGTCATTTTAAAAAGTGGGTCCCGGTGCTAAAAAGTGTGAGAACCACTGTTTTAGTGCATTTTGGGTTTAGTCTCCTGAATTAGTGTTGCCATCATCGTCACTAACCCTGCTCCTGTGCTTGGAAGCAGATTAAGAGGAGGAGCAGCACATCCATAAGTTGAGCAGGTGAAGCAACGTATTTCCAATGGTTGATTTTGGATATCTGGAAGAGTTTACTTGCTATTGTAGGGTTGCAGTTTTTCAATCAATGGTTTGGAAAGAGAGTCCTTCTTCCACATCATGAAGAAAAGCACCGTTGGAACCTGCCAATTGTTGTTCATTAAGCTACTGGTAAAGCTACAGGAGTAGACCAGGTCAGCTTGTTGCTGGGTTTTTTTCCTTCTTCATCTTAATTGGGTGGCAAACATGTTTGCAATTAGTGTTAATTTGTTGAGTGTGAATGTCAATGATGTCCCTGTTTTGGAAGTTGATAGAGCCTGAGCAGAGGGAGCATTGCCTTTCAGCTGAAGCTGTTTTTGACTAGTGTGAATAATGCACAGCAAAATTACAACCTGGATTGGAACCACAGCAGCTGATGGTTACACCCCCCACCCACCCCCGGGCATGCTGTTTGCAAACAAACAAAACAAAGAAGAAAATACTGGGCCAACACAAAAATCTGTAAGGAAAGTATACCCAGGCTTAAAACTTTGGTCCTTTTTTTGGCAATTGTAAACACAGTAATCTCACTTCAGCTAAGCATATATATCTTGATAACTTGTTCTTAAACTGTCTTGAGAAGCTTTTGACAGTACAGGACTTTGAGTTAGGAAATATTTTTATATACAATACATTTTTCAGTCCCAAAGTAAGTTATCCATTTGGATCACACAAGGTATCGTTCATATATCAGGGAAGGAGCCGGAGGGCCACAGGCTAACAGAGTAGCACCTAGTGTGGATAGTACTCATGATGCATGCACCCCTTTCCTGCTTTCCACTTTCCCTTTTTACTTGGTCAGCAGCTGAATGGGGCCAATGGCTCATAGATCTACCTGCTGCAGCCACAATCCCAAACTAAGGAGATGAGGGGCATCTGGGAAAAACCACCTGTTCCAGGAGAACACAGAATGTCATGCATGCACCCCCCCCCCACGAATTTACCACCCACCGCTCTCTCTCTCTCTCTCTCCCCCCTCCCTCCCACCCACCGCTCTCTTTCAAGCTATGATGGGGATAAGCAACCTCCTGGTTGTAGGAGTAGGTTTTCTTTGTGCCAGGTGCAAGGGAGTGGCGACAGGATACAGGTATCTTGTTGTCTTGTGCTCCCTGAGGCATCTGGTGGGGCCACTGTGTGATACAGGAAGCTGGACTAGATGGGCCTTTGGTCTGATCCAGCAGGGCTCTTCTTATGTTCTTATTAATAGGAATATCCTGGCAAAAGACAACACTACATCCATTGTTAAAACAAGGAAATTCTGTCTTAACTGCAACTGCCTTCAAAAGGCAGCAGAGCAGTCAGCCTCTCTTAAGAGTGACAGCCCCGATGCCTTTGAAGGGAAGCAAAATGAACTTTTAACTTTTGTTTCCCTGACCTCACTTAAGTTGGAGGAACTGGACTTTCAAAAAAAGGTCCAGTCATACCAAAACCATGACGACGGGCAGCCCAATCCTATCCTACGCTACGTGATCCCTGAGGCATCTGGTGGGGCTACTGTGAGATACAGGAAGCTGGACTAGATGGGCCTTTGGCCTAATCCAGCAGAGCTCTTATGATGTTCAGCTATGCCGGTGCCAGCAACGCTGGATCCTGAGCAGAGTAGGCAGGGTTCGAGATCTCCTCGAGGTAAGAAACTTTTGTTCCCTTACCCCAGATGAAGCCCCAGCCTCCCAAAAGGGTATCCTTGGATCCATGTCATCTATTGAGCTGGTGTAAGTCCAGGAGGCCAGTGTTAAGAGAAACAGACCTGGGAGGATAGGATATGGTATGCACTGCTGCTGCCAATCCTGCCCCTCCTGGGTCCGATCCACCCACTCTCCTGCTCTGAAACACTCCTGGAACGTCCTCCCCGCACCCCTATGCCATGCAGCCCAGCCACAGCTTACCTGGGTCGCACACTGTCCGGATACGGCCTACAGGGGCTGTCTGGGGCAACTGCTTTATGGCAGCTTTTACGACCGTCCTGGGCCAGCACAGAGGTCCTATGCCAGCCTAGCGGCCGGATAGGATTGTGCCGTAAGTGCAATTGCCAACATGTACGTAATACTTATGGTAACACTGCTTACTTTACCGGTTTTCTTACAGTGCTCTTCATCCTGTATTCACTGCATCAACAGGAGCCGTGCATTCTGGCCAATCAGCATCAATGTCCGTCCTTATCATTAATGGTGTTTCCTATGGTGCCGTTTCAGACAGTGCCTGGATTTTCAGGGCTGTATCCTCTGCTTTATTGGAGATGTTACTGTATTAATAGGCTTGTTTTCTGTACCATGTTTACAGGTGTTTTGTAATCGTCGTGCTGGCTCCACAGCCAACTGTCTATTTGATATTTGAAACAGAACTGCCATGATAGGATTATAAATTGTTACCACTTTGAAAAATGGAAAGGAAACCTGTCCAACAAGGCTGTAATTATGTTTAATACACATTCTGTTTTTAACAGCAATTTGAAGAAGTCAACATCATCAGCCTTTACAATTCACAACTAGTGAAGGGTTTATAGTGCTTATAAAGTTGTATCTAAAATATACCTTATTCATTCTCTATAGAACATTTTGAAGACAGTCTAATATTATAATTACACATTATACAGTAGCTGCCTCTTCCCACCACTGTAATTAAGGCATTCCCATTATGAACCTCTCCCTCTCAAGATTCCAGTACTGGCTGGTAGATACATACAATCTTCACAAGCTATTTTAAATGAGAAACTGCTTAACAGAAACAGAGCAGTCCACCAGAACAGCTTCAGGTCGACAGGTCGACTTTGCATTGGTATTCTAATAAGCAGGGTTTTCAAACTGACCATGTGTTACCAGTGAAAGCACAGCAAATAGAGTTCACAAGGATGCTTGGAGAATGGTTTAATTAACAAAATGTGGCATTGCAGCCCTTTACGTTACTATGCAAAGGCCCACATGCATCTTCATATGTTTAACAGCTCATCTGTACTGTCTTGGATTTCTTCTGCAACACGAACGAGGTCCTTCTTCACAGTTGGGTGAAAAGACCACGTGACATGAGAACAAGACAGACTTGAACAAGCAACCATTGAGCCCATAGTTCAGTCCCCCAAAGGGTAGTGAATCGCTTACAAAGGAAACGCCTAGCCTTTCTGTTAATACAGCCATGGGTAACTATCATTGTAGCTCACACACACACCCTTTTTATTTTAATTTATTCCATTCACATTTTAGCAAACTACACAAACCAGAGTCCTAGTCCATCTAGGGCAGCTTACCCCCTTGAGCACTGCGCCCTAGACTGGAAACAAAGCAGAAAATCATCTCCCTTCAGTAACTACATGCCCTTGCTCTTTGTTGATTCATTCCAAACCAGACCAATAAATGGGCAAGGAGTACACAAAGGGTAGTCAGAAAATGGTAAAAGTTAGATTGCTCTAGTGCAGCTCCCTTAATCTGCTTCAAATCCACAGCGGCACTCTGGCTTAATCACCCAGATTCAAGTCTTCAAGATATTCTCATGTCAAAAATTTAACAAGCTCAAAAGAACACTTCAAAACATGTGTCAATCCAATCAATATTCATGAACATCATCACAGATACAGTTGTGAACTACATTGGGCTGGGGCCAGAAGACTGAGTTCTTTGATAGTTTAATTTTGAAGCATTTGAACGTTTGTACCAGTTAAGGCTATTTTTGTAAGTGCTATGCATTTCATGGGAGGGGAGGGGGCACATAAGAAGCAGCACTAATACTCATGGGCTTTCTAACTATTAAGTCCAGCAATATTACAACCATGTTGGAGATGTTGCAGTGTAGCGACGCGAAGCGGCACCTGATCATGGAAAGATGAAGCTACTGATATTTTGCATATTTGCTTTCTGAATTACAAAAAAGTCTTTGATTGCACAGTTTCCTTCCAATAACTTTTTTTTTGTTCCAGACTTCCATTGCATATTCTTCATATATGTTAATGTACAAGCCTCAAAAAATGCTGCTTACTGTACCTGTTCCTCATTTTTAATAAACAAAAGCATTATTAAGAAAATACAAACATTATCTAAACAAATCTGCTCTTTGGACCAACTTCAGTCTTTTCACATGACTGTAGCATATGCTTTAAAACCTTTCACAAGTATTTCTTTGAAGAAAGCAGTAGCAGCTCACTTAGCCAAAATTAACACGATCACAGATGTAATGAAATTGGTCAACTTTAGAACAAATTCAAATTATGCTTCCATTAATAGCACACACCTCTGGGCTTACCACCAGTAAGGCATTATACTCCCTTAACACCAAGTCGTCTAAGAGCCCATGGCATAATCTGGTTTTCTAATATTCTGTTTGACCACTGGCAATCTGCACAGGGATCCTCTCCTTTTCAACTTCCAGTGTAACATATGGCAATTCCACAAGAACGCTCCCAACTTTCATTTCTGCGTACAAGAAGCTCACAGTAGATTGTACCTTCTGTCATCAGAATGCATCATGCAAGCATCCAAGCTTATGGGTCAAGAATAAGCTTGCAACAAGTAGACCGAGGGATATCTCAGTCCCTTAAAGAAGCTTGGGTTTTCCTATTACTGTACTAGACTGAAGCGGTCATATGCAAAATGACTTATTTCTAAAATAGTCTCAGTAATATCACTTCAAATGGGCTGTGTTTACACTTACAGTTGTGTTGCAGCTGATGTGGGATGAACTTCCCCACAACAGAATGCACCCATTTACAGAGGGACACCACTCTCAACATAGTGCAGACACAGACACCACGACTTCAGCAGCCAACATAAGCACCTGCACGGCCAACAGTGCAGATCGGCTGTGCATCCAACATACAATTAAGCTATAACACAAAACAGACAGCTCAAGATAGCTGTGCATAAAAGTACCTGATGTGCAGATGACCTGTGAATTTATTTATTTTTTAAACTAGTGCAAACACAGACTTGGATTATCTTTTGGATTTAATTTCCTTATTGCCTTTTCAGACCACCTCTTATGTCACTCTGGCCTAGAATAATAACAGTGACACTGTGAGAACACCAAATCTCTCAAATTGTCCAAAATAGGTAAAGTGGAATGCAGCTAGAAGAGAGAAAACAAGCTTGGTTTGGCACTGGAGCAGAGAAGAAGATGGCATCTGGCAAACCTAGTTCAGAAATTAAAGGCTCCTACCTATACACCAACACCTTGCCCAGTGTTGCATCCTGACACAATTTCACACGGACCACTTCTAAGATGCCAGAATTTTCGAGTGACCTACAGATGCAGCAATCACAGATTGCAGTAAACTGTGCTGTTTGCAGATAGATGAGGTCAGGAGTGAAAACAGAAGAGGGAAACAGCTGCTTGGCACTTTTATTGTTAAGTGCTCCTTAGTGTGTGCTCTTCCCACAATCCGTCATTGGTTCTTTTGTGAGAAACGTACGTGTTGCTGTCTTCAGTCCTGATGAGACTTTTCTGCAATAACCTTGCATTCATACTATGAAATAAAAAAACACAGAAATTTAGTGCATCTTTGAAATGGTAAGGGCACGTAAAACACAATTCTAACCAAGAAAGAATATTGCAAATGGATGGGCCTAACGGATCAGCTTCGACTCTTCAGAAGGCCCAGATCTCCTTATTCATAGGATTTGCACGAGTCTTGGTTACATGGTAGGCAATCTGTACACCACCAGTACAAGGGAACAGTCACTCTATCTCGGGTTTTCAGAGACAGATTAGAGCGTTCCTAGGCTGTGTTCACATGAACAAGGGCAAATCATGCAAAGTACTTCCATGCAAACAAAAGTGAATCCTGAGTGAACAAATTGGAACAAAGTGAGGCATCTCTCAGAAAAGTTATTCTTCGTGTCTATTTGCTCAGGTAAGAAAGTCACCAAGTCATCACTGCAACAACCCATCTAGGTTCAGCAACTTACTAAGTGCTGGTATGGTGGCTGAAAGACTGAGCTACGAATCGGATTGAATCTTCCCTGTGGCGTGAGCTCATTGAATTGCCTTGTTCAGTGAGGAAAGCCACTCCCTCACATCCCCACACACTCAGCTTGAAATATGCCCTATTTTACAGGGTGATTGTAAAGATTATGCATGTTTGTGAAGCATCTCTAGCAGTGTTTAGCCAGAGTTGGTTTAATGTTGGGTACATTGATGGTCTTTGAGAAACTCTAGCGTGCCACATAACACTGTCTGGAACTGCTACTCAAGAGATTATTCACGATTTGGCTACTGGCTTCATACATGGAGATTTTTATTACATGACACATTACAGAAAGAGTGCAACACACTGAAGAACACAATTAGATAAAAACAGAGCCATGTAATAAAGAGCATCAATATGCTGACCTGCTGCTGCAGCACTACTTGCAATGCAATTATCTAGATGTGGCCTGAGAAGGAATAGCTGTGCATATGACAGCCACATGTGCAACAAGTAATTCTAGTACTGTAACTCACCATTGCCAGCTGCCTGCCAATGTTCCCCATAGTTATTCCACCAGCAAAAAATATACAGGGTAACCAGGAACGCACATAAAGGAAGTCAGGAGACGTGTATCTACAAAGAGATAAAAGTCACTTTATTTGCTAGGCTGTTCATGCAGAAGCCCCATTCAGTTGCAGCACAAAACCATGGTTTAACAGTATGTGGACAAGCCCAAAGGAGCCATGGCTTGTGCGCCCCCCCTTCCCATGCCCTCCTCTCTCATATGCAAAGAAAGAAGAGTGACAGCTTTTCCACATTGTGTACAAACTTGAATGCTTTAGTTTTCATTCTCCTTTTCTCAAGGGTGGGTGGGTGGGGAGAGAGAGAGAGAGAGAGATGACAGCATATACAACTCATTAAGGTTCATTCATACAGTGCTATATACCATGTTTTAGTGTTCTAGCTCAACCAGACCATTGCGTGTCTGGCATCTTGACCCTAGGGACTGGCTCAAACCACAACAGCACCATGCCAATGCAGTTGAACAACCACCCTAGCCCTAGGAAATGGGATATAGGCAACTATCTCCGACCTACTTCTCTGTGCACTGCAGGGTTAAAGAGGTAATCCTTCTCATTATGAAGCACTGTGCCAAAGCGACTGGATGGAGATGGAAACCACCAGCAGAGTAACAACAACTGATGGCAGTTGCTGCACTGGGATCAGTAAGGTGCCTTAATCAGGTCACATGAACTATTACTCTTCCTTATTTATCATTTTAAACTTACCAGAGAAGCATCAGTCTGAGGTGTGACAGATGAGGCCACGCAAACCCAATCTGGGTTGCAATCTTACACACAGTTACACTTAAGTCAATGGGAACACTGCATGCTTAGCTGCTGGTGGAAAGCAGTCAAGCAGGTTTTTTTGTTTGTTTGTTTACCCTGCAAATCCATCAGATGCTGCCTGTAATAGTCTTAGCATTAATGTAATTTTACAATGCAGAAAATACTTACTGATACACTCCATTATAGACCAGAAGCTGAGTCACCAACGTGGCCACAAATGCAATTCCTATACCCAGACCAAAGCCACTTCGAGATCTATCAAATGTCCACCACAGCCCAATTGATAGCGCTGCAAGTGTGAGAGACAACTGGATGTTGTTGGCAAAATCCACTTTCTGCGAGCATTGTTAAGAATCAGTTTTAGAAGGTCAGTAAAACATTTGTATTCCATTTTATTTATAACCTGAAATAGGATGCTAGAACAGGATAGCACAACTCCAACACTGATTTATCAGATCTTTGAAATTCGGGGCTAATTCATGTTCCTGGCTGATCACCTACGCATAGCACTATTGGGATGGGACCAGCAGTATGAAGTTTCAAATGATAGTTTACTAAGGATGCAATTACCCAAGGATGGCACTCGTTTTGTAGCGTTGTCTACTTCGGCACACCCATCTTGCTACACCTTTATTTGGCTTCTGCCAATTCATATAAACTTTACTTCAAACACATTTTCAAATTATTTCACTGTAGCTTGCTGTTTCATAGCCAAAATGTTTTGAGTGTTGCTGCATCATTACTGTGCTTATTAAATACTTAAGTTATTTTCAAATTTGATGTACAAACATCATCCTGAATTAACAGCTGAAGAGCAACTTTACTTCTCAATTTACCGTCCTGCCATGTCAGGTATGCTCAAAGCATGAAAATCATAGTGACGTCAGTGGCATATAGCTTTGTTTAACTCTTGACCTCCTGGAAAGTTAAGATAATACTGCCAGCTTCCTTACTGTCGAGAAGGATACAGCACTGGCATGATTTATACCAACGAAGACTGCTACACATCGCATCACACTGGACCATTCCCTTTTAAATTTGTGTGGTTCCCCGAGATGTCTATCCATGCAGGGATACAATAACCCAATTGCAGCTGTAAAAGCAAAACAAAATACAATAGAAACAGTTAGAGATCTGCAAAACCTGTCATTTATAATGGCTTTTCTTTGCACTTATTCACAATGAATTCCACTTGGGCAAAGTCTTCTGAAGCTCTTCCAGAGCTGCTTGGCACCACACCATCATGAACAGTCAAGTGTTGCTTATAAATCCAGGTCCTCTTAACCATCTGTACCTGAAGGTCCTACTGTGCTCCTTTCCTCACTATTACAATTGTCCATTTTAGTCCCTTACTCTTTACTTTCTTTCATCCTCATTTAGAAGCCTAGCTTACTCATATGTGTTTTTGGCAACCACTGAACTCAAGATGCACTCAGTTTGCAACATTGAACACGTGAATAGGTTGTTCAGTAGGATGAATGAATGACTATGACAAGACTCAAACACTAGTACAATATACAGTGTATACAATTTTCCTAGAGGTATATATATATAAAAAAATTAAACCATATCCCTTATGAGTATACAGTGGAGGTGAAGAATAGATTTAGGGCATTAGACCTGGTAGACAGAGTGCCTGAAGAACTATGGACGGAAGTTCGTAACATTGTACAGGAGGCAGCAACGAAAACCATCCCAAAGAAAAAGAAATGCAAGAAAGCAAAGTGGCTGTCAGATGAGGCTTTACAAATAGCTGTGGAAAGAAGGAATGCGAAAAGCAAGGGTGAAAGGGAAAGATATAAACAACTGAATGCAGATTTCCAGAGAACAGCAAGGAGAGATAAGAAGGCCTTCTTAAATGAACAATGCAAGGAAATCGAGGAAAACAACAGAATGGGGAGGACTAGAGATCTCTTCAAGAAAATTGGAGATATCAAGGGAACGTTTTGTGCAAAGATGGGCATGCTAAAGGACAAAAAAGGCAGAGACCTAACAGAAGCAGAAGAGATTAAGAAGAGATGGCAAGAATACACAGAAAAACTATACAAAAAAGATCTTAATGTTCCTGATGACCACGCTGGTGTGGTCACTGACCCAGAGCCGGACATTCTAGAGAGTGAGGTCAAGTGGGCCTTAGGTAGCATTACTAACAACAAAGCTAGTGGAGATAATAATATCCCAGCTGAGCTACTTAAAATCCTAAATAATGATGCTGTGAAAGTGCTGCACTCAATATGCCAACAAATTTGGAAAACTCAGCAGTGGCCAAAGGATTGGAAAAGGTCAGTTTACGTTCCAATTCCAAAGAAGGGCAGTGCCAAAGAGTGTTCAAACTATCGCACAATTGCACTCATTTCACATGCTAGCAAGGTTATGCTCAAAATCCTACAAGCTAGGCTTCAGCAGTACGTGGACCGAGAACTACCGGAAGTACAAGCTGGGTTTCGAAGAGGCAGAGGAACTAGAGATCAAATTGCCAACATGCGCTGGATCATGGAGAAAGCACGAGAGTTCCAAAAAAACACCTACTTCTGCTTCATTGACTACGCAAAAGCCTTTGATTGTGTGGATCACAACAAACTGTGGCAAATTCTTAAAGAGATGGGGGTACCAGACCACCTTACCTGTCTCCTGAGAAACCTGTATGCGGGTCAAGAAGCAACAGTTAGGACCGGCCATGGAACAACCGACTGGTTCAAAATTGGGAAGGGAGTACGGCAAGGCTGTATATTGTCACCCTGCTTATTTAACTTATATGCAGAGTACATTATGAGAAATGCAGGGCTGAATGAATCACAAGCCGGAATCAAGATTGCCGGGAGAAACATCAACAACCTCAAATATGCAGACGATACCACCCTAATGGCAGAAAGTGAAGAAGAACTAAAGAGCCTCTTGATGAGAGTGAAAGAGGAGAGTGCAAAAGTTGGCTTGAAACTCAACATTAATAAAACCAAGATCATGGCATCTGGTCCCATCAATTCCTGGCAAATAGAAGGGGCAGAAATGGAAGCAGTAACAGATTTTACTTTTCTGGGCTCCAAGATCACTGCAGACGGAGACAGCAGCCATGAAATTAAAAGACGCTTACTCCTTGGAAGGAAGCTATGGCAAACTTAGATAGCATAATAAAAAGCAGAGATATCACCATGCCAACAAAAGTTCGTATAGTCAGGGCGATGGTGTTCCCAGTAGCAATGTATGGTTGCGAGAGTTGGACCATAAGGAAGGCTGAGCACCGAAGAATAGATGCTTTCGAACTGTGGTGCTGGAGAAGACTCCTGAGAGTCCCTTGGACTGCTAGGAGATCCTAAATGAAATCAACCCTGACTGTTCCCTGGAAGGACAGGTACTAAGGCTGAAACTAAAATATTTTGGCCACCTAATGCGAAGAGAGGACTCTCTGGAGAAGACTCTGATGCTGGGAAAAATTGAAGGCAAAAGGAGAAGGGGAAGGCCAAGGATGAGATGGTTAGACAGCATCACCGATGCAACGAACATGAAAATGAGCGAACTCAGGAAGATAGTGGAGGATAGGAAGGCCTGGCGGGACATGGTTTATGGGATCACGAAGGGTCGGACACGACTTAACGACTGAACAACAACATATAAAAAAATACCATGGCAGCATCATTTTCAGAGTCCAAGAAAACTACTTTTGGAACAAGCTTAAATTTGATCCAAAAACTATGCACAAAATATCCAAAAATATAAAAATTATTATTATTATTTATAGTTATTTGATTTTCTTTGTGAACTTTTTTGTTGAAAAGTGGTATATAAAAATTATTATTGTAACATAGCAATTAGTGGCATTTAAAACTTATCGTGACATGGAGTTTTCCCTTGATGAAAAGATAACAAATGTGACTCAGAAACACAAAGAACCCATCTGCTCATAGCAATTCACCACAAACAAGACATTAAGTGCACCATGCTTCTCACTTACAGAAGAACAAACACCACTTAGGACATATGCACATTTCCCTATTACATACAATCAATTTTTAAAGAGGAAGTTGGACCACAGCAAGGAAATTGTGTACATTACTGATGACTGATTAATCCAGTGGAGTCAAGTCCAATCAGCTTGCTTTCTAGTTCATGTCAAGGCTTGCTCTGCATGGGATCAAAACAATCCATCCGTTTTATGGGGCACGTTTCTGTGCTTTGTTAAACTGTGCGTCTTAAAGCCAGAATGAGTCCAAACTTTTGATGTTTGCAACAACAAATCTGCAGGCATGATGACAAATGGCAATGTCTGGGGAAAAAAGGGTCCCGAGATTTTTCTTCTCAGCAAATCAAGCTGCTGTCCAAACAGAATCTGGACCATTATACCTACCAAGTGTGTTCTTCTAAACCAATGGTTAAAGAAGCTGGGAGTGGGAGATATGGCAGAGTAGCACCAATTCAGTCTACTGAGGGCACAGCATCTCCATGGGAGGGAGCCCCACAGACACAACAGCTCCCCCTTCCATCCGGAACACACACACACACACACACACGCTCTCAGCACATCAGGCACTAGGTGGAGTATGAGTTCTGTGTGCACCTCCCATATCAGTGTCCAGTTCATGCTCCTTGACCAATCAGAAGCTGAGAGGAACACACAAACCTCACGTTCCCCCTTAAGATCCTGAAATGGTTCTATGCAAGAACACTTTCGGGCAGGGGAGACAGTAAGGAGTAACAGGGCTCTGGGAATCTGCACATAGAGGACTGGATCCAGCCCACGACATTTTCCTAATGTTCATCTAGCATAATTGTTCTGACATACCTGATGCTGTTCCACAGCCAAGTGGCACCCACCAAGCTGACGAGAAGATACTTGTAATCACATCAGGTGGAAACAAGGTGATGTTTCTCTGAATCTGTAGCAAGTTTAATACTAATGCAAGAAAGACGCCAATTAAGAACAGAACTATCCCACGGATCACAAAGTTCAGATTGCGGCTGGTTACTGAAGAAATGTATGGGCCACACTTCTTTGGTATAGATGGTTGCGTGTCATCGTCTGCCATGGCCTCGCTTACTTCCAGTAACATTCAACACAGAGATTTGGGAGGAGGTTCCTCCAGGGAGGAGGAACAACCAGTTTAATGCAATACTGTCTCTTTTAATTCAGGATGTACTCCAAATCCTATTCAAAACAAACAGAACACACATTGAAATTGTGAGGTTTTTTTAAGATACATAGAGAGAAGACAGACTTTTTTTACTCAGAGAAATTCTACTGAACAAATTATTTAGCTTTCAATCTTTGTGTATCCTCTAGCAATACCTACTATACAGGCAACTGGACTCAAAGCCAGGCCCTAGTGCAATTGAACCCACAAGGTTCAACCACAAGGACTCAACCACAAGGACTCACCCTCGGCTGCCCTTTTCCAAATACATGCAAAAAAGGATTGAATAGCAAAAGATCCATCTTTGGCAGAGTTCTTCATTTATCATTATTATAACATGTATATACTCCTTTTCAACAAAAACATTCACAAAGTGGTTTAGATAAAATAAAAATTTAAACTTGTTTCCTTTCCTCGAGGGCTCACAATCAAACAGCGACTAGGAAAGACGCCATGCTGGACTGAACCGAGGCAGTTTCTCTCCCTCGGCTAAATATAGGAGGACCTCTGCTTTAAAAGCTGCCTCTTAGCCCAATTAACAATGGCCAGTCAGCTAATAGAGGCATTTGTTTGTATCATCCTGACCGCATAATGACAGAATCCTACTAAAGTCTCTGCTATTGTTCAAAGTGGGGAGTAGAGCCTTAAAGAACATTTTCCCTATGTTTGTCAACATGAGACATATCAGCAAGCAGAGGTCTTCACCCATTGGTTAATGAAATCTAAAATGTAGTTGTATTTCTAAAAAGTCGGTGACTAGAAACTTACTGCCAACAGCCTTGTAAGCCATTTAAACACTCTCAGATTCTCACCATTTGATACCAAATTAGATACCATTAAGATAGGATAAGTCAGTATTTGCTTAACACCACACCAAGTCTTTAGTTCTGATGCTTATAATGCCTTGGTTTCACTTATTGTAACAAGTAAGATTCTAGCCCTCAGATTATTTGTTTTCTTATCTTATTTTATTTAATTGTTTAAAAACTTCAGAAACTAGGAGACAAATGAAATGTCTGTAATGAAATCATTTTAACATTTGATACAAGGAATACTAGGACTTTGTCTCTATTGCCATAAGATGCAATTTGTCACCGAGCACATATTTCCCAAAGCTAGGCATTGGCTCCTGAAAATAAAATATCACACAGACACAGAGCCAAAAACTCAGGGATAATGTGGAGTCACTGAGGTAGAGCAGCTTGTTTTACTATCGATAGCTCAGCATAGGCTACATTACAGTAAGTACATAAATTGTACAAACTAGCTCTGGCACCTCTTAGGAACACGACATATTCATGAGAGCCATTTGTACTTGAGAAAAAGTATTAGAGACTGTATAAATAAGTTCTACAAACTAGCTTGATTTGAACACAAGAGGAACTGAGGCAGAGGAACTGAAGGAACACCACTATGGCAGTGAGAGGCATAAGAACATAAGACAAGCCATGCTGGATCAGGCCAAAGGCCCACACGGTCCAGCATCCTGTTTCCCACAATGGCCCACCAGCTGCCTCTGGGAAGCTCACAAGCAGGACAGAAAAGCATATTCTCTTCCACCATAGCATTACTGCTACAGGTATTCAGAGGTATAGCACCACTGAGCCTGGAAGTAGCACATAGTCATCATGACTAGTAGCCGCTAACAGACCTGTCCTTCATGAATTTGTCCAATCATCCAAGCAAGTGGTCATCACCACATCTTGAGGCAATGATTTTTACAGATTGATTATGTGCTCTGTGAAGTACCCCCTTCCTTTTGTCCACCTTCAATCTCACACCAATCTTTCCATCATCAATGTCAACAAACCTACCGGTGAACTGTAGAGAAAGTGCAAGTTGGGGAACTACTTCAGGAAGTCTGTACAGAAAGGCAATTTAGATGGTCACCAAAAGCATGAACTATTGCGACAAGGTCAGCCAGGGCCATACAAAGGCATAGCATGCATAAGTTACTGCTGGGGAAAAAAACACAACCTTAAGAAATACTTAATCCAGATCACATGAGTGGGCGAAAAACACTTCCCCTACAAACTAAACTATACTATACACCAAGTAGTTATTTCCTTGAACTTTCCTTCCTCAATCCTCACCAGCTCTCCCTACACAACCTCTGGATCTGAATGGCATCATTCCCTTCCCAGACACCTCTTTTTCCAACCGTCAATCAAAACTCTTGTTCTACATGGATTCAGTGTCACATTCATGTATAACAAGTATTCTGACAGACAGCTTAGTCACCTGGAACGTTAAAGGGGGAAAAAACTCTATAACGTTGTTTTGTACATTCTGAAGCTGCCAACCGTTTGCATCTTTTGATAGCTCTTATTCATGAGCAAGTGGAAGAGATGTAGCAGCAAGAGACTGCTTGTTTCCCTTACACCATTTCTTGTTCAGCAGATGCTCGATGTACATTGAACTGTTTGCAGCTGTGGAGGACTGCTGACCTGTGGCTTCTGCACCCAACAGAACTGCTAAATGGGCACAGTGACAAAACAAAAACCAACACTTGCCCGTGTTAAAAGGAAAATCACAGAAGCCTTCCATCCACATCCATAAGTCATTGAATTATACTAGTGAATCTCTGCACAACTTCTCTGGGCTTTTTGGAACACCTGTGCACCAGGTATGTGGGAGCTCACAGGTGCGACGTGCGCCTCCATGTATATCTAGTGTGCAGAAATAATATACCAACTGTCAACATGGCTTCTATGGCTTTGAAAGCAAAGCTGCTCTGCCAGTCACAAAAATATTACTAGGACGACTCCGGAGAGTTTATGGGCAACTGCACAGGATGGCCTGAGAAGGGACAGAGGGGGAGGAAAAAAAAAAGAGACTGAGAGAAGGGAACACGGAAAGAAAAATACAGAAAATAAGATGGGATAAGAAGCTTTCAGAAGGCTTAGGAGTTCAAAACAGGTTCAGATATTGTATAGCCAGGCTGATGCTTACCCAACCAACTGTTGCTGCTAGAGTTTCTTTCGAGAACAAAAAACAGGTGCTGGAGTTAAGCTCATAAACTTTATAAAAACTACCAAAAATGTTTTTTGCTATATAAGACACACCTGGCTGTGGAACTAAAAGCACCATACACATCAACTTTTGTTTTCTGGAGGCTTGGGAACTTTATACTGGCTCCAAAGGCGAAGCTGGGTGGCTATTGCCTTTCCTGCCCTATTTGCGAGTTCCTGAAGGCATTTGGCTGGCCACTGTGGAAGCAGGATGTTAGGATATGTGCACCTTGATCGGACCCAGGAAGGCAGTTCTTAAGCTACCCTTCCACAAAGCGCTCTTGACACGCTTCCAAGCACTACAATTTACACAGAGAAGGGCTGCCTCACTTCCTGTTCTTCCACAGAAGGTGGGGCACCAGCAATGCAATTTTCAGATTTAGAAGTGTGTGCATGAAAGAAGAGCATACCTTTCTCTAGTGACTGCACATTCTGTTCTTCCAGTTTAACATTTTTGTCCTGTAAGTGTATGAACATCTACATAACATGGTGTGCCTTAATAAAACCAGTTTTAAAATATTAAAAAAAAAATCCTTTCAAATCTCCATAGTACCATCACACAACCATAGTAAACACAGCAGCACTTGGCTAATACACACTTCTTTTACGTACAGACGTTTCTTTATAGTGTGCAATACTATACAGCTGCTTAACCTTAAATTAACTAGGCAGTGCAAAGTTATCATTTCCTCCACCACCCCAATTCTGAAGAGCCATACCTGGCCTTCAGCCTCCTTGGAGGGGATACGGTGTGCCTATAAGACCACTCGCAGGGGTAGGGGAATCTGATGTCCTGAATGATGACATTCTCCTGAAGTTTCTCTTATCAGGAAAATGTATTCCCAGCAGACAGGCTGCTAATCCAAGCCTGTCTGAAAAGTGAGCTCTGAGATAAGAATCTGATGCAGTTGTATTTATTTCAGCTTCTATTCTCTCGTTAGAAAAGGAAGGACTCTCTGGAAGTGACACATGTTGATATCAGTCTGTGGCCCACTATAATTAGGATCCATCTGGAAATACCACAGACATGTCAGCACCACAGACATGTCCGCGGAAGATGTGACATAAATTGCACTACATCACCAAATCTCAAAAATCTAGCATGCCGTAATCCCAGCATTCTAATGATATCAAATCCAAAGACTCTTCTTCAGAAAAAAAGCTGCGTCACATGACCACCAACACACCCACAACAGCTGTAAATTTCCAGAGAGCCAAGCCAACGCGACTGGACCATCGTTCACCCACGTGATCTGTTCTCGTATAAAGCAGGGTGTGCGTCTTTGACGATGAGAGGCGTGCATTCAAGAGAAGACTGAAAACTCTTTCATCCTGACTCAAGCCTCACGCAGGTGGTTGCTCTGGCCGCTTTTCCCCTTCCAGACTACAACACTGGAGTGTTTGGTTCTAGAGTGAGCCAGAAACAATGGACTGAGGGGAAAACAACACACCTAACAAAGTTTGCTTTGTTTGATCAGTGCCCCTGAAAAAAAGTATCAACTCAAAACTAGCTGGGCCTAACACATGTCTATAGCACCTGTTAGGACATTACCCTTTCATAACCTAATCCTTGCTATCACTGGAATGAAGATACGTCTTACCTGAGAAAGAGGGAGGCACTGCATGACCATTTATCCACAATTTGAGAGCTGCTGCCCCATCTTAATTTGGTGGGTTGGGACTAGGTGTGGATGAGCAGCGATTCTAGGTTCTGACTATTTCGATGTATAATAATCTTAACCATGTGCAATCGTTAGGCTTACAGTTACTTACATATTTACAGAGTTAACATTGCTTTAAATAAGCTATTTATTTTATAAGTTCTGTTAGCCACCTAGGGTTTACCTTATGGAAAGACAATTTAAATATGAATACATGGTTGTACCTATCACTTCATTTTTAGTCATCAACAATTAAATATATTTAGATAAAGTCCACCTGAAACCATTATGTGTTGGAGAAATCAGTACTGAAGTTAAGAGCAATACTCATGGCCAACCACCCTCTCTGCCCAATAAATGTACAGCAAGGAAAGCAAAATTCTTTGCTTAATTTAGGCCAATTGCTACGTTTGCAATTTTGCTTGACCAGCAAAGCTGGGACAACAGAGAGCAAGGACAGTGAGATGTACACCATGTACACTTTGCTAAAGAGAGTATTAGTGCATAATTATTTGCGGATCAAGAAGCAACAGTTCGAACCGGCCATGGAACAACTGATTGGTTCAAAATTGGGAAGGGAGTACGGCAAGGCTGTATATTGTCACCCTGCTTATTTAACTTATATGCAGAGTACATTATGAGAAATGCAGGGCTGAATGAATCACAAGCCGGAATCAAGATTGCCGGGAGAAACATCAACAACCTCAAATATGCAGACGATACCACCCTAATGGCAGAAAGTGAAGAAGAACTAAAGAGCCTCTTGATGAGGGTGAAAGAGGAGAGTGCAAAAGCTGGCTTGAAACTCAACATGAATAAAACCAAGATCATGGCATCTGGTCCCATCAATTCCTGGCAAATAGAAGGGGCAGAAATGGAAGCAGTAACAGATTTTACTTTTCTGGGCTCCAAGATCACTGCAGACGGAGACAGCAGCCATGAAATTAAAAGACGCTTACTCCTTGGAAGGAAAGCTATGGCAAACTTAGACAGCATAATAAAAAGCAGAGATATCACCATGCCAACAAAAGTTCGTATAGTCAGGGCGATGGTGTTCCCAGTAGCAATGTATGGTCGCGAGAGTTGGACCATAAGGAAGGCTGAGCGCCGAAGAATAGAAGCTTTTGAACTGTGGTGCTGGAGAAGACTCCTGAGAGTCCCTTGGACTGCTAGGAGATCAAATCAGTCAATCCTAAATGAAATCAACCCTGACTGTTCCCTGGAAGGACAGGTACTAAGGCTGAAACTCAAATATTTTGGCCACCTAATGCGAAGAGAGGACTCTCTGGAGAAGACTCTGATGCTGGGAAAGATTGAAGGCAAAAGGAGAAGGGGAAGGTAAAGGATGAGATGGTTAGACAGCATCACCAATGCAACGAACATGAAAATGAGCGAACTCAGGAAGATAGTGGAGGACAGGAAGGCCTGGCGGGATATGGTTCATGGGATCACGAAGGGTCAGACACGACTTAACGACTGAACAACAACATTCGCTAGTCTAGCAAATGGGCTATTTGTTCAATAAACACAGCTAATTTTCAACAGCACCGATACATCTTCTATGTAGAATATAAATGCAATTCTAAACAGTTAGGACACAATCCTTCACCAGACATGATCCTTCACCATGTACAGCTCTGCATCTCCCAAGGAGATGCCCTTAGATGGTCCAGGGAGCACAAACACACCCCGCACTGCCAGTATTCAGTATACCTGCTGCAGCATCTCATATGAAAACTCAAATAGCTTTGGGTGGTGGGTAGCATGGGGAGGGGAGTTTCTGACAGTTGAAGATATTGGGGGACCTGCTGGACTTTTATCTGACTTTATCCGCTATTTGCTTGTTGGTTTTATATTTTAATCTGTTGTTTTGGGCCACTGTGTTTTTAAGCTTTGTTTTTATGTAAGTTTCATTATATATTGTATTGTATTGTAAACCGCCTTGAGCACCAGGCTTTTAGCCTGGGGACAGGTGGTATAGAAATCTTCTAAACCAGTGTTTATCAAACTGTGGGTCGGGACCTGATTTCTGGTGGGTCCCAGGTGATGGAAAGATCAGATAAGTAATTGCCACAAGTCCAGAGGCTATTCAAAAATCATATAGCTGCTAATTGCCCTTCAAAGAACTGAGCTCCTGCAGTTTGCAAGGTAATGTAAATATAGGGAGATAAATATTTGAGCATCTCGTAAAGCTAGGTGGGTCCCAATAGAGTGTCATCTTAAAAAGTGTGTCACGGTGCTAAAAGGTTTGAGAACCACTGTTCTAAACAAACAAACAGGGTTATCCTATGGCCCACTCCTCTCCAGCGCACTAGCCTAACACATACTTTGTGGGAACATAAGAACATAAGAGCCCCGCTGGATCAGGCCAAAGGCCCATCTAGTCCAGCTTCTTGTATCTTACAGTGGCACCACCAAATGCCACAGGGAGCACACAAGACAACAAGATATCTGTATCCTGTTGCCACTCCCTTGCATGTGGCATTGAGAGATAGCCTATTACTAAAACCAGGAGGTTGCTTATCCCTATCATGGCTTGTTACTTGTGATGGACTTTTCCTCCATAAATCTGTCCAATCCCCTTTAAAGGCATCCAGGCCAGGTACCATCACCACATCCTGAGGCAAGGAGTTCCACAAACTAATTACACGCTGGGTAAAGAAATATTTTCTTCTGTCTGTTTTAATACTCCCTCCACTCAATTTCAGGGGATGTCCCCTAGTTCCAGTATTGTCTCAATCATGTCCCCCCTCAGGTGCCTTTTTTCTAGACTGAAGAGCCCCAAACGCTGTAGCCTTTCCTCATAAGGGAGATGCCCCAGCCCACTAATCATTTTGGTCGCTCTTGTCTGCACCTGGAAGAGGCTGCACGCCAGGGATCCAGACAGGAGCAAGCAGCACTGAACAACCCAGTGTGAAGAGCAGGAACGACTCTCATTACTAGACATATCACAGGCCACCTGCCACAACAGGAGCGCAACCTGCAGAGACTGGGGCAACAGAGAGTGCTCAAGATTATGCGACACACACACCATGACCGCTGAAATTAATTTTTATGCGGGTTGGTTTTTAATGCCTTAATTTTTGTATTAACATTATATTTAAGTTTGCTCAGTAAATCACCTTGGAAAACCCAAGTTTTTAAAGATGTGGCATAAATACCAAAAGAGATCATTCATTCATTTGTTTTATTTAAATAATTTTTACCCCGCCTTTCTCCCAATAAGGGCAATCAAGGCAGCTTACAATTCTTACAAGGATCCTTTCCAAGGGCACAGAACTCAACGTGGATGGCTCAACATGAACTTGGAAGGATTATTCCCAACCATTGTGCCTCAGCTTCCAATTACTAAGCCAGCTTATAAACAACTAAAATTTTTGGCAGGAAGACTCTATTAAAAACAACAAGGAACTATTCCTTGAGTTGGAGCTATTGAATACAAACTAACGCATATACTGTACGTGTGTAGAACTGTTCTGAGAATATACACACAAATTAAAGCATACAATCCATCCTGTTTACAAATAAGCAATATTACCCCTACGTAAGTCACACTACACCCAAAAACCTTCACCTCCTTGTCATAAAGAATGTACATAGCATACATACTGTATGCAGCTTAAACTCACCTAATCTGAAGGGGGTGTATCAGTTGAGCTTCTTCACAGGATCACAGTGATGCAAGAACATCTGAGAGCAATTCCCTTGAACACATAAGCATCCAGTGCCCAGGAAATTGGCTTACCATAATTAAAATTCATACAGCACTTTTAACATCATACTTGTTAGAGAAATATTCCTGACACTGTTCCAAGAGTTTTGTTACCAACGGAATATCAGCATTACTGGGGCAAAGGTTATCCACTGAATATTAACCATTCTTGAGAAATATCATATATGGCATACAGATCACAGCTGAGTGGTACAACCAATAAGGTGAGGGAAAATATCTGTTGTACTGAAACTACACTCTTGTAAAGCAATCTTGTGAAGGTACTGCACTTGAAAAAGGAAGTGCTCAGGGAAAAAACATGATCTGGAAGATGTGGACAGGCAAGCTAAGGATGTATTAAAATACTGATTTTAAAAAATGGAGCATAGTTGCAGCAAGCAAGCTCACTATCTGATAAGACAACAAGTGCCACACTAGATGGAGACACCAGATGTAGGGGTCCACATACCGTATTTGGTGAGGCTTGTTGAAAGCCATTACTTGTGGTCACAACAAATCTATGTGTATGACCAACCAGCTGTTCACAGTGTGATGAGTTTACTATTATCACATCCCCATAACCTTTCAGATATCTGGGGAAGCAAAGCAGTGGTGTAAGTCACCTCAGGGTACTGCCACATGGCCATGAGGCAAATCTTAAAACTAGTCATGCGGTAACCATCTAAGTAACCTGCTAAGTAACCATCCATAGTTACTTAGCAGAGTGTGCTTTGGAACTTTACGCTATAAAAGGATCCTAAAATGATAGACAAACTGAAACCTCCAGGAGTCGTAGGTCTATTTGTCGTAGGTTTATTTGTCGTAGGTGTATATTAAAAAAAAATTGCCAGAGAAGTATTTCTAATGCTGCTGGTTCTTTTTTTTTAAAAAAAAATCCCTTAACCTTAACGTATTCAAAAATGAAAAACCCGTTCTCTCCCCGCCCTTTACTTTTTGAATTCTTCTTCCATTAAATAGATCACACACTATACATACGGTGATACAGACACATTAAAAAGCCCTGTATAAAGAACAAAAGCCCTGTATTAAAGAACATTAAAGAACACATTAAAAAGCCCTGTATAAAGAACATTAGGTGGCAAATGACTTTTTGAAGTGCAATTTTTGGAATATGTACTATCAAAAAGCCACACATTACTAAAAGAAAAGCCTTCTACCTAGAAAATTCAATGGACACCCATGCCATCACCCTAATGTGATCCTCCCTGTGACTTAGCCGTCAACCTGTAGAGGTTCCTTACTTGAAATCAACATACTTTACCTCTGGCAACAGAACAAAGAGCTATTTTATAAGTGGCAGTTCTCACATATTTAGCAGGGGGAGAGCAACAGGCCCTCTTCACTCCAGCACAACATCATTTCCAGTGGCTGTTTGCTTCCATTTCTTTAGCATCCCTTTTTAGACTGCAAGCCCTCTATGACAGGGAACCCTTGTAAGATTTCGTTTACTCTATATTAATATAAACCACTTTGTGAACTTTTTTTTGGGGGGGGGGGGTTTGACAAGCACTACAACAAACAACTGTACTAAAAGCAGCATACAGTACAACAAACTACTCTATGCCTGCGTGTGCCCTACTAGTCATATTCCACCTCCATTCCACACCTGCTGCAAGATGAGCATATCAAGCACCGGCTTGGCTTGCTGGAGCCACATGACTAATTACTGAAAATTGCATGTATAGTTAGAAAAGTGCTAAAGGCAACGGAATAACAAATGACCTTCGACTGACGTCTGTGTCTCGAAGAGGGAAAGAGAAAGAGAAACAAACGCACGCGTTTTAGAAGTCAGTCGCATGATCTAGGAAAGAAACAGGCACAGAGGGAAACAGGACAGCCGCCTATATTAACGCGCGCCCCCCCCTCTTGTCCCGGAGCAGCACCAGATACTAGTACAGCTGCATCACCCAGGTGAGACAGGAGCCGCTTCGCGCCTCTCCCAACGGCGCCCTTCTCCGTGCCTTCTGTCACCCCCGCTGCCCTGGCCCCGTCCGTCCCTGTCCCTCCTTTTGCACCGCATTCCTCCCAGCACCCAGAGAGCCACCCAGACGCCTCCCCACTCACTCTGCCTCCGCCATCTTCTCCCTCCCCTGCCTGGCTGTCTCCGCCTCTCGCGCATCCTCCAACCCGCCAGCAGCCTCTCAATGCAGCTTCCGCCGGGCCGCTAAGGCTGCAGGGAAGTTCGGGGCAGCGACAGTGAAAGTGTCATGATCAGGCGGAGGTTGGACGCTACTCCTCCGCTGTCTTGATTTGTTATGGGCTCGTGATCAACACTTTGTGATCTTTGCCCCTGTTGACTCTGTTGAGCAGAAAGCGGGTGGGAGCGGCGTGCCGTCCCCCTTTTATTAACCTTATGGTGATACGGTGGCAGAAAGACTGTGTGCTTGAGCAAACGTCTCGTTTCAGACCTTCCCTTTAAAACGAAAAATGCGACAAAAGGGACTTCTTCTGGGGGCAGCAAAGAGCGAATTAAAAAATGGAGGAGGGGGAAGAGTTTGTGAAAATATAATTGCGTAGTGCTGAGTTAGGCTGCCATCCTATGCGTGCTTTCCTGGGAGTAAGCCCCGTTCATTCAACACAATGAGCTGTGTACTTCTGATACGGTCGATATGCATGGGATCGCGCTGTCGTTTTTGTATGTCGAAGAATGCATATTTTTTTTTTTTTGTATGCCAGTGGCTGCACAGCATATAAGGAGCTACAATTAGCATTGCTGGTTTTCCAATTCCACATTTTCAGCCCGGTCCTCTGTATGTTTACTTAGAAATAAGTCTGGTGGTGACTTGACTTGTGGGATTCACTTGTGTAACTGAAATGAGTAAAATACCCACAACTCTTACATTTGTAATGAATGACCTGATGCTGATGATGTTTGATGTTCATTGGATGATCTGGGGGCCAACCATTCTCCTATACCACTTCCCTGAGAGTAAGCCTCTTGGAACACAATAGGACATATTTTTGCCATGAAATCTGCGATTTAATAAAAGGGCACTACTAACAACTGTGCTATAATGTAGTACAGAAGAGTACTATAAGAACCATTAAATTCCTCATCATAATAACCATCCTGTAAGTAAGGCTGACAGCACAATAGTACATGTTTACTCAGAAGTAAATCCTAGTGCAGGGGTTCTTAACCTTTGGAGGCCCGGGTACCACCTATCATGGTCCAATTTTCTCAAGTACCCCTGCTAATTAACTGCTAATTAATTGGATTAATCAATTAGGTGATTACTCATTAAATAAAAAGTACTAAAACAATTTTAAATGTGAAAAATGTCTTATTTAACTCTCTCTCTCTCTCTCTCTCTCTGTGTGTGTGTGTGTGTGTGTGTGTGACACACACATATGTACAAAGTACAAAAATAAGCCCAAAACCAAAATCAGAGAGACAGAAGGGCTCCGAAAATAATTACAATTTAAAATCCATGTTAATGAACACTTAATTAGCTGCTGATGGGGCAGATAAGGGGCAGGGCTTGGCGTACCCCCAGCAAGAGGTCCGCGTACCCCTAGGGGTACCCGTACCACAGGTTGAGAACCTTTGTCCTAGTGTATTCAGTGGTGCTTACTCCCAGCTAAGTGGGTACAGGGTTTCTGTCTAACAGCACAGTCTTAGGCATGTCTGCTCAGAAATAACACAGATTTCTTGAGGGAAAACTTTCCCCGTCATTGCACCAGCTTTGCCAGGAAAAACTTTACCTGTTTAAGTTATACTTGCCATGCAGCTATTAATGGGGACAAGGCCTTGCCATGGAGGAGAAAAAAGCCAATCCTAAAATGTAGCTACAAAAGAAAAAGTATTCAAAGTAGGCTAGACAATGTCCTGAAAAGCTTAATTATGTTGTACAGTATTTTAAATTATCAAAATAGGCAGAAACCACCCATGTGGGGTATTATTCATTTACACTTTACAGTCTTTTATCTTGTTCTTCACAGGATTCCCTGATCCTGAGGCAAGCTATCAGCATTCCAACTTCAACGAGATCTATACGCTTAAAGAAATTATTTTTAAAATGTGCAGTGTCAACAGATACCTGCAAATGTGAAGATTGGCAATGTGTGGTTCTGATCTATTTTGAGCTGCTGTTTGTGGATCTTTTGCAGGATAAGAAAGCCTCTTTCCTAAGGTGATGTGAGTCATGACCTTTACTGGAGAAGATAAGCTGTCTGAAACATCAGTCTGCCTTGAGGCTAGGCAGTGTCCAACATGCAATAATTAAATCTCAGAAGCTTAATTCACAAGATATGCAAAATCGGCCAGTAATAGTGGACCAATGCCTATTTATTTATTTATTTATTTATTTACAATATTTTTACCCCGCCTTTCTCCCCGAAGGGACCCAAGGCATGTAACTACAGCAGTGTTGGATCCACTTTCTCCTCATTTTGTAATCCTGTTCAATTCCAGGTACAGGCGTATGAAAGAACCACGTGATCGAGCATAGTTTCCTCCCAGGCAAATGTTGCCTGCCTTCCTGGGTGTTGTTTTTGTGGGAAAGACACACATTCGCCACAAGCAGGGCGTTGACCCTGCCCATGCAGTTCCTTTATTGCACCATGGGGGAAGTGGTCCCTTGTGCCACTCCAAGTATGTGTGACTCTGTCCACAAGCACCATAGCATATGGGGGGTGACAACCTTTTTCTGACTGAAGTCCTTTATCATTAACTGCTATATAATAGGCAGAAACCAACAGGTGCCATTTTTCTTAAAACTTGATGAGTCACTCACTGGGAAACAGCTGTTGACGTTTTGCCCGTCTTACAGACGTTGTCCTTTGTCGAGGGGAGGGAGAAAAATGGCAGCTTTTGTGGGAGTATGGCCAATTGAAAATGTTAACTAAGTTTGTCACCGTTAATAGTCATCACGCAGAGGAACAAGCTGAGTGCAGAAATCCAACAGGCTGAAAGGCCAGGACATTAAGAACAGAGGTGATAGTGGAGTCAGGGAATATGGTCAAATCCAAGATCACAAAAGCAGATACGTAAGTGGGGGAATGGCAAGGCCAGAATCCTCAGAAGGAAAAGCAAAACCTAGATAGCGGTAAAGTGGTGGTAAGTAGCAAGCCCCAATTGCAAATGGGTATTCCTTTGGAGCAGGAGACAGATGTTCCTTGGGTGGTGGAGACAGATCATTGCAATGCAGGCTGTAGCTGAGTAGCTAGGATGTGTGTGTTTTAACCTGAGTTTGAGGTACAGTATATAGAACTGTATACTTTTCTGGGCTCCAAGATCACTGCAGACGGAGACAGCAGCCAGGAAATTAAAAGACGCTTACTCCTTGGAAGGAAAGCTATGGCAAACTTAGACAGCATAATAAAAAGCAGAGATATCACCATGCCAACAAAAGTTCGTATAGTCAGGGCGATGGTGTTCCCAGTAGCAATGTATGGTTGCGAGAGTTGGACCATAAGGAAGGCTGAGCGCCGAAGAATAGATGCTTTCGAACTGTGGTGCTGGAGAAGACTCCTGAGAGTCCCTTGGACTGCTAGGAGATCAAATCAGTCAATCCTAAATGAAATCAACCCTGACTGTTCCCTGGAAGGACAGATACTAAGGCTGAAACTCAAATATTTTGGCCACCTAATGCGAAGAGAGGACTCTCTGGAGAAGACTCTGATGCTGGGAAAAATTGAAGGCAAAAGGAGTAGGGGAAGGCCAAGGATGAGATGGTTAGACAGCATCACCGATGCAACGAACATGAAAATGAGCGAACTCAGGAAGATAGTGGAGGACAGGAAGGCCTGGCGGGATATGGTTCATGGGATCACGAAGGGTCGGACACGACTTAACGACTGAACAACAACAATATAGAACTGATGACATTCTGATCCTTGAAGTGCAGAAAACTGGCTCCCTCACCTTCCTCTACCTGGCGCTTTAAACATAGGAAGAAACGCAGAGCACACTGGGAGCGATCCTGGCACACTTGGCATTTCCTGCTTTGATTAAAGAGTCCAGAAGAGCCAGGTGGGGAGGGGGCAGCAGGGCTATGTGCTGCTATGTGCAGCCCAATAGCTTCAGCTGACCCTGATCCCACCTCTGCCATGAAATCACATGGTGGCCCTAGGAAAGCCACTCCTGCTCAGCCGCAATAGGGGGATAATAGTACTTATATTCCAAGGTTGTGGCAAGGGCAGCACTCTTACGGCATTTAGATACTCAAGATACTGCTTGTGAAACGCTTTGTACGCTCAGAAAGCACTACATAAATGTGAAGTACCATTTATCAAATATAGACTGGGACTTGTCGTTCTTGAGAGAACACTTCAAATAGGGTGGCAGACTTCCTTGCTTCTCTCAAACTATGGCCTTATTCAGAGGTTGCTGTAAGCGTGAAGTCTTTCCGGCCTGTTCTGGAGTGCACCGTCCCCACCATGCTCCAAAGCCATGTCCCCCACACACAAGTACAGCATTTACCTGGGCAAAAGAGTCTGGCTCAGTTGGGAGAGCTGCCGGTGAGGTGAACTTGATAAGTTCGAGACACGCCGCCGGCAAAAAGCTGTGAAAGCCTCCAGGAGGAGAGATGCTTCCAGCTGCGTCAGTCGAGTGTGGGAGGCGCCAGCCAGCAGAATTGGCAGATTGTAAAAAGGATACCACCTGGAAAGTAGCCGTTCATGAAAGATTGGACATTTATATATTGTAAAAAAAAAACAAGGGGAGTTAGGAGAGCCTGCCCATGTACAATGGCGTCGCTCCCGTCAAGTGACGGGAGCGGGCCGCCACAGGGTGATGTGCGCAAAGGGGTGACGCGCGCACCCCCCACGCGGCCCAGCCAGCGCTCCAGGGCCTTCTGAAAGAAGGCCCAATGCGTCAATACGGGTAGTTTTACTTGTTTCGCGCATGTGCAGAGACCAAACCGGTCTGTGCTTGCGCGAAACAAGTAAAACTACCCGTATTGATGCACTGGGCCTTCTTTCACAAGGCCCTGGAGCGCCGGCCGGGCCGGACGCTCCGAGGCCGGCTCCCGGGCCAGCCTCGGAGCGTCCAGAGGCCGACGCGAAGGGGCGGGGGGGCACTCGGGGCAGGGTGCAGCCGGGTTGCCCCCCAAAAAATCACGGCGCGGCCTATGGCCGATAAGTATATTGGGGGGCATAGCCGGGGGCGTCACTAGGGTGACGCGCGCCCCCCACCTTGGGGTGACGCTCGTCCTAGTGACGCCTCTGCCCATGTACACCGCCTTGGATTAAAGTCGGAGGAGAAATCCAATGACCAAGAAAGGCGGTATATAAATACTGTATATTATTATTATTGTTTTGTTATTGTTATTATTATTAGATAAACACTGTGCCCAGGAGAGATCCTTCCCATGATTCGGGATGCCAGACGCCCGGTGATCTTAACAACGGGGAGGATCTCCCCGGGTGCTGACAAATATTGCTCTTGTGGGAGATGGGGCTTTCGGAGCATGGCAATATGGTCTCGCCAGCATATTCCTGACCAATTATCTGTGGAGTCAAGGTTGTGAACAACTGAAGAGGGCTTAAGTGCTCAACTTTCCTGTACAAGCACTCTGTGTATGTGGGTGTGTTGTTTTGTTCTTAAGGTCAGCCTGGGTCTGCTGCTCACCATTCAGAATATACTTACTGTGTTCTAGCACTGCTTCTGATTGGATCCAAGAAACTTTACAAGATCTGGATATCCCATATAGATACCTGAAAATAAGCTTGCATAAACCTCCTCAAGCAATTATCTATAATGTAACTCAAAAACGATGTTTAGTTTTCATGGCCCGCAATAATTCTTGAATTTAATGGAGCAAACGGGTATAGAGCCATGGCAAAAATGTTTTTTAAAATGGTATCAATAAAAAATGAGGCAAACTTAAGTGCAGCTTAAAAATAGTTGTTAAAAATATAAAAAATATTAATATTAATATTTTTTAATATTTTTATATTTTAAAACTACTATTTTTTAAGCTGCACTTAAGTTTGCCTTGTTTTTTATTGATACCATTTAAAAAAACTTTTTTGACATGGCTCTATACCCGTTTGCTCCAGTAAGTTCAAGTATAATGTAACTTCTATTCTTTCCTTGTGGTAGTGGACTAGTTACAGCTCAAGCTGAGCCTCTCAGTTTGAGTCACATGTTCTACCCCCCCAACCCTGCTTGGGCCATGGCTATTCCATGGGCTTTGGTACTACACCGCTGAAAACCCTACTTTCTGTGCATTGTGGGCCGTTTCAACAGAATGTGTGCTATCACCTAATAGTACAAATAGGAAAATGCAAACAAAATGGCAAATCGTATCTGAGTTTGAATGTAAATAGCAATGTTCTTATTGAAGGACTCTGTAAGTGCCTGGAATGTCAATGAAATGGGATGGGTACGGTTGACTCAGCACAATTTGTCTCTTTACACAGGCCACCAAATCAATAAGGTAATACAGATCAGTGTGGACTTGGTCCTGAGAAACAAACACTTCTCTAAGTAAAGTGAATGGCGTAACGAAAAGTTGCACAACATGAAGTAAGAGTGCTGTATGTACGTACAGAAATGCCAGAACAGTTCTGCCTTGAGGCTTATTTGATGGTCCTTTGAAGTCGGGTGGCTGAAGGGAGGAAAACTGACGGTAGACTGGTGCTTAAATACGTGATAGTTCCTCCATTCCCCACCGTGCAGTCCAGGAGATCATCGAAACCCTTAAGTTCTGCCCACCTAGATCATTCCCCAGTTCTATTAGCTGTCTGTTCTGCTCTATGCAGATATTTTGAATTTGATTTTGAATTTGATTTATCTAACAAAACTGCATTGTGAACTTTTGGGGTTTAGCAGTATACAATATAAATATTTTAAATCTTACAACCACTGCCAAACGCAGTAGATGGTTTACTTCTGGAGGCACAAGGAGCCGCATGCTTCTGGCCTGCCGCCGGAGCGGCTCTATGTGCAGCCATGGGGTAAGGAGTGCCCGCCAATGACAGTGAGTCAGCGGGAAGAGCAGAATGGGACAGGGGGAGGGCAGAACAGGGGGAGGGTGGGAGGCATGTCGGGGGCAGGAGGATCCAGTATGGGTGAGTTGCACCAGATGCTATCCCCTCCGGAAGCAGCTGGCATGCCCCCTTTCTCTCCTCTGACTTGTGACCTGGGGCCCCATGATTTGATAAAATGTAAAGTTAGTTCTTAGTGCTCAACAGTTGTCCCAGTGCCATGGCAACTCATTGACAAGAACAGCGGGCTTGGGAGAAGAGTTAACTCTTTGTGAACATTTAGCTAGAACATGGAAAGCACACTTTTCCTTATATCTTCTTATGGCTTGAAAATGGAAGCTGAAAAGTTCAACAAGGGGTCCCAAATATTCTACAGACCCCCCTCTGTGGCTACAGCCCTGTAGAAGAGGTAAATGAAGAAAATTGAATCCTGCTATTTCTAAGCAAATCCAGAGTGAATGTATGCAGATTGCTTTTGAGCCCAAGTTCGTAATGTTGTCTGTCAGGAATCCGTGGTGATGATGTACTACCAGTAAACTGTCTGGTTCTAACAAATTGCTTTGGTTTGACTGGTTCTTAAAATCTACTCAACATGCATTTAATAGCTGCATGTGATTTGCTAGTCATATTCTTATTGCAACTACTGTACTATCCTGTCATGAAATGTATATGCCTCTGTATTAATGGACTATCTTAACAGCAAATTTTGCTGTATTGTTAGCCAAACTATTTATTTTTTAGACTGCATATGGTATCCCCACCCTCTTGGGCGCGCTCATTCTGGGGCAAATGGGACCTTAGGGGACTGCGCAGTGACATGGCTCTCTCTCCCAGTCTACTTCATCTCTGTGCTGATTGACCAGTTGGACTAGAAGTAGACATCTGCCGAGGGAACGTCAGGGGGTGTGTGGGGCCCCCCGGGTGCAGAGCTCTCAGGGGGTGCGGAGCTCGCAGTGGGTTATTTCATGTTCGCCACGAATTTCGCGGTGCTGTGGCGGCATAGCGCCCCCTCTGGAGCTAGAGGACTCTCCCTCAAGCACTCGGGGGGGGGGGGGGTTGGCGCACTCCAGGGGATAATACCGTGGCGGCCGGGAGGTGGCCAGACGTGTCCTTCCTGGCCAGCCGGCAGTGTCGAATGCGAAGCTGGAGAGGCTGTGCCTGTGCAAATTTGCTGCAGCCTCTCTAGCACCCTTAGTCTCGCTGGTTGGAGGACTCAGTCTGGCCGCCCGCCGCCTGGGTGTATTACCGAACGTGGTAATACACCCCCCGGAGCTGGCCAGTAGTTAAGTAAAATCTCGCCCCGTGCCCTGACGATAATGCCCCCCCCCCGGTGCCTGGGTGCTAACATTTTTTTAAAAAAGCACCTGAAAAAAATTTTTTTTAAAAAGAAATTTTTGCACCCCCCCTCCCATTTTGCTCCGCCGCCGAAGGCAGAGCTAGGGTAGGGAGGGGTGCAAAAATGGGAAGGGGTGTCAAAAAATCCGGGGGGGCACGGGGGTGTAGCTACGCCTCTGGACTTCCTTTCCTTTATTCCACATGACCCCTTTACATTCATGGGTGGACATGATCCTTCTGAGTCTGCCTTGCCACGAGTCTCTTTAACAGGATTGTCCACTTTGTCTCTTGGCAGTGGGTGCAGTGAGAGACTCCGCAGGATCGGACCAGCGAGGGGATGGGTTCCTTCCGTACCCTTCAAGTAACTTGGCCCCAGGTTGCCCCCTGGGTCATCCTTACGGGCCCTAGCCTGAGTCTCCTTGGGGAGGTAGGCGCCGAGGGTTCAGGGTTTGGCTGATTGGAATTGCCGCCAATGGGCCTGGGCCCAGCGACAAAGGCTTTGCAACCCCTGCCCCCATTCCAGGGCTCCTTGAGTCTCCTTTAGAACTGGGCTGGGTTCTCCTCACCATCGCAAACGGGCTGTCCCCCCCCCTCCATTCCTTCTGGCTTCATTTTTTAAAGGACCAGGTTTGCTATCCCACAGCCAATCAGTGGCCAGCTGGTGCTCGGCCCTTCCTGGGCTCCATTGGGTTGCCGGGATTCCCCCTGCAGCTGTGCGGGCGTCAGAGCGACCGTTTCTGGCCCCTTTGGAGCCTCTTTGTGCCACTTCTGCACCTCTCGCTGCTGCTGCAGCCATGTAACAGCCACTTCTAGGTCTTATGTAGGTTGGCCGGACCACCAGCACAGGCCTCACACAGCACTGTAACACACACACAATGCTTTCTCATGTTCCTCTCTTTAATTCTCATAACAATATGGTAAGCCAGTATGATTGTTGAAGCACTGAGGCTACAAAATAGCATCTTATTTTTCAAGGTGCCTTAGGGCTAAAATAAACTTACACAGAGTTGTATGTAACATTCATCATTACAGGGCAGGGCAGCATACAGCGAACGCCTATGCATGTTTACTCACAAGTAAGTCCCATTGAGTTGATGGAACCTACTCTCCTAGGTAAATGTTTATAGGATTACAGCCTTAAAGGGGCGACATCAAGAAGGAAATGGGTGTGTGATAGAGATGTACTTGAAGTACCTCTTACTTGTAAAATATGACCATGTGGGAAAGGAGGATCCCAGTCAAGACTGGGCACATGGGGAAGGGAAGATTCACTCTTTCCTCACATGTGATTTTCAAGCTGAAAATCTCCTCCTCCCCCATGACAATTACCCTCTGAAGAACTGGTTTCCTCAAACTGGTGTTTCACTGACTATTTGCTGCTGGGAAGGGGGGGATTCAGCTTGAAATGGGCACTTCCAGTTGAAAGCATGCCCCTATTATATGCATTTGCACAAATAAATAAATAAAATTGCTTGCACATCTAGTTTGGCCCTAACATCTCGGTTTAACTTCAGAGAAAATCCTATTCAATAAAGCCCTGTGTATTTGACGCATCTTACATATTGCAATTTATGGTGCGTCTAGTCCCCTAAAATGAGAAGCAAAACTAAAAGTGTAAGAACTCTGCCTAACATTAAACATTGTTCCTTAACCCAGCTGTCAACCTTCCCTCTGCATACCTACATACAGAGGCGTCGCTCCGGTAGGGGAGGGGCCGTAAGTTTCGCTCGTCCTAGTCCCGTTTACCTAGCGAGCAGGAAGCGGCTCCACCCCCTCACTGTCGGAGCCATTCCCCTGTGGAGAAAGCAGCAGGCAGGGTCTCTTGCCTGCTGCTTTATCCGCAGGGGAATGGCTCCGACAGTGAGGGGGCGGGGCCGCCTCCTGCTCACTCGGTAAACGGGACTAGGACGAGCGAAACGTATGGCCCCGCCCCTACCGGAGCGACGCCTTTGCCTACATGCAACATGTGTGCGTTGCAGTGGCATCCCTAGAGGGGGGCAGTACTGTATGTTGCGCACAGGTCTACTCAGAGTGACATGGTGGCCCCGCCCACTCGCTGTCGAAGCCATTCCGAGCTGAGAAGGCAACATGCAGGGAGTCTCCTGCGCATTGCCTTCGTCGCTTGGAATGGCTCTGACAGCGAGTGGGTGGGGCCACCGTGTAATGGCGAGTAGACCCGTGCGCAACTTACAGTACCGACCCCCTCTAGGGATGCCACTGGTGCATTGATACATTGGGGTAAAGGATGCAAGGAAAGGAGGTTCACGTTTCCTCAGTTGCTTCTCTCCTACAGATGTTACGCCTGAGCATTAATGCTTCACCTGAGCATACAGTTGTTACACATACTTGAGCTTGACTGCAAGCTTTAATGGGCTCAATCAGGGAATTAATAACATCAAACTTTATTTGGTTAAGTGGTCAGGGAAAATTTTGACCGGTAGGACTGAAGTAAGGGCAGTACTCATTTATTTTGTGTAAGCCATTTTTGCTGTGATGTGTCACTGGAACAGGGAAGGAAAATGTTAAGGATGGCCTTTCCTTCTAATAATGATAAGTAGTTTTGTAGCCCAATCCTATCCAAAGCCCTACACTGGGATGCAATGGCACCGGGGTAGGCTCCACCGTATCCAACATGGAGCTGGAGGTCTCCTTGAGGGAAGGGGACGATTGTCCCCTTCCCCTGTGTCGAGCCCCAGTACCCACTATGGGCCCCTGTGTCGAGCCCCAGTACCCACTATACTTGGAGGCATACTTGGAGGCACACCAACTAAATGGCCGGTGCATCTCTGAGCAGCCCTATATCAGACTTTCAAACGTGGGATGGGGCTAAGGATTCGGTGGAGGCCTTCTGCACCGAGCCCGCCCCCTCCCAGGCCTGATCTGCCCTCCTCCCCACCCCCTACCCCGAAACGTCCCTCCTCACCTCCATTCTGCCCTGTCCCTGCCTCCCCACTGCCCAGCACAGAGCTCACATGCCCAGGCAGGCGTTTCCCCCATACAATCCTGATCATCAGAGAGGGCCCTTATACCACTGCCATCTGAAGCCAGGGGAATGGTGGCAAGGTGTAGTAGGGCCTTCTCTGTTGTGGCACCATGCCTCTGGAATTAGCTACCAGAGGACTTGAGGACAGTCCCCTCGCTACATGGTTTTCAGCGGGGCTTAAAGACCCATATGTTTCAACTAGCATTTGAGGAGGGAGGAACTACCTAGGGACTCTTTTAGTTTCCATTGCTGCTTTATATTACCGGTATATATGTTTTATTTTTTAAATCTTTAACTGGTTTTAATGGTTATATTGAGTTTTATCTTTTGTATGTTTTTTGTTGTATACTACTTTGAATATTAGAAAAGTGATATAGAAATCTTTTAAATAAATAACAAACAGGACCAAGGCTGAACTATCAAAGAGAAAAACCAAAACAAAACATTGGGGCTGTGGTTTTGCAAAACTCCCTTTTTAGTGCAGTGAGGGCTGCTGTGTAGAAGAACTTTCCAAAGGACTGTGTCTTTCACCTACTAGAGAAAAGCCCTACTTTTTCAAATGGAAATAACTGAAATCATTTAACATCAAGACAAAGAGCCTAGAAAAAATTATATATTACCAGCACCTAGGATATGCTGTAAGAATTAAAGGCATATATTTTACTTAAAGCTTACTCAATTCAAGGACATTACAACCACTGTTATCTAAAATCCCCACCAGGCTTCAGCTTGGGAGCAATAACTGAAAAGGCACAAATTAATAAATGGAGATAAATGTCGGGTTCTAGGCAAATGTCATGTCATAGATTTACCTACCAACAAGACACTGGCAAGGTTTGGGTCAGGGGTTAATGAAAGACATCCAAAGGTCATTTGGTGATTATATGAGAGCATAGGTTTAATAGGGTACCAAGACGACAGACACTGACAGAAGATTTATACCAGAGGTGATGACACTACTACGGATACTGCTGATAAAAAGAGCCCCAATATTGGACTGAACAGAATGATGAATGGCACACACGTCTATTCACACTTCTCATTATAAGCTCTTTCACTCTTGGTGGCACTTAGCTGCATTTATTTACTGTGGTTTGAAGGTGCAGGGCAATAGCCCAGTATATCTAGTGTGTTTAAATGGAGACTTGCCATAAAAAAATGAAACAAGAGATAAGATTAGACCATTGAATAATTGCACAGCTTTCCTGCAGAGATTATATTCACTAGCGCTAACATTATTTTTTTCCCCTCTCCTAATGTTCTGAGTCTGCAAACGGCTCGAGTGAATTAATTTTCTAAGGCAGAAGGTCAAAGGAAAATAAACTGATAAGCATTATGCCTGCTATAGAATATGACTTTACAATATTCCCCCAGCCTCATTTGTCAGATATTGGCTACGAGATAATACGGTAAAAGTATATAAGAATATTTTTCACGGCACCAGATGTGTAGTTTGGCTTGTCCTTGATGCTGTTTTCTTTTGTGAGCATCGGCAAAAGAGAAGATCAAAGAAGTCAGCTCAAAATGTCAAATAAAAAAATCATAATAATAAAATAACCCAACTTTCAGAATGGATTGGGGAGGGGGGATGGATCTGACCTGATGAATAACATACAATGTCCCAAGAAACTCCTTTTCAACTTGTTATATATTTATCAAACTGCTGGAGTGTGCCGTCAGAGAACAAGACCTATTGGCTTTCCAGGAACAGGCACAACAGGAAGAGTTTGTAACCACTGCAAGTGACCAGAATCGCCAATATTTATTTATTTATTCGTTCGTTCGTTTGTTCAATAAATTGGGTTTCTACCCTGCTGGTTTGAAGCAGGTAACAACACTCCTGCCAAAGTGCAATAAAGCCAGTATATTAGAGAGCCAATTAAATTACTAAATTGCAGTATCAGAATTACAATTCTCCAATGCCTGCTTAACTCAGGCATCAGCAAACTCCAGTTCCTGAAAATAGATAGCTTTCTGCTTTGTTGAATGAAGTGAAGCAGACTTGTTTGCTTTTGGGGGCTGCACTTGTCCCCTGTCATCTTAGGTGAACAGGTTTTCAGGTTTGGAAGTGCTTTGAGACCAGGCAGCTATGCAGTGGGACGGAAGACATTCTTGTGAGCCGCCTGGGTGACAGTGCCTCTGTCATGCCACCTGAAGACTACTGTGTCTCTTTAGCCTCAGTGCTCTTCTGATGCATGATTAGATTATACAGTATAGTTAAAAGGACGCCCTTTCGCTTTTTTACTTCACACCCTTAGTTTATACTATTGTTATCAGGATTAAAAATAGTACATTCACAGTGCAATCCGACTTAACTTTTGTGCCGGTTTAACCAGCGGCGCAGCGAGAACAGGAGGCCCCAGAACAGAAAAGGGATTCAAATCCCCTTTGAATTCCTCTTTTGGAGAGGATTTGAATCCCTTTTCCGTTCTGGGGCCTCCCATTCTCGCTGCGCTGCTGGTTAAACCGGCACAAAAGTTAAGTCGGATTGCATTGTTAGAATACTTTTATTCTGCTTTTCAACAAAAGCAGCAAATGTTTGCAAAACAGTGAATGTAGCACAAGAAATAAGATGGTTTCGTGTCCCAAAGATCAGTCTGACCAGGGTTGCTGGGCTGGGATGAATAGGGTCAGCTGCTCTCTGGAGGCTAAGCATAAGAGAGAGACCACTCTGAAAAGCGCCTCTTTGCCCAGTTTAACAGAGTTGATTGATCCTGAAGTTCAGAATGGACTATTTGGAAGAATCTCATCTCTGTAGGATCCAAGACAATTCAGCTAAACCGGCCAAACATTACCTTGAATTGTGCCGGGAAGACAGCAGTCCTGGCGCCCTGGAGGAGTGTTCTGTTGGGGACCCACATCCATTAAGGAATGAACCACCACCACATTCTGTATTGGCTTCCAAATTGTTATTGCGTCCAGATAAATCATATGTACCTGTACCTGGAAATATTTCCACAAAAAACATGGGATGCAGCTTACACGTCCAACCAATGATGAAGAACTTTCTAACAGAAGTGGGGATCTGAGAACCAACTTACACATTGCCCTAAACGTGTAATGGGGTCTGGTGTGTGTCTTTGTTGTTTGTTTTTAAATAGGGGGCATGAAATAGAGTAGAACCCCATAGCAGTCATCCTGGAAGGTTTTAGGACAATTTCGCCCCTGATAGTTTGCTCCTGACTGTGTGCACGTACACCCCGTGCGCTATTTTAAAGAGAGAGAAAAAAAAGCTTCCATTGGCTCTACATTGTCCCTTATTTTTGGTCTGGCATTAAAACAAATGTTTTAAATAAAAAAGTAATAGTTTTGCATTCATCATTGATAGAAGTTGCCCTTAGAGTTGTACTTCAGGCAGGGTACCATCACAAACAGTGCAAACCTATACATGTTTACTCAGAGGTAAGTCCCTCCCACTGTGTGTTCAGTGGGACTTACTCTCAGGCAAGGGTGTATAGGATTGCAGCCAAAATCTCTTTCCTTATCTCCTAGTTCACTTATCAGCTAAGGATGATCTACTTGGCAAGCCACAAGGGGAATAGGTCAGGGAGTTGTATGTAGACTTGCACAAGTGGAAAGGAAGCTTGTGCAAGGAAATTTCCCCCACACCCCCTCTTCCCCATAGCAGCCTCTTGCAGATCCCATCCTTTTCAGAGGATATCTCAAGCCTCAGGGGAGCACTGTGGGGAGGAGGAGGAGGTTAGGAAAGTCAGCTTGCATAAGCTGCTTGTGCAGTTCTGGATACAACCTTGGAATTGTATCCAAGGCTCTGTTCCTGGGCTCTGAAGTGCTTCTGCTTACTAGGCAGGCCATTGGCTTCCCCTAACCTAGAAGGACAGACTGTCCGCTGCGTCTCTCAGCATTGCCTCTTGGCTTGTGATTCCTGGCTTCTGACTCCTACCTCTTCATGCTGTAGCTGTCACAGCCCAGTACTGACAGTAATTAAGGCTGTCAACTGATTAACACTTTAGTTGAGTGATTGGCTTTTTGTCAATTAATTGGCTTATTAACAGACTAAAACAGATGTTGTGATATTTTGATACAGATGATTTTTTTTAATTAAGGTCCCTCTTGACTAAATAACACAGTATATAATTTATTGCTTGAAAAATAATCTTACACACAAGGCCTGAATCAAACTGTAAATAAATTGTTTACAAGAATGTCATCAGACCTGATAGTTTAGAGCTGATTAAAAATATATATATATATATGCTTCACTTGCATGACGTTTCCTGCTAGCTGTTCTCCAGGCAGAGAAAAGGCAGGGAAAAGAGATCAAGTTTCAAGGAAACTGGTCAAGTGATCAGGCAGCTGGCACTCCTCCAATCAGAGGGCAGGATGATGTCATCCCAGCGGAATAACTCCCAAACAGCCGGAAGTTCCTTTTCTTCGTCCTCCATTCATCTATAGGGAGAGCCCACCAGGGTCACTGAGAATGTGAGTAACGAGCTGCTGGTTCCATCATCCGGGTACACATAGTTAAGGACTGTGTATGTAGTACGATCAGATTTTGCTTTTTTTTTTTAGAACTGTCTAACCCTTCAGCTGTTTTACAGACCTCTTTTGTTCCAAGCTCATTCAAAACTCCCGGCAAGTTAGCTCTGAGTTACAGTGCATGTGTGAGATTCCGCAGTGCCTCATCACCATCTGGTGGTCATCTGTATTATTTTTCACCAATCTGTGGTTCGCAGGTTAAATTAACCCTTTTCCTGCCAAATTCAAGTCTCCTGATTCTTTTTATTATTCAACTGGTTCTGTTGTCCGTTTTTTCTTTTATTAGACTTTCAATAAACCTTTTACATTTAACTCCAAGTCTGCCTGATTCCAAGGTATACCTCAACATCAGTACTTCAAAAGAGTTGTACCAATATCACAGACTAGTGTTTGGTATTGCATTAGCTCCAGCTATCTTGCAAAAGGCACTTAGCAGGTGGTTATGTTGAATCTGCTGTTCTATTGTATGCATCTGTTTTACATACTGTGTTTGTTAAACACAGTATACATACTCAATAGAATACCAAGTTATGAACCCAGCCTTGTGTGTGCACGTGCATGTGCGCACGTATGTTGCTTGTAAGATTTTCAGCAAATATCCTACAATATGCACTATCCAATTCATCCTCTCAGATTCCCACTTTATAACTTGGGAAACATTGGAGAAAATTTGACAGAAGCACCTATACAAAATGGTGGAGAAAATTCCCTGTAATGGCTTCTGGAGATGCACAGAAACACACACACACACACTCACCATATTGTGTGCCAACAATACTGCACCAAAGTTTTAGCTTTTCTAAGGGAGGCGTTTCCAGCTTCAGTAGGGAGAGCAAGATAATTTATAGGTTAACATTTTCTTTTTATGCGAATAGCATTTTTTCTCATTTATAGTTAATTAGGTTAAGCATGCATGGGGAGCGAGGGAGGAAAGGCTTTCAGATAGGATCTAAATGATTAGTAATTTGAATAAAGTAAAAGAAACCTCAAAAAGATGTAGCTCTTGCATATATTAAATGTATTCTGTAACTAGCATAGGCATCAGATAGGGATTTTAAAAGACTCCATGTTAATTATAGCACGCACATAAGATACATGGCACATTTTTTATTGATTTTGCTCATTCATTTTTTTTAAACAAGGAATGATTAGACTCTACTAGAACAGTGGAGGTTATTTCTCTATATATCTTTAGATGATATGTTTCACATACATTTCCAGTCCTAGGAATGTAATTGACATATACAGGAGAACGCACCGAAAAAAAGAGACATTTTTAAGCTGCCTTTCACAAGAATTCAGTCTAGGTAGGGCTAGCCTTGGGCAGTGGATTTGCTATCATATGCATTTATGCATATATTATGGTGGTAGACTATACTGTATTTGATTGCTTTGTTTACCTTCAGTGGCTTTTCATCACTTACTTATTTTTAGGCATCCTTTCCTTAGGGCAGTAAAAGTGTAGGAATTTCCCTTTTTTCCTCACTCCTCACAACCACTCTGTGAAGCAGTTATGGCTGCGATATGGTGGCCAAGTTCACCCTCTGAACTTCAGGATGGAGAGATTGAACTTGGGTGTCCCTGATCCATGTCTGAAACTCCAGCCCCAGGGAGCACAATTCAAATCACTCGGAGGGCTAGCGCTACATTTTTATTGACTCAAGAGTATTACAGTATGAGCTATACTAGGAAACGTGTATCTTACAATTCTCAGTGCTTTCCATCCTGTTCTCTTCAGACCATGACCATATAACTGACAGATCTCTACGGGCCTGCCAGCTGAATGACACTCCTGTCCTCTGCCCCAGGACATTCATTCTCTCTTTATCCTCTCTCTGCACCCACAACAGGTCTTTTGGAACTTTCCCCTCTGTTAACCCGCCGTTCTTTTCTCCCCTCACTCCACAGTGCTCTCTTTCTGTCTTGCAACTTATTATGAATGCACTTAGAGTCTTCTCTGTTTTCTCTTTGTCCTTTTCCACAGGTCAACACTCTCATCGTTCAGTTATCCCTCGTCCTCTTCTGTCTCTCTGCCCTTAACTCTTTGCAGTTCTTTTCTCTCTGCACCCCTTTCACACTGTTTCTGGTCTTTCCCTGTACTACAGCAGGGGTCTCTGAGCTGCCTCTCCCCCCTCCTCCGATTTCTTTATCCCACAGTCTGTTTGCATCCTACAGGAGGCTGGTATAGCTGCATAGTAGCTAAGAGTCTGTGCTACAAATCAGGAAGTCACTGCTTCAAAAACGTTCCTCTGCCATGAACTCACTAGGTGCCCTTAAGCATTTCCTCTCAATCTCAATTTCCCAGTGACAATATGGGGATGTAATAACAACCATTCACCTTACAGGGTTGTCAAAAAGATTCGAACACACATCAAGCACACGTGTTTGGCATAACACAAATGCCACGTATGATCCTTAAATTACTCCCCTTTTCTCTCTCTGCCCTGTATTGCTCTACACTTTGCACCCCCCAGGGTCACTACCCTCTTTCCCTCTGTTTCCTCACTCATCTTTTTGTCTGCAATCCTTATCTCGTTCCCTTAATTTTCCTCTGTCAGTCTCTTTTTTGTTTTATTTTTTATTTCTTCCTGGCCCTTCCTAGTCTCTACTCCTGATCACCAAGTTTGGCAGCAACAGCACACAAGGCTTTCAGTCTTCCAGCAGGGAGGGAGCCTCGGGCACAGGTGGGCTACTGTACAGCATGGTACAGTGGTTGCAACAGGCTGGAAAACTTGCATCAACTCCACCATGCATCTCTGGAAGATGAGAAAGAATCATGCCTGCCCTCTCATTTGGTGGGCGTTAGTCTGCCTTATTATTAGTCTGCCTTATTATTATTATTATTATTATTATTATTATTATTATTATTATTATTATATGCTGCTGGTGCGGTAGTTCCTGCCGCACAGATCCTTCCTGTTTTGTATTTGTATTCCTGATACAAATATCATCATCACTATGGCTCGATACAATAATTATTGGTCTTACACTTGCCAGTTATAAATTCTCCAGTGTCCAGCTGTGTGTGGTGAGGTGCATTCTATAATATCCCGTTGACCAGTTAAATACGTGGGGCAGCGGAGGCATATCAAATTTGGCCCCACGGTGTGGCAAATGCTACAGCTGATCAGCTACATGACTGATGTAGCCCCCAAGAGGTTTTACTAGCAATCACTAGAGTTGCCAACTGTTCAACTGGCCTCTGTAGCTGTGCCTTTTACTGCAGCTCAGTTACATTAGGACGTTGTGGTTATCTCTCTACGCCAGTGGTTCCCAAACCTTTTAGCACTGAGACCCACTTTTTTAAAATTACACTCTATCGGGACCCACCTAGCTTTATGAGACTTTAAAAAAAGTGATCTAGAAATAAATAAATTTACTTACAAGTAAAGAGATCAGCTGCTTGCAGGGTAAATAGCAACTATCTTGCAAACTGCAGGAGCTCAGCTCTTCGAAGGGCAATTACTAGCTACTGTATCTGATTTTTGAACAGCCTCAGGGCTTGAGGCAATTACTTATGTGATCTTTCCATTACCTGGGACCCACCAGAAATCAGGTCGCGACCCACCAAGTGGGTCCCAACCCACAGTTTGAGAAACACTGTTCTGCGCTATGGAAAACTTCATCTGCTGATTTCTGTGCGTCACACTGCTATTAAAACCACAAGAACAGAACAGGCCAGGCCATGGTCAGTTGACAACCCTAGCAGCCCCCATGGGCTGTCCATCCCTATCCAGCCTACAGCTGAGGTGGGAAACAACTTGTTACTGCCTTTTGCATTCGTCTGAAATAAGAAATGAGACTGCATATCTTCCTGCAGTCCTCTTATCCTCTTGCAAACCTTGCCTGCTGGAGATAATTGCGTGAGTCAGACAATGCAAACAAACAACATTATTTTGGGATACAAAAAGAAGAGGTTGCTTTTGCAACATATAAGCCTTTCTGTTCCAGGCATCTCTGGTAAACAACCATTTTTATGCAGACATCTTTAAAAGAGGAAATTAGCCTTCTGCACTGCTAGGCTTTAATGAGGATTTGGAGTCAGGGTCATAGGTATCCCTTTTTCCCCCCCACTAGCCTAATGAGGAAAGTGACAGACACTGAAACACTTCACAGTTGAGTAATTTCCCAGGCATCCACAACTGCAATGTTCATAGAAGCACACGCTGGAGAAAGGGCAAAAAGCTATACAATAAACATGGACTGGGTGTGTTGGCCAGAATAAGTTATCACTAGGATAGAGATCTTGGAGCAGATTCCCTGAGGAAATTTAAACCAAAAGAGTCAATTTAAGGCATCCCTAGCAGTGCATTCAATTAAAATTAAATTTGGAAAAAAAAAGGTTGGGGGGTTGGGGGGGGGAGATCAGCTGCAGTTCCACTAGACCACCTGCCCAAAGGAAGGGGGGGGGAATCAGACATGCAATGACCCTGCACCATCAGTGTCTGCAAGCTGCTTGCAGATTGCTGAATAATATCTACCTTTCACAACCATCCATTCTTTCTCTGAGTAAAGAAAGATCCTAGCACTGCAGCAAGTGACTCATCTGTACAAAAGAAAGAAAGAAAACTTCCCTACTTACATTTTCAAAATTCTGGCAGTCTTTTAAATAAGGTTGCCTCCCCCCCCCCCTTTTTCACCAGATACTGGGTTTAGGTGCCTTTACAGTGAAAGTGTATGTAGAAAGTGAAATCTTGATGCTGCATCAGTGCTGTGTTCAGTCTATAAGTTTATTCTAATCACATTCAATGGTCAGACACCTCAAAATGCTAAAGTTAACTAGTTCAAATTATATCCCTCAAGTATCCTACTGAAGTCTTTTGATGGCCAACATGCTGTTATACTGAGCTTGAATTGCTGGTCCTGCTGTGGTTCCGATTAGATTGGCCTGGGAGAGAAGCTCCCATGGACCCTTTATAGGGCCAAGACCCATTCCTATCCCACATATTCCGGACTGCTAAAGTTGCATTATTTGTTTTTTGTCTTTTTTTTTCCCCTTCCTGACACATCAGAAATTGTGACAGTGGGATTTTGGCATGGAATAGAGCAGAGGTAAAAAAATAATAATCTCACATGTGTAGGTCGCAGGAAACTGCCTTGCCCTGAAACAGTCCTTTGGTCTACCTAGGTGAGTTTAGCGGATCTTCGCTTTACAATGGTAATCCATTCCAGAGGTACCATCGTATTGTGAAAGTATTGTAATGTGAACCCAATAACACATTGCTTTTTGGTAATTTATTCCAAGACCTCAGAAGTTGAAATTTCTAAGCTATTTCCCTCTCTAAAAGGTGATTTAAAAAGGTGCCTACTGTGTTCTTTATGGGTCATGGTAATCAGTTTACACCATGTTGTAATTATAACACACAAATTACAAGGCTGTGTCCTTCCCTCCATACACACAACCACAATGCTAAAAATGCTGCTAATGGCTGAGATGCTTCCTTGCATTTGCATAGCTGATTGACTTATCTATCACACATGCAGTCCTGTTGATGGCAATTGTGAGTCCATTGTAAAGTGAATAACTTATTGTATAGTGAACCTTGTTTCACTATGGAGAGTCCATTGTAAAGTGATTTGATTGTAAAGTGAACCCACTGTAAAATGAGGGTCCACTGTATTGTCTGTTCTGACCGGCAGTGGCTCTCCACATTCTTAGGTAGAGCTCTTCCTTATCGTGTGCTACCTGGCTAGAGATGCTGGGAATTACACCTTCTGTGTGCAAGGCATTGCTTTTGGGGTTGCCTTATTACTGAATGACTAGGTTTTTCTAACCATTGCACCCCAGTACGCACTTGTTCCATAACCTGGCTCACATTCCCAACTTTAATTTTTTTTTTAAAGCAGGTTTCTAGTCATTATAGAAGTAGAGATATGGTGACAAATGCAAAAGCAGAATTATATCCTGATCAGAAAATAGAAAACAAGTCCTGTTTTCCACTGTTCCACCTAGGAAGTCACAGCTAAGGCTAACATGCAAGGGATGCTGCAATATTCAAAGAGATAGGAAAGGCTACAGACAATTCAGTGTCAGCACAGCCTGGTGGCCATCACAAGCCGAAGGTAGGAAGGTGGACAGTATGTTCCCTTACCTTGAGGAGGCCTTCACAGCCCAAAACTCCCCCATGGGATGCAGTGGACGCCCGGCTGGTGCAGCTCTATCACTGCATAGGGAATTACATTGGATTGGACTGTAGGACCCCCAACAAACATCACTTGCAAGTGCCATGGCTTAAGCACGCTCAACCTAGGTGGCTGGATTTTCTGTTACCTCCTCATTTGATTCTACAAGAGAACAGGAATAGTCCTGTGTTAGAGATTTGGTTTGGGAATACCTCCAGAAACATCCATGCCATAACCATGCACAGGTAATCCAGGGGCCTGTTCTTAAAAGAAGGATGGATACGGGGTTTATCATGTAAGGGTTTGTGATGAGTCCTTTTTGTTAGGTCAAACAACTTGCACTCCCTCAGCACTCAGTACTAGATGATATAGAAGTGTTCAAGAATACGAAATGCTATGTATCATAATTGTTGTAAGCAGCCCTGGGTACAGAGGCAAGTTTTTAACAAAACAAAATAAATAAATCTATTCCATTCTCTATCTCACCACTTTTCAGATTTGAGGACACCTTTAGCCTCTGGAAATATATGAGGATCTAGATACTGATCTATACACCTCCTGTCATCTACGACTCAACGTGGTGGAACATGCGTGTTTTGCATGCAGAGACTCCCAGGTTTGGTCCCTGATACCTGGATTTCTGATTACAAAGCTGGGAAACACCTTGGAAAGCTGGTGCTTGTCGGAGAAGCCAGGATTAGACAGATCAATGGTTGGACTCTGCCTAAAGTAGCATGGTGTTTGACAGAACAATGGCTTGTATAGGAATTAGTAAAGGATAGACTGCATATAAAGGATATTAAGCTTCTAAGTGGGGAGATTGTTCTGCATACAGTGTGTGTGTGTGTGTGTGTGTGTGTGTGTGTGTGTGTGTGTGTGTGTGTGAGAGAGAGAGAGAGAGAGAGAGAGAGAGAGAGAGAGAGAGAGAGAGAGATGCATAGGTGTGCACATGCATATGCCATTGTCTTTTTCATGTACTTCACTTTGGGAGTGCCTCCCCTTCCTAATTTTTATTCATGAGAAGGGGAGAGGAGGAGGGATCGAGATTGCGTAACGCAGGCACTGAATCTTCATGAGACTGTATAGGGCAATTTTTAGTTGCCACATCTGACTTGTGGTGTTTATGATCCATTTTTGTTCTGCCACATAAATGCTCTCCCATTAGCATTTCTGTAGCGCACAGGAGATAGAATGTGGCTGATTAGGTTCAGCACAGATGTGTTTTCTCTGGAGAGGAGGGGATGATAAATCTTACGGCTCTTTCTGTTAGTTAAAGTTGATATTAGATCCAAAATTAAATTGGAGAATCAAATACTTGACTTGTTCTGCATACACTCTATCTAATCCTTTCTACATATGATCCTTCTAATTATCTGCATTTACACATTCAAAGGCAATTAGCCCTGAAATTGCTAGAAGTGCAAAGAAAGAAGTGCTTTTCCTGTGAAGACCCTGTTTCCTTCTTAGTTCAAAGCTGGAATTTAATACACTAATGAAAAATGAAACAGCTCAAAAGACTATCAGTAAGGAAGAGAACAGACAAGACCCCTATTTATCTGAATGTCTGGGCAACATAAAAGTGTTTCAGTCCAATCCTACCTCACTCCCTCCCCCCTGATACAGGCATGCCAATGGAGTGCATGCTGCAACCTGGGGGAGGACTTTTGCAAATGTCTGCTCAGCATACAGAACTTTTGTTCCCTTGCCCTGGGGAAAGCCTCTGCTTTCCCTATGGGTCTCCTCAGTCCTGTGCCATCTGATTTTGCTGGCGCAGAACCAAGGAACCGTAATGGCGGTCGAAAGAGAGAGAGAGAGGATCTGGCCACATGTGAGTGCCACCAATCCTGCCCCCTTCTTCCCTTGTTCCGCCTCCCTCCCTACCTCGGCCCATTCCTCCCCCTCCCATCCCTGTTTCTCTCATTGCCAGTCCCCACCATCATTCACCTTGTGCTGGTGGATGGAGGCTTCTCCACCAGTCAGCATGCCCAGCCACCAGCAATTAATGCTGGTGGCCTAGCTGTGCTTGCTGGCATTCTCCTCCTCCTGCAGCAAAACACGTGTTCCGCCTAATGCAGAGAGAGGGGGGGGGGGCTTGGGATGTTAGAATAATTGTATAGGCATGAGTTCATAAGATGTCATATGTCTTCTTTACATAGGATCTTGCTAAGGGATGGTACTCAGTATGCAGCCAGCTTACAGAGGCTGCTTTCAACAGATCTTCATGGTGCCTGCATCTGGCTGTGAAGAGGCACTGCTAACTTCCAAAACAAAACTGTTGCTCACACATACAGACAGGGCTGGCCTGTCCATGTGGCAGACTGAGTGGGTTGCCTCAGGTGGCAGATTGATGGAGGCAACTACTTTCATCCACCACTCCTACTCCTCTTGCTCTGTCTTTGAAAATGAAGAGGGTAAAAAAGTTAAACAGGAAGTGTGGTGGAGAAAAGAAGCTAGGCTACATAAGAACATAAGAAGAGCCCTGCTGGATCAGGCCAAAAGCCCATTTAGTCCAGCTTCCTGTATCACACAGTGGCCCCACCAGATGCCTCAGGGAGCACAAGACAACAAGATAACCTGTTTCCCATTGACACTCCCTTGCACCTGGCACAGAGAAAACCCACTTCTAAAACCAGGAGGTTGCTTATGGCTTGTAACCTGTGATGGTCTTTTCCTCCATGAATCTGTCCAAACCCCTTTTAAAGGAATCTAGGCCAGGTGCCATCACCACATCCTGTGGCAAGGAGTTCCACAGATGAATTACACGCTGGGTAAAGAAATATTTTCTTTTGTCTGTTCTTTTTTGTCTGTTGAGGCTAGAGCATCTTCATTCTTCTCTCCTCCACACTTCCTGTTATACTTCTTTACCCTCTCCCTTTTCAGATCCAGGATGTGGGAGGAGGAGGATGGCAACTGGGTAAGGGGGGCAGCATTTGTTGTGGCATCTCAGGTGCCAGGAGATCTTGGCCCCGCTATGTGCACAGAATCAGCTGCCACAGGGAGCAATTTATAGCAGTCTCCACATAGTGGCTATTTATGTACTTCAGACCCCATGTGAAGTTTTAAGGAACAAGAGATTGTGGAATGAGCAATGATTGCAGATCATCAGAAAAATTGATAATTAAAGTGTGGTAGATTCTACTGAATTTCATAAATTCAAGTTCCTATAGAAGTGGATACGTGAAAGCCTACGACATTGGGTTCAGGACTGCAACCTTAAGGTCTAGATTGCTGAGTTTTAGGGTTTGCTTTAGTAGTCTAAATAAAAGGGATTGATAGCATCAGTTCTGTGTCTACCAAGGTGTAATGTGTAATCACATATTACAAGATTTCTCAAACATTTTGGGCCAATGGACTTTCAACATTCAAGGCTGATCTACACGACAGCGTCGTGGAGCGTTTTTTAATCTGGCGGAGCCACCGGACCTCCGCCCCACTGCCGCGTACTCCAAGTCGAGTGTTCTATTTTTTAGGGGCGTGACGGCAGAGCTTGGAGGTGGCTCGCGGAGCTGCTGCAGCCTACCAATCACAGGAGAGGGGGGGAGGGTGGCTGAATGCCAATGTGAACGACAACCAATCACCTTGGAGGTTACATCCACACAGCAACTGCGCTTTCTTAGGAAGGCGGGACAACATGAGGGGCAACAGGCTTGAAGACACTCCCCCGCTTCCAGCGCGGAGGCGCCAGGCAGAGGCGACGGCGGAGCCTCTGCCTGTCGTGTAGATCAGCCTTCAGTGTTTGTCAGAAACCTTGCTTTGATCCAAAGTCCAAACAACACAGTTCTCACTTATAAGAATAAAGTTCAAAGCTATAGTTAGATTGTGACAATGAAAGCATGGTTCATAAATGAAAGGAAGGATTTATAACTAAGCAGGATTACTGGTGAAAAATAGTATATATTATAAACTTATTTGTTATTGGTCACAAATGAGGAGAGACTTGTTCATAAACGATGAGAGAAGCTGAACAATATGGCCATTTGGACCCAAAGCAGGTCCGATTCAAGATTATAATATCCCCTCTCTCATCTTTTAGCCTTTGCCATCAAATGAGTTTAGCCTATCCCTGGCTACCATGATTTTGTGGTCATACAATGGGCGCACCCTAGTGACACCACTGAATGGGCCATTTTCTGATGAACTGAAATTTGCTCTGTTGCTTTGGCCTCCACTTCCTCTTTTGAGGAAAGGTTAGCCTCTTGGATCTAAGGCTTGTAATTATGTGGGTAATCTTCCATTTATAGTAGAGGCCTAAAGTCCTTGTTCATGCTCTCAAGCTCTGCTGTGTATACAAAGAAGCCTATTCGTTGAGAAAACCTGCCTCTTCCCACATGTCTGTTTGAGAAACCCAAAGACATGTACAATATTAGAAAAACAGTACAGGATTTCTACAGTTGGCAGGGAGATGCATGTACGGAAATTGTTTGGGCAGATTTGCCATAAAAACCAAAATTATAGGAGATGTTCCATAATGGAGGAAGGTAGAAAAACGAGAGGAAATTCAAGAGAAGCACAAGCTGAAGACGGAGCAATGTCAGGAGTCTTTATCTATATAGAAAAGGGGGTTGACAGATGTCATGTTTTATAGTAATATCCACATAGCAATGGAGAAGAGAGATGGTAGCTCAATGACAGTGCTTTGCATGCAGACGGTCCCAGGATCAATCTCTGGCATCTCCAGGTAGGGCTAAGAAAGACCCCTGCCCCAAACCCTAGAAGGCCAATGCCAGTCAGCATTGACAATACTAGGCTGGATGGACCAATGATCTGACTTGGGATAAGCCAACTTTTGCAGATCATCTATACACAAGTAGGTTCTAAGATGACACATAATTTTCGATACCACATCTGGACCATTCCAAGAATGCCAGTCTTTCCCACATTCTTTTCCTTTTTCAAACATTTCAAAGAACGGGCTACTTAGCCTACACAGAGCCTTCTGCAATTATTAAAGTAAATAGCATTAACAACAAAGCATAAAGACGTTATATAAAACATGTCTTGAACTGGGGTTCGACTAATGTGTATATAACCTGCTTTATAGAACCATAGCTTTAGTAGACGAAGTGGTTAATTGTTATTGATTGGCTCTGCCCACTGTTCCAATATCCATCATTATTGAAATCATCTCCATTCCCCTCATTAAGCATGCATCTGTTTCCATGGGAATGGATTTCTAAATAAGAAGTGCCATTTGAATCTTATTGGCTTCCCTGGTTGTTCAGGCACTCCGCAGCGTGGTTGCCCAATCTGTCATTGTTAATCAACTCTCATCTCTTAACACTGGCTGGAGTTATCAATGAGGTGAGGATTAATATTCTGGGCGAAACAGATGATAAATCATTTGTACATAATTAGTGTACAGCAAGGTTACAGCTGACATGAATTTTTATCTTAATTATGATAGAAATTTGTTCCATTAATTTAATTTAGTTTGCATGAGTGGTTCAACACCTAACAAAGTTAATCTTACACCTGTCATTACAACAGTAAGGGAAGTCTCATTCTCTAGCCGCAGGCACAGATAACTCTAGCACAGAGGTATCACATGATGCATTTGGATTTGAAAGTAGATTATTGTCTTTGGAAGACACAGAATCTCCTTTCAGGGAATTTTTGACAAGAAAAACAAAATTTAAATCAAATTGTCAGTGCTCTGTCTAAAACGTGCTCCCTTTCCTTCTTCACCCTGCTCTGTGAGTTCTTTCTTATAAAACAGGCAAGCAGATATAAAAAAAAAAAAGATACCAGGATCTCTATTCTGCCATTGCCCATATGTTGGCATCTAATACGACTCATGCCACTGCAGCTACAAACAGCATCTGATGCTTGGAAACTGGTATGAATTTAATTTGCTATGCTCTTTGTTGCAATCCCATTATGGAAGGTTATTGCCTAATAGCAAGAGTTATGATGATTTTTCTGGAGTTCACAGCAACCACAAAGTATTCTCTACTCACTTTTACATGCAAGGGAAAGATCCATATGCATAGTGAAGATTCCCTGTGTGCACTGGAGGGTTTCCTCATAGAAGACAATTGGATTGTTCTCTAGCAGCCCAGATAGCTTTCTGATGTCTGAAATCTGTTCAGGGGGTCGCATAGGTAGATTGTCCACAATCTTGCCCTTCTACCCTTCCTCTCGGTCTTCTAGGTCTGTGCACCTTCTAAAAATGGTTTTGTCAGTACAGCAGCTCATAGGCAGACCCCCCCCCCAATATTTTAATATTTTTTTCTTCTTAAAATAGATTAAATCTGAAGGACATTTGGCACAGTATGATGTGTAAACTCCTGTTTGTATTCAGGGCAGTGAAAATGAAGACAGACATACTGCTAAGTTCCCAAGCCACCTTCCTGTATGGGAAAGAATAATTTATAACTTGATCGTCTCTACAAATGGTAATTATTCAAACATTCCCAAGGGGTTTGGCATACCAAATGAACCAAAATCCTGTACTAATTATCCAAGCAATTATGAAACTGGATGAATCATATGTGATTGATAGATAAGGTGGCACTGTTTAGCTTGTAAGATGGAGTGTTGTTTATTGATTTTGCTAATAATTAACCAAGACTATGCATGGACTAGTCATGACATTCCTTATAAAACTGTTTACCTTTATAGATTTCTTGGTAATAGTTATTTCTCTCTAGCAATATGTGGGATTTTTTTTAAAATGAAAAGAAAACCAATATACTGTACTAGTCTTCTTCATACCTAATGAATTGAGACTGAACATTGGAGATGTATAAGTATAATTGAGAAATTGGACTCTCCAGTAGCACAGCTGCAGAAACACATATTTGCAGTCCTCATCACAGGTTCTTTCACATTTGGTAGTACAGAAATAATCCCAGAGAAGGTGGCTTTAATTGAACAGTAACTCAGATTAATGTTTTGTGATATTAGTTCACAATTATTACTCCCCGATAGGGTCAAGAAGTATATAGTTGGCTATTCGCAGAGAAATGACTGATTTAAAAACAAAGACCTCTAATGGAATTCAATAGTGCTTTTTCAGTCATTCCACTTGGCATCTCTATTACCTGAAATGATTCACAGTCCATTATGGGAGCTTCCATGCTAATAGAATGTCTATCTTCTGTAATACAGACACATCAGGGCACTAACAGAGAACCTGTCACAATGAATTTCATCTAGATTTCACTTCATCTCTTCATGGACTGTAAAATTTGCTCTTGTACAATACCTAAATTTACTGTGGGTAATTGAGAGAGATCTATAGATGCAGTAGCATTCAGCATAGAGGAGGAAAGGCTCCCCCCCCCTCTTTTTTGCAAAACCCATGTTGAATTGAAGAAATTTTAGTTAGTTGGAGGAAAAAAAATGTGCACCACTGCTCATGCTGATTGCGGCCTGTTTTGGGAGAGCTCTGATAACATTTCTCTTTTTTTAGCAATTGGAAAAGTGACAATAGCTTGTATTTTAAAGTGTGTAATTTTCATAGCTGGAGAAGCCAGCAGATTCCTTGGAAATGGAAAGAATTGAAAAGAGACTAGCAAAAGTGATTGAGAGCTAGGTTTCATTACCCCTTCAGAGACTTATGGATCATGTCATACAGATAGATGGAGCTACGCTGACAATTCGTAGAGTGGGCCTACAAACTCTTGTGTTCTGATAATTTCATCAACGCTCCAGGTAACCTGCTTTGGGATTTGTTCAATACTCATGTTGCAGATTCTTGACTTTTGCCATGAACACCAAGCTTGTTGAAGAAAAACAATAAAAATTAAATGTAATGGATGGCTCCTGGTCTTGTTCCCCCCAATTAATGCTGAATTCAGTGCTGACAATTATATACATCTCTGGAACTTTCTCAGCCATTCCCTCTCCCTTGCTTACTTTATTTCTTCTCGTCAGAAGCTAAACAGAATTACCAGCTGCCCTTAGCAATCCCAGATGTTGGTATCTGTTAGCCAATTAGAATAGTGCTATATTCTATAGCTTTTTTTCCCCTAAGCCACAAACTGAATAATAGCATCATGCTTCACTGGCAGTGAAGTGATCTCAGCCTTTACATTAGGAGAAAATCAGAATGGTATGACTGCAGTTCATTACTGAAATAGGTAACTGATGAACTGAAAAGACAAAGGGCATTGTTAAATGAAATGTCATTATTAGAGCTATTCATGTTTAACAAATGTACTGTAAGTTAATTCAGTGGTGTTTTCTATAAAGTTCTCAGCAGAATGTTCAATATTCTTTCTTTGTACTTTCTTCAGTATACTGATTTTTTTTTTATTTTTTTTTAGGGAAACTACATCATTGATTCAAAATCTTAAGGCCACTGTCCCCTGGCAGCAGAACTACAGCACAGGATGTATGATGCAAGGCCATATGCCGTAAAGTGTGAATAATGTCCAGAGTTATCCCATAAGCTTCAGTGGGTCATCTATGACATCAGTGGCTTGAGAAGTACAGTACACATAATATAAAGCAACATAAAAGGTTACTTCTAACCACTGGTGTCACTGCAGGGGGGGCGGAGCTCTACGTTCTGCCGCGGTCAGACCCTCTGTTACACAGGAGCATGAAGCACCCCTGCCCCCTCGCCTTTGGAGCCATTCAAGTCGGTGAAAGCACCGACTTGAATGGCTCCAAAGGTGAGGGGGTGGGGGCGCTTTGTGCTCCCGTGTAACGGGGGGTCTGACCGCGGTGGGACTTAGAGCTCCGCCCCCCCCCACGGTGACGCCAGTGCTTCTAACTATGGATGTCACAAACTGGAGCTTATAGGACAATTTGCACTTTCCCTTCCTTCCTTGGTTACCTTTAGTAAAATTTGGGTAAAGGAAGCAAACATGGCCCATACACTATGGGGGACCAACTTGTCTTACCATTTCCCCCCCCCCCGCATCATCGCAGTGGCACCAAAATGGCAACCACTACATCCTATGCAGGGGTGGGCAGGCTAGGAGGCTTCAGCAGGGAAAGGGGATATTAAATCCCCTTACCCTTGCATAAGCCTCCTGACCTGCGATGGGTCTCCTTGGACTTGCACTAGTGATTTTGCTAGAGCAAGTTCAAGGAGAGAAAGGGGGCTGGAAGGCTGCTGCTGGAGGGGATTGCTGCTGCTGGAGCATGCCTTCCATGACGGATCCACCCCCTCCCGCCTCCCCCGACATCTTACGTCCTCCGACGAGCATTGGGGGATCTGTTGGAGTGGGTGGGAGAGCGCAGGCCTTCCTGCTCGCGGTGCAGGCAGCACACCGAGTGGAGCGCTTTCGCAGCACCTTTTGTAACTGACACTGCCTGCTTTATGGCAGTCAGCGCCATCGCAAGAAGCGGAACAACAATGGCAGGTCAGTTTAGGATTGGGCCCTTAAAAACCTTTAGGGACAGTGTTTTAGTTCTTAAGGGTAAGAAGCCTATTTATTTGGAACATTTGAAAGCCTGCCTTTTCACCCATACAAGTTTTCAATGCAGCTCACAACCAATAATTAAAACTATAGCGTCAATTAGCTCTCCTCTCATGGAAGACTCATCCAATATGACATCCTGCTTCCATCTAGTTTTCTCCTCCACTTCCACCTTCCTGTTATCACCCTTGTGCTATGTGGCTGCCTCTTGTAAATGTCCTAGCCTTAAAGCACAGATGGTGGAAGAATAGTGTTAGGAGCACCACTGTTCATACTGGTAAGTTGGGCAGTCCAATCCTAACTAAAATCCCCACATGGTGATGCAGAGCATCAGTGCGGCTTCCGCTGTATCCCAGGGGTTTTTGGGCTGCTGGCTGCTACATTATCTCCTTGCCCCTGGTTAAGCCCCCAGCAGCCACTATGGATCAATTTGGACCTGCATCAGCTCAATCGCTGGTGCGAGTCTGTGTTGAGGCGGGAAGGCAGATCAGGCCTGGTAAGGGGGCCAGGATTCGGCGTGCGCCACCACTGCCAAAGATACCCTCCCAGGCCTGATCCTCCCACCTTCCCACCCCATCACCGCCTCGTTACGCTCCCTCCCTCACCTGTTTTGCCCTCTCCCCGTCCTCCTCCTGCCCCGTTTCATCCCCTGTGTGGCCTTACCTGCTTCGACAGGTCTTCGTCTAATCCAACAATGTGTGTGGGCCACTTCAGTCTCCCCACCAGCAGGCCTGCAGCACGCACCAGTGGAGGCTGCTTATGTGACTACCATAAAGCAGCTTCTGCCAGTGCAACGCTAGTTACGACAGCAGCCGTAAGGGATAGGATTGGACTGTTGGTCTGTTAATGTTGTGTCCATCCCATAGAGGAGAATTTTAGGGATATTAATACAATGCATCCATTGGTTACCAGAGTTCTATATATTTGAATTCAAACTACCGGTACATTAGTTGCAAAGAGGAGCAACTAGAATAATGGCTGAACTGGAAAATCTATCTGATGAGCAAAGATTGCATAGTTTGTTTGGCTTAGGGCCAAATTAAATGTTACGTGGAATGGAAGGTTTTTTTTTCCCCCAGTTTAAAATAGAGTGTGCATCAGGCATTTGGGGACTGAGGGAGACTGGGTTGGTGACAGGTATATGTGCCAACTGCCCCTATTGCCCATGGACAATTCCTACTCTCTAGTAGTTGTCCCTGGTAAAATACTGTCTCTGTTTTACCTTTTGGGGAGATGTTTGGAGCGTGTGATCTTTTAAAATGTTGTTATTCATTCCTGTCACTTCCTTTTACATGGTTGGACAAGGAGAAGGCACATAACAGCTACCTGTGATAGTTCACCTGCAGCTTCAGCTTTGATGGTGGAAGATGTGCTACCTGGCAATTGGTGCTCACCAGGCCTCTTCATAGGGCTGGCCCTGAATCTTCATTAGATTAGTTAAGATCATCTACTAAGGCTCTTCTCCAGGCGTTTTCCCCTCCGTTCAGAGGTACAGATGGTGATGACAGAAAGGCCTTCTCAGTGGTGCCACCCAAACTTTGGAACACCGTTCCAAGACATGTGCACCGGGCACCCTTACTGCTATCTTTCCAGCACTAACCATAGTCCATCCTCTTTCAGGATTTTTTAAAATTGTTTTTTTATCCCTCCTGTGCAAAATTTTATTGGTTGTAGGTTTTAATATTTTACTATTTTTGCTTCCGTGTTATATTGTTTAACATTGATCGATGTGTTTCTATTACAATATTGTTGGCTGCCTCAGGTCTTATTTTGAAAACAAGACAGGTACTGTATACATCCTTCTAATAAACAAACAAACCTCTGAGGATTGATTTTGGGTGGGCACATTTTGTCTCTTACACATATTGTAAATACAGACACATGGAACCAAATGCTAGCACGTTGCTCTCCTTCCAGCCCCTCATAGCCTTCTGTCCACAACGCAAATGTTGTTTAATGAGTCTGAATTGCAGCTATTCTATAATATGTACAACCAGATTCATCATAAGATCATATACTTTTAAGGCATTTTTAAGTGGGTTGTTATGATCCTGTTGCTAGGGCAGCAACAGGAAGTACTATTGGAAGCATAGTACTTTTAAAGCCACTTCAGAATAAGTGAGTGCAACACAGAGCAAGTGGAGATGAACCTTCCCTTCCATAATGTGTGCTGGAAAGTGAGATGGTGTATTTAGGAAGTAGTCCTTAGAATAAGGATAGAATAGATCAGAGGTTCTCAACCTGTGGTACGTGTACCCCTAGGGGTACGCAGACCAACGGCTGGGAGTACACCAGAGCCTCTCCCTTATCAGCTGCAATCATAACCATCTACCACAGGGTTCCTATTTTCATCAATGAGATACTGGATTGTCATTTTTTTTTAATGTAGTCTAAAATGTGTGGTTTTTAAAATGATTTTATATTATTAGCCTCAAGGGGGCTCTTTGAGACAAAAGACCAGCTACAAATGAAGCATGCAACCAATAAATAAGTTGATTAAATTCTTTTGAAACACAACCTAAGAGGAGGACATCTACAAAACGTCTAATAGGACTTGTATTTTTGGAGACTCTGTATGTGAAATTTGACCATAGTCAAGCAAGTGCTCTGGAATATAAAAATTATATAAATCATATATGCATACAGAAGGATGAGGCAGCAAAGGGAATCCCAAATAGTTTGTGAGGTGAAGTCTATATATAAAGCAAGATTTTTCTGAATGAATTTATGTGACTTGTAAGGAAGATCAACTTAAGGCATGTTCAGATTTTGTTTTTAAAAAGCCGATTTCATCTCCTACATTTGTTTACTTCACTGGGGTGGCGAGATTGGCGATCAGCATCACTAAAAATAATTTATGGACCTTAGTTTTTCCTCCCCACCCACAGCAAGGAAATAACCTCAGCTTTTGGCAATCTGAGATAGTTAGTGAAGCTTTTCACCTACGTTTATGGATTGACTTGAGCTACATATTCTTTGACCTGTACTTGAGATTTATTGGCAGATACATAAGTCACAGTAAATAACCTAAGAAGCCATTGATGCTCTGTGCATTTTTTTTTTTTTTGCATGGACTGATTGACAGATTAAGAAGCTTGACTCCATCACAAGTGATTGAAACTTCATGCGCTGCTTGTTATGAATATGGGTAGTGGTGTGTTGTGCACGCAGTTTTAAAAAATGAAGATTACAATGTAACCACAAGATTAAAAGCATATTCAAAGTATGATCCATATAGATAGAGACCTGAAAAGAAAATATGTAGTTAGGTGTGCTATGATATGGATAATGAAATCATGAAGTGAACCTGATGGCTCCAAGAGCAATGTACCAACTACTTTTGTTGAACAACTTCCATCCATTTCAGAGAGACTTGTGCAAGAACGTACAATAAGGTACAATTGCCTGCATAAATAAATAAATAAATAAATAAATAAATAAATAAATGCAATTCTCCCTACTAGAGTGTTTGAGGGCCTGTTGAACACAATGAGAGGGTTTTTTCTTCTTCTTTAATCTTAATGGGTTTATGGATATGCTCTGGATGTGACATCTCTGGAGTATCTGGTAAGTATCTCTGGTACAACCTTGCATCGTTGACTAAATGCATTATGGATAGGCAAGGGAAAGAGAGTCATTTCTTCTGGAGGATCACATACCATCCACGATGTAATCAGGGCATCAAATGTGAGAGAGCGGTAGTGTGATCTGAAATGGTAAATCCTATGTTCCTTATGGATTATATTTTATGATACCTCTGTTTAATGTGGACATGGTATTGAAATTAAGCAGGCTCCCAAATCAATATTTTAAATTATGTTCCAAGGGAAAATAAAACTTGGCTTCCTCATTCTCTCTTTTAATGTGAAAGAATGTTAAAAAAGATGACAAATATTCTAGTATGCCATTATTTTCACGCTGGAAAGTTAAGTGAGAAAAGAGAATGGGAGTGAAATGGGAAAGAATCTTGTTAATAATTTCAGGATTTTCAAAATGTATATTCATTTTAACACTTAATTTTTTATCTATAAGTAAACAATACTTTAATGTTGCTCCTTCTAGCAACTGGGGGGGGGTCACCATTTTTTTTTTTTACGTTTTCAGTGACAACACACACACAGCACAATCCTAGGCATGTTTACTCAGAAGTAAATCCCATTGAGTTCAATGGGACTTATTCCCAGGTAAGTGTGTACAGGATTGCAGCCTTAATAAATGACAAGTAAATGTGTATTAAAATGAGAACATTACATGTGAATGAGGTCAACAAGCACGTTTTTCCCCTCACACCATTATGACACACAGACAGACAGACCTCCATACAAGAGCTGGAATGTGTGCTGGCCCATCCTTGACTGAAGTGTGATATTCCAAATATTTCAATTATCAAAGAGAACAATACCAATGGAGATATAGAAGAACTTTGAGTTTTAACACCCTGTCTGCACTGAATCACACTCCCACGTTGACAATACCAGGCCTGCTTCCACACCAGCTCTGTTCTCCAGCATTGATACCATAGCTCACTCTATCATTCCTAAGAATCCAGATGACGTTCCTCACAAGCCATTGCATTCCTGTGTTTTCTCTATTGTCATCACATGTTTTGAAGGTGCTGGTTTATAGCCATTTTTAGGGCATCCATCACAACAGCAGTGTAACATTTCAGGTGTGAACTGAGGTGGTGCCATTGTCTCAGCTGGCCTCAAAGTATGGTTGTCACGATGGAGGGCAATGCGCCGCAATTCCACCTCCCTTCATTACTGTCCTGTCCCCATCGCGGTTACTGTCTCCTGTTCTTTTCTGCTTCAGAGTTCTTGGTACAGAACACCTTGTCTATTTCATTTCTACCGCAGAGGACCTTCTCCTAACTCACTGGCAGGTGAAGAGGGAGCTTTTACCATTTCACCACTCTCTTGTCCATTTCTTTCTTTTAAATTAAAACATTGCGGTGCACTCTACCACTAGCGCATACACATGCCCTTCTTAGTGCACCAGTGCATACAAAAAGCCTTAGTGCATAAAAGAGCCTCTTCTTAATGCATTGGCAATAATAGCGGCAAAAGCAGGGAGGCCATGTTGTTGGGGCTAAAGAAGGCTGCCTTTCCTAAAAGCAATTTCAGATTGTTTCACAAAGCCTTGTTTTAATACATACATGTATTGCAATGTGCTGGGGCATGCACACAGAGTTTTGATAAGGGAAAAAACATCCCAAAGAACTGAAAAAGTCCCAAAGAGCTGAAATTTCAGGTTGCTCAAATGTTGTGCCGTGGTATAACATATTAAAGCATCTCGTCCACCCAGTAGACATGGGTCAGATAATTCAATCATGCTCTTCCCTATTAGTCCACATGGTTCACAGGCCCTATTGTAAGAATGGTGCAGGATGGGAATTCTGGACAGCCGGCATTTTGCTTGGAGGGCAGGAATTAACTGTAAAAAAAGAGATTGGCTTTTTTCTAATTATATTTTCCATGTGTCCCGCTGTATAATATATACAGGAGTACTGTACAGGAAACTCCCATGTGGACATGAACTTGCTCTGCAGAAGTTCCTCACAGAAGAATAGGGAATTTATGTTAGGTCGAAAGGGGAATTTATATTCCATTGTATTTGCGTGCGTGACAGAGAATTATTGTGGTGTGATGATAGGTTCTAGTTGAGATGACTTCCAAAAAAGAATCAGACAAATTCATAGAGGTCATGGGAATGAAACATATCAGACCAGCTAACTAAAATGGAACCTCCGTGAGTGGTATATGTGGACCATATGTGGACGATAAATTTACCATATGTGGACGATAAATGACAGGAGGCAACTATCTCCATTGTTTCCTGCTTGTGAACTTCCCTGGCTGCAAAAGGATGAACTAGCCAGCCACGTGATCTAGTTTACCAAGGCAATTCGTAGGGACCCTCTTTGTGTGTGTGTGTGTGTGTGTGTGTGTGTGTGTGTGTGTGTGTGTGTGTGTGTGTGTGTGTGTGAGAGAGAGAGAGAGAGAGAAGTAGACAATAGACTCATATTGCTACATATTGTCTTGGCCCCTAAACCTATGCATTTAACATACATCTAGCCACAGCCAACTGTGAGAGCAAAGTGAGTAAGATACTACACCACAGGTTACCTAAAGGACCAGAAATTTATTTAGGACGAGTAAATGCTATCTTAAACAAGTTGCATGCTAGGTGCTGCTATCCTGAACTGTCAAGAATGAAAGAGACAGATAAATATTCTTTCCCATTCCCAAAATATGTGATTGTTTAGACACTGGAAGTTCTACTTTCCAACAGGAAAAAAAATATTTCTATGAATGCGTACCAAGCACTGATCTCGGTTTGTACTAACTGGCTAGACAAAATTCATATCCTTTTTAAAGAGTGATTCATTTGCTTAACTTCAGCGCCATCTGTTGTTGATTTAAGGGAATTAGCAATGCCAAATTTGAGAGGAAAACTATAGAAAATGAAACATGAATTTTCACTTTCAGTTGTGACTATAAACAACAAAGATGGGATAGAAAACATGTTTCTCTGTGGAAAAGATGGAACTGTCCCAAAGCAATGAACAGCACAATCCTAGGCATGTCTCCTCATTACCTCCTTACTCAGAGGTAAGACCCATTTATATCAATGGGACTTATTCCCAGGCAAATGTTTATAGGATTGCAGCCTAAGGGTTGTCACCTTTTCTGTGGCGCTGTTGCTGTTTTCAACAGTCGCCTGCTTGACCCACTGAAATTTAGAAAGTTATTCTTCCTATCATGGAGAAAAAGTAAGAAGAAAAGCTTCACCTGCTTAATCTTTGTGTGCCTGGTACAAGCGCAGGGCCAGTTCACAAAAAGTGGCTATCCTAAAAGCAAAGGTTTTCTGCTTGTCACCACCTTAGGGGTACTGCCTAGTTCTACACCCTGTCCTGCTGATACCCCAAGAGACTACAGACAGGGAGGCAAGTGTCCAGGGAAAGATCTGCTCCCTCTAAAGTGCGTTCCAAGTCGATGGCTTAAAGCAAGTCTTTCAGTCAACGTTTTTGACTGGGTAGGCCTTCAACTGGCAAGTGTAGCACCTAGCCAAGCACATCTCTCTCAGAGTGACTAGTGAAACCAGATATACAAGAGAAAACCTGACCCCACTCCAGGATTTGTAAGCCTTAATCGTAGGTCATCAAGCTTGCTACACACATCCTGCTTTCTGGCCTCTTATTAAAGCAGGGGTGACCAACCTTTCACCATTAGAGCCTCTGCGTTCTTAAGAGTTGTGTAGAAGAGAGAATCTTGGCAGCTGCAAGTGCTGATGGTGCTGCTAAAGCAGCTGCACCTGCTGGAATGCCCTCACCTATACAACCATTAAAGGGCCAGGAACATTCATGCTGAAAGGTTGGCCACCCCTGTGTTAAAGGCATGGAAGCTCAGTGTTCCTCATGCTGGGTATAGTTGAAACTCCTCTGGTTTACTTCTGACAGCAGCAGCGAGGGAGACTTTGTCCCTCCAGCAACACCATGGTGAAGGAAAGAAGCAATGTAGATGGGCTGCCCTGTGGAATGAGCCACCAGAACTGTGGCCCTGAGCGTCTAGATTTTGTAGAGAAAGGAGGGGTTGGTATACCAAGCATAATATATTATTGTTAAATTAACAGATAAGTTTGAGTACCAAAATAGCTAAAAAAAATCATAAGATGCTATCAAGGGATTTGTAAGCAAAAGTATGGATAAGTTAGCAGAAAAGGAACTTGATCTAACTGATAAGTATATAGTTAGCTCTATGTTCCTGATCTTGATTAACTGCAAGGATATATTGGGCCCTTCTATTTCACCAATGTCATCTTCAATAAATAGGCTACCATCTAACCATCCTGGTAATTGTGGCCAGAAATACAAGGTGGACCAATATGAATATATATATATGACATATTTTCTCAAGTTACTCAGCAAATGGAGGAAAGACTCCCCCTTTTATCCACACTCCCAAATATGATTTCTCTTAATAAAAAACTGTAAACAGAACATATTCAGGACTAGAGTTAAACCGCTGAACCATAAGCTGTCGATCGAAAGGTCGGCAGTTCGATTCCCGCGACGGGGTGAGCGCTCGTTGCTTGGCCAGCTCCTGCCAACCTAGCAGTTCCAAAGCATGTCAATGCGAGTAGATAAATAGGTGCCACTTGTGGGAAGGTAAACAGCGCTCCGTGTTCCAACTGCATGCTACGCGCTGCGGCAAGGAGAGTCATGCCGGCCACATGACCACGGAGGCGTCTTTGGACAACACTGGCTCTTCGGCTTTGAAATGGAGATGAGCACCACACCCTAGAGTTGGACACGACTGGATTTAATTGTCAGGGGATACCTTTACCTTTTTAAGGCCTATTGATATCACTAATCTTAGAATTCAATCCTGGGAGCAAGTCCAGCTGAAATCAATGAGACATGAATAGGATTACGCTGCAGTAACTGCACATAATGAAAATAGCAGCCAGCAATAGATGGTAACAAAACAGTAGCTAAAGTGCATCATATCAAACCTGACACAATAGTGCATATCTAAATGTGATAGAGTAGACATTCAAAACAGAAATACCCAATAATATCTAGCTCTCTTATTTTGAAAAATAACCTCAACACATAAGAAAAAATAACTATAGAATAACCTTACATACAAAATGGTGTGGGAAATACTTAAAACTAAGAAGTTGGAAACAGAAAATGCTGGTTCTGCAAAAGAAAAAAAAAGACACCCTAAAGGAGACTTCTACAGTCTCTGCTGGAAATTCAATAGAGCAGTAATCCTAAGCATTTTGGAAAATGGTGATTGATGTCTAAAATGAGATTTTTTTTCCAGCTATGTTTAGCTCCAAATCCAGCAATGTGTCAACTCAGTTTTGCTAAAAATATAATCCTTTGACAATGTCTTGAACCTCTGCAGCATAGCTGACATTTGCAAGACACTGGAAGACAGAATAAAATTGAAAGGCTTAGGAAAATTAGAAAATTAGTATCTTGGATTAAATTAATGGCATATTGAAAATCCATACCAAGTGCCAAGCCATTTTCAAAGACTGAAAACCATCTGTCTTTTATATATCTGTCTAAAGATTGATAATGTATCTTATTATTTCAATTGAATATAACCATTGCTCAATTTTGTTATGTGAGTCCATATGGATCTGTTTACAATCATGTCTGATATGTATGAATGGTAGAGGTATGTTTTTTTAACTTTTAAAAATATTACTACATACTATCCAACATTTACAGAGTACTGTATAACAAGGACACTCCAAGGAACACCCTAATATTTATACTAAGGATTATGGCCTGAGTCATCCTGCTCCACAATTACACATTGCAGAAGGCATTTTCCTATATGTTGGATACTGTACTCATTAACTTTGCAATAGCTTATCCTCTATGACAGATTTAAATCAATTTAAAAAACCAAAAGGATGGTTGTTCTTTGGTTATAAGATATTCTAGGAAACAGGGAATTGAACCAAACCTGAACCCAAACAGTTGCAATGAAGCCCCAAGATAAGGGAAGAAACGTTATCTTACCTTGAGGAGGCCTCTGTGACTGCTTCCCCACCACAGGATGCAGCACATAATAATAATTCCAGTATTTATATACCACCTTTCTTGGTCATTGGATTTCTCCTTTGACTTTAATTCAAGGCAGTTTACAACAGGCAGGCAATTCTAAACCAAACAGTTTGTACATTCAGTAAATGTCCTAAACTTTTGTAGGACACTTCTTTCCATGTGTTTCCTTTCACAGTCTGGCCTCTTGCTGGCATTCACCTCCCAAGCATTGACCGACAGGCAACTCCCTCTCTCAGAGTGCCGGCTGCAGCTTTCTCTCTCTCTCACACAGGGCTTCTGAAGCTTTGTCAGCAGTGATGGAGTTTCGAACTGCCGTCCTTGATCTTCAGGCATGTAAGGGTGCAGCTCTCCCAACTGAACCAGACCACGTGCCCCGTTGGCACAGCTGCATCAGTGCTGGGAAGTTGGATAGGGTTGGGCCCTCAGCCAGAGCTAAACCAGAAGGTTCTGAACTACTGATGAAAATGAACCAGAGCTGAACTTGTTTTCTAAATGGTTTGCACAAAATGGCAGGATGTTCAATCTTTAGCATTCATGTGTATACTTTCATATGCACATGAGCCAGGCCTGGTCCAAACTCTTCTTGCACCTTGACCTGGTCCTGGACCAATTCTGTTCATTTCTCACCCACCTCTGGAAGCAGACTGTGCCTGCTCCCTTCCCATTCCCCCCATCCTCTTACTCCCCTCTAGCTCTAGGTAGTGCACTGTGCCCAACAGCCCCTAGGCTTCTGCACCCTCAACCTCTTCTCCTTCTCACTGACCCACTTACCTTCAGTGGCTCTGGGAGGCTGCTCGCTCATTCCAACACTCCTTCTAATAGAGCCAATTATAGGTTTGCCCCTGGTGTGTGCATCTGGTCTATTGTCTATTCTCTGACTATTCAGAGATTTAACTTCTAGAGACCCTAGTGAGGAAGAGAATGACCATTGTTGTATAAACAATAAAACTATTGCTTTACTCAGTTGGATGAAGTTTAATGCTGCTCTTTAATGCTTTCAATTATTTTAACCTGTTATTATATACTGTACTATATTTATATCTTGCATTTTGTTCTCTGCTATCTTGGGCTATTTTTTGAAAAGATGTAAAAGCTGGTAGTAAATACGTTTGAGTAACTCATGCTAAAACAACAAGAAGGCACCTCCCCAAAGACAAATTATAGGGTTAGTAACTTACTAGGAACAGGGACAGCTAGGCTGCAACCCTATACACACTTACTTGGGAGTAAGTTCCATTCAACTTAACAGGGCTTACTTTTGAGTAGACATGCCTAGGATTGCACTGTTGCTCAGGAGGAGGGGCAGTGGTTCAGTGACAGAGCACATTCCTTACAGACGGCCCCCACTTCAACCCCAGCATCTCCAGGTGGGGCTAGAGAAGACCCCTGTCTGAAATACTGAAGCACCTCCACCAGCTGCCCTTGACAATACTGACCTAGAGGGTCTAATGGTCTGACTCAATAGAAGGCAGCTTTATATGGAACATGTGTGGATAATGATGATAGGAGTAGTAAATCCAATGAAGAAACAATATCACTGGAACAATTTTCTTACAGCTGGTAGCAATTTTGCTGGCAGCAAGATAGTTCGAAAATCACTTTAGCTCACATCAGCTCCCTCTGGGTTAACGTTAGGCTATTTGCATTGTGGTTGGTACCCCTAAATATGGGTATCTATGTTAGTGCTCTCAAATGACTTTCTCTCTGTGCAGTCAGAACAACTGATGTTGCTGTTTCCAAAGATTACAAAAGCTGAGGTTACAGCCCTCAAAGGTAAATCCGTGTGTGAACAAGGCTTAAATTTATTATGCATGTTGTTTTGCTTGTCTGTTTTCCTTTGAAGTGTCAGATATCAACCGCTGCCAGGCGCAAGATGCTAGATGGATCTGGCACAGCAGCTTCTGCTACCTGCTTAGCTTACTAACAAATAATTATTACTGAAGTCGATGTTTCTGCAGAAGAGTGGAAGATAGTTTATCATGCCTCCTCCATATGCACCAACAAGGAAACTACCATCTTATTGCTGATTTTCAAATCGGAATTACAGGTCCTGATAGCAGGTGCTGGGCCATGAAGCAGAAGGAACATGGCTTGATTTTTCAGATACTGTGTTGAGTTTTGCTTTTTTTTGTAGTCAGAAATAATCTTATAAAATGAGCATGGGAGAATATGGAACATAACCCTGGGATGCTAAAATGGCTTTCATCTGCTTATATTACACAAGTTCTTTTGAAGCAGATGGAGCATTAATACATATGTGGTATGTCAATAATAATGCAGTCTCATTGAGCTCAGTTCCTTTTCTTTTGAGTAGTAGAAATAGTGATGTCTAGATCCCCTCATGATGTCATTCCAGGTTGCTGGGAGTCCTGGAGCAAAGCCCTACACTTATATACTATAAGATCATTTACTGCAGGTTAGTAATTAGACACCCTTTTAATTACCCTGTTGAACTGACAATTGGCAGTAAAACAAGGACTCTGATTTGCACAGTGGCTGGTATGGAACCAGGTGATACAAACTGATTCTGTGTACATAATACAATGGGTGTGTGTATGTTGCATCCACTTTCAAGATGGGTGGTGTGTTGTCCGTTGAATCCTGGATACTAATTCAGGCTCCACACAGGTATTTGTGTGATATTTTAACCAGGATCATATACAAGTATTTGCAGGGTTCTAAAATACAGATCTGCAGCAAGGTTTCTCCTAGGCCAAGAGGAGGGCACACTGGAGACTGGACTATCCTTCCGGAGACAATGCACATTTAACTAACTGTACCTCACTAAATTCAACACAGGCAACATCTTCCAGCTATTCCTCTAATATATATTTAGAGGCCTCGGGCCTCAGAGGGTGACGTGCGGAGCCGGCGGAGGTGATGCGCGTCCCCCCAGGTGGCCCGCCCCCCTGCCACGCTCCAGTGCAGGCCTTTCCCCTGACAGACCCAGGGCTGGCCCACCCATGAGGCCAACTGAAGCAGTTACCTGAGGCAACAGAGTGGTGTGTGTGTGTGTACACACACACATACACATCCCCATCCTCCTACTTGCCTCTACTCCTTCTCCTTCCACTCCCTGGATTGGGAGAGGGAGACAGAGAGGAAGAGGAAATGTGGAGGGGAGGGGAGTGCTGAGCTAGAACATTGGAGAGCAGGGGCCGGCACATCATCAGGTAAGGGGGGTCAACATCTGGCATGCTACCTTAGGTGTCAGGATGTCTTAGGCCAGCCCTGGACAGACCCCCACTATCTACACCCCCAATGTCCCTGTGTTTAGTAAGTTTCTCTTTCACGTGTTCCACTGAACATGTGGATGTTTGGAGCGTGTCCAGAGGGGGCATCAATACCCCTCTCCCCATGCCTTTTCAGAGGTGGGAATGGGAACTGCTGCTGTGAAAATTGAAGGTGATGTAGGGAGTGCTTTCCTGCATACCTACATTAAAAAAAAAACAAACCAAAACACACACACCAAAAATCGTACTCTTAAGACTGCAACCCTATGCGCTCTTTCCTGGAAGTCCCATTAAATTCCGTAGACTTACTTCTGAATAGACAGTCAGATTGGGCTGTAAGCCTGCAATCCATAATCAATTTACAGCACAATTTTATGCAGGTCTACTCAGGAGTAGGTTCCATTATATTCAATTGGGCTTACTCCCAGTAAGTACAGTGTGTATAGGATTACAGTCTTACTTCTGAAAAACACTAAGGCTGCAATCTTATATGCATGTACCTGAGAGGAAGCGAGCCCCAGTGAATATAGTGGGTCTTGCTTCTGAGTAAATATGGCTAGGCTTGAATTACACAAACCATTGATGGTTGCTAGAGAACATTTGAAAAGTAAGGTAGCCTTTGTGAACATTATACAGACAATGACATGCTAGGCTAGCCTGAGACAAAATCTGGCCTCTTAAGAGGCAGCCGTCGAGAAGATGGCTATGGTGTAAGCAGCAGTTGTGTGCTATCACTTGGGGGAGGAGGAAAGGTGGTGGGGAGTGTCCACTGGGGACCTCAAACTGATTGCTCAAGCAGTTCTCAAGCAACGGTTGCTGCTAAGTAAGGGATACTGTAATAGTGTACATATTTTCTGTAGGGCTGCCGCGCCTCCCTGGAATAAAGGTTGGTCCTTTACAACCCTCCTTGTTATACACTTCGCGTCATGATGTATAGAACCAGTAATTTATATAGGCAGGCACTAGCCTCTCACTCTCCTCTTTGCTTTGTATGTAAGATCCAGCCAGCCACATCTAAACCGAAGATACCGCCGCCTCCGGCTCTTTCGTTTCAAGCAGTCACATGACCAGCCCGCGTTCACTCCCTTCTCTCCCCCCCTTTTGAGAGAATAGTACAGCCCTCTAAAAGCTGGGCGTTCCAATGCGAGGGACTAACCAATGAATGCAAGAGGGGAGGAAGAACTTTGCGGAAGGAGAAAACGCTACTCAAGGCTTTGAGTGGACGATTCCTGGCAGCGCAGCGAGCGGATGTGACAGCAGAGGCAGGAGCGATCCGGCTGTTGGCGATCGACTCGAGTAGGCAATGGGTGCCTCCAAAGGGCAGGAGCATCAGCCTCCCCAGGAGGTAAAGGATTAGACTAGATGTTTTGCAGTGGGATTTCGGTGTTCGTTTTTCCTGGCTGCTGCCGTCTACTCCCCGCAACGGCGCTGGTCCTGCGTTTCTTGTTTTCTTTCCTTGCATTATGTCTTCAATGAGAGCGGGGGAGGGGGGGATAAAGAAGTCTGCAATATTAGCGTTTTAGGGAGGCCCCCCCCCCCTGAACTGTGGTTGTGTGATTCCGAGCAGCAGCGGTCCATGAAACTGGGAGTGGGCAGCTTGTCTTTCAAGCAAGACTTGGCGCAGTGGGTTCTAGACCACGAAAGTCTGTGGGGCACTGACTGTGCAATCCTCTGCATGCTTACTCGGAGAGTCTCACTATGTTCAAGGGGGTTTACTCCTTGGAACTATGTTTAGGATTGCAACCTGAGTACTACTCGGGAAGGGCCACCGTGATCCTTCGTTGGTTTGTTTGGTAAAACGGAAGATGCAGGCTGGAGTCCTGTGGATAGCGGTTTGGGAATTAACCCACCTTAACATACAGGTGGGCCCCCATATCCACTGATTCGCTATCCACGGTTTCAGTTATCCATGGATTGTGGGGAGTCTGGGGACCCTCCCCAGGCTTTTACTTTTTTCCCAGTAAGCTTCATTTCTTCCTTAAACAAACAGGAGAAGCAGCCTCTGACTGCTTATTACAGGCAAGTAGAACGAGACTAAGTACTAAAGAGGCTCTGCAAGGTTAACAGAAACCTTGCAGAGCCTCTCTAGGACTTAGTCTCGTTCTACTTGCCTGCAATGGAGGCTGCTTCTCTGTTTGTTTTAAGGAAGAAACACAGCTTACTGAAAGAAAAATAAGAGCTGGGGGGGCAAGCATGCCTGCCTGCAGGGGAGGCAGGGTGGGAGGCCCTCAGGAAAACCATGGAGGGGGTGTTCGCTCTTATCCACGGTTTCAAGTATCCACGGAGGGGCCTGGAACATATCCCCAGCGGATATGGGGGCCCACCTGTATTTTGCATGATTGCTCAGAAGTAAAGCCTAGGACTGCACTGGCCCGGACGGATTCACTGAAGGCTTCCTGGAAGTCTTGGTACTGGGGTGTGTGTGCGTTTGGGAGGGGGAGCCAGCTAGGGTTACTTACTGCTGAGCAAAAGGCCCTCCGCTCTGTGCGTCTTCAAAGCACTCATTCACTCCTATTATTTCAAATGTTCTTTGGCCGAAACGAGTGTTGAAAGGAGGCCCCTATGCTCGTCAAGCTGGGTATATCCTGCTGCCTTGTACACAGCTCTGCCTTCAAAACGCTGTGGTGCTGTAGGTGAGAGGTTATTCTGCAGAGACTCTTCTCTGTAAAGTTGTCAGGTGTTGGCTTGGAATAGAAAATATGTTCTATTCCACAAAATAGAATGGATATTTTGTCTTGTATTTGAAATATGTCGGGGGTGGGGATACTACAGTTTCTTTAGTGTCCAGGAATAGGAACTGATATTTATATATACTGTACATATATCCTAAAGATATCTGTGGATAGACATGTACTTTGGATGGCATTTTCCACAGAACTGTCTGTGTGCCTGTGGATTGTGCAGTGACGGTCCATTCTGCTGTAGCACATCTGCTTGGAATTCTGGATGCAGATACTCTGTTTTCTCAGTACAGAAAGCACCTCTTATAGCTGTTGCCATTCACTGCTCTGTCACCATTTTAGGGGGACATATTTATTTAATGGTTTCTTCCCATGACATGTTTTTGTCCAGGGAACTGCACATTTCCAAGTGTATATATTTTGCAACTTTTAATTTTGTGTCGGGCTCTTTATTCTGTTAATGCATAATTAGGATTGCCACAAAACAAACTAGAGCAGCAAGACTTTTTTTTTTCATATGTTACATGCCTCTTTATACATGAGTGTGGATCAGCTTGTGTGAAAATGTGACAGTGGAATGGATATGAAGTATTGCATTCCAGGTTTGACTGCATTTTTGTCTACCAGAATAAATCCACAAAGTGTTTATAAGGTGACTTTTCAGCAGCGAAATAGTTGAACAAAACTGTTGCCTTTGTTAATTCTTATCAATCTGGTGGGGGTAGACACAGTAATATTTTGTTTGCTTAAAACATTTGTATTCTGTCTTTCCTCCTGTGCCTGAGCCGCCCAGGCGGATTACAACAATACAGGTGTGTGTCGCTTATTGACCTGCCTCTTTAATGACGGGCCGCATATATGACGGCCTTCTTGGCACCCCAGAACACCTTCCCTCCATATCTGTCACTACGCAAATTTAGCCCTCCAGAGGCCGCTTCTGGGTCGTGCCTGACCCGTCTCTATTTGCCTCCACGGGCCTCAGAATGGCCCATAGAAGTGTCAGGAAATGACTTCCAGTTTGCGAACACAACTTCCGATTTTACTGGAAGTCGCTTTCTGTGGGCTATTCTCAGGCCTGCGGTGGCCAATAGAGTGAATTGCAGGCCCAGCATGACCCAGAAGCAACCTTCGGAGGGCCAGATTTCGCATAATGCCAGCCTCGCACAGGGATTGGAGAACGTATTCCCCATTGTTAAGCAACATTACCTGTATATTAAAACACAGTTAAAAAAATCAATAATGAAACAGGGCAACACATAGATAGTAAAAAGCAATAAAAGCAAGCGGCAAAACACAACTCCCTTCTTGAATACAAACCTAAAACAGACAACTAAAGCAACAGAAAAGCAGCTAGGACAGAAATCCTAAAAAAAGAGAAAGGCCTGAAGCCTCTGCCTGAAGGGATCTTCATCTGTTATATGGCTCAATCAGTTGAAAAACCTTTGTCATCCTGTTTAAGGAGTAATGGTAAATAATAGACATGAGTGTTAATTTAACAACGCTGTGAAGAAAAGTCATGATAATTTTTGCTTTCGGGCTTGGAAGTTGAGTCTGAGAGAAACCAGCTTTTCCATTTCCGTGCAGTCTATGGTGAAACAGAGATCCGATGTCAAATCATTGGTCTCAATTCCTAGGGCCATTTTGTACATTCCCTCTGAGGTGGAGGGATGAAAACACATGTTTTTGGCTGGAACTTCCCACTGCTTGTACCCACAGTTCGTTTTTGGTTTTAAAGACGTTTGCTACTTGCAGGTGTACACTCTAATACTATAACATCTGAAGCAGTCCTTAAACCTTTAATTAGGCAGAAAGATAAAAATGAACACTAGGAAATTGTGTGATTTAAATAAGCTAAATATTGCATTATTAAGTTCAAACAAAAACATGTTTGTTAACAATTATGCACGTCCGTGTTAAACTGTGCCAAGATCCAAATTTCAGACAAACCACTAAAAACTTCAAAATTTGTGGATTCGCACAACTTCTTTTGTTGATCCTGACTCGAATGAAATGATACAGTAACTCTTGTACTGCAGCGATATACTTAGAATCTCAGTTGTAGTGCTTTTTTTCTTCAATAGCCCTTTATAATTGACAAATGATTTTGCATCTCCACTTCTTCAGTTAAGGAAAACGTATTTCTTCACCTTACATTTTCTGTTGGCAAGAAAGCTTTGTGGAAATTTTCAACAGGTGCTAGTACAAGAAAATGTTCTGCCCTGTGCTTGAACTTCTAAGTATAGAACTATAGTTACAATCTTAAACGCATTTAGTAAGGAGTAAGACTCACAGCGCAATCCTGTGTAAGGATTCACAGCTGGCCTAAAGGGCCGGCTGCTGTATCTTATGCTGGTCCCAGGCTGCCCCGGGGCAGTCCAGGACCACCTCGGGAGAAGGGGACATTCGTCCCCTTCCCCAGGTGTTGGCAAGCCCGGAGCCCATGGGCCTCTTTGGATGTACGCCAGCTCTGAAGCTGGCATATATCTGGGGAGGCCGTGTAAGGCCGATCTGGGCAGGGAAGGGGCTTAGGATATCGGCGGAATGCGCTGCCGATATCCCCGCCCCCTCCCAGCCTGGGCCGACCAATGACCCCCCTCCCTCACCGGCCCTGCCTACTGTCCCTGTGCCGAGCAGCCTAGGCCTTACCTGGGCTATCTGGCACAGGTCTAGGCCGCCAGGGATGTGAGTGGTGTCAGCCTCTGCACCAGCTTTACGTGCTTTACGGCACTTTTGCGATGCTTTAGGCAGGTGGAGCGAGAGCTCAGCTGGTCTAAAGTAAGGTAGGATTGTGCTGTAATAGAACTTATTGAGATTTACTCCTGAGTAAACCTGTTTATGATTCTACTACAGTAGACTTTAGACCAGCTTGACTCCCACCACAAACCGAACGTGGCCACACAAGTTTCACCCTGGTGTGTCTGCGTTCGGTGGCTCACGTGGTGATGTTCCTGATCGGCGGCCGGAACACACAGGCACGCCGGAAGGTGCGTCCTTGCCTCATGCAGCCTCATCTCAGTCGTGCTTCTGGCACGTTCAGCCAATGATGATCCAGTGTTTTATAACCAATCAAACTCAAGCACGAGTTCTCTCCTGTGCTCGCTCAGTACTCCCCCCCCCCCAAGCGACGAATCGCAGGCAGCCAGCAAGTGACCAATCCGGGGAGACCACAAGCCACAGCTCGCCTCTCCCTTTGCCTTCGGTGTGCTTTGGACACTTCACATGAGTCGGCCGCTTCTGCGATGCTGCTGGAGGAGGCGAACGTGGGCGCGGGTCACAGGCTTTACTCTGTATAGCCCTTCTTGGTGTATGTGCAGTTAATATACTAATACAGAATACTGTACTGTATTGCGGATAGTATGGAACCAACGATGAGGGTATTAAGCCTATAATGATGTAGCATGTATGTCTGCTATGAGGAAACATTTCCAACTGTATTACTGTTGTGTGGCTTTAGAAAGGGGATGGAATTTTTTAATTATAACTTTATTACATATCTTAGGTTGAAACCCGAGAAGATGAAGAGCAAAATATTAAGTTAGCTGAAATCTTAGAGCTGCTGGTGGCAGCTGGATACTTCAGAGCAAGAATTAAAGGGTTGTCTCCCTTTGATAAGGTAAGCTTGTTTTGTAAACCTCCACATGATGCAGAACCCTGATCAGGCAGAGTTCCAAACAACGGGGATAAACCCTCCACAGATACAACATGGTCCCCTTCAGTCAAGTATCAAACACTAGCAACTGCAGATGCGATCCAGCTCCTCGCTCACAGATTCACTGAATGTGTGGTGAGAGTTTTCTGAAGAGAGCTGTTTGCAGCCCTTTTCCGCCTCCTTGTAGTAGGCTTACCATAGTCCCGGATCTAGCCGGGACAATCCAGGATTGGGAGCCCAAATCTCCGGCTCCTGGCCAGTCTCCTCTTCGTCCCATCCGTCCAGGACTTCCCCCGCTGCAGCACTAATATGATGCGTCTTCATCTTGGTCTTCTTCCTATTCATTCTAGAGCACTCTGAAAACGTCCGAGTTTAACTCGGACATTTTTGGAGACCTTCCAGCCTTGTGCGGGTACGCGCGAGGCTGGAAGGTCTCGAAAAACGTCTGAGTGAACTCTGAGTGCCTCTAGCCTCGAGGCTGGAACAAAGAGGAAGAAGAGGACACATTTTAAAATGAAGAGGAAAATGAAGATGCACGCAGAGGACCAGGCGCGCAGCGGGGGACAGCGGCGGCACTCTGCACATGCTCAGTACTTATTAAATGCATAAAGTAATTAATGCAATTTCATTATTTATTTTATTATTTAATGTTGAGAATTATTTAATGTTGAGCCAGCTGGACATGCCCCATGGACACGCTCCTGTGATGTCACTTCCGGCAGAAGTGACATCACGGTTCCTTGACCCGTTTCCCGTGATGTCACTTCCGCCCCCTTCGGGGTTCTGGAAAATCTGGTAAGCCTACCTTGTAGGAACATCCACGACTCTTGGAAGCCAATCAAGGTACTGTACCTGAGGAGAGATCTTCCTCAAGGTTTAGAATGCTTGGACATCCAGTGTTCCAGATCTCAGGAGTGATCTCCCTAGCTACAGCATTTTTTGTCTGCAGGTAATCACTGTTTCCGGGGGACAACGGGGTGGGGCTATCGTGGAGCATGTTGACACCAAGATGCAGTGCTTGCCTCCTGTCTGTAGTTGCGGGCAGCATTCACACTATTACAGTATCTGCATCGGGATTCTTTCAGTGGGTGAAAGTGACAGGAGGCAGAAAAGAAACTTAAGTGATGGAGATGCAGAGACATGTGGGAAAGTAGGAAAGTAGCTGAGAGGGGGAAGCTGAGAGGGGGTAGCTGAGAGGGGGAAGGTGCAGAGGGATCAGAGGGAGGTGAAACAGAAAATAAAGGGTTTTTTGTGACAGTTGTGGATGGAGCCATATGGTGGTACAGAAAGAGATGTTGATGTCTGCATTATGGGGTAGAAAGAGGACTAATGGAGGGATTCACAGAGAGTAGAGAACATCTTCAGTGAGAAAAACGGGGTTGATAGGGAATGGGTTAAAAATCAAACAGCTGTCACAAAAATGCTTTCTCATAACGTAGGATTATCCTCTTGAATGTTAAAGTGCTATGACTTGTGGTGGTCCCTGCTGTGTTAGCACAATTATAAAATACTAAGGTTTTTAATCTTGACCTTTTTTAGGGGTAGTTGTCCCCCCCCTTTTTTTTGCAAATTTTTTTTGCATAGTTTCTCCACCCCATCACACAGTTTCTTTATGTCTGAAAAATATTCAGAAAGAGTATTTAGAAAGTCTCCTGACTGTCTTTCAAAACACAGGCAATGTGAATGGTTGACCCAAAGTGTTCTATGTAAAGAAGGGGAGTAGGTCGGATTTTTAGACCTTATTCTATATGCACTTATATGGGAACAAGACGCGTGTTTAGCAGCTGTGCGAGTTCAGCAGCAGGGCAAGGAAGCCAGGCCCCAAACACTGCCCTGCACGTCCCATGAGAGGAGGCAGAGGCCCAGCTATATCGGCTGTCTAGGTAAACCCAAATCAAATACACCAAACTAAGCCAAATTACACAAAATTATGCAGTCAGCCAGCCAGCAGCATGGTGGGGGCTATCCAGTGTTCTGCACAGAGTGTCACATGTATGACTATATGCCTCTTGGACATAAGTCATGGGTGTGTACACGGTGCAAAGAGCCCCAGGCTCTCAAGGAGCGGGTTTCCTCCCTTGAAGCCTCGGTTGCTGACCTGGAGAGGCAGAGACAGATAGAGAGGGACCAGGGTGAGACTCCCAGGGACATGGGATGGAGAGAGTGGATAGAGGGAAATTCTTCTCCCTCTCGCACAACACCAGAACCAGGGGACATGTACTAAAATTGAGTGGAGGGAGAGTTAGAACAGACAAAAGAAAATATTTCTTTACCCAGCGTGTAATTCATCTGTGGAACTCCTTGCCACAGGATGTGGTGATGGCATCTGGCCTAGATGCCTTTAAAAGGGGTTTGGACAGATTCATGGAGGAAAAGACCATCACAGGTTACAAGCCATAAGCAACCTCCTAGTTTTTAGAAGTGGGTTTTCTCTGTGCCAGGTGCAAGGAAGTGTCAACGGGAAACAGGTTATCTTGTTGTCTTGTGCTCCCTGAGGCATCTGGTGGGGCCACTGTGTGACACAGGAAGCTGGACTAGATGGGCTTTTGGCCTGATCCAGCAGGGCTCTTCTTATGTTCTTATGACATGGAGGCATCATCCCACTCTCAGTTGGGCAGCTCCTCAGCTGCTAGGGAAGGAAGTCTCAGGGCTGGAGGACGTCATTAAGTGGGACACTATCCCTTAGTGGGGACCCCTTCTTTAGATGGTGGGCCCGTATCCAGTCGCACTACGGATACTCCTCTGGGGAAGGGGGGAAGGGGCCTTCTTGTAGTGGGTGATTCTATAGTCGGGAACATAGAGAGGGGAGTCTGTGATGGATGTGAGGACTGCATGGTGACTTGCCTGCCTGGTGCGAAGGTTGCGGACATCACGTCTCGTCTAGATAGGCTGGTAGAGAGTGCTGGGGAGGAGGTAGCGGTTGCGGTGCATGTCGGCACCAACGACGTGGGGAAATGTAGCCTGGCTGTCCTGGAAGCAAAATTTAGGCTGCTAGGTAGAAAGCTCAAATCCAGGACCCCAAAGGTAGTGTTCTCGGAAGTGCTACCTGTTCCACGCGCAGGGCCAGCTAGGCAGGTGGAACTCAGGGGTCTCCATGCGTGGATGAGACGGTGGTGTCAGGAGGAGGGGTTTAGATTTGTTAGGCACTGGGGAACGTTTTGGGACAAGCCAAGCCTGTACAAGAGGGATGGACTTTACTTGAACCAATCCGGAACCAGACTGCTGGCGCGTAACATTAATAAGGTGGCAGAGCAGCTTTTAAACTGACCCCTGGGGGAAAGCCGACAGGAGCCGAGGGGCATCCGGTTCGGGATTCCTTATCTCTAGGGAATGAGGGTGGAGAGGTTCAGGAACAGCAAGGTTACAACAGAGTAGAAATTTGGAGAGGAAGAGAGAGGATGCAGGAAAAAAGAAGCAAATAAACAACCCTTCTCGTGGAATCTGATATACAAGTGCTTTTATGCGAATGCCCAAAGTCTCCGAGTGAAGATGGGAGAACTGGAATGTTTGGTGGTGAGGGAAAACATTGACTTAGTGGGCATAACGGAAACCTGGTGGAATGCGGAGAACCAGTGGGATACCGCAATCCCAGGCTACAAATTCTATAGGAAGGACAGAGAGGGACATGTTGGAGGTGGGGTGGCCATCTATGTCAAAGAAGGGGTAAAATCCAGCAGAGTAGAGATTGAAGGGGGGTCCAACTCTACCATAGAATCACTGTGGGTTAAGTTACCAGGCTCAAGGAGCGATGTAATAGTGGGGGTATGTTATCGTACTCCAGATCAAAAACCTGAAGGGGACCTTGAGATGAGGAAACAAATCAGAGAGATGTCAGTGAGAGACAGGTTAGTGATCATGGGGGATTTCAATTATCCTCATATTGACTGGGTCAATTCAAGCTCTGGTCGTGAAAAAGAGATTGGATTTCTGGATATGCTGAATGACTGTGTATTAGAGCAGCTAGTCACGGAGCCGACCAGAGGACAGGCGACTCTGGATTTGATATTGTGTGGTACTCAGGACTGGTCAGGGAGGTAAATGTTACCGAGCCATTGTGGAACAGTGACCATGCTGCGATCTGTTTCGCCATGCATGTCGGGGGAAGAGTGCCAAGCAAATCCGATACGAAAACCCTTGACTTCCGAAGGGCGGATTTCCCTAAAATGAGGAGACTAGTTAGGAAGAAGCTGAAAGGGAAGGTAAAAAGAGTCCCATCTCTCCAGAGTGCATGGAGGCTGTTTAAAACAATAGTAACAGAGGCTCAGTGGGAGTGTATCCCACAAAGGAGGAAGGGCTCGACTAAGTCCAGGAGGGTGCCAGCATGGCGGACAAGCACAGTTAAAGAGGCTATAAAGGGCAAGGAAGCTTCTTTTCGCAAATGGAAGTCTTGCCCTAATGTGGAAAATAAACAGGAACACAAACAATGGCAAAAGAAATGTAAAAAGATGATACGGGAGGCCAAGAAAGATTTCGAGGAGCGTATGGCCAGAAACATTAAAGGGAATAATAAAAGCTTCTTCAAATATGTTAGAAGCAGGAAACCTGCCAGAGAAGCGGTTGGCCCGCTGGACGGTGAGGAAGGGAAAGGGGATGGAAAGGGGACTAAAAGAGGACTTGGAGATTGCAGAGAAATTAAATGAGTTTGTTGCATCTGTCTTCACGCAGAAGACCTCTGGCAGATACCTTTGCCCGAACGGCCACTCCTGACTAAAGAATTAAGTGAAATAGAGGTTAAAAGAGAAGACATCTTAGACTTAATTAACAAATTAAAGATCAATAAGTCACCGGGCCCAGATGGCATTCACCCAAGAATTCTGAAGGAACTCAATAATGAAGTTGCTGATACCTTGACAAAAATATGCAACCTGTCCCTTAAAACGGCCACTGTGCCAGAGGATTGGAGGATTGCTAATGTCATGCCAATCTTTAAAAAAGGAAAGGGAGGTGACCTGGGAAACTACAGGCCGGTCAGCCTAACATCTGTTCCAAGGAAGATGGTGGAAAGTCTCATTAAGGATAAAATCTTAAAATACATAGAAGAACAAGCTCTGCTGAGGGAGAGTCAGCATGGCTTCTGCAAGGGGAAGTTTTGCCTCACAAACCTGTTAGAATTTTTTGAAAAGGTCAACAGGCATGTGGATGCGAACTACCTGTGGATATTATACTGTATATCTGGATTTTCAGAAGGCATTTGACACGGTCCCTCATGAAAGGCTCCTGAGAAAACTCCACAGTCGGGGAATAAGAGGGCAGGTCCTCCTGTGGATTGAAGACCAGGAAACAGCGAGTAGAAGTCAATGGGCAATTTTCACAATGGCGAGAGGTGAAAAGCGGTGTGCCCCAAGGATCGGTCTTGGGACCGGTGCTTTTCAACTTATTCATAAATAATCTGGAGTCAGGGATAAGCAGTGAGGTGGCCAAGTTTGCGGACGACACTAAACTTTTCCGGGTGGTGAAGACCAGCAGGGATTGTGAAGAGCTCCAGAAGGATCTCTCCAAACTGGGAGAATGGGCAGCAAAATGGCAGATGTGCTTCAATGTAAGTAAGTGCAAAGTGATGCACATGGGGCAAGAAACCAAAATTTCACATATACGCTAATGGGTTCTGAGCTGTCTGTGACGGATGAAGAGAGAGATCTTGGGGTGCTGGTGGACAGGTCGATGAAAGTGTCGACCCAGTGTGCGGCGGCTGTGAAGAAGGCCAATTCCATGCTCGGGATCATTAAAAAAGGAATTGAGAATAAGACGGCCAATATCATTATGCCTTTGTACAAATCAATGGTGAGGCCACATCTGGAGTCCAGTTCTGGTCACCACACCTCAAAAGGATATAGTTGACTTGGAAAAGGTGCAGAAAAGAGCGACCAAAATGATTCGTGGGCTGGAGCACCTCCCTTATGAAGAAAGGCTACAGGGTTTGAAGCTTTTCAGTCTAGAAAAAAGGCGTCTTGGGGGGGGGGGACATGATTGAGACGTATAAAATTATGCATGGGATGGAGAGAGTGGATAGAGGGAAATTCTTCTCCCTCTCGCACAACACCAGAACCAGGGGACATGCACTAAAATTGAGTGGAGGGAGAGTTGGAACGGACAAAAGAAAATATTTCTTTACCCAGCGTGTAATTCATCTGTGGAACTCCTTGCCACAGGATGTGGTGATGGCACCTGGCCTAGATGCCTTTAAAAGGGGTTTGGATAGATTCATGGAGGAAAAGACCATCACAGGTTACAAGCCATAAGCAACCTCCTGGCTTTGGAAGTAGGTTTTCTTTGTGCCTGGTGCAAGGGAGTGGTTACTGGACACAGGTATCTTGTTGTCTTGTGTGCCCCCTATGGCATCTGGTGGGGCCACTGTGTGATACAGGAAGCTGGACTAGATGGGCCTTTGGCCTGATCCAGCAGGGCTCTTCTTATGTTCTTATAAGTTCCTCTGAAGTCAATAGGACTTATTTCTGAGTAGACATACATAGTACTGCAATGTGAATGTGCATATGGAGTGCAACTGTATGCCACAAGACTCAAGCACATAGATATATGTGTGTGTGATTCTCTTTACAGGACATGTGGCGGTGTACAGTGCATTAATTAATATTAATTGCCACTGTCTAATACTGATGTTTTCTTGGGATTCGTTTGTAAACATCACAAAATCTATCTAGGGTAAAACGTTAACTCCTGATTTTTTTTAATGTTTCCAAATCAGGGTTAAAAAAATTAGTGTATGATTTGTGCATTCTTCCCTCAAGTCTCCTATCATTATATCAGGTTTTGTGGTTTGCCTTCTTCTAGGTGGTAGGTGGCATGACATGGTGCATCACAACATGTAGTTTTGACATCGATGTGGACTTGCTGTTTCAGGAAAACTCGACCATTGGTCAGAAAATGTAAGTTGGCATAGAACTGGTCGAAAATAGGTTCTTTCTCTTGACTTGCCTGATGTGTTTTAAAGCACAAATTGTGTTTCAGTGGAACTTGTGCAAAGAAGTGAGTTTTAAAAGCGCCTACCGGTATCTTCTTATCTAGCAGGTCCTTTAAGTGTTGTCGTCTTGACATTCCCACTCATCTACCCCCAGTTTAAAAGCATTTTTCATCTTAGCCTATGCAGAAAAGATAACTGTTTAAGGCTGCAGTCCTGTACACATTTTCATGGAAGTAAATCCCATTGAATTCAGTGAGGCTTACTTCTGAGTAGACATGCATAGGATTGTGCTGTAAGTTGCATGACAAGAATATGTAGAAACTCGCACATACTAGATTCTGTTGTATTTTTAATTTGCATTTTTTTACCCCAGTCATTGCATGTCTTCTGCGGATGCATTTTTTCTTCAGTATCAGACTGTTAGAGTTGGAAGGGACTTTGGAGTTCATCTAGCCCAACCCCCTGCTCAGTGGATGCAACTGCTACAGCATCTCTTACTGATGGCCATCCAACCTCTGCTTGAAAGTCTCCAGCAAGGGAGAACCCACAACTGCACCAATGCAGTTGTTGAGGAAAGTGTTCTTCCTTAACTCACCAGGGGTCCTGACGGCTTCTGGAGGGTGCAGGGAGGCCTGTGGACCCCTCCGTGGGCCTCCCCAAGCTTTAGATTGCCACACTGAACAGTGATAAAGGCATGATTATTTTTTTTGGGGGGGGGCTCTCTTGTTGCCAAAAGCTTCAATGTCCGAAAACTGGAAGTGGTTGTAATTGCCGTGGAGTGGCGATCTAAAGCTTGGGGAAGCCCGTGGAGGGGTCTGCAGTCCTTCCTTCACCCTCCAGAAGCCATCAGGATCCCCAGTGAGTTAAGGAAGAACACTTTTTCCCTCAGTGGTTGCGCGATCCCCAGGTGCCCCAGCCCCTTAAGGGGCTAACAAGAAACAGCGGTTCTCCTGGTGGGCCGCGACCCACCAGTTTGAGAACTGCTGTGTTAGACCAGCGATTTTCAACCACTGTGCCAATGGCACATTGGTGTGCCGTGAATGGTCCGCAGGTGTGCTGCTGGAGTTTGAGGGAGGGTTGTTTATTAGTAAGCATATTAGTATTCTGTGACCTTTCCTAGAAAAAGAACACAGGCTGATTTTGACCCATGTGGCTTCTTTGCCTCGCCATGTTATTTCCAAGCCCGAGTGAAAGTCCGGGTGGCTCAACAGCACCAAGCTTCCTGTTCAAAAACAGGGAGATGTGGGGCTATTTAATATACACCAACTGAAGTTGGGAAATGCATAAGTGGCATCCAAGTAGACCAGTCAAAACCAAAAAGAGGCACGGTTGTGGCTTTTTGGAAGCAGTTGGTTACATTGGGAGACTGAACAAAAATCTTGTCAATTTAATTCTACAAAGTTTGTCACTGCTGAGTAAAAACATTGAAAAGTATTTCCTATCACTGGATATATCTTCTTTGGAATGGGTGAGAGATCCGTTTGTGTTAAGTGTGTGCGAGTTAGCAGTAACTGTTGCAGAAGAAGATTTGCTGACAGAAATCAGAAATAATAGAGGGCTGAAACACTCATCAGCACAATGATTAACATTTTAGTTATTGAACTTTAAACACAATCTTAATACTAATTTTGAAATGATAAAATATATCCTTAAAAAAACTGATAGTATGCCTTAACAATTTCAGCGCCTTGTCAGTGTGCAGTGAGATGAGAGGTTGAAAATATTTAGATGAAATATTAGATGCAATCCTAGGTATACTTACTCTCTAGTAAGTCCCACTGATCTTAGCGGAACTTGTTTCAGAGTAAACATGATTGTGCTATATGCAATATTTTTTGTGGCGTTACATTTACCTTGGAAAGCTCAGAACAGCTTACAGAGATTCTCGGTTATTTCCTGTCCAAGCACAGATCCAGATTTGCTTAGCTTGAAGACCACTACAGCATTTGAATGATGCCAAATCATTCTTGGAGCCCAGTCTGAAATATTTTATTAAGTAAATTACTGAACAGTGATGGAACGGCATGAGTTTTGGGGGGTGGTTTCTTGTCTCCAAAAACTTCAACTTATGAACACAGATATTAAATATGTCTTTAAGAAGTGTTTACTAGCTTTTGTATAGGTTACCTGCTTTGAAAAGAGCCATGTAAAAAGTGGCTACAGTTCTGATTTTTTTTGGGGGGGGGGCACCTGATTCATAATTGTTCTGCATGGTTTCTTTCTCCATTTTAAAAATACATTTTATTTCAGCCACTAGATGGCACTTTCATGCTGCAATATGTCAGGGGTGGCCAAACTTGAACTCACATCGATAAACTTCAGATGTTTGAGAGCCTTAAAAGAGATGTTTGAGAGTCGCAATACTTATGAAGCATTTAAATTCTTAAATATATTTACTCACCATGAACATTAATCTTATGCTTTAATCCAGTGGACTCTCAGTTTATACCTGGTAAATAAAGCTTGAAAAATTTGTATTTACCTTTTTATAGTAATTGGGATGCAAAAAGGAGCTCAACCAACATATTCCTGAGAGCCGCGCATTATAGGTCAAAGAGCCGCATGTGGCTCAGGAGCCACAGTTTGTCCACCCTTGCTATATGTTATTGGGAAACTCTTTTCCCTAATCTGTCTCTCCCTTCATTTGCTTGCAGTGCCTTAACTGAGAAAATTGTATCCGTCTTGCCAAAAATGAAGTGCCCTCATCGCCTGGAGCCTCATCAAATACAGGGGTTGGATTTCATTCACATATTTCCTGTTGTGCAGGTATGAGCGTTTGACTGAAAGGCTGCTTCAGAACATGTGTCCTGTTGTGGTGTTCATAATTTCTCTCTGTGTGTGTTTGCTTCAGAGAGAAACTTTATGGAAGAAGGTGTATCTATTTTAGGGCCACAGTAGTATCGGGGGGGGGGGGGGAGGGAGTCCTGTCTGGTAAAGTTAGTTGGAAAATAATTACCTATTGAATCATGGCAAAAAGAATTGCCTTAAAAACATGCAAGATTAATGGTTCCAGTATCTGTTCTCAGAATGAGATGCTACCAGGGTAGGTAGGAGAACTTGATTTTTTCTTTTTGTTTTATGCAGAACAGTGATTATTAAAGCAATGCCTGTAAAATTCTGTAAGGCACCATGTATCTGGTCGGTGCTGTATGTATACAGATGAAATAAAAGCAGTGACTCTTGTGTTCGCCAAATGGTGAGAATCTGGTTGGAACCAAGTCAGTGATTGCTAAAGGGCTGTTGCAGCATGGTAGTTGAACATAATTAAAAATTTAAAGCTGCCTCACTGAGTCAGACTGTTGATCTATGTAACCCAATATTGTCTGCTCTGGTTGGCAGCAGTTCTTCGGGCTATTTGGCAGAGGTCTTTTCAAGCACCTGCTCCCTCAGATCTTTTAGTTGGGAAAGCTGGGTATTGAACCTGGCACTTCAACCCTCTCTGCCCCTCTACAGATTCTCCTGGACAATCATGGGTTCAGTGGCTGGCTAAGATTGCACTGTTGCCCCCTAAGCAACACATTTATGGGCTGTAGCGCAATGGTAGAGCACATGCTTTTCATGCAGGAAGCATCAAGCTCAATTCCCAGCTAAAAGATCCGAGGGAGCAGGTGTTCGGAAAGACCAGTCTGTCGTTTCCTGGATCCTCTTTCTCTTTTGGTTGAGAGGGAGTGACTGGCCCAGGGTCACCCACTGAACTGCTTGGCTTATCAGAAATTTGAACCCAGGTGACCAGGGCGTTGGAGTGCAACATTCCCTGCACTACACCACGGGGAGTCACTGGTCCTAATATGTCATTGCTCAGCTGGTGATCTTGTTCTGTGTCTAAATATTCCAGAATATGAAAAGATGCAGCAACAATACATTTCATATCTTCTGTCGAAAGGAAAACCAACAATCTCCATGACAGTAGACATGAAATGTATTGTTGCCGCATCTTTTCATATTCTGGAATATTTAGACATATTTAAGGAATATTTAAAAGAAACTTCCTTTTTGATTGAGTGCATCTAATTCCTTGTAGGTGCATTTAGAACCACGTTGTGGCTTTAATGCTAGCAATTCCTCTTTGTTTTGTTCCCAGTGGCTGGTGAAACGTGCCATAGAAACCCGGGAAGAAATGGGAGATTATATTCGCTCATATTCCATATCTCAGTTTCAGAAGACACACAGTCTGCCGGAGGTAAGCATTCAGCTGCATCTTTTGAAATTCAAAACTATGAAGATCACTTTATTTTTTTTAAACATCTTTAAATTGGATTAGATTGATGTATGTTTGTGTCAGCTGAGCTTTAGGACATAAGCTGATGGATCAAATTCTGTGAGGTGGCATTGGAGCAGAAAATTATAGCAGAGTAAACTCAGTGCAACTCCTTAAGTATTACATTTTCAGTTGTGTATATCACAATGGTTTATGAGTTTGCAGAGCATCCGGGTGATACATAAGATAATCGGAAAGCTGTTGTAGGTGTTTTAAGGAAATACTCTTATTCGGTATTGAAAGAGAAACTCTCTTTCTTTTAACACTGCTGTTGCAAGAGACATTTCGATCTGGTTTGTAACTGCCTGTGCTTGTGTGGTGGCATCATGCAAACTTCTTTAGCCACGATTCAGACACCAGCATGTCTCCCATTCGTAAAAGTACCTTGCCTGCCATTTTCTAGTGCAGCAGGACTTGGAGCCTGGGAAGAAAGCTTGGGCATAATGTTTCTCTCTGATTAAAAAAATGACTGGCTATTTATAATGCGCATCGTCATACCGCACCTGTGACCATGTGCGTCTCCCAGATCTTTCAAATGCAAAAGCTGTCTGTCAGGCGCTGTCATTCAAATTTTTAAAAGTGCTTGGAGGAAAACAACCTCCACTGGTTGCTTTTTCCAATACAGTATCTGATGCTACAGCTGATAAGCCTACTTACCACTCCATTTTTCTCTGCTTCGCTTGCCAGAGTTGTGATTCCTATGTCAGGACTGAACAACAGTTTGATATCCTTCCTGTCTCCTGGACCAAGTAGCTTCAGGTGTTTACTGTGAGCTCCACTTATCTGATCTAAAAAGCAGTCATTGAATATGAATATACAAAACTGACATTTCTCCCCCAAATGAATATAGAGCACAACAGCTAGTAGACACATCAGCTGGCCAGTCTTTATTGGCACCATTGAAGTTGAAACAGTGTGTGTCTGTGTGTGTGCAGTTAAAAAGTTATCCGAATTAATTGCTTTGCAGGATGACGACTTCATGCAAAGAAAAGAGAAGGCTGTCAAAGCTGTTGGCGAAATCTCCGTAAGTGGACCATACAGACACGGGTGTTCCAGAAAGCTTTCCAGTGCTCTAAAATGATTATTTGAGATCTGATTTAGCACCTTTGAGTTTTAATTCTGCTCCCCACCATTATCCCGTCCTTTATAAATACATGGACTGCATGTTCCCTTGTGCGCATACATACACACAAGAGATAATCCCCTCAAAGTTAATTACAGCTTGGAAACTGATACTGTTATTATTTGTATCCATTATGTTTCTAATTAATTTTTATGAAGCAAAATGTTTTTAGAAATGGGAAATTGTCTGTGAGAAAATGTAGTAGAGGAAAATTTTCCACTCCCCATCATTGGCTCAATGAGTGCTTTCTGGTCAAGTTGTGGGAAGCTGAAGAGAATCCCAGCCCCTTAGTATGATATTCATTCCTATAATGAGTGCAACTTCTCCTGGGTTTCCTCAAGAGAAGGCTCCAGCTAGAGGCCTTGTGTCATGTCTTGATTTGAGGCAAAAATCAATTTCTCAGAACTATAAGGCTTCCAAGAATGTAGTGTTAACAGTTGACATAAAGCACATTGACTTCCCTCATAAGGAATAAGGGAGAATAATAACCCTTGTGTATTATCCAATAAGCCTTAAAGCTACATAGCAAACAAAAACACCGCAGAGAATCTGAGATATGAATTTGCCACCATCTCTCATGCCTGCATAAACTGGAAGCATTTATGGGAAGGTGGGAAAACAGGATTACTTTTATGACAAAGGTTGATGAGTCCATTCTGTATCCCCAAAGTCCCTACCTTTTGAGCAGTTCATTTTTTCCCACCTATTTTAATTCTGGTTCCCCTGATATGTTGCTCCACCAGGATCATTTTTTTTTTCACGGTTAGGGCTTCTTCTGGTTAACGATGTGATCAGATTTGGTTACATGCTAATGGCACTGATGGCAGAAGAAGCCATGGCATTGCTGTTCTGAATGGAGGGGCAAAGAGGAAGTGTACCTCTTATTGCCAAGGCAACTGGGCCAGGGCTCTTTCTCTCCCTGCACTGCACTGGTAATTTCACTGCCTGCTAGCACAGTATGGTTGTTGTTTGCTTCCCTCAACCTTGGTAGGAAAAAGAGTGTTTCTAGGACATTTTTATAAGCCCCTGCTTTACTCAGCTAAGCAAGAAAATGCTGCTAAGTTAAGTGCATCTTAATTCCTGGTAAGTGTTCTTAGGACTGCAGTGTTACATAACGTAAGAACATAAGAAGAGCCCTGCTGGATCAGGCCAAAGGCCCATCTAGTCCAGCTTCCTATATCACACAGTGGCCCCACCAGATGCCTCAGGGAGCACACAAGGCAACAAGATAACCTGTTTCCCGTTGACACTCCCCTGCACCTGGCACAGAGAAAACCCACTTCTAAAACCAGGAGGTTGCTTATGGCTTGTAACCTGTGATGGTCTTTTCCTCCATGAATCTGTCCAAACCCCTTTTAAAGGCATCTAGGCCAGGTGCCATCACCACATCCTGTGGCAAGGAGTTCCACAGATGAATTACACGCTGGGCAGTGTTAATTGGTTTCTTTCTTACCTGAGAAAAGTTCACTATGACCAGATTTGGGAGCTGTGGTACTACTGTGTTTCTCTTGGGAAAGGTAATTGGTGTTGTCCAATTTTTGTTGGTTTTTTAGAGTGTGCTTCTGAGAAGGAAACCTTCATAATTAGGTAGGGACCCCATAGGGCCTAGCAAACATTGCCCACCAGCAGGTGGAAGGTTGGATATGAACGTTGTGGACTTGCTTCCTTCACCATATTCTTCAGCAGTTGATAACTGGCAGCTTCTCAGTGTTCTACTGAGCTCTACAGATATTGCTGTACTTGAAGTTTCTCTTATTGCATCGAAACAACTGAGCTGTCCAGCCCTCTGTTATCGTTGTGGCTTTTTAATTGTTGTGTTTCAAGATTTAGCAGTTGGCTTTTGTAAAAAGTACATAGAAGGAATAAGCTAGCCAAGCACACTATGGCAAGAGTCGCTACACATTAAAAAAGAAGAATGTGAAGCTGGAATAGTCGGATGCAACCATCACCACCACCCTCTCTCCATCACACATACACACGCCCATGTTACTTATACTGTATCTTTTAACGGACTTAATTGCAAGCTGTTCTGGGAGCCGATCTTGGCTGAAAATCGGGGCATAAATATTTTCAAGCTTCATTGTTTTGCTTCACTAACTTCACATCAGTGCTTGTTTCAATCACCACATGGCTTGTCGAGGTTTGGGGGGGGGGGGTTGAAATTCCAATTGTGTAGATTTTTGAGTGCTAGCTATGTGTATTCTCTTTGTATGAAGCGATGTCAGTGTAAAATACCACATGAAATGGAACATTATGCAGCAGTGAACACAGAAGTGTGGAATTTGAATGGATTCTCTTGCATCTTGGCTGATATGCTCCCGTTTAAAAAGATTTCCCACTTGTGAAGCTGCCAGCGTTGATCAACCCCCCCCCCCTTTTTTTTTTTAAAGGAGAAAAGCTCTTGACATATCTTCCTCAGGCAGAGTCAACAGGGTAGAGTAGCCAAGTTGTGGAAACAATGATCTCGTTTGTCATTGTATCTTGCCGAGAGTAAACTGCCTTTGTCATTGTGTCTGGAAGGGAGGGTGGAATGTCATCAAAAGGAGTTGGGCACTGTTGTTCAACAGCAGCTCTTTTCACAAAGAGTGTCTGGCGTTGATTAGTGTTTTTTTTTAATTAGTATACAATAACAGCTGGCTATGTTACACTCTGTGTGTGTGTGTGTGTGTGTGTGTGTGTGTGTGTGTGTGTGTGTTTTAGGAAAGGATCTATTTTGAACTTTGTATTTCGTGGGCTTTTGTATACTTCTTTCACCCTGCGTCACAGTTCAGTACAACTGCAAAGCTGTCTCTGCAGCAAAAAGCAGTAGGGGACTAGAAAGTCCCCAGGAGAACTGTATAATTTATTTGGGAAGGTTTCATTACTTGACTGACGAATGTACGATTTTTAAGCCAGGCTCCTTGGAAAGAATGTGGAGTTGCAATAGTGAAGCGCAGAAGATCAGACAGAGAGGATCCCCTGTGTGTGTGTGTGTGGGGGGGGGGGCTGTTCCAAAATCCGTGCTATTCTGCAGCCATTGGGAACCAAAGCAGCACACAAGACGCAAAATGACTTCCTCCTACTGCTGCGTGGGCATTGTCTCTTTCTCCCACTGAGCTCAGCAGAACCATGCAAAAGTGTGTCTTCATTTGAGAGGAACTGGGGTGGAGGTTGGCTCTTCCTTCCCTTGTGTGCTACCTTTTTTAGGACTTCTTTTTTCTGCTGTAATTGCGCACCTACCACATGAGCAGTGGCTTGGAAACAGCTTTGCCTACTTGCCAGGGATAGGATGCTCTCTCGTTTTGCCTTTATATACAGAGCCATGATGGTGTAGTCTTGGTTTGGGAGTTGGACTTAGACCTGGAAGATCCAGATTCAAATCCCCGCTCAGCCATGAAGCTTCCTGGGTGACTTTGGCCCAGTCACTATCAGCCTCACCTACCTCACAGGATTGTTGTGAGGACAAAAAGAAGGGGAGAAACCATGTACACCACCCTGATCTCCTTGGAAGGAAGGGTGGTATAAAAATGTGAATAAATATACCACCCAAGGACATCAGGGCAATGCCCATGGCGCCTCCTGTCCTTCTGTCTTCACAACTGTGGCAAAATGAAGCAATGTTATATGTTACTAGAGAATCACTTTTAAAGTTAATGGTATCTTCTGTAATAATATGTATAGAGAAGGGGTTTTTTTAAAATATAATTTTATGCAAATAAAACTATCTCATCTCAATTGTGAGAAGTGAGAGCCTGGGGGTGCAGAGGGAGATACAAAACAAACCATTCTGATTGGCTGGTTGTGAAACAGCACTTATTTGGAAGTGGTTGTGTTGGGCAAGGGAATGAGCATGGTTTTAAGAGTTAGAGTTGGTTGAGAGTTGCAGAGGATCAGTGGGAAGCGAAAGGCAATGATGGGTATTGACAGATTTATGTGCTGTGGGGGAAGATGTGCTGTGACTAATTATGGGAAAGTGCTCTCTGAACAACAGCAGGGTATAACTGGATACATTAGTTCAATAATGTGTTTTTATTGATATCTTTATTTTAAAATACAGACAGATAATGACAATAAATAATGTGGATTCGTAAATTGCCAGCCACGTTCGCAGTTTATGGTCTCGGACCCACAGTCATATCTCTTCTCTGAGCAGGCCCATTAAAGCATGAGCTTGCCCTATGGGGTCACGGGCTGCAAGTGCAGGGGAAAGATTCAAGGAAATTTCAGCCTGTGGATCAAGACTCGCTTTCAGGAAGACATCCGTGCCTCTTGCTTGTTTGTCACTCTGAAAATAGAAGAGCGCTTACGGTCTGTGATAAAGGGAGACTTCCTGTCATCTGGAAAGCCAATAGAAGATTCTAGGTCCTTTTCGAAGCATGGTTCACGGATGCTTTTGTTTCAGCTGTTCAAAGGTATTGTCAGCAGAACAACATGGCATTTAAGGCACTGTTACTCCTGAAGAATGTCCCTGGTCACCAAATGAAAACCTCTATATTATAGTTGTGCTTCCCCCCCCCCCCCACTACATCACTAGTTCAGCCGGTGGACTAAGGGGTACCGGTCATTGCATTTCTTAAGGTATATTACTGTACTTGTGAAGAACGTTTGCCCAAGGTGTCAAGGCAATGGAGTAGGAAGTAGGAAGATGTAATTTTCCCGAAGGAATTTTGGAAGGGATTCATCTAGTGCAGGGGAGAATCTTGGAAGAAGGTTAAAGAATCAAATCTGAATGGCATCTGGAGAAGATTGTGCCCAGGGTTAGACTCTGGTTTCCAGGAATTTCAAGACTTAAGTGGGTGAAATTAATACTGGTGTTGCAAAGATGGTTGCCCAGCCATAGCTAGAAGGTGAATCTGATGACAATAAGGAATTGCTTGTGTTTCACTCCCAGGAGCTTACCAGTGAAGACTTTGTTGATCTTGAGGAGCTAAAGGAAGGAGCTAAAGGAAGGCTAAAGATGGCAACCCAACTGAGGATGGGCCTTCACAAGGCACCATGACAACCAAGCTGTTGAGTGCAGCCCTTAAACATTTGGAGGCTGCTATGGTAATGTTCGAGAAGATGGATCCCAACATGGAACATAGCACCAAGATCAACAATATGGTATCCAATGCTTATGCTTGCTATAGGAAAATTAACAATGAGAAGGAGAAGGCAGCTAAACAAAGTACACTGGACTCATTCGTCAAAAAACTATCAAACCTTAGGAGTCTGATCAACAAAGCCCTTCTAAACTCCATGTCTCAGATAACCAGGGATGTGAATCAAGTCTCTGTGTCCAAGTCTCAAGTCAAGTCCCAAGTCTTTGCCCTCAAGTCCCGAGTCTTTGGTTGAGAGTTGCAAGTCCCTATCTATTTAATGGGGAAAATGGGTTTAAACCTGAATAAAATTCATCTTGTTGTAAAAGACTCCAAGTCTTGAGTCAAGTCTTTCGAGTCTTTTACAATCGCCGAGTCAAGTCTGAGTCAAGTCATTGACGCGACTTGAGTCCGACTCAAGTCTGAGTCAATAGACTCAAGTCTACATCACTGCAGATAACCTTGATAGTATTCTTTCTTCTTCACATGTTTTGCTGTAATCCCAACCCCTACAAAGAACTTCCTAAACATTACAGTACTTGTAACACTATTTTTAAATGTCCTTTGTAGTTGATTAAACACATTTATTTGTGTTCACAGTTACACAAAGGTGCATATAACCTGCCATAAGCCTGAGGACTGCCTCTGTACCACTTGGTTTGGTGTTATTGCTTCTGTTTCAAATAAAGTTGTAGTTGATTAAACTCATTTATTTGTGATCACAGTTATACAAGGGTGCATATTGGATCCTTGGTCAGGAGCGTAACCCCTGAGTTTGAGTTCCAAGTATGGCTGGGAACTAAATTCCTATAACCAATATAGTCCTGTATACAGGAGAAGAAAAGAATACGTCGGGTGATGGTAATGGATCTGACTGGAGAGAGAGGTTAGGTTGAGAGATGGTGACTGACCCACAGCTATCCAGTAAGCGTCATGGCTGTCTGAAAACTTGAACCCAGGTCTTTCTGGTCCATGTCCAACACTCTTATCACTACACCACACTGAAGCCGGGGGCACAACGGCCACACTGCTGTACATTGTGTAGAGCAGCATCCACGCATGACTGGAAAAACTCAAATACGTTAGAAGCAGGAAACCTGCCAGAGAAGCGGTTGGCCCACTGGACATTGAGGGAGGGAAATGGTTGATAAAAAGGGACTTGGAGTTTGCAGATAAATTAAATGAGTTATTTGCATCTGTCTTTATGGCAGAAGACCTCGGGCAGATACCTCTGCCTGAACGGCCACTCCTGACTAAAGAATTAAGTGAAATAGAGGTTAAAAGAGAAGACATCTCAGACTTAATTTAACAAATTAAAGATCAATAAGTCACTGGGTTCAGTTGCCATTCACCCAGTGGCGTCGCTGGAGGCGGGGCAGAACGCTAAGTTCCGCAGCCCGCTGACCTTCGTTGCTCACCGGCACGAGGCAGCCCCGCCCCGCCCCCTTGCCTTCAGAGCCAGTCAGTGGGGTGAAGGCAACGCGCAGGGAGTCTTAAAGTTGGAAAAATTGAATTTTGGCTGAGTTTGGCCAATGAGAGCCCACATCCGGTGCTGCGGGGGCAGTATGTGAAGCAAAGTGTTGACCAATCAGAATCAAGTCTGAAAAGACTTGATTCTGATTGGCTAAAAGAGAGCAGGGGCGGGGCAGGATGTCTTACCCTTCTCCGTGCAACTTCCTTTGGTGTAAACAGGGTGCGTTCCATTGCAGCACGTCGGCTACTCTCACAATGCACCGGGATGCAACGCATACCGACGCAGGCGGTGTGTCCCGGCCTTGAGGGTCCAATCCTTTCCAACTTTCCAACTCTGATGCAGCTGTGCCAACAGGGCGCATGCTACATCCTGCTGTGGGGGGGGGCAGTCATGGAGGCCTCCTCAATGTGAGGGAATGTTTGTTCCCGTACCTCAGGGCTGCATTGCGGCTGCATCAGTGCTGGAAAGTTGAATAGGATTGGGCCCTGACTCCTTTAATTGAGATGGTGTAAGCTATAGTTTGTATTGTGTATTGCAGACGTTAATCTGTAACATGGATTATTGGATCCAAATACTGATCAGTTTTTCTGGCTCCAATTTTGCTACTGTGTCTTAAATGTAAGTGGTCTGGCTTATATCTATTAATAATATGCTAAAAGCATTTTCTTCATATCTCTCCCCCCCATCCCCCCCATCCATTACATTAAAATCAATTTTCTTTTCTTGTATGACTGGTTCAAGCAGCCATAATTAAGTAGGTAATAATTAAACATAATTATTCAGTATGGGGCTGGAAGTACAATTAACAAGCACTTAACTTCAGTGACTCAAAATTAAGTCTTCTCTAATTATGTGTGATATTAAAAAAAATCCCCAGCATATTGTTTCAGATGTCTCACAGATGCGTTTCGGACAGGTTGAGCAAATTGTGCATTCTGAAGTAGCCATGCTTAATACTGTAAAGTGTATGTAAAAGGAGGGAATGTCTGGTTTGGTAACCAAACAATTTAGATGTTGGTGGATGAGAATTAACTGGCACTCTGAAACACAAATATTTGTGTTGATGAATTTGCATATAGTATCACTATTGAGTTTCTCCAGCATCTGGTGTCATTAGCTATAATGAACTCCCCCTGAAATGATGCAAAGCTCGACTTTGCCAGCAACATTTGAACCAAGCAGAAGGGGTTAGGTATCCTTTCCTGCTTTGAAACCAGCCACTGACTTCTCTTCTTGGGCAATGTAGGTTCATGAGGGCAACCTCTTCCAAAACAGCCCAATTTTGTCAACCAGTCTTGTCTGGAACAACAGCCTGGATGGTGTTATCCATGTACTAATACTTTGGCTTTTGAAACACTGCTCATTTGTTGTCTTGCAGGAGGTCTATAGGCCCCAGAGGAAATATAAACGACAAGCAGGAGCAGAGAAGTTAGTTGATGAGGAGTCTAAAGTTCACGCTACACTGCTGGAATATGGCAGGTAAATTGGTGCTATTAAGAGCAAAGATTTTCACACTGCATTCTGGGAAACCCTAAGGTTCTTTGGAAGATGATCAAGGATTCCTCAGTGAGAAGTTCAGGAAAAGTGGACATGTTTTTCTGAAAACAGCTTGCCAGGTGATTCTGATACCCCACCCTATTATGCACAGCTGTGCAGATAGTTTTCTCCAACACCCAAAGCATGCTTAGCAGACAAGTGAAAGTTCTCTGGAGGTGATCAGGGTTAGTTTGTTTTTTGTAAACTTTCAGAGTATTAGCTGTTACAGGTCAGGTGATTGGAAAAAGTACTTACTTCCAGGAAAAAGTACATAGGATTGCAGCCTGAGGGCCCAATCCTATCCAACTTTCTAGGCCTGATTTAGCCACAATGCAGTCCCTAGGTAAGGGAACAAACGTTCCTTTATCTTGAAGAGGCCTCCGTGACTACCCTCCCACTGCAGGATGGGCCCTTAGTAAATTCTGACCTGCCCGATGGTCCCTTGGTAAACTCTGAACTAAAGCAAAATCTTTCCTACCAAAATGTTCCTTATCTGATCAGTTTACATAATCCAGGTAAAAACAGCAAGAATGCGTAATAGCATGAGCTTTTCTAGGCAAAATATATGAATATATGCTCAACAAATTCAGCATATCAAATGACTCCATTTTTGCTAGTGAGCTAACAGACTTTCCAGGAAGTGTGTCGAGAGCAAAGTGAAAACAATAACAAACAGCATCTTCCTTTCTATAAACAGTTGTAGGACAAGAAGTGGTTCTAATGAAACATGCATAAGTATACTAAACAAGCAACAGTGAGAAGTGCAATATGAGAGGTTTGGGTGTGTGCCTGGCCCATCTTTTCTAGGCATAAGATTCCTTTTTTACTTCCACTCTTGAGAATCTGTTGGAACTATGTGTGAAAACAAAATCTGTCTTGTAAGTCTCTTCCTCGCCCACCTCCAAGAATGATTTCCATAATTAAGGCCTTAAAAAAAAAATCCTTGACTTATTTTTAAGGCTCGTCAAAGCAGAAATCAGACTCTTAGTTACACGACATTTCCCTTCAGTATCATGTAGTTATATGAACCGCAAGTATAGCTTCCTGACCTTTTGCACTTGGTCAGGAATACCACTTGGTGATTGTATAATTTGCCCGTTCACATATTGAATCCATGTACAGGAGCATGAGCTTCTCATTGTACCAGTTATGCGACTTGTGATGGGGACAGTATGCATACGTGCCTGACAGCCTAGTTGCTGTTTCCCCCCCCCCTTTTGTTTTTTTTGAAGGGATGTCTTCATGTCCACTTTTTTTTTGCTGCTATTATACATAGCCAGAGAGTATTTGAATGTTGCCTTTTGCAAATTCCAAGGTTCTATGTACCACATGAAAGAAATGAAAGCAGTATGTCAAAGGCCAAGAAGTTGATTTAGCAAGTGTCTAGTTTTTGTCTGAATCATTTCTCAAGGAAAGGCATGTTTTTTTTTGGGGGGGGGGTATTTGAATAGCTTTTTACTGCAGTCTTAGTCATATTTTCCTTCTCCATCTTTTTGTTTTGCTTTTTTGTTATCCCTCCTCTTAGTTCTACTCATTATTTCTTGTGAGTACCTTTACTGTGTGTGTGTGTGTGTGGGGGTTTCATTTAACTTTGTTTGCTTTAACACTTGTGTTTGCATTTTTCTTTTCACATTTTGTTGTATTTGGCATTTAAAAGTGCTGTACCAAATGTTCAAGGGGATTGATTTTCACTGTGGAAGTTGCCATGGGGCAGGGTGGGGTAGGAAGTCTGCACTGGTTTACTAACCACAGTTTACTGTTAATCAGATATCCAGTTAGGGGCCATTGTTGCTCAAAATTCTTGAACTTGTCCCTCACTTCAGTTTCTCTGTCTTGTGCACCCCCGTTACCTAACACTGGTAACTGCTGAAGGAAACACATGGGGAGTTTTGTGCACAGATGTATACATGCACCCTACTGCTACCTGTGAAGATCTGTGACTGCAGTACTAATGTAAAGCTAGAGTATGAAAAGGAAAAGAACAGGATATCTCTGACCGTTCCCACCTAAAACCATGGGAAACTACCATGAGAACAAAGCAAGGGGCTTTGCTCCTTCTTCTCAAATAAGGTTGTGATAAGGGGGTCCTGGCGAAGATACATCTACCAGTCCAGAGTGGTTCTACCCATTCAACCCATGTACCCCGGGATCCTGTGTTTCTCTGGAAATTTGTGCCCTTCCCCCTACCTACCTACATCGTATAGTTCGAGAATCCCCACAGAACTGGAAAACTGTCTGTGCTATATTAGGCAAATCTGATAGAAATGCAAATATTTAGATGGTGAACGGCCTCATTTTACAGAGCTATTAACCCACATGATTTTAAATGGAACTTGCTTCCCAGTAAGTTTCTTTAGGGTGGCCCCTGTCACTATGTCTGCAGCAGACTTTACTTTGTGTGTCTTTGTCTCTAGGTTGTATCTACACCAGGTTTTTATCCTGAGATATGTTTTGAAACATATCTGTTGAGTTAGTCTCCTCTTGGTAATTGGGTAGATTAGGGCAACGTTTTTGGGTTTTGTACTAAAATAATAATAATAATAAACACTTGTTTGAGATGTTCAAGGTGGCTCACAACATATTTATTTATAGATTTGTACCCTGCCTTTTGATCAAAATGTTCTCCGGGGTGGGGGGTAATAGAAAACAACCCAGGATGCCCTGAGTCCTCTGGCCAAGGCCTCCACTCACTTCTCCAGTCCACAGGCAACTGGCAGTTGGAACTGAGTTCTTGTTAGGCTCGGAGGGAGAGGACTGCTTCCTGCAGCAGCTCGATTCTCTGACCAGGGGTGGGGGGCCGGAGTGATCTTCCCCTTGCCATGGTGTTCATTCTGGGAGGTAGGGGGTGCAACCTCCCAAGGGCCCTTAGTTCTCTGGCTGATGGCGTACCTTATGCATAGGGCTACCAGATCGTCGACTGGGACGGAGCGACTTCCCCTTAAGGGCGCTAGCGTTACCGGCCCCGCCCGCGCTCCGCCCCCTTTAGGGGAGATCGCTCCGTCCCGGTCGACGATCTGGTAGCCCTGCTTATGCATACATTGTTGTTGTTAGAAAACATTTTGCTTACATTTTAGTTGGAACATACAACTAATTCCAAGCTCTTTCTCATTGTTTGCTTTTTAATATAATTCAAAGAAGCACTGAAAGCTTGGCTGACTTGTGCATGTGCAACAAGGCATGCGTAAGACGTTGGAAGTGCAGTCTAGCAACAACATCTGACTTGTTTGCTTCCCCCCCCTTTATGTTATAGGAGGTATGGATTCAGCAGACAAGGAAAAATGGAGAAGGTAAGATTCATGAGCAAGAAAGAATGTCAAAGAAGAATTGTGACAATGAAATGGTAAAAAATGTCAGGTGATTAAAAGGCGTGCAGTACTTGAATTCTTTAACTTATTTTTGTTTAAGGTATTTATGTATCACTTTCCAGGCAAACCTCATAAGCACATCATGTAACAATTTTACAATCGCAACCATCAGTAAAAAAAAAAGTATATGAAGAAAACAGACTGCAGGAAAAAGGCCAGCTCTTTTCATGCCCCGCTTTTTAAATCAATCTTTTTTCCTCCCCACCTCTACACCCTGGTATGATGGTTCTTCAGTCACCCTGTGGTGGCAATTGCAGGAGGGAGGTGACCATCAGTTGTATCTGCAGGAGCTGAATAGTGCAGTTACGTTGCAAGCTACTGCTTTGTCTTTCTGGATTGCCACATTTTCTTGTATTGTCTCCACATATGATTCTTTCTGTGCTGTGATGCAGCACTCTATTGAATGTATTGGAGGAAGAGGAACCATTGCTAGGCTTTGGCATGCTTCATATCACTGGTGTTTTGTTTCGGGGGGGGGGGAGCCTGTCAAAACATTGCTGTTCAGAACAGTTGGGTATTTGAGTTCCTTATTTGAAACTTTTCACTCTTGCTGCTGGAAAGGGCCCTTTAGCATTTTTGTTGTCGTCGTTTTTTTGTTATGGCCTTGGGTACCATGGGCAAGCACGATACAGTCTGTTGGTGGTCTTCAGAACACAGCTGAAAGATCACCGGTGTGGTAAACAACTGTGAAGAAGCTTCTCCCAGTCCTTAAACGAATCTGTCTGAGAAAATAAACGACCATGTGTCCGCTAAATAAATTTCGGAGAATGAAGAGTTCTTTACCTTTAAAGGTTAGGGAATTTAAACCAATGATCTTCATTGTCTGTAGCTTTGATTCAGCTGAGACTAAAAGAAGTGCCATTATATTTACCTGTTCAGAATCTACAAACACTAATTTTTGTGAAAGGCTTGGTCATGCAGCTCCTAAAGCCATGTCACACTTGCTTTTGTTGTGGTACAAAGTATGGCCACCACTTTTCATCACTTCCTATTGATTCTGTACATTTATCTTGGACCAGGGGTTCTCAACCAGTGGTACTAGTACTTACCAGTAGTACTTCAGCCGACTGCTGGTGGTACACAGACCGCCAGACCGCAGGAACCCTGCTCTGACACGGCGCTTTCGCCGGTGCATTTTCACTCCTGTCTTTGACCGAGCCTCTCGGGAATGCTGAGAAGGGTCTTCCCACCCACCTAGAACCTCCTACCAGTGTTTTCTGGCCTCTGAAAACCTGGAAGTAACTGGTGATGATGTTATCACCAGTCACTTCTGGTGGTACGCAGCAAAAGAGAGTGGCATTGGAGGTGGTACTTGACTGGGAAGGGGTTGAGAACCTCTGCTTAGACTATCACATTTTGGCATGAAATGAACTCTGAGGATTGGGAGGGTTGGAATCTTGTGCAGGCAGATGATTTGGTACCAACATTTTTTTGTTTACGTTATATACTGTATTCTTATTAGGTGTGCGTTGCCTGTATTTTCAATATGTGTAAATGTTATTCCTGTTTGATGTATGTATGAACTATATGGATATTTTTTGGTGGTTCCCCTTTTCATATTTTTATGAAAGTATTTCTGTGGAAATACTCCTTTTTCATTCTTGTTGACTTCTATTTTGATTTTAATAGGCTGAAGATAAGAAAATGGTGCTGCCTGCAGGGCTTGCATCAGCTGGGAAAGCAGATGCCTACACCGAAGATGACCTTCAAGCGGCAGAAGAGGTGCACCTTGCTGCAATAATTTGGGGACAGGTTAAATCCAAGGTGTTCCCTCCCTACTATAGGAAGGCACTGTATAGCTTAGGGGCCAGTTCAGACAATGTTGATCAGAACACACCCACACACCCACCCACACCCACACCCACCCCCCCACCCACCCCCGTGCAATTAGGGATGTGCCTGAGCATATCCCTCTCCTTCTGGCACATTCCCATTCTAATCATCCGTGTTGAAGCATTTCTATTCTATTCTAATTGCCAGGGGGAGGGGGCATGCATGTGGTACATGTATTGTAAATGCCCATTATGACTGCTTTTCCAGTTGAAGTCAAGCATTGCATAATTTCTGTCTTGGCTTAAAAACCCACTTTGAAATCCTTGTACGTGTACACGGTGCTGTTGTTGTTGTTGTTTGCTAATTGCCATACATCTGGAAAAGCTGTCAAATGTGAATTCTCAGCTAATAAGCAAGAACTACGTATTTTGAAATCAGGAATTCTGATACTGTGGCTTATTTTTCACCAGCTCCGTATCAAGACACTAATGACTGAGATGGCTGCAATGGGGACAGAAGAAGTGAGTAAGCCGCAGCTTGTTAATTGCCTAATTTCTAAATTAAAGATGGAACTACCGTAGATACTTGGGCAAAAACAAAGACCTGGAAAAGCTGCCTCGTCTTTACATCAGGTCACTCACGTTCACTTCAAAAGACTGCAGGTTTGCAGTCAGCTTACTGAGCCAGACGTGTCCCTGCTTCCCCTCCTCCTTCTCTTACTCGTTCTCTCTCTCTCTCTCAGTCACTCCCCTCTCCAGCCCTGTCCGGTGCCACTGAGGAGCAGGAGAAAACCAGCGTCTAAGGCTGCATAAACCATTATGCAGTACTGCTAACTTCATGAACTTCTACGTTTTTTCTTTAAGAGGAGCCCGTGTTTATCTTACAGCACAATCCTAACCAACTTTCCAGCGCCAGTGCAGCCACGATGCAGCCCCAAGGTAAGGGAACAAATGTTTCCTCACCTTGAAGAGGCTTCCATGACTGCCCCTGCACTGCAAAATGCAGCGTGTGCCCTGTTGGCACAGCTACACCGGTGCTGGAAAGTTGGTTAGGTTAGTCAAAGAACAGAATGTCAGGTAATTAGTATTTGAATGGTTAAGAGATGAGGACTTAGCAAACTTTGCAGAGAAGGAAAAAAATGAGCTGCAGCAGTGAGGGTTATTTCTCTGCCTTTAAAGGATCCTTTTTGTTTGGTGTTTGCTTTCTTAAAACCATCCAACAGCAAAAAATATTTCAAAAGCACATAACGCAATCTGCAATAGCCCAGTACACAACCTTCTGCATTACAAATATTGTTGGTAGAAAGTGGCAGTTCTGCCCTGAATGTTTGCAGGTTCCCATTAATTTTGATCTACCAATAAGTGGCTGGACTGAGTTTGAGAAGAGGGGGGGGGGGGGGCTGAGAATGAAACAGGGAAAGAGCAGATATTTTACCAATTTGCAAAACTGCAATGTATCAGGATTTGGGGAGAAGCATGGGAAGCTCTCTCCAGCACAGGAACGATGCACTTTGCAAGATCAGCAATTGAAAATGGTGAAAGCTGAGCAGGTCCTGCTCACAGCAGTTAATACGGTATTTGGCGAGAGACTGCAGAGCTTGCGGTATTCTGGCTTTCATCTCCTGTCCTTAGCGGCCTGATTTCTTCTGATCATTGTTTGAACCAACATTTTTTGTCAGCAAGTACAATGTGTGCATTTCCCCCCCCCCACCCCGGTTCTCTGCCTGTTTTTTTAAAGTGGTGACCATTTTTTCCCAATGGTTCTCAGTCATTTTTTTTTGTTAATGGTGCTCTGTCATATGCTCTGCCATATTATCATGCTCTCTTCATATGGTCTGCAGTTGCAATGTTCAATCCACCTCAATGCATCTCTGTTAATATGATATGTTGGGGCTTGTTTGCTTTTATGGCTACTGTGCCTCATCCCAGATATGAGTTGCAATGTTAGCATCACCTCCCCCTATTTATTTATGATTCCTGATTTAACAAAACCTATAATTTCCTAAAAAGAGTAATTTATTTACAGTAGTAAAATGACATCACTCAACTTCTACCAAACATTCCCACTCTTTTACTATTCAATACATTTTAATTTAGAGTTCTTAGGTAATGATTACTGGTAAAGTCATTTGAGCTTTTCCAGGATCTGACCCCGCAAGTTCTTAAGTTTTACCCTCATCTTATCAAAAGGTCATAGCAAATTCCAGGATTTTTGGCTCAAAACTTGCCCTCGTCTTATCTGTGAGAACGTCTTAATGCGAGTATATACAGTATTATTACAGCAGTCTCTGTGGTGGTTTAACAGGGTAGCCTGAGCAAAGCATGTCTTGTACTCAAATTCTTAATATCTGTAAGATTCTTTCTTCATGGGTCTTTGAACTGAAATTAGAGTGAGCTGTGACTTGAAAGACAAACATTTTTTTTTTTAAAAAAGAAGACGAGGGAAAACAAAGAGCATTCTTTTATTGTTGCCCAGTCACACTGTGTATCTATTAAACTGGTTGTACAGTATTTATAACTGCTACACCTACAGGTTGACTTGAGAGCTGCCACAACCCCTGAAATAGGGTTAACTGGATGAGACTGCCTGAGGCATTACCCTTCAGTGTAAATTGACACAGGAAAAAGACTACAAAGCTGGCACTTCTCAAAAGGTGTATTTTTGTTTGGTCTCTGAGCTGTGTTATCTATTGTGCCTTTATCTAAAAGAGAGCCTTACTCATTTTAAATTGATCAATATGAGAGGCAGTACTTGCAAATTCTCATTGTAGGAAAGATATTCATGCTCTTGAAGAGCTTTCTTGCTTAGCCAAGCTCTAGTGTGACCCACTTTTTTCCCATTCATAACTGATCTACTGCTCCCTTGTCCCACAGCATCTGTTCCTCAGCAATGCATTTACCAATGTCAATGCTTACGCCCAGTGGCGTAGCTGGATCTTCTGGTACCTGGGGTGGTAACATCATGATGTCACCCTGGGGTACCAGAAGACCTGGAAGTAATTGGCGGTGATGATGTCGCCACCAACTACTTCTGGGTTGCCAGCTGCTCTGTGGCCACCCAACCACTTTTTTCTCTTTTTTTCTTTGCTACAAAGAAAAAAAAAGTGATCAGCCAGTCCTTCCATCAGCTTGCAACCCAAGTGGCGGTGGCAAGGAGATGGCGGCAAAAAGGTAGGGTCACCCTCAAGCCTACCCAGGCGGCAGTGGAGGCGGGGCGGCCTAAGCGCTCTGGTCAATCGCAGCAGCACTTTGGCCTGCCGCCTGGGTGGGCTGGGAAGCAACCAGGGGACTAGTGTGAAGGAGGATGGCCGGCTTAAAAAAGGTTGTGACCACTGATAAGACTTGTGTTGTACTTTCAGGGCCGACTGACTGCAAGCACTGTAGGCCAGATTGTTGGGCTTCAGTCTGATGAGATCAAGCAGATTGTGTCGGAATATGCTGAAAAGGTATGGCACTGACCTGGTTGTTTTAATCAACCATATTAGGGCAATTATCTCTTAAGGTTTCAGTGTTCAGGGCTGCAATTTCCTTTGTTCGGTTTTCAAGAAGACTTGCATACTGCACTGGCTATGCAGTTGGTTAGCTTAACCCCAGTTAGCAAAAACATCTTTGCAAATGTACTTAAGTCCATGTTCTGGATGCTCAGCCAGTTGGATTGTGCATATGTGTAATTTTATAATGTATGTGTGTATGAAAAAAAGGTATTTGATTTTCCAGCTAACAATTAGTCCTAGCAAGTCACAAGAACCAGAGAAATGACTATACTATTCTACTGTCACTTTCTTAACTTTATGTTCTCAAGTTATCCCCCCAGAGGGCCTCTTGTGACTCAAGTGAAGCGTGTATGTGAAGCATGTAGGCGACGACCTTCTTCCTGCGCCCGGGCACAGCTTCTCCCTAACGCCCCCCCCAGCAGCGCTTTCCGGAGTTTGCGCATGCGCAAAACCACGGAGTTTCCAGGGACGTTCTGCGCATGCGCAAACTCTGGAAAGTGCTGCTGGGGGCGTTACGGAGTCCGCGCCCGGGCGCAGGGAGAAGCTGTGCCCGGGCGCAGGAAGAAGATCGTCGCTGGAACGTCCTGGAAGCGCCCCATATTACGGATAAGTGCCGGCAAAGCACACGTACACTTTAACATTCCCTTTTACACTTTAAATCATCCGAAAACAGAAAAAAAGTAGGAATTTTTTTAAAAAATGCAAATTTAAGGAGGCCTGCGCCCCCCCCAGAGCCTCAGCGCCCCTACGCCTTGGGGCCCACCGCACTACCGCACCATATCAGCCGACGCCACTGAGATCGGAACATCAGATAAGCTGCGGGGAGGCTTAAAGACACAGAAGAAAAGAGATGTGGGCAGGAGAAGGTTAACCTTCCTCAATATTTGCACTCCTAGCTGGATTCCAATACCAGAAGTGAGCATTGCTTGGAGAAAAAAGCATCTGGAGGAGTGGATTTGTTGAGCAAAAACTGGGATAAATTCAACAGCTGTGACCTTTTTTGTGCTTTATAGCGCCACTTTCCTCTTGCTTTCCTAGTGATTGGGTCAAACAGTTGCATACAGGCTTGACTCCTGTGATGAGCTTACTTTGTTTGAAAGTATGACTTTTCAAAAATTTAGGATCTAGAAGGAAACTCTCTTCTTCTTCTGTGCCAATCTCTTATAAGACGCCTTTACGTAGGCATGTAGTTCAGTGTGTAGATTCTGTGTACGGAAAGTCTTGCTCTCAATCCTTGGCATCTCCAGTTAAAATGATCCCTGGTGGCAGGGCCAAGAGGGTAGATAGACTAATTATCTGGCTTTGTATTAGGCAGAATTGGCTTCCCATTTTTTCAGAAGGGGAACAAAATAGGTCATAAAATACAGGGAAGTTCCACATGTTAATGATGGGATGTTTTGCAAAAATATGCCTTGGGATATTTATGGCGCAATCCTGTGTAAAGATGCACAGCCGGCCTAAAGGGCTGGCTGCTGTATCCTATGCCGTTCCTGGGCTGCCCTGGGGCAGCCCAGGAGCAGCTTGGGAGAAAGGAACATTCGTCCCCTTTCCCGGGAGTAGGCAAACCTGGGGCCTGTGGGCCTCCTTGGATGTACGTCGGCTCTCTCAACTGAATACATGAGAGGGAATGAAGAAGTAAGACTCTTGTCCGTCTACTAAATCAAGCTGTTTTGTCATTTTTACTTGCAAATGATTTATACCAATAGCTTTGTAATGTTATATTGTGTTATTTATAAAGCACACAAACCATTTCAGCTTTAGTTTTCCTCCTTTTACTCTCCCTCCCATCCTATTCCTTCTACTTAGTTGAGCCAGATGCCTAAAATCCATTATGAACAGATATTTTTTGCTTTCAGGCTGGTATAATGGATTTCCAGTCAGTATGTGATAAAGATTGCTTAAAACAATGGGAGTTTTTTATGATCTTTTTTTAAGTCTTTGAGCACAGTGCTTAATATAGAGCAGTTGCTTCATTAAACCTGACATTCAAGTGATGTCAATATTTTTGTGGTTATTGTTGATTGGAAGGATATGGAAGCTGTGTTTGGGAAATGAAAAGGGTGAGGATAAATTCATCTTGCTTGTATTGAGAGGGACAGATTGGCCCATGCAATTCTACCAGTCTAACCAGAGGCAATAAGGAAAAGTACTGGACACACTTTACATAATAGCTGAAATGTCGGAAAGGACTGGCGTAATGATATAGCATCTATGCTATGACCTGGTAGTTTGAACCTGAATTGGGAGGCTCATGATGAATACATGAAATGCATATTCTTGTGATTTGGAAATTAAACTTTTAGGAATGTGCACGCGCGCACACACCCCCACACCCCACCCCACCTCCCCCCCCCACACACACACACACCATACCCACACACCCTGACATTTCACTTACCTTGGGGAAACTCATTTGGCTTCTCTTGAACATTCTCAGTGTTTCTATTTCAGAGGAACCTGAAAATTTGATTTGACTTGCACTTTTTAAAAAGGGCAGTTCCGACCCTAAAGTGTACAGAGTAGTTTTCAGTTCTTGTCTTTAGTCAATGTTCCCCACAGCGGCAGTAAAGAAAAGGATTTATTGCATGTTGGGTTTCAGGGAAATGGGAAAGGATTGGCAGGCCTGGGGTGATAGCTCTCAGATGGCTGTCAGACGCAACCAACTATTTTGGGCGCACTGGGGACTGTTTTGTCAGTATCTGTTTGATCCAGTGTCATAGGAATGGGGTGTTCTCTTGAACAGCGTTGTGAGGACAAGAAAAAGATTGCATATTTTGCAAATTCATTACTACAAATTGCCTAACGCCTGCAAAATTTGAGTACTTGCTGTATTCTCTTTGGAAATACCATCTTCGAAGCTCTAGGATAGGAAGGGAATTGGAGTTGGAGTTCACTGTGATGTGAGTGACATTTGTTAGCTATAGATGATCTCACATCAACCAGGCTATAGAAGTGGCTCAGCAAAACAGTCCAGGATAATTTTAAGATTGCAGTGCTCAGGTCGTTAACTGTTCCGCACAGTGGGGAAACATTTAGAAGGAGCATTGTGTGACATGCCGGTGTCCTCACAGAAATCGGTTGATTTGAAGACCGTTTGTATTTTTAAGGTACTGAAGCCAGAGTTACAAAGTGTTGTTCCCACACTATGTGGCTCAATGTGTCATTGAATCCCCCTAAGCTTGAGGGTCACACGGCGGCGGCTCACATGGTAGCAAAAGTATTAAAATAGTATTTTCTGAAGATTTAACATTGAGGTTGGAGTTGGTACATTTTTACCAATTCCCACTCCACCCAAAATTGCTTCTGACTCCACTACCCCAACTCTGACTCCACAGCCCTGGAAGGCAGACATGGGGAAAGCTTCCAAAAGTCTTCTGTTTGTGGCTCAGTCTGGGCTATAAAAGTTTTATTCTTATATTGGGATATAGGTTTTTTACAGCTTTTCTTGTGGTATCCCACTGATCCGGTTATTTTTCCCCCTCAGTCAAACCAATAAGTGGCAAGCTGCTAAAGTGAACTTGTAATGTGGGTGTTGTAACAACTGCTGTGCATCCTAATTATGAGTTTGAGAATAAAATTGCAATTTACAATGGAATTGCATATAGGAATTGCATATAGGTGCTAAAGGTTCTGCTCTTCTTCTTTCTTGCTGTAGAGCTGTTCAAAATGTGTTAGAAACCCATGTGTCACTTCCATTATGGGGAGCAAACACCTGCATTCTTTTATGAGGCTGTGGTGGTCTACAGGTCTGACCTATGCAAAGTCAGAGAGATGTTACTAGTCTTATAAATCTGCAGTAATGCATTGGTTTTGAGCTCTTTTTTTCTCCCCACCCCCTCACCTCACCATCAGCAATCAGAGCTTTCTGCAGAAGAGCGCCCAGAGAGACTTGGAGCTGCCCAGCAGCACAGAAGGAAGGTGGCATCTCTAAACAAGCAGATATTACAGAAGACCAAGCAGCTGGATGAAGTATGTCTTTACCAAACTTTATTTTAAAATGAATAACGGCCCAATCACATGGAGGGCCTATGGTGGAGGATCATCTGATCTGCCGCTGTAATTCCTCTTATGGTGCGCACCTGTCATGCACTGCAGGGCTGCCAGTGCATATTGCCAAGGCCTCTTGCCCGCAACAGCGGCACCTGGATGCCATGCTAGTGCAGGCAAGGTGGTGGCAGGGGCAGTTTATGGGGAGGTTCAGGGAGGGGAGTGGGTCAGGTAGGGGGCGGAAACTTTCCTGGGCTGTCTGGTTCCCCCCCCCCCCAGCATACAGTGTGCACTCTGTCGGCACTGCTGCATCATGTGGGCTGGTGGGGGTACAGGATTGGACTGTTAATAATATAAATATTCTTATGGTAAATAACTAAATCAATAAATGGTGGTATAAAAGCAACAGGATTCAAAGAGCAGAGAAATGAAGCTGCATAATAAAACCAATTCAACTGGCAATTTTTAAAACGTGTGGGAAAATAACATAAAAGGCCTTTGCCTGGCTCTGAAAAAGACAAGGATATTTATTTATTTACAGTATTTATATCCCACCTTTCTCCCCGAAGGGACCCAAGGCGGCTTACAACAGAGGAAAAAAAAATACATACAAAAAACACAGTATAAAAAGTATCACATTTTAAAACAATAAAAACAAGTAATGAAAATTAATAAAAACAGTGTCTAAAAACAATTTAAAAGATCATGGCTTCAATCAGAGCAGGAGCATAAAAACAGCAACACCCCCACTTGTACCAGCAGATGTTAAAAAAGGCAGGGGATCAGAAGCCTTCTTTGAACAAGAAGGTTTTTAGGCCTCGCCGGAAAGTGTCCAAGGAGGGAGCAGTTCGTAGGTCAAAGGCACCAGGTGATATAGGCACCAGGTGAGTCTCCCTTAGGAGAGCATTAATGGGCAGGATGCCATAATAACCAACAAAGACCTCCCAGTCACCATACCGCTAATCTCATAAGGTAGGGGCGCCAGTGACTATCGCAGTGTACAGCCAACTCTAGAATAAACCATCTTGTCTCAAAAACTGAATTATTTTATCAGATCAAGGAAACTTGCTCTTTTAGACTGCTGCCTTTATATTGATTTCTAGTGTGTTGTTTGTACTCATATTTTTGTTTGTATTTATTGTAAGCTGTTTTGCGCTTTAGTTTAGTAAAGCAAGCTAAAGAATTGCATACATAGATATAGTAATCTTATCTGCAGGCTACCAAGGGATGGATGACAATTGTTAGCCTACCTCTGTCCAAGAAAGATTGCAGCGGGTGCACCAGTCAGTACACTGGACATTGCTATGCTCCTAAAGTTAGATGAAAGCGACCCCAGATTGCAAAACTAACCCTTCAGAAATAGTACAACTTCATCCGTGATGGCTGTACAATATGGCTTCTTGATTCTATGTTCCATCTTGTAGGCTGCTTGACTCAGTTTGTCCTAATAAGATCGTGTAGACCAGGCCTGCCATTGCAGCCCCCTTGGGCATGTCTGGTGGCTCAGCAGCACCTCAGCAACTTTTCTGTTTTTGCTGTCTCCGTGGGAAAGTAAAACCCGGGGGGGGGGGTCATCTGGCACTTGGCAAGCATGATGGCTGTACAATCTGGCTTCTTGATTCAATGCTCCATCTTCCTTCAGCCATGGGGGCGGGGGGGGAGTACATACTGTAATCACTTGACAGCTGGTTGGTTGCTTTGGGCTTGATGGGTCACAATTTGTACAGCCTGATGTCACCACATCTTGAGATGTTATGCTGATGATGGATATTTTTCCTTAACGGTTAAAGGGGACTTGGGGAGGGGATAGGAGGAATGGGTGTCTGTGTTTGGTAGTAGGTTGCTTTGCGTTAGACGCATTTGCACATTTTCTACTGTGTAAACATGGATATGTTGCAGTCATTTATTATTGGATTAGTTCTGGGTGGTTTACCACTTGGCCAGCTGCTGAACCAGATTGTGCTACATTCATGGATAGAAAACCTCAAAACACTACAACAAAAGCTGGAAAAATGCTGCTTAGCAACATATTAAGCTGGTGTTCTCCTGTCGTTTTTGTGCCTAGTGCCACAGAAGTACCCACAGTTTATATACGGAAATCGATAATGTTTTGTTGGCACAAAATGACCTTGTGTCCTCCTGCCCTTGAATTGGGGGGGGGGGAAATTATATCAACAATAACTTGATATCCCTGCTCATCAGCCTTTGTTGGTTTTTGTTGCTGTAGCAGATGAACCCTTCTGCGACTTAATAAACTTGTAACACTAAGAGAAGTCAAATTTAAGACTGCTTGTAAGCTTCTCAAATGTTAATGGAGCCTAGCATGGCAGCCTTAAGACAGGAAAGGAATAGTGTTTGAACAAGTCCTGCACTGGATTGGTCTTGACTAAAGTGCTGTGCCTTTAAGTTTGCGGCATCTGATGTGCAACAGATACAGCTTTTGCAAGCTTGCAGGATGGGTTGTATTTGTTGGATTTCTGCACGTCAAGGTCCAGAACCTGAATCTGCAGTTTTCGCTCGGAGAAAAGTGAGCAAGAGTATGCAGGAAAACCCACTCCACAATTGCTAATACACACAAATGTTGCAAGCTTCACTCTTCCCAAAATGCTTCTGTACAGCACCGAAAGAAATGCTTCTTTTCTCCAGAAGTCAGGGAAGAAGAGAACTCCCATTACATCACTAAGTTCGAAATGGGGGTACTTTCCCCCATTTTAACCAGTGATCATCTTGAAATATTTTTATTTTAAATAAATAAAAATACTGTTGCCAGTGATTTGGTATTAAAGCCATTGTTTGGGCACAGGCAATGGGAAAATATCTGCATTTTTAAGTCCCATAGTCTGAATATAAAACAGGTTTATAGTTGGTACGTCAAACCTGCACAGAACTGCCTCGTTTAGAGAAACTCTTTCAGAGGGTTGTAATACTTTTTCCAGGTCTTGGAAGGACCTCCTTGGACAGCTTTGCTACAGCTCTGCATTGGGTCAATGCATCAGGTCTTGCTAGCCCCTGCTGAAAGATTGCTTTGCCTGTCAAAACCTGTGCACGTTCACAATTTTGTGCCATTTTTTTCTGTTAACATTTTTATGAATACACAAGAGGAGTATAATTGAGTGGGATCATCCCTATTTCTTGGGCATGTTCTACTAATGTTGTTTCATCATGCTTTTTTCAGTATTTGCTCATAGTGCCAGCATTCTTTATTGCATTTTGTGTGCCCTGATGTGATATTCAGTATCAGTATCAGTAGACAAGTTTATTTCATCAGCTGCATCTCCTTGATGTGCTAATTTTACTCTACTACTATAGTACATTACGCTACATTTGATGCGGATGGAGAAAAAGACGTCCCACTTCCTTCTGCCTTGTTCTTTATGTGTAGAACTGCAGTAAGTTGAGCTGTCTTGGAGCCACTTTAATAATAACCACTTTAGGTAAAGGTAAAGGTGACCCCTGACAATTAAGTCCAGTTGTGTCCGACTCTAGGGTGTGGTGCTCATCCCCATTTTCAAAGCCGAAGAGCCAGCATTGTCCGAAGACGCTTCCGTGGTCATGTGGCCGGCATGACTCTCCTTGCCGCAGCGCGTAGCATGAGGCTGGAACACGGAGCGCTGTTTACCTTCCCGCAAGCGGTACCTATTTATCTACTCGCATTAACATGCTTTGGAACTGCTAGGTTGGCAGGAGCTGGCCAAGCAACAAGCACTCACCCCGTCGCGGGAATCGAACTGCCGACCTTTCGATCGCCAGCTCATGGTTCAGCGGTTTAACCCACTGCACCACCTGCTGGCCTTAATAACCACTTTAGCTACTCACATATTTGTAACCTGGAGAGGTTCCATAGTCACAAATGCTATTGAGAGCCCCTTCTCCAATGTGCTACGTGACTTTGCCCTGTCCATACTAGTGATTGAATCTTTGTAATTATAGAGTGAGAACTCCTCACAGAGACAGAGTTTGCCTGTTTAGATAAATGCTGTCCCTGGAGGGGGCAGAGCTATTGAGCATATTGGGGTAGGGCTTGCTAGCACATTCCTGGGTATGCTGTAACTGTGGACCCTTTTTCCACACTTGGATCACATCTGAATAGGGCTTTTTAACTATTGCTTATCTCTTGAGAGTGGCAGGACTCCAGTAAGCCATTTTGGTGTATAAACATTCCATCTGGGAGTAACTAATATGCTTGGTTTACGTCAAGAAAGACACAAGTATGCCGAGACATGCTTAGCTTCTTTGTGTGCCAGTGGCAGCTCTCAGCTAAAGTAGCCTGCCCAAGTTGCAACTGAAAGAAATCCCAAATGATCAGGAAAAGCATGTGGTGCAGTTCTTGTAGAACTGTATCCCTTTCAGATGCCTGAATTTTTTTTTGAATTTCCTTGACATTGAAAAGCCCCTTCACGTGGAACGTTGGCATGTCAGGGAGAGCTCTTCGCCATAATGTGCTAGCTTTTCCCATTCAAGGAATGCTTGATGTAAGGCAGCACACATTTTAGACATGCAACCCTGTCCTTTCCCTGCCAGCTTGCCATTCTGAGATGATGCTTTCCTATTACTGCTCCACCAGTGTTGAGTGTTTGACTCTGTTCTTAGACACCTGAGCATGTGGTCGGAACGTTTGCATGATGTAAACATAAAGTTCCAAAAGCAGCCCTGAAATGTTTTGTGTCTAGGGCAGTAAGATATCATCTCTTGTTATGGCCAACCACCATTTGCCACGCCATATGTATGTCTTACACAGAGCTGTACCTCAGGCTGGCTGTTCAAGACCAGGAAAGGGAAAAACAGTTGTTTCTGAAGTTCTGTCTACTTTGAAAAAAGAAGTGGTTACTTGAACATCCCTTGAATTCTAAAAGCTCAATCTTGCATTGTGAACTTTGATAGACCTAATAGTTTGCTAAAAATTCTCTTACAGTAGGGCAAGCATGGTGACTTGTTTTTTATCTACATTTTGTGTAAATGTTTGATAGAGCTCGTGGAACGTATTCCCTCAGAAAAAATGTATTAGAAGGTAGATATAGGAACCAGTGAGAATAATTCCAGTGTGTGTATTAACTCAAAAGTGTTGTGGTGTTTGCTTAAAAGATCTAATTGTATTTGCGATAATTTGACTTTACTTTTTCTCTGTTTTTTTGTTGGTAATAGTTGCAAGCTAAATGTGCCGACCTACAAACAGGATGTAATGAGGCAAAGAAGACACTAAATGAGGTAATCTTCCTCTTCCCCCCCCCCCCCCCCGCCCTAGCCTCTGTCACCTGGAAAAATGATGGAGGCTAGCTTTAAAATGTATATTTGCACATATGCAAATAGGAATCATTTCATCCAGCCTGTAGCACTACAGTTCTCATTAGGACTGTTCACAAGTTTATGCTGTACCAGGTACAGACATTCTGTACCTGAGTACATGGGTAGTCATTTCCATGTGAATAGCTGCACCTGGGTTCAGTTATAAAGATCAACAAATCCTATATAGTGTACACTGATTGCACTTGCATTGAATGGATTGTGCGAATAACTGTATCAAGGTATAGCCTGTGATTATACAATCTGTACAAACTGTATGCAGATATATCCAGGTCCATTTTAATAAAAAGAAAAGCTCTATTGTCACGTTAAGGGAAGTTCTAGTACAGTACCTTATTATCTAATTCCACACTTCAGTTACATTATCCATATTTATTTGTTCTTTTCTATGCAATGTCATGTTAGTGTTATGTTTTTCCTAGTACTTTGAGATTTCCTTAGCTTTGTGGTTACCAGCCCCTTTTTGGGACAGAGACACCTGTGTTTTGATCACATGCAAGTAGGAAGAAATTCCACAAGTGTACCTTTTCATCTCCATACAGCATCTTGCTTGAGATGGGGAGAAGCTGCTCCTATTGAATTTTTCATTAACACTTAATGTCTGTAGTCTGCAACGGTACCATGATGTCCCAGGTGTGTGCCATAAATCTAATGCAGAACACCGTTAGTCAACTATCATTGGAAATAAGAGTTTATTTCTTTTATTTCTAAACTCCTATTTGGAAATAATAATTTACTCCTGATGTATAATTGTTGCAGCTTGTAAAGATCTTTTTTCCTGCATGCCATTAAATGTGACGAACAGTTCTGTCCGAGCCATGTTCCTCTTAAAGTTCAAGTAATTCACTTCATTTAAATGTAGCTTGATAAGTCCTGTGGAAGTTAAAATTATATGTGTGTGTAAAATAGTTGAGCAGGAAAACCAGTTTTTTTAAAATAACAAGAAATGAGTTCAAGCTTCGTTTGTCTTTTCAACATTGGACTCTTTAGTGTTTCCAACCAATTCTGTGTCTGACTTAACGGAAGTAATTGTATCTGAAGGACTGGACATCTGACCACTCTGGCAGCGCAATCCTATGTAACCTTGCACCGGTGTAACAGCAAATGCACCGGTGTAAGTGCAATTACACTGGCATAAGTGCACTCACACCGGTGCATCTACTGTTACACCGGTGCAAGGTTACACAGGATTGCGCTGTTGGAGTTGTTTAATAGTCTAGCCAAATCTGCATGCTATTCATCACTTAACAACTGTCACATGTTTTCTGCAGAAATCACTGTAATTGTTGGTTCATAATTTGTACGTTCTCACTTTCACAGTATCAGACAAATGTAATGCGGGATGGACTTTTGTATGACATAGCAATCCTGCCCAAACAGACAAGAAGGAACAAAAACTATGATTAATATGTTGTGTCAGTATTTTCCTATTTGCAAAAAGACCTTAAGACTGTCTATAGCAGGGTAGGAGGGAAGACTGTACACAACCATCCCTGCAATCCAGAGGACCCCATGTGGCCCTGGCAAAGGAGTCTTTGGCAATGGTCAATTCCTATCGCACATGCTGAGGGCCATGTCCCCTTGTGCTAGTCGGGGCTTGCGCAAGATCCTGTGAGCCATTGTTAATGCCTCTCTGAGAGAACTGTTCGTGCCTGTAGGGGTTATGCCAGTTATATAAGAAAAGATGGATACATCTTGCCAAAGGTTTTTAATTGCATACACAGAACCTGGGAAAGAGGACTTTGCTTAAAGCTTTCCTTCCAGGAGTAGATTATCTTATATAGAGAGACAAAATGGCGCTATTCAGTGTGTGTTTCTCAGCCTATTAATTCCAACCCTTAGGTAAAGAATTATAGTGAAAAATTGGACAAGGAACTGGCAGCCTTAGAAGCAGTCGAATCCCAAGCAGACTCAACGTATGTGTTCAGTTCTCCCCTTCCCGCATATTTGTATGACTTGTATTAATTCAACAGTGTTTTGTTGTTAAACACTCTCTCTAGTACTTTTATATTATTGTCTCCTATGAGTCGATATAGTACGAAAGATTTACCCATTGGATAATAAGACATTTTGGGCTAGATTCTTGCAGTCATTTTTCAGTGTGGTACAGTTACTGCAAGATGATTATTACCTATCATTTCATTCAGATCTGTATGGATTTTCAAGGGCTGGAAGCTGGGAACGGCTGTAATAATAGCACTTTTGAAAATGCTTGTTATTACTCAGTAATTCCTAGAGCAAGTATGCAAGGTATGTCTGTAGCATTTTCCCCGTATTGCACATAACAGACTGAAGGTCGTGCCTACAGAAAACCAGAGATATTTGAACCAAATACTTCCCAGACAGAAATCGGGTTCACTTATATTCCCTTTGAAAATGTTCCCTTCAGCTTATGCTAGCTGTACTACCTCTTCAGAAAAATCCTGTTGAGCATGACCTAACCGTACATACAGCCCGGTGCTATAAATGTTACTTAGAAGTATGTCTCACTGTATTTAGTGGGGCTTATTCTCAGATACGTGTGCACAGAATGGCAGCCTTATAGCCTAGTCCCGAAAACTTCCTGCACAGCAATGCAGCGGTGCCAGTGTGGGGTATGCTGCAGAGGATTTTTGGCTGTTAGAGGTCGTCTCAGGCTAAGGGGGCATTTGTCTCCTTGGCCCGGGATAAGCCCCAGCAGCCACAACGGGTCAATTCAGAACTGAACCAGCAATATTGCTGGCGCAAGTCCGCAATGATCCATGCAGGTGGATCAGGCCCAGGAAGGGGGTTTGGATACGATGCATGCTGGCACCGCCAATCCCGACCCCCCCTGGGCTTAATCTGCTCGCTCCCTACCCCCATTGTCACCCTGTTCCACCCTCCCCCTGCCTCATTCAACCCCCTCACTACCCTCCCCCCGCTCCTGCGCTGGACTTACCTGCTCCATTGGGCCTCCTGACGACTGCTGGCACCTGTGGGAAGGCCCCAACCTCCCCACCAGCGCACCTGCTCCTTGCACTGTTGCAAAACAATTTATGGCACTTTTGTGGTGGTGCATGCCTGTGGAACGTGCGTTCTGCCGGCACAGGTTCTCGTTAGGATTGGGCCGTTACTAGGACTGGAGACTATGGTTTTTCGTTATCTGCTTTTGTATATGATTCAGCCCAATTGTGAACGTAACATTTTGTGGTACAATTTAGAATGCTTGTTTATAATAGTTGGGAAGCTTTTCCAAGTGCTTGCTTTTTCGTAGAATAAGTCTCTTAAATGCCCTAAATTAAGAAAAACACCAAAAACCATTAGTATATTGCAGAAGCTTCGGGCACTGGTTGCGATGAATGAGAACCTCAAAAGCCAAGAGCAAGAATTCAGAGCACATTGTAGGGTAAGTTGTAGAAAGTTATTCCAGAGTGTGTCTGTATAGTGCTTCTTTTGAGGATCCAGATGTACTCTGGTACTTGTCTACACTGTAGAACAACTGTTCTAAGAACTGATATATGTGTTACTGTAGCAACATGATAGCTGCGACAAAACTGCTTCCATATGACTGGGTCTCTTTGTCACAGCAGTAGCATATGGGAGCCACTTTGGAGATCCAGTGGTCATAAAGCAGAGTGGAAGCACTGCAATCACGTAGTTACCTGGATTGTATCCATGCCAGAGGTCCCAGGTGGAGTTGCAGTATGTCAACCCACTAACTATGCCATTTAACACTTGGCATAGTGTTAACACTTCACAAGGCAATGTGAAGCCCCAACCACCATGATACCATAATAATGTATACATTAGACTTAAATCTAGTTCCTGTTGGTGTTGCTAGTTGCTTTGAAAGTGGTATAAATATCAGAAATAATAATTTGTATTGTGAAAAGGCATTTATATACATGTAAAAGAAGGGTGGGACCACATGAAATGAGGCAAAAATACCAGTTGAATGTTCAACCTCTGTAGCTTAGTGGTTTTTGGATGGCAGAGATTGCATATCTCTGGGGGAAAACAAAGTTTTTCATTATAATTTTGGGGCACTGAATACTGATTATTCAGCAGACCATTTTGAAATTATTTGGGGGGCTTACATAAGAGCTGTTGTGTGCTGTAGTTATTGTGGTGGTTATATACAGGTTTTGTAATGAGTGTCAGTATGCTGACATTTTAGAGCTTTTGTTTTTTTCCCTGGCCGCCTTATACAGGTGCATTTGCATAAGAAATAGACTGTGTATATCCCCTCCCGCCCTCGAACATGAGACCATTGACAATAAGGCACGCTGCTTTACATAATGAAGAACCTTTGCCTCTGGTGCCCTAAGCACAGAAAGTCGCAGTTTTTTTTTTTTTTGCCAATATGTTTACATCTCAGGCTTCTTTCTAATGCATAATGCGACTCTGGCTTCTGTTTCCATAAAGAGCACGGTAATTGCTCATGAAAAGAAACCACGATTATTTTCTTGTTCCTCAAGGAAGAGATGGCACGCCTCCAGCAAAACATTGAAAGCTTGAAAGTAGAAGCCGCTGAAAATGGAGAGGAGAAGGTAACTGGCAAAGATTTGGACATTCTTAATAACCAGTTCTGCAAACTGTTCTTCCCTTGATTACTTTTGCTCCTGGTCCCCTTGCCACCGTTAAAGATGCCGCCCTTGTTTCGATGGCTAGCGTTAGTCTTGCTGATCCGCTACCCTGTTAGTGGAAACGATTCTGTTTCCGAATGAACATTTGATTTCTGTTTAACAAACTTTGACTATTTTAACTCCTGTGATGTTCTCATTGAGGTTAACTTCTCACATAGGAAATTGGTATTTATTAATTTTATTGTTGTTGTAATACCATTGATTGATTTATTAGGATAATTAGGATAATTTGTGCCTGGTGCTTAGGAAAGGGAAAGCTAACAATCAGTTTAACTAAACAGTAGTTTAAAACAATTTAATACAATAAAAAACAAAACCAGAAAAAACTAAGACAGCAATAAAGATGAACAAACGCAGCCATCAGAATAAAAGCAACTGAGGTTAACAAAGGGACCTGAAAATTTTTTAAAAAAAGAAGGCCTTCACATGGTACTGGAAAGACATGAGAGTAGATTCGGCCTAATCACTGCTGGCCTAACTTTGACGTTAGGAGTCTGCCTAACTCAGGGAAGAGACTCCAGTTCTGACCTTCATACAGAGGCAGAAGCATTTGGATATTGAGTTATGATGGCAAACTTCCCACATACTGGAGCATGCTGAAAAGAAGTGCTTGCAGCGTATTCCATTTTTAAAAATATACTGAATCAGGGGTGCAATCCTTTTCTGGTTACCAGTTTTCTGGTGGCCTCAAGGGTTCCTGACTTTGGTGTTGTTAACTATAGTTTTCAAATGTCCTACATGCAAACTGTGGTGAGCACCTAAAGGAAAGCCAGATGGGAGGGAGAAGGGAGCGCAGCAGCTCATTTTCAGTCCTCCAAACCATTTCACCTACTACACCTATCTGAAAAATGACTTCTTTTCATCGTACTAGTTGATTTTGATTGGTTTTAGGTAGGTCTGGATCAGGAATTGATTCTATTTTTATATCTTAAATGCTAGGAACCTGCTAAAATTATAGACCAGCAATACAAGGCGGAGAAAGATAAACTGCAAAAGATCAGGCTGCTTCTGGTGAGTTTTCCAAATATAAATTATGTGGGGTTGGAAGATGTGCCTGTTAAAAGGCATTCAGAATGCCTTGTAGAATTCTGGCGACATGGAAATGTCAACTTCCTATAAAGTATAAATGTCATTTCCAAGTAATTATATGAAAGCACTTCATTCTGCAACACAGGGCCTGAGGACTTGAGAGGGAGGGGCAGAGGAGCTCTTGATTTCATTATCAGGTTGTCTCTGGGTGTCAGTCCATTCAAGCAATCTAGTTGTCTTTTTTCCTCACTCCCCTCAGGCCAGACGAAATAGAGAAATCGCCATTTTACAACGCAAGATTGATGAGGTACCTAGTAGAGCTGAATTAACACAGTACCAGAAGAGATTTATTGAACTTTACGGTCAGGGTATGTATATCAAACGAAAGTGTATTCCTCACCGCTAAGCAGTGGAAAGGAGCAATTGCACTATAAAGCTGTGGAGCATGACAACTGTACCTTGCTAATGCTGTTGTATTGACGGCTTTCTGACATTCACGTCATATGCCTCTACTTGCAAGGGTTCACAAAACACCTATAAAACTTCCCTTGAGGCTGAAGATGGGATCCTTTGGAGTGATTACTAATATGTTTTGCGGTTGGCTTATCCACCCTAGATCAACGATGTGTGCTTAAGAAATGCTTCTTTGAGTGGTGTCACATGAGGAGCCTATTCATATCATCAGTGGGTGGAAATTCTGTATATGCGGTAGATATTGGGATATGTTGCTATTATACAGCCTTATAATTTTTGTTTGTGTGCGTGTGTGTTTTATATTTACAATAATAATAATAATAATAATAATAATGAAGCATCGTTTCCCCGCTCCTCTGTTGAAAAGATCAGAGTGTCTAACAACATTTTAAAAAATAATACAATATAAAACATAACTGGGCAGAATAAAAACCAAACAAGCCACTAAAACACTTCAGTAAAAGGGCCCAAAGACTTGTTGAAATAAAACTGCTTCTGCCCACCAATAGGCAAGTAAAGATGGAGCCAGGACATTGGTGCTACAGCAGAAAAGATGCTTCCTCTTGCACCGATCCATTGCACCTCCACAAGTGAAGAGACATAGAGTTGTGCCTCTAAAATAGCTCATAAAATGTTCAGACAGATTCATGTGAGAAGAGATGCTTCTTATGGTAACTTGGTCCCAGCTCATTTATTTTTCGAAAGAACAGTGGCAGGACTTTTGAATTGAACCTGGACACCTACCCAGAGCCAATGGAGCTGGCTTAGTACAAGAGATGCGATATAACACGCTAGAACATTACCTGGCAGTCTCCGTTTGAACCATTTTAACTAGTTTGCAAACTGTCTTCAGTAGAATGTGTAAAAATAATCCAATCCCAGTGTGATTAGGGTATGAATGACTGAGGGGTTTTACTTAGTAGGGATGCATTTGGTGTACCAGCCAAAGCTAGGAAAAGGCACAGTAACATGTAGCCTCAAAGATACTTGCATCCAGTCCCTGCCGTTTATGTGAATCAGAAAAAACGAGGGAGGGAGGGTATGCACTCATACCATCACACGCCCAATTTTAGTGTTGTACGTGTATCGGGCAGTGAGATGGGAGCAACCTCACACAGCTTGCGTACAGGATTTGGGGCTGGAAAAGTGAGATCTGGCTCGCTGGCCTGGCTGACCACTTGGTGGAAACTCCTTTTTAAGAGCAGTGCCCTATTAAAGGACAAAGGTCTCCTTGAGGTTTGTTTTTTCCCAAATGCTGGTTATTTTAGTAGTACAAATCTTTTACTGGGAAACCTTCCTGGGAAACCTTCCTGGGAGATGGGCTATCTCCCACCCTTGCAAATAAGGTAGAGAGGCTGTTGATGACAATAGTTAGAAGAACTGGAAAATATCTCGCTTTTAGTACGTTCCATCACTGCTGCTGTAATCCTAGCCTGAGTTGTTACTCAGGTATGTTTTTCTTTAAAAAAAAAAAAAGGAAAAGGAAAATATTTGATTTGATTATATGCTTCCCATAATATATGGCTTTTGCTGCTCCCTCTCTTTAGTCTGCTTGGTATCATTAATGGTTATAAAGAGTGTGTTCTAACAAAAAATGTATTGCCTCTCTTTAGACACTTGTCTTGCTGCCCCCGGCAAGGCTTAATATAGCAAATTGGTGATATAGGAGAATATTACCTTTGTCTTCATGATCTACGCTAAACAAGCATTGCAAATCATTTAGAATAACCCTTTCTGCTTTACAAGCTGAAATTGTGTCACTTCCAATAAATTTATGTGAGCTACAATTCACAGAAGGTTGGTTTTATATTAAAGATATATTGCCTGGCTTTTGTAGGTTGGCTGAATACTAGCAGGGTATGCTTTCTCTCCCTATGGTATGAGAGCATGTTTAAAATTTTAGGAATCTTGGCAAAAAATGCATTTGCAGACTTTGATCAGGAACTCAAAAGAGCTTGAACAAGAGTATATACTGGTTGCTGCTTTTGGAAAGTGTTTGCTCATTTCCCCTTCTACCAATACCCTGTTGTACCTCATTGAATGCTACTCCAGAGGGTTTCCCAATTTCAGGAAGAGCAGGGAAGTGGAAGCGGGAAGGTTAAGAAACGTGGAAGATCCTCACCCTTTGCATTTTTTTGGATCCCAGCTATTATTCTATTCTACGGAGATGTAACGGACGGATAGCCATTTGTATTAGGTTGTCTAAAATCTGTTTCACTATGTTTGTATCTTTCCTTTCTTGGAAAAGAAACCCAAAACAGCTAGCCTTCCCCAAATGACTAAAACAAATTAGGGTATACAATATCAGGAAAAAAACAAAACCAGGAAAAAAATAGCATATTAGAAACACTAGAGTGAATCATAAGTTTAGTCGTGGCTAAGTTAGTTAGTTATGACTATGGGTTGTATCCTAAGGGTGCGGAAGTTCCCATATGAGAAATTCCCTGCCACCCCTTCTCCCAGCAGCAGTTTCCCATGGCCCCTGAAAATCTACTTCTGAGGGTCGAGGGACGCTCTGGAGCAATATGGGATGCAGCCGGGGGGTGAGGGAGAGCTGTTGAGAATGGGGGTAATTGACAAAAAATTCTCTTCCCTCCCCTGCATAGATGAACATGCCTTCTGTTTGCACAAATCAAAGATAGGATACAACCCTAAATCCCCTTTTAAATCAGTGGGGCTTAGTCATGACATGACTAAATAAATTTAGGATGCAACCCATCACCTTTATTTCTAGTGCCCCACTATGCTTTCATGAAAGCCTTGTCAATGTGCAATCATGATTGTTTTCAGAGAAACCTGCCACTGTGTAGTGTTCACGCATTGCATTTTTCATGATAACAGGTACTCAAAGATTACAGTTCAATCCTCTTTGTAGCTATGATTCAGATTATGAGTTCTCACAGATACTAGGTATTATCAGGGATTGCTCTGCACGTTTCCCTGTATATAGACTCTGGTCTTGTTGGGCAAGTGGCCCTGGCAGCCATGTGGAGAGAGATGGAGAAGGAGATGTCTTAAAGATCAATGTTACTGAAGAATCTGAAACCATTTTTTCCCTAGTAGATCTGGTAACTAGAATATATTTCTTTGCTGTTATCACACCTTTCATTCTTTGCTGTTGTCACATTGTAATAATTTACATGTGTTGTGTGAGACTGCTCAGGGAGAATATTTGGAAGCTTGATCTAGTGCAAAACAATGCTCTGTGTGCCATTGGGAATGCCAACACCAACCTGCTGGGCACAATTGTAAGCTATTGGTCACAGCTGATTAAAGCTATATTCACTTTGTGTCCTGCATTTCTCTGGAAATAGCTCTCTTCATTATGCTGATTAGATGTTCATTTTGTGATGTTCTACTATCTAGAGAGAGAGTTTGATTGTGTACCCACACACACACATTTGTTAAATTCTTCATATTTGTTTGCAGTATCGGCAACTCACAAAGAAACCAAGCAGTTCTTTACCCTCTATAACACACTGGATGATAAGAAAGTTTATTTGGAAAAAGAGGTAAGCTACTATTCAGATGTTTTAGATTAGAACAAAGGGTACTTTTCTCGTGATAACTTGTCAGATGATACATGGCATAGCAATCTGAGGATCAGTACTTGTTTTCAGTACACAAGGAGAACAACTTTCATATTTGTTTAGGTGAAACAAGTGTCCTTATGAAACTGAAGATAGATTTGAAGCATGAATGTTCAGTGTATGTGTGGTGAAATCTCAGAAGCCAACTATGTATGTTTTCTAGGAGACCTGAGGTCAAACTGCATGTGATGCTAAACACATCATTTGTTTCTTGTTTTTAAACAGTCTTTTTCCATCTCCCTCCTCTGCTATTAGCCCTGGGAGGGAAGCTGTTTTGTAGAATGCCTGAGTGCTAAGCAGTAACAAACAATAAATGTAATAAGCATGGGAGAGAATATTTATGCTGGTGGGTATTCTTTAATAATGAAAACTTCAGGGTACTGACATCACTTCCAAGGTGATTTTTTTTTTAAAAAAGAGCCCAAATACCATCAATTGGTTACCGAACAACTTAGCATGGAGAAGATGTCTTCCCCCCCCTCTGTGCATGACTTGTTTGCAAAGAAGATGGTGAGACGTATATGCTGCTGCCCTAAGACAGATGAGAATAAAGTCAGATGTGCACCTAGGGATGTTCTTTAATGAGCAAGAAAACATCTATTTGAAAATCTTTGGAGAATTAAGCAGTGCATTTAGATAAAATGGCAATGGAAATGTCTGACTCAACTGAATTCTCAGCCTCAATATTAAGAAATTAGTTAATTTCCAGAAGCAGGATTCTGTTTACACACAGAGCTCAGTATTGTATCTGTCTCCGGCTATAAACACAGTTGTAGGGATCTGAAGACCTTCATGGAGGATGGTGTTGCTGATCAGATCCATGACCCAGAAACCCCTCTGGAGGGTTCCCTAACGCTATGGTGTTTTGGTAGTGCAGTGGGATGCAGTTGGGCAGATGTTGGCAATCTCCCTTTGAGAGTATAGATGCCTTTTCGACTCATGCAGTTATCTCTGGTAATTGGACAGAGTTTTTTTTTTAAGCAGTGCTCTTATTGTATATTGGCAAGGAGAGGGAAACAGTGGGGTGAGGGTGGAACAGGGCAGAGGGAGGGCGGAAAGGAATGGTGACGGGGCAAGAAGGGCGGGTTCAACGGCACCAGCGCCCGCTACATCTTTACCCCCTTCCCGAGCCTGATCCTCCTTCCTGGGTCAACACGATATCACTGGCGCAGGTTCGAGATGATGCACAGGGCCTGCAGGGGCTTATGGGAACAAATGTTCCCTTACCCCGAGGAGGCCTCTGGAGGCCAAAACTCCCCTGCGGGATTCAGTGAGCACCATTGCATCACTGCGCGGAACGTTGGTGGATATGAAGATGACTTTCCACAGAGTCAGACCATTAGTGCATCTATTCCATTATTGGCTATTGTAATAGACAGGCTGTTCTCCAACCGCTCACTTTGGGTAGAGTTACACATTTGCTTGGTTGTCTGAATTCAACGATGTGCTTCCCCAAATCATTTTTGAAAAATAAAACAAAGCTACTGATCATTGAGACTTGCCAAGCTTCGAATCATTGTGCTGTGCAAATGGATAACTGATCCTGTCCTTTTCTGTAGCTGTTGCAGAGGCTGTTACAGCTCCTGTAGCTATCTATGTGAGGCAAAGGGGAATTGTTCTACCGAAACTTGGGGCCAAACTGCACATTATACTGATGTGTGATGTATTCTGGTATTTTATAAACAGCACATTGAGGTTGTCGTCAAATGTTACAAAACTGGCAGGAGATGGAACTGGCTTTTATACTTTGCCCCCACTGGTTCTAATCCTGATCACAGTCCCCCTGTGTGTTGTTTTTACTGGGAAAGAAGCTTTGAATGGACATTTATTCCAATAAAAAGAGCCTGCAAGGGTGTGTTTGTGCAAAGTATAGAACTACCAAGGGTCAGAACTGTGCTGGTGGAAACGTACTGAAGCCTCCCTAGCCCCCTCACCATGGTTGCACCACATTTCACAACCCCCGCCACCCCCCCCCATGTGTTATAAAAACAAAGAAGCAAAACCACTAGGTCACATTCTACAGTTACCATAATGTGTAGTTTGGCCTTTAGCTAAGGGCAAATGCCTCTACTTTGGTGCTCGGAGACCTGGTTCTGATTCATGCCATCTGCGTAGTAGGACACAGGATAAGCTTGTACTGATATTTATTAGGTAAGGCTCAAATGGTGCTTTGGCATAGAAGCAGAATTGATCATGAAATATTGTTGTTTTTCCATGTGTTCACTTATTTGCTCATTATAAGAGTTAGTGTGAGTATACCTTATCTTGGGAACCTCCCCCCTCCCCAATTTTACAGGATTCAGGTGGTTTTAAGTTGACTTTTGAGTCTTTTATACAAAAGACTTTGGCAGGTTGGTGAAATATGCTAGGAGCATATTTCACCAACCTGCCAAAAGCTTAATCACCTTACTACCTGAATTCACTGTATTTCGATGTAACTCTGCAGTAATACATTCCTCAGTAAGTAGTACAGTACTCTCATTTGGCTGAACTAATTCTTCCAAGTCATAATAGGAGAGAACTGCACTCAGTGTTTAATAGTTATTTTCCTCTAAACATACATACGTGCTGGCTATCGCAGCAAAAAAAAATGAAGAGTTAAAAAGTTACTAGGTGTATAATTTTTTTAAGGATACTCATATTTGCATAACATCATGTTTCACAAATTGCACTGTGCAGTACTTTATTGGAGCAGTTCCAAAATTGACATTTCAAATATCTATCTTATTTTCAGTATTCCAAATTCCACACCAGTACATGTGTCTTCTTTTACACTCACTGGTGCATTTTTCTCATGGTAAGAAACACAGTTTCCTAGGGTAACGTAGTGCTGATCACTATTTCATGACTACAAGCATGTGTGAATAAGCTGTTAGAGATCTCATGCTACAAAAATAACTTTGCTGTAGATCCATTACTGTCTCCGACATGATTCTTTTTGGTCCTTGTGTCATCAAGCCATGAGAAATTTTTGCAGTCATATGTAAACCAGTCCACAGCATCTGCTGAACCAGTCCTATTGCTTGAATAATTTTGGGCTTTACACTAGTTTTTTACATGGAAACTTTGTATAAAAATAATTCTTTTATCTTCTCTTCAGGTTAACTTGCTTAATTCAGTTCATGACAATTTCCAACAGTAAGTAGTCCTTTCTTTCTAGCGAGCTAGTAAGAATAATTTTCATTAGCACAGTTTGACCATTAGATCTTCTCATGATGACCAGCCTTGATTAAGAAATATTTGTACAAGCAGAGACTCGTGTCATTTTGGGAAATGGCATAAATGAGTTCGAGTCAAAAAGAAGGTGATGGAAAGGGACTTTCCCACCGCCTGAACAGCATCTAATCTCAGCTGTTCCTGAGAGTTGGTGGACCCTTGAGAACAGGGAGATGCAGGGGACTGCAGATGGAGAGCAGGATCTGCAAAAATTCTGAATCTGTAAGTCATGAGCTTACTGAGCTTCACACCCCAGTAGCATATGGACTCGGCTGATGATTGTGTGAAAGACTGGGTGGTAGTTTTGTTACTTTCCCCCCCCCCCCCCAAAAAAAAAACCTGTACATGACAGAGGGGAAAAAGGAGCTGGACAAATGTAGTAGGACCTTTTTTTCAGCATCTAATCTCAGACTCTGCATTTTGGTTCTTATCTTTCTATTCATCATCTGCAAACAAAATTTTGACTTCTGATGTACATCTTGAAAGTAATCAATGCAAACTCGAAACATCTAGCATGGACTTTTGTTCCTTTGCTGAGCTCTCTTCCCATTGATACCCGTTTTTCTTTCAGAGCCATGGCTTCTTCTGGTGCTCGAGAGCAGTTTTTGCGGCAGATGGAGCAAATTGTAGAAGGAATTAAACAAAATCGAATGAAGGTTAGATGATCTATTTACCTTAGTTTGGTATTCTTGCGACTTAAGTAAAATCATAAAGTTTATGTGCAATAATATGTTAAGTTACCACATTTAGTAGATTCATTCATTATGTTGCTCCGTTGTCCCCTTGTTTCTTTAAATATAGACAAACTACGAAATTATAGATATTTAAATAAAGCCAATTAGAGGAAAGTGTGGTAGAAATGGTTTGAATACCATATTTTGCCCTGAAAATACATGTCTGGAATTCAGCAAATGTATACTGTAACTGCTTTTACCACATCTTCAGCCTTTGTCAAAGTATGCATGTGTTCTAAATCTGCCAGAACTTTCTTTCATTATTCTTCAAGTCGCTCTATTGCCTGTTCTTCACCGATTTGTTCACAAAGATTGTTCCCTTGGGAATTGCCAAGCACAGTGGGGAAAAAACATATGTTTTTAGATCTGGATTATTTCCGAGATGATTAAGAGATGTGGGGCAGAACCAGGGAAGACTTTTTCCTAACATGTGGGAGAACCACAACCCTCTTCAGATGATGCGTAAACTGTATAGGGGAATGTGTGTGTGTGTGGAGGGGGCAGCAAGAGTATGCCAATAAGCCCCGCTCCCAAAGCCCTGCCGTCCCACTTACAGCTTTTGTCTGCAGCAACAAATATCTGCGAGAGATCCTGCCCGTGACTGAGAATGCTGGGTGCCCTATACAACATTTGTCACTATAAAATGTGTATGTGGGGTGGGGGGCAGGGCTCAATGATGCACGCTCACTGCCCACACCACCAAACGTTCCCCGGTACAATTTCCAGTAACATCTTAGGTAGGCACTACTGGTCTTGACCTAGGGCAATGGATTATGGATGACTCTCTCCAGGGCAAATGTTGGCATATTTAAAAGGAAAGAGAAATGACATCTTCTCGCTTTGTGTATTAACTAACAACCAGCCTGAGAAGATAATATTCTTGCAGATGCATTCTTGCTATCTCTGCTATCTTCTGCATTGGAGGAAATAAACTACTGTATATGGTTGGTTTCAACAATAAATCAACCTAACAAGTCCTGAACAAAGGTTTTAGTGTTGAGGACAGCCTAATGTTAGGGGGGAAAGCTGCATTAGTACACAACCAAGTCTCCAACTAGTGGCCAAAATTGTGGAAACCCTGTATGTATGAATACCACCATCATGTTATATACCATTGGAAAGGTAATATAATGCATAATGTAATGAAACAGACCGTGTTGAATTATCTGTGTGCTATCAAACGGTATGGCCAAATAACCAGGAAAAGAAAACATAACTGCCTTAAAGTAACAAAAAGTGGATTTCCTTAAGTCAAAACTGACTGACCGATAAGACAGATTATTCTGAGAGCCAATGAGGTGGTGTTATGGCACAGGAACCAATAAGATGTTAGTATGCGACAGTTCTCATTTCTGTGTATCAGAGCTAATACTAGAACTCTTATTCATTCAGTTGTGTGAGTGTCATCAAGTTGGCCGCTGGTTTTTTGTTGGTCACTGATTTGTTGGATGACCTGTACTGTTATAAATTAAAATAAACAAAGTTAATGGGGGTGACGCCAGCCTTGGTGTCATCGCTGGGGTGATGTAATGAGCTCTCACCCCTCTGCTCCAACTACTGTATTAAGATGGCAGATGTTTCCATGTTGCTCCTATAATGTAGACTACTTACACACTTCCAATATCTGAAGAAGTGTGGATATGGAGCAATGTGAAGTGTCAAGGTAGATATGCAGCTACAGTAATTACATTTTAAAGAGATGTGCTTAATCCTGGAGGTGCCACTTTTCTAACAAACCCCCCTACAGGGGAACCAATACAGTTCAGGACTCTGGATGCAGAGCTGGCATTGGGAGTCAGCATTGGGTCCACTGCTGATCCCTGACACTGTCTTTGTGTGGTAGCTGAGAGTTATGCCATTCGTTCTTCCATCCCATCCCTCAAAGTAAGCCATTAAGGAGGCCCACCAAGGCAGGAGGAGTACTTATGAGGGTAGTTTGCAGAAGTTCCTTGAAACCAGTTCAGGAGGGAGGGAGCAATTAATTTTTTTGTGTAGTGCCATTTTCCTATTTCCTCCCCACCCCAGGCAATTGTTGTTTGTAGCAAATACTTGTATTTGGTAGGGAAAAGGGCAGTTGACTCCATAGCCCCAATCTTAGTTGGATAACTCCCTCTCCCATGTTTGTTTTTAGTTAAAGGAGAGGCACTTCTGGGACTGAGCATGTCTCTTTTGAAAACACAATTGGCTGTATGTCAAGGTTTCCTTTTTACTAAAGAAAAACTGCTTGAGAATTTAAAGATCTCATTAGATGTTTTGTATTCTGGTGGTACTTTATCTCCAACTCCACTTCCCTGTTGCGTACAGATGGAGAAGAAGAAGCAAGAAAACAAAATGAGAAGAGACCAGTTAAATGATGAATACCTGGAGTTGCTAGAGAAACAGAGACTTTACTTCAAAACTGTGAAAGAATTTAAAGAGGTAATAGGGAAGGGGGCTTGATGGTAGGTGTGGGAAAGAGTATATACAGTCGGATCTCGCTATCCACTGGGGATCCGTTCCGGACACACACACATGGATAGTGAAATCTGCGTATACCGGAGTCCACCATTTCAACTGTGAGAGAGAAAAGAAAAAATGTCAAAGCATTTTAAAAAAACTTCTCAATGCAAACTGTTCTGTTTTCTTGCTGTAAACACACTGAAATTGCACTCCGGAAGGTTCCTCCAGTTCGTGCAATTCCCACTCCCCAGGTTGCCCCAGAATGCTTTGCGAAGCCTTTTTTTTCTTTCTCACAGTTGAAACGGTGGACCTTTTGCGGATCCTGGGATCCGCAGTGAGTTAAATTTGTGGGTCCCGAATCCGAGAAAGAGGGTTCACTATGCAGAAAGCGTGAAAGTCTGTCTGAAAATGTTTCCATATATCTGATAGAAAGTAGCTTGCCAACAATCTTGAACTGAACTAGTTATTTACAGGATTTTGAGGTGTCACTATGTGTTCATACTTCATAACATTGTTGGATTGAAGGAGTCATGGAAATAAATAGAAGTAACTATAATTATTAAAAGCTAAGAGCAACTAGGGGGGAGGTAAGTGAGCTTATATCAAAGACCCATGAGCACAAAGCTCATGAAAGGTGCTTCTCTCTGATCTTCAGAAATCTCCCCCTCTATGCTGGAGAGGAAAGGCCCCCAACTGTCAGGGGGAGGCTTCTTATGGGGTACAAGTTGCTGCCGTGGGGAGGAAGAGTGGGGAAGTTGTTTTTCACAAGTTTCTTGTGCTCATGGGTTTTTGGAAACAACTTGTTTTTAATTTAAAAAAAAATAACTTTTCTGCTTCTTTCCAACATGGCACTTGAGAACAATTTCAAGCTCTTTTGCAACTTGTACCCCATTGAACTGTTGGACAATCTTACTGCCATAGTTATATATGCCTTATTTATAGTATTTTGGCATTCCACAGTATGAATGGAATTTGTTTAAGACAGGCAGCTGATTTAGAGCGCAATCCTGTTTAACAATCTGGCGGCGGAATGAGTGATCCGCTGCCGTGAATGTGCCGTAAAGCACATTCACGACAACCGGCGCAGAGGCCGTCTGTCCTCACTCTAACACCGGATCACCCAGGTGGCCGCCAGAGGAGGGAAGTGCAACTCCGGCAGATGGGGGTGGTGGTCCGGGCGGCTGGCGGATCCGGCCCGGGGGGGGGCGGGGATTGCGGCTGCCATATCCCCGTCCCCTTCCTGGGCCGGATCTGCCATTACACGGCCTCCTCAGACTTGCACCAGCAAAATAGCTGGCAAAAATCGAAGGAGGCCCTTGGGCCTTCCCACACTACATCCGGGGGAAGGGGACAAACGTCCCTTTCCTGCGAGTAGACCCCGGGAAACAGGGATAGGATTTGGCTGGCGGCCTGGGCCACCGGCCGGATAGTTAGTAGGATTGGGCTGTTAGTCTCATTGTTTAATTAGATACTCCTTGCTTAATGTTTAAGGCTCCATCTGTTTGTTTTTTATCAACAGGAATGCCGTAAAAATGAGATGCTTTTGTCCAAGCTGAAAGCCAGGTGTTCTTGAAGATCAGACCGTGACTCATTTGTATGTTTGTCACTTTGTCATTCTATATCGTCTGCCCCATTTTGACCCAGTGAACTAGGTTTATTCATGTAATCCAGTGTAGCAGTCGGGAAATATTACATTATTTGATTTCATGTGTAAAGAAGACTGTCATTCCTTTGAACCGTTCCTACTTTATTTTACTTTTGCACTAGTTGAATTTTCAGGATTAATATACATGTATTAGAAAATGTTTATCGCGTTTTTTAACAACAAATAATAAATCCATATGCATTAAAGCAAAAGCACCAAACTTGTTTCTTCAGTTTAGCATAATGTTGAATTCTATTTTAAAACTTTTTTCAGATAATCATGAGGTGGAAGGTGATCTGCTGCCTGCCTCTGCCACGTGTTCCCTCCTACCCCCTTACCATTCTCCTTCTTCGAAGTCTCTTAAAAAAAAAAAAAACAGGAAACATGAGATGTGGTTTTAGCGAGCAGGAAGCGGATTGGAGTGGCAGGGAGATGGCAGCAGACTTTGCACCCCAAGTCTTGTTGCTGTTCACCGCTCAGTGCGAGCCGCATCAGTTGCCTCACTCTGTTACCAGTAGTGCTTTTTAAAATGCATGTAACATGCACATGTGGGGGAAAAAGAATTGTGTGGAAAAGGGAAGGCAATCATTGGGCGAGCCGGGCCAGGAGGGGGTGGGATATTGGCGGCAAGTTCTGTATCGCAGGATTGGGCTGTTAATCAAGGAATCCTCAAGCGCTAGTTGAAGACCCCTGTTGGGTTCTGCCTTTGTTTTTCCCACCCAGTTGAGGGATGTGGTAACTAGTTGGAGGTCCATAATGTGTATCTGGATTGAGCCTAATCATGAGGTTGATGAGGACTCTTAAGAGTTAGAGGCGTGAAACGTTTCCTTTCCAAAAGTTGTTTTTTCCAAATTCAGGAGTCCTTAGTAGGTGGCTATGATCATGAAGTACCAAATATGGTGTTCAGCAGGATTTGGAGCTGGTAGGCTTCATCTGAATTTTGGCGGTGTGAAAACTGCATTATAATTTAATGAATAAACAAGTCTCCGTTCAAATTTGGAACATTGGACTCCATGATCAATTAAAGAAGGGTGGTGGTGGTGGTGGTGGTGGTGGTTACATTGTTGAATGAAAAGTGTGACTTCCTGGCCTATGGATCTGTGGCCTCTTGCCAGCACCCCTGTAAATGGCCACATTACTTGTCTAGTCCTTTGCTTTCTAGGCAGACATCGAGTACATTTGTATAAGTGTGTATTTCCTACATGCCTTGAATTAAACAGATATAAAATATTGACCATGTAACAACTCTTGGGCCTGATCAAAACCTGAACTGGCCAGTTAGCAATGATGGATGCAGAAACTGGAATTTGTTCAATTTTGTGTTAAGTTATACGTCAGGAATCTAGAACTCTGCATAGAAAGCATCACATCAGATTGCTAAACTGGGTAGCTCTTCAGTATCATTTCTGCGTTTATTTTGAAAATATCACATTTATGAGCTGACGGCTGAAAGGGAACATAAATTCTCTAGTTAAGATCCTCTAAGGCAGCTGTGGTTAAAAAAAATGGATTTAACAAGTGTAAATGCCTCAGTCAAATGCATATATCTTTGCTACTGAAGCTGGCTGTAATGCTCCTTTTTGGATATAGGAGTCATGTGCAATGAGTATTCTAATGAGCATTATAAATACTGTATAAGTTACTAGTTTTCTCTTTTGTCCTCTTAAAAACATGAAAATAGATAGTACATCACTCTTGTGAGAGACTATAAAGGCAGACTGAACTCAAGTACACTTATTTAGAGACTTCTGGGGCAGAGGAGGAAGCAGAGACTAGAACAAAACGCTCTAAGTGCGATATAAATGGCAAATAGTAGCTTCAAAATAATAGTACGGGGGCCCCTCCGTATCCGCTGATTCGGCATCCACGGATGCCGAATCCTCCCCATACCCCCTGCACATGACCCCTCCCGGCTGTTACCTTTTGACGTTGCAATGTTGGTCTGGTTTAAACAAACACCATAAACAGCCTTTCCTGCTGCTTATCGCATGAAAGTAGACAGAGACTAAGTGCTAGAGAGGCTCAGTAAGGTTAACAGGAAGCAGTGCTTCTAGCATTTAGTCTCAGTAAACAATTTATTGGAATAATTTAACAACAATTTATTGGAATAAAACGTATTTTATATCCCTTTTGTGAAGAACACACACTTCTTGGTACAAAGCAGTTGTGTGAACACAGGACATCTTAATCTTTTCACCATCTGTTGAACAAACCTGTGGAACTTTGTGTCTGGGGAACTGGCTCTGGAACCCTGTAGTTCCTTAACTACATTTTCAATATATGTCAGCATATAAAAACAGTTTTAATAAATAATGAATTTTAAGATTATTGTTCTTGGAGTTGCTAAATGCATCTTAACCTACCCAGAAAGTGCATTTTGAACATTCTAGTACCTTGTGTAGAAGACATGTTGATTCAGGTGGACAAATGTGGAGGAGTTTTGCATTTTTCAGAAATTCAGCAGTCCAAAAAATCATGTTCTGCATGACAATATTGTAATGTTTTAGGGTGAACTGAGCACTAGTGAATCAAAATAACTGAAACCATTGCTGAGTATATTTGTACATAGGAGGTAATGGGTGTGAACATTACTAAACATTTATAATTTTCCAAAATGTTTGGCTTTCAGTTAACTGCTGTATTCTTGCTAATTTCAGCACACTATGTTCCTGAAAGAGATCTTGAGCTTCAAAATGTGCCCTTAATGACTGTTGTGGGCAAAGTACCAGTACATCTTATTAATGACAAAAACAGCTAGCCCATGGTATACAGAAAATAAGACCCTGGCTGAAGGGTCAAACTTTTAAAATTTTGGCTGTAGAGACATTTAAATGCTGCAATATTTTATTTTTTAAATATGACTATGATGCAACTTGTTTGTTTTTGGCATGGAATTACTCTTACACAGGTTGTCAAATGTGATCTATCTTTTTTGGTGGTTCTTAAATTCTTTGCTTCCCAAATTTTACATCCTACTGCTGCTTACAATGGAACAGGAGGACCTTTCACCATGGTTAGATTTTCTGCTTTCAGACAGTGCTGGAATTTGTGCTCTGCACTGCAATGGAAAATTTGTATTGGGCTACATTTCTGACTTGCCCTTGACACTTTAGCATTTCTCTCCATTATTGCTTAATTCCCATAGGTAGGTGATGCTCTGTTGTGCATTTTACTGATGCAAAATTCTCTGCTAAGTTGGAGCAGAACAATACAAATACTGTCATCTTTTCATCTCTGCCTCACAAAAAGGTTCTTGAAGGCATTGTTGTAATTTTTGTTAAATGCTGTATAAATAAGAGGATTGAAGAAAGAATTGGAGTAGCCCAACCAGAGGAAGATGCTTTTCCAGACAGGTGAAATGGTGCAGGGACAGAGGGGGCTTATTAGTTCTGTAACAAAGAAGGGGATCCAACAAAGTACAAACACACCAATTAAAATGCCAACCATCATAGCTGCTTTCTTCTCTTTTTGTTCCCTCCATGTTTCTGCATCTGTCTGGAAAGTGACAGTTGCGTGACGAGCTGTAAACACCATCTGTGGCTGATGAGACGCTTCTTTCACCTCGATACAAAAGCAAACAGGAATTCTTACCAAGAGGATTATGATTATTCTTTACTTTCAAATGTCAACAGAACATCTGCATATATTCTAAGTCTGGATTCTGAAACATAAAAGTGTGGTCTAGACTTCTGACTGGTGTGTGGGAAAGGAAGTTCTAAAGCCTGGGACATTCAGCCTAAATTATACTGCTCATCTATTGCCCAAGTCAGAATCCAAAGGCTTGTGAGCTTCTGTACATCTAGTAGGGTTTTCTAAGCCTGCCTCTCCCCCCCCCCCCCACAACTACACCCCTGTCTGTCCTGAATGTTAGGCCCAGTGTAGCACATAGTGCATGTACATAAGTACTTGACAGCTCTCTGCGTCCCAGCCATACATCTTTAGCTTTTAAACAGTGGTATAACTTTGGCCAAAAAGCTGGAGCCAGTTTTCCCTTCTCATCATCTGACCCATCGAAAGCTTATCAGCTTGGCAAAAGCTTCATCCCTAAACTGCACACTGCAGTTCCCCTCACTACTGAAGTAATCAGAACAATGAAATGGTCAAAACAAATGTTTACAATATAAACATGCTCCTTTTTGTGTGTGTTTTTTAATCAGTACAGTCAGGTGTAGGCTTACCAGAGTCCTGGTACTTGCTGGGACATTCCTGGTTTGGCGGCTGCCATCCCAGCGGGGCCCAAATGCCTCAGCCTGCCGGCTGCATTCCGGTGGGCCAGGATTCTTCTGAGCCTGGTTGGTGCAGTCTGCCCGGTCAGGGCTCATCACGTAGTGCACAACATCTCTCTCCGAACATACCAGTCAGGCTCAGAAGAGTCCTGGCCCACCGCGATGCAGCTGGCGGGTCAGGAAAGGCAAGCGGGATGAAGCAAGTATTTTAGACGGGATGAAGACACCACAGCAGCGGTGGCAGCAGGAAGGACAACACGAATGGCGCGAAGGACCATGCCAGGAGTGGTTTGGAAAAGGCAGGTGGTAGTGGCAAAATGGCTATTTTCAGGGTCTTAAATAAAATAAAAAAATTACACAGTTGTATGGGTAAGCTTCATGAGCTTGTTTAATGAGCCTGTTTAGTAGGATAGCAGGCTAGCAGCCCCAGAGAGGCAAAGTGTCAGCAAAAGGCAACTATCACTCATCGGGATGGATAATGCTGTCTTCATCTATAGACAGGAGACATGACTCTGGAATGCAGGATCAAAGGAGAGAACGTGCAGAGACCACTCTAAACTGCAGGTCTGGCTCTTAAGCATGGAAATGGGTTAATGTCTGCCTGTCCCTTCTCTGTAATTTGTCTCTTTAGTTTAGGGGATATTAGAGAAGTTCTGTAATTAACATATTGGTATTTAACTGGAGCCATAGGCATGACCCTCATGTCTGCAGACTTCCCCTTTTATAGAAACGTCCCCCCCCAAAAAAAACAACTATCCGCTAACCCGTATGGAGACAAAGGAAAGGGCTGTAGCCACTGAAACCAATATGTGGAAAGGAAACACACTCACACTCACCCTCTTGCCATTCTCACCCCCGACCTTGTTGCTTCCGGAACAGGGTAGTGTAGTAATAACCACCACCACCCCATCAATTGTTCTGCATTCCAAACGCCCTGCCTCCCTCTGCGTACATGAGAAGTCCATATTCAAAGTCCTGCTCACTACATTTGAAAACCCATGGTCTAATTTAACCCCTTCAATACAACAGAGTTGCTCCTGATGGTATGGGGCTGATTAGAAGAACCAGACACTCTGAAGCAGTCTCACTGTTGTCAGTGAGGCTATGGAAAAAGCAAGAGATTGATGGCTGCAGACCCCAAGTCCTTCTTAATCCATTCTTTGTAGCCAGAAGGCAATTCCTCATCCCCCCCCCCTTTCTTAAATACATGGACCAGCAGGAAAGAAGCTCTCCTAACTGTCTAGTTCTATGTACTGAGGTGCGACAGACAGCTCTTTACCATGTGATGGCTGTTTATAAGATGCAACCACACAGCAAAGTGGCTGCCTGCAGCATCCAGCCAATGGTAACGCACGTTTCATCAACAGGGCAACTAAGGCTGCAAACCTATACACACATTCCTGGGAGTAAGCCCTACTGGACACAATGAGATAATTCTGAGTATACATGCATAGGATTGTGTCCTAAGGCAGTGGTTCAAGTTCTCCCCGCAAGGCAGGGAGAACTCTGAGTGTCTACGGGGGTGGGGTCAGCGGTGGCGGTGATCCCCAGGGATCGCCAGTGGCTGCAGGAAAAACACCCCTGATAATGCCGGTTTTGGCCTTGCACCAAAAACCGGAAGTGCCTGAAAATCACTGTTTTATGGCGATCCGAAGATTGGGGAGGCCTGCAGAGGGTTGCACAGCGGATACGGATCGCCATAAAACAGTGATTTTCGGGCACTTCCGGTTTTCGCGAAAACTGCAGCCATGCCGTCCCTGCCCCTTATGGGGGCTGGGGACAGCTTTCGTTCTCAATGGTGGGTCGCAACCCACCACTTTGAGAACCACTGTTCTAAGCCATATTTCTGGACAGTTACAAAACAACATGAGCATTGGTCTTGTTGAAGCAATCTGAGCTCTGCCTCATCCAGTATTGTTTTGCAACATCAGCCAGCCAGAAACCACTTAGACAGGGCATGAAACTAACATTCCTCACATCAAGAATTTAAATGTATACTGTTTCCATACACAGGGGTTTTATTTAACTATCCTGTCTGATAACCTCTGCAATTATTACTGTCTTAAGATGGCTTTAAATTAGACCAGAGGTTCTCAACCGGTGGCATGCATACCACCACGGACACCCGTGGCATGCATACCACCGCGGACACCCACCTTGTGCCATGGATGCCTTCGCGCAAGCCTGCAAATGCCAGTAGGAGGCTCGGCAGCCAGAGCTCCAGCACGTAGGTTTCTCACATTGGGAAAAACCCTCCCACCCAGAGCCTCTTACCAGTCTTTGTAGGCTTGCACCAATGCCTCCAACTCAGAAGTAACTGCTGATGACGTCAGTACCACTTCTGGTGGTACAAGGGGACGTCCTCAGCCTGGTAAGTGGTACGCCGGATCGGGGGGGGGGGTTGACCAGTTTGCAGAGCACAGATCTATAAAATATTAATGATGGGTTGTATGAGTAAATACTTTCAATTGTGGGGACCCAACAATGGTGGCCTTGTTACGTGGAGGCGCCACAGCTGCCTCCCACGCCCAGCTATATCTACTCTTTTGTCTTATAGTTTACTTTCATGTAGTAAACGGTCCCTCTCAGTTTCATCACAGAGCTCAAGATCCAGGAAGAAGAATTGTTGTTCCCCAGCAACAAGCTCGCTCATGCATGCCATGTGAACTGCTGAAGCAAGACTTTTTCAGAAATGTCCCTCTCGAGCATTTTGTAGCAGCACAGAATCTTTTACAAATGTGCCAGGAAATAAGCTACAGGAAAAACAACGGCAATTCCAAGTATATATGTTTACAATTCAGATGAATCTACCATAATATCTTTTCGCTTTACATCTTCTAGGCCCAGGGGTTATCAGTTTAGGTTAATCAGGCTCTCACCTTGACTCTCATTACTATTATTAATAATTAACAGTAGTTATATACCGCTTTTCAACAAGAAGTTCACAAAGTGGTTTAGACAAAGACAAAATCAAATGATTAAATGGTTCCCTATCCCAAAAGGGCTCACAATCTAAAAAAGATGCAGAACACCACCAGCAAACAGCCACAAGAAAAAAAAAGACTTGCTGGGGTGAAAGAGGGAGCAGTTACTCTCCTCCTGCTAAATATAAGAGGATGAAAAAGTGCCTCCTGCCCAGTTAGCAGGGGTGAGCTGTTGTCTAGCTGTTGTTCTAGATCAGCGTTTCTCAAAGTTATTCCCGTGAGTAGAGGAGAACTTTGAGTGCTTGCAAAGGTGGGGTGATGGTAGCGGCAGCGAGCCAGGGATTGTTCATCTCTGCCATCCCAGGAGAGGCCTATAGATTTCTTTGATATCACAGTGCAGTGGTTCTCAAACTGTGGGTCAAACTATCCCCTTAAGGGGCGGGGACAGCATGGCAGTGACGGCGATCCAGGGGATCGCCCTCACCGCAAAAGTGCCAGAAACCACCGTTCCAGCACTTACCGGGGCTTGGCAGGCTTCGGGGAGGCCTGCGCAACCCTCTGCAGGCCTTCCCGATCTCCGGATCGCTGAAAAACGGTGATTTTCAGGCACTTCCGGTTTTTGCGAAAACCGGAAGTGCCCGAAAATTGCCATTTTTCAGAGATCCGAAGATCAGGGAGGCCTGCAGAGGGTCACACAGGCCTCCCTGAATCCTGCCAACTGAAGTGCTGGAATAGTGGTTTCGGGCACTTTCGCCGCCATGCTGTCCCTGCCCCTTACGGGTGTTGTAAGTGCTGCCCCAGTAAGTGCTGAAACGGCAGTTTCGGCAGCGGCGATCCCCTGGATTGCTGCCAATGCTGGCCCTGCCCCCACAAACATTCAGAGTTCTCCTCGCCTTGCGGGGAGAACTTTGAGAAACGCTGCCACAGTGAATTCAAAGAAGTGTGAAAGACACTGTGTTAAAGATTCAGAGAGTGGTATTAATTCTGCTTCAAAGTTTTCCAAGCCTATTACAGGTGGGCCCCCATATCCGCTGGGGATATGTTCCAGGCCCCTCCATGGATACTTGAAACCATGGATAACAGCGAACATCCCCTCCATGGTTTCCAGAGGGCCCCCCCACCCTGCCTCCCCTGCAGGCAGGCATGCTTGCCGCCCCCCAGCTCTTATTTTTCATTCAGCAAGCTTTGTTTCTTCCTTAAAACAAACAGAAAAGCAGCCTCCATTGCAGGCAAGTAGACGAAGACTAAGTCTTTGAGTGCTGCAAAAGTGGTTTGTTGTTGTTCAGTCGTTAAGTCGTGTCCGACCCTTCGTGATCCCATGAACCATATCCCGCCAGGCCTTCCTGTCCTCCACTATCTTCCTGAGTTCGCTCATTTTCATGTTTGTTGCATCGGTGATGCTGTCTAACCATCTCATCCTTGGCCTTCCCCTTCTCCTTTTGCCTTCAATCTTTCCCAGCATCAGAGTCTTCTCCAGAGAGTCCTCTCTTCGCATTAGGTGGCCAAAATATTTGAGTTTCAGCCTTAGTACCTGTCCTTCCAGGGAACAGTCAGGCTTGATTTCATTTAGAATTGACTGATTTGATCTCCTAGCAGTCCAAGGGACTCTCAGGAGTCTTCTCCAGCACCACAGTTCAAAAGCATCTATTCTTCGGCGCTCAGCCTTCCTTATGGTCCAACTCTCGCAACCATACATTGCTACTGGGAACACCATCGCCCTGACTATACGAACTTTTGTTGGCATGGTGATATCTCTGCTTTTTATTATGCTGTCTAAGTTTGCCATAGCTTTCCTTCCAAGGAGTAAGCGTCTTTTAATTTCATGGCTGCTGTCTCCGTCTGCAGTGATCTTGGAACCCAGAAAAGTGAAATCTGTTACTGCTTCCATTTCTGCCCCTTCTATTTGCCAAGAATTGATGGGACCCGATGCCATGATCTTAGTTTTATTAATGTTGAGTTTCAAGCCAACTTTTGCACTCTCCTCTTTCACTCTCATCAAGAGGCTCTTTAGTTCTTCTTCACTTTCTGCCATTAGGGTGGTATCGTCTGCATATCTGAGGTTGTTGATATTTCTCCCGGCAATCTTGATTCCGGCTTGTGATTCATTCAGCCCTGCATTTCTCATAATGTACTCTGCATATAAGTTAAATAAGCAGGGTGACAATATACAGCCTTGCCGTACTCCCTTCCCAATTTTGAACCAATCAGTTGTTCCATGGCCGGTTCGAACTGTTGCTTCTTGACCCGCATACAGGTTTCTCAGGAGACAGGTAAGGTGGTCTGGTACCCCCATCTCTTTAAGAATTTGCCACAGTTTGTTGTGATCCACACAATCAAAGGCTTTTGCGTAGTCAATGAAGCAGAAGTAGGTGTTTTTTTGGAACTCTCGTGCTTTCTCCATGATCCACCGCATGTTGGCAATTTGATCTCTAGTTCCTCTGCCTCTTCGAAACCCAGCTTGTACGTCCGGTAGTTCTCGGTCCACGTACTGCTGAAGCCTAGCTTGTAGGATTTTGAGCATAACCTTGCTAGCATGTGAAATGAGTGCAATTGTACGGTAGTTTGAACACTCTTTGGCACTGCCCTTCTTTGGAATTGGAACGTAAACTGACCTTTTCCAATCCTTTGGCCACTGCTGAGTTTTCCAAATTTGTTGGCATATTGAGTGCAGCACTTTCACAGCATCATCATTTAGGATTTTAAGTAGCTCAGCTGGGATATTATCATCTCCACTAGCTTTGTTGTTAGTAATGCTACCTAAGGCCCACTTGACTTCACTCTCTAGGATGTCCGGCTCTGGGTCAGTGACCACACCAGCGTGGTCATCAGGAACATTAAGATCTTTCTTGTATAGTTCTTCTGTGTATTCTTGCCATCTCTTCTTAATCTCTTCTGCTTCTGTTAGGTCCTTGCCTTTTTTGTCCTTTATCATGCCCATCTTTGCACAAAACGTTCCCTTGATATCTCCAATTTTCTTGAAGAGATCTCTAGTCCTCCCCATTCTGTTGTTTTCCTCGATTTCCTTGCATTGTTCATTTAAGAAGGCCTTCTTATCTCTCCTTGCTATTCTCTGGAACTCTGCATTCAGTTGTTTATATCTTTCCCTTTCACCCTTGCTTTTTGCATTCCTTCTTTCCACAGCTATTTGTAAAGCCTCATCTGACAGCCACTTTGCTTTCTTGCATTTCTTTTTCTTTGGGATGGTTTTAGTTGCTGCCTCCTGTACAATGTTACGAACTTCCGTCCATAGTTCTTCAGGCACTCTGTCTACCAGGTCTAATGCCCTAAATCTATTCTTCACCTCCACTGTATACTCATAAGGGATATGGTTTAGGTCATATCTGACTGGTCTAGTGGTGTTCCCTACATTCTTCAGTTTAAGTCTGAATTTTGCAATAAGAAGCTCATGATCTGAGCCACAGTCAGCTCCAGGTCTTGTTTTTACTGATTGTATAGAGCTTCTCCATCTTTGGCTGCAAAGCACATAATCTATCTGGTTTCGGTATTGACCATCTGGTGATGTCCATGTGTAGAGTCGCCTCTTGTGTTGTTGGAAAAGAGTGTTTGCTATGACCAGCGTGTTCTCTTGACAGAACTCCGTTAGCCTTTGCCCTGCTTCATTTTGCGCTCCAAGGCCAAACTTGCCTGTTGTTCCGTTTATTTCTTGATTTCCGACTTTAGCATTCCAGTCTCCTATGATGTAAAGGACATCTTTTTTGGGTGCTAGTTCTAGAAGGTGTTGTAGGTCTTCATAGAACCGGTCAACTTCATCTTCTTCGGCATCAGTGGTTGGGGCATACACTTGGATTACTGTAATGTTGAATGGTTTGCCTTGGATTCGAACTGAAATCATTCTGTCGTTTTTGAGGTTGCACCCCAGTACTGCCTTTCCCACTCTTTTATTGACTATGAGGGCTACTCCATTTCTTCTAAGGGATTCATGCCCACAGTAGTAGATATGATGGTCACCTGACTTAAATTCGCCCATGCCCGTCCATTTTAGTTCGCTGATTCCCAAGATGTCAATGTTCAATCTTATCATCTCATTTTTGACCACATCCAGCTTGCCTTGGTTCATAGACCTCACATTCCATGTTCCTAAGCAGTATTGCTCCTTGCAGCATTGGATTTTCCTTTCAACCTCAGACACATCCACAGCTGGACGTCCTATTGGCTTTGGCCCAGCCGCTTCACTCTTTCTGGGTCTACTTGGAATAGTCCTCCGCTCTTCCTCAGTAGCATATTGGACACCTTCCGACCTGAGGGGCTCATCTTCCGGCGTCATATCTTTTAGCCTTTTGGTACTGTTCATGGGATTTTCTTGGCAAGGTTACTGGAGTGGGTTGCCATTTCCTTCTCCAGTGGATCACTTTTAGTCAGAACTCTCTGCTACGACCTGTCCGTCTTGGGTGTCCCTGCACGGCATAGCTCATGGCTTCATTGAGTTACGCAAGCCCCTTCGCCACGACAAGGCAATGATCCATGAGGGGGCAAAAGTGGTTTACAAACCTTTTAAACAAACAAATAAATTGCAGGATGCAGAAACTCTGGAAATAGCTTTGCAGCAAACTAAATTGACATCACTTTTAAAAATATGTAACATTTTTTCTCCCTGTGTTAAGTTTTCCTATCACTTTTACTAACGAGAAAAAAAAAATCACCTATTTAAATAATAGTTGATCATGTGGGGGAGAGGCAGGGGGATGAATATTCGGATTACAGTGTACTGTAAACAAAAGAAGCAGTAACACCCCATGTGCATGTAGGGAGAAGTGACAAACCAGTTGACGGCAAGCAAGTTGCATGCTAGTCTTCTTGAGGAATATGTCACTTTTTAAAAGTAACTACCATAGGTGCTCTGACATGTCACATAGGGGAAGGTGGTGTGCTTTCTCTGTCTATAGCCAGGAAAAAGAGAATCCTAGAACTGCAAGTTTGTCATGTCAAATATGTAGAAAGTGCGGAAGGCAGGAAACACAATTTTCTCTGCTCTGGGGTACACCTCAAAAAAGTGGATGTAGATGTCTATAAGAACTCTGTCTATAACCCGGCTGCACAGAAACTACAAGTTTGACTATGGTCATATAGAGCCTTTCCCTGCTCTTACCACACCCATTCAAAGCAGCACTATCAATTCAGACAGCGCTGATCAGCCGATGGGAGGGAGGTACCAGGTTTAGGGGGAATATTGGCACAATCCTGTCCTTGAAGTATGCCAGTGTATCACCACTTACGCCAGTGCAATGACAGCCCTGTTACTGTAGAAGTCTGTCCACCACGGGCACTGGCGCAATGTCGGAGACACTTTGCGCCGATGTAGTTCAGGCGTCACTTGGACAGCAGCGCATAGGCTGGCCTAAAGTTACATGCCGGTGCAGAGTTACACAAGATTGCACCGTAAGACATCAGTAACCCAGATCTTTAAGTTAGATGGGTGTGAGAGTGTTTGTATTTTTGTAGGTTATCACGACGTGACCAGATTATCGAATTAAAAATTCACATGTTGCTGGGAAAACTCCGTCGTATCAAGAATAATTTATTTCAAGAAATAAACTTTACAGATGTTAAAACATATTTTGACGTTTCGCACAGTGTACGTGTGCGAAACGTATGTTTTAACATCTGTAAAGTTTACTTCTTGAAATAAATTATTCTTGATACGACGGAGTTTTCCCAGCAACATGCGAATTTTTAATTCGACAATGTTTGTATTTTATTTCCAGATGCATTATTATGGAACTTCCATTTTCACCGTCACAAAAAATCTACAGTTTTATTTAGAAACTATCAAGCCTCTTTTTTTACTCCAAAACTCCTCCCATCGTTACAAACCTGAAAATATTGGACCTGATAGCACAGGAAATACATTTTTTAAAAACAGAAATGTTCAATTACCATTGTGAAAAAACTAATGAATTTTCCTACTGTGTGGCTAGTTAGCAAAAGATCAAACAAGAAGATCCAATTAGTTGCTTTCCTTTTGAACAGAACAGGATAAATCCTCAGCAATACATGTGTTATGTTTAGGACTAGAGCGATAACTTCAGTCAATTGTAAGATGCAAAATGAGAACAGAGATAAAACACACTCCCAAAGGTTTTAACATTTGGGGCTCATTAAGGACTTCTACAGTATTCTACATAAAGGAGATAATTCTAAAGCTGCACAATCCACCATAGCAAACCTGCTAGAAACATCTCAATTATTCTGAAACATAAGCCTTGTCCCTAAGAAATGGAAAGTACTTCTTCCACCTACACCAGTGCTTAGTCTCAGCAAAGGCAAAGGGCCAGATCCAAAAACTCTTTATTCTGTTACATTAGTTCTCTCCATCACAGAAGCCCATAGAGAAGCCCCACACTCTGTCTGTTTTCCAATAGGCTGATATCTTCTGAATTCCATGCTTTGTGTATTTTACAGGACAAACCAGGAGAGCACTAGAGAAATAAACTTTGGGGAATTAAAAGAAGGAAACAGGAGGCAGAAAAGAAGGCTATGTGTCAATGAGTTAGGAAAGCAGTGTTTCAGGCACAGCGAACATTGCATGAATGATTTAAAGCCAGAATCTGTTGCACTCGTTCAGCACATGCAATCCGACACTTTATAGAACGATCATTTGAGATCATTTATGAAGAGAGGTTACAACCAGTGCAGGAACTAACAGGAACTTGCTGACTGAATTCAGTGATTCTGGATTGCGACCAGTGAGGGAAGGGCACAGCAGAGATAAAATGAAACTTGCATGTTTAAAGGCAGTGTACGTTTGAATACCAGATGCCAGGAACATGATACAAAAGATGCCAGAATGTTGTGCTGTAGGATTCCCAGAAACATCTGGCTGGCCACTGCAAGTGAATAAAATCTAAATAATCCTTCAGAATGACAAGTGCTTTTTTAAAATTCATTCCTGCACACTTCCCCCCCTCCCCCATAGTCCTTACTTCCTGCATGGAAAAATATAGAAGTACTGTACATAATCACGTCCAGTTCTTAGGATGGCAAAAGCATAGATGGGTCAATAATTGATGAATCCAAGGGTGATAGTCCTTACACCAGATTAGGGAGATCACCGCCACCAAACACACCCAAATTAAAGAAAGTGACAAACAAAATCGTCGAGCCACTCCTAATATGCCACAAGAACAATGTACAAGGGAGATTTATGTATGCCAGAAATATTTATGAATTCTATTCATTATTATTATTCATTATTCATTATACTATTCATTATTATTTAAATTATATTCCAAATCCTGGCTAATAAATGCCCCCAAACCTACTTATACATAAAAGGAGCAGTGGACTCAATGTATTAGAGTGAGATTATGTGTATAAAACAAAATTAAAAAATACACTCTTTTCTCAACTGATCTAAGGATAACTAAGGATAACAACAACAACAACCAGTACTTTTATTTCATAAGAATATACCAGAAATTCTTATGTCATTTTTTGCTTCTTCTTAAGGCATCTGAAAACATATATAAAGGGTATGCGTTCACATTCAAGGTGGCTTTTGAGAATAAAGCATAAAGAAAAACCAATGCATAAATCTATAATTGTAATGTAAGCATCTGCACCTCTACATAAAGGTATATATTGCTGCAATCCTATATACACTTACCCAAGAGTGAGCCCAATGAATACAATGAGACTTACTTCTGTAAACATGTACTGCATAGGCTTGTGCTGTAAGACTGCTCCCAAATCAGCCGTACTGACATATTTACACCTTTCCATTCTCCTGGAGAGGGGCCATAGTTCAGAAGTAGAGCCTCTCTTTTACATGAAGAAGGTCCCAAGTTCAGTTCCTGGCATTTCCAGGTAGGAAAGACTCTGGAGAGACTCTGCCGGTCAGTGTAGCCAATATTGTACTAAAAGACAACTTCCTAAATGTCTTAGCACACCAGTTGCCCCAAAGTTGCACATCTACCTCGCATTCCATACACAGGATGTATTTGCATGGATGTATTTGCAAGGTCAGAGTTAATTCTGGAGGATATGAAGTACAGCACATCACTGACAGCGCAATCCTGTATAACTTTGCACCGGTGTAACAGCAGATGCACCGGTGTAAGTGCGCTTACACTGGCATAAGTGCACTTACACCGGTGCATCTACTGTAACACCGGTTCAAAGTTACACAGGATTGCGCTGTAAGTAATCTCTCCAGCTGCAACACATATAAGCAGTAAGGATCCTCAGGGCAGAGAGTACAACTTCTAAGCAGGCTGCACAAGTCAGTGTATAAACTAAGCAACAGCTCTGCTTGATTGTACCTGAGTATCTCTCCACTTTTCCAAGCTTCCTCCTTCATTCCAGCTGTTTGCATCTTTCCACTTTCAAACGTCAGTACTTAGTTCCTAAAAAAAAGAGATGCCTTCATTCACGCCTGCAATGTTTCACAGGCTGATCCTTGAAGTTCATGCTATATGACTCCAAGATTTGTGGCTACCTGTTGGTCACCAGAGAAATGCCCCATTGCCCAAGGGCGCTCAATTCTTTATTCATAATATCCTAAGTTCTAGGGCTCAACTCTGACAACAGAAACAGGTTTGATGCCTGTGCTGTTTCCCAAATTAAGCTTTGATTAATCTGCTTTTACTAACTGTCTGCTCTAAGTTTGTTAAATCACATGCCTAGGAACTAAGAACAAGTTCTGGGGCTACACCCAGACTGAGATTCCAAAGAGATGCCTGTCTCATTACTTGGTCATCCTGAGATGGACACACTGGCTAACCCTTTGTGCCTTCTGCATATGTTCTGAGGCATTGCATTCTGGATTTGGATACAGGTGTTGGAGAACAGCTACCCCCCCCTCCGTACAAATTAAACCTCCTATGTCCCCATCTCCCACGAAGCTTGACTGTCTCCCTCACTGTTTACCTGGACAATTTCTGGGAGGGGCATGACGGTGTTCCTCCTGCCGCGCCCCCCAATACGGAACTTGGCTGCCTTGTAGATCTTCCAGTAGACGAAAAGCACCACGCAGAGGGGCAAGTAGAAAGCGCCGCAGGTGGAGAAGACCGTGTAGGAGGGTTCCTGGCTGACCTGGCAGCGCTCCTGCTCGGCGCTGTAGTAGGTCTCGCCCCAGCCCAAGACCGGGGCCAAGGCGATGACCGCGGACAGCGCCCAGGCCAGGCCGATCATGATGTTGGAGGCGCGGCGCCGGGTGCGTAGCGTGTACTCCAGGTGCCGCGTGATGGACCAGTAGCGGTCCAGGGCGATGGCGGTGACGCTCCAGATGCTGGCCGTGCAGCAGAGCACATCGCAGGAGACCCACACGTGGCACAGCTCGCGGCCCAGCCGCCAGCGCCGGCCGGCAGACAACTCCTTCACCAGGCTGAGGGGCATGACCAGCGCCGCCACCAGCACGTCGGCCACGGCCGTGGAAGCCACCAGATTGTGTGGCACCCGGTGGAAAGCCTTCACCCGCAGGATGGTCACCAGCACCAGGAGGTTCCACAGGAACGTGGTCACCGTCAGCAGCGCCAAGAGGCTCAGCACCAGCAGGCTGAGGAGCGAGAAAGGTTCGCCGCTGCCGTTGCCACCCGCCGAAGAGGACGACAAGGTCCGGTTGTTCCCCGCCGCTGCCGCCGAGGAGCCGTTCAGCGTCATGGCCAGCTGGCGGCAAGAAGCGCTCGACTCGACGACTCCTTGGCGCACATTCAGCTCCGGGCGCGCCGCGCTCAAGCCAAGCGGGGACGGAGCCAGCCACTAAATTGCGGATGGAAAGGCGAGTCTCCGCCAGCCGGCAGGCAGAACGGGTCAATTTCAGCCCTCTGCCTCCGCTGTCCTCTTGGAGAAAACGCTTTGGAAACTCCTGCCCACCCGCAGGTTGCCGAGAGAGTCTTGCACAGCATAGCACAGCGCAAGCAGGCGGGCGGGCGGGATGCTCGCTCCTCCCCTCGCCGCCTGCTCCCGCCATTGCCACGTGCTCCGGCGCCAAGCGGAGGCCCGCTGCGCTGCTCTATGCTTTGCTTTCCCTTCACCCCCTCGCCTGGATGCAGAGTGCGACGGAGAAGCTTGGCCAGTTGCAAGGCGGGAAGGGATGACTTTTTCACGTAGCGCATTGCTGTTCTTGATCCGACGAGTCTAGGCACAGAAAGGCCATCCAAAGTGGACCAAAGAACAGCGGCGGAGTCTCTCACTTGCCCGCGCACCATCAAAATTGGGAGCGTACCTTAAGGAACTGTATTTTGTGAGTGTAACTTTGCTCCTCACCTGTTTCTTACGGCCATCATTGTTTTACCACTACAGCCTGCCTTTCTTCAGACAGGATGCTTGCCTGGCACCTTACAGCGCAAGCCTATGCCTGAGTGCTCAAAAGTATGCCCCATGAAAAGTAAGCCCCTTCAGAGCTGGCATACATCCAAGGAGGCCCATAGGCCCAGGACAGCCCAACACTTGGGGAAGGGGATGAACGTCCCCTTCTCCCGAGGTGTTCCCGGGCCACACTGGTGTGGCCCAGGATCGGGCTCAGGATTCCGCGGCCAGCCCTTTAGGACAGCCATGGAAAGTTGCACAGGATTGCGCTGTTAGTTAGTATTACCGGTAATGAAATTTGGTCACAGTTACCCAACATGTATGTCAACATGTGTATGTGGTTATGACTACTTCTAGCGACATCTCTCGCAGCTGGAGATCTTGAAGTAGTAGAGGTTGGATAGCCATCTGTCAGAGATGTTGTAGTTGTGAACAGTGTGCGTTGTCAGGGAATTGGACTCAATGGTCTTGAAGGTCTTTCTAACATTGATTTCTATGATTCTATGCATGCTAAGAGGATATGTAACCTAGGCCAGATTTGTGTTGTTTTTGACCAGGCTGATGCCAAGGGAGCTAGAGTCACGCGCCTCTGGGAAAAGGCAAAATGCTGGTTCTCAGAATTTGCCCCCAGACTCCGCTCTGGCTCAAAGAAGCCTCCAGTAGCCTCTCTAGCCTGAGAAGCATATGGCCAAAAACCCTACAAAAGGTCCGACCTAGAACCCGAAAGTAATTCTTCCTCCACCTAACCTAGGTGTGTGTGAGAGAGAGAATTGAACCACTTGTGCTAGTTAAGGACTCCTGTCTCATTAGCAACCCCAGAATCTCTGTGTTACTGTAGACAACCAGCATAAACCAGATAAGCCATGGTTCAGCACCTGCTGAGCTCCCTAGCGAGAACCTCCTGACCCTTCTCCTAGGAAAGTTTCCTCGGCTCTCTTGCCTCACATCCCCCTCCTTAACTGCCTTGTACGCATTGGGTTTGTCTATCCAACTCTCTATCTTTCTTGTGACTTTCCTGGACTGTTGTTTGTAATCTGGAGCCTGTAGAATCTCAGCTACCGAGCCTTGAGGCTCCTGCCTCACTATGCATTTCTGAGAAACAGCATCAGCAGAAATGAATCGGTAACCTTGGCCACTGGCCCAGCTATATTTTATTTATTTATTTATTTATTTTTCACATTTTTATACCACCCTTCCTCCAAGGAGCTCAGAGTGGTGTACATATTTTCCTCCTTTTTGTCCTCACAACAACCCTGTGAGGTAGGTGGGGCTGAGAGATAGTGACTGGCCCAAGGTCACCCAGGAAGCTTCGTGGCTGAGCGGGGATTTGAACCTGGATCTTCCAGGTCTAAGTCCGACTCCCAAACCACTACACCATCCTGGCTCCTATACCTTCTGTGTCTCATGTGCAGCGAAATTGGCAGCAAGTATAGCCTCTCTTTTCCATCCCGCGAGTGTGTTTGCGCGTTTAAGTTTTTCACTGCTTATGATGGAGGCCCAAAGATAAGTCCCAGGCTGCCTGACATATCTGTTTCCAAGTCCGAAAAATTACTGTCTTGATCCTGCAAGAATTCTGAGCGTAAGCACTCCATGACCTTTGTCTCCTAAGGAGCAAAACCCAATTGAGAAGAATTGGTGCATCGGCCAATAGTAATCTTATGGTGGGAGAGACTAGCTCCCCCGCTGTGAGTGAAGGGGCTCACTCGTTGCTTGTAACCACAGTTCCAGCTATAACCAATCCCTGCTCACACCTCTGCTAGTTTCACTTTCTTGTCTCTTCTTCTCCCTCCAAGCTTCCCTCCTCTGCCTTCATTCCATCCCCAAACTTGCACAGCTCCCCTTCCTAGCCCTCTGGGTAAACACACTGTTTTACATAAGGCACGGATATCTCTTCTCCCATCCCTGTCACCTCCCCTTCCTCTTTCTCTACACTTTCCCCTTTTCTCTGGATGCTACTGCAACTCCACAATAGCACTAGTGATTTCTACTTGATAAAGTTTAAATATTTTCTTGATCCCCCCCCAGCCTTCCTCTTATCATACATTTATCCCCATAGTAACAGTTAGTGTGATTGCGCCTATACCTATGTCTCTCTCATCCTTGTCTAATGCCAATTTCCACTGGACGTGTTTGGTCCCCCATGCGTGTGTGTTATAACGCATGTTCCTGAGCATGTCTGGTAACAAGTGAGATAGATGCAATGGGAAAGCTGATAAGGAGTGGGAGACAGCATTCCCAGGAGGTGGAAAGTATTGCCACAGTTGGATTTAGTGGCTGTACATGAGTGGGATGAATTGTGTATCCCACAGAATTGTTTCTCTCTTTCCACAAGAGAGACCATCTCACCTTATGTTGCTATTATTTCCTTCTCAGTAACGACTGTTTAATGTTTTTGAGAAAGTTGTCTTTATCGTCATAGATAATCATTCTCCACGTTGCTATGGTAACCCATTATAGCACCTCAAGAGCAAAGCTGTAATTTTGAGAAAGAGAAGACTGATTTAGATGAAGACAGAGACAAATCCCCAGATTTTCATAAACTACAAATAACGGGAAGGCTGTTGTCCAACTAAATGGAAATGGAGGAAAAATGCAAAGAGGTGAGTCTTGCTTCTTCCACAATGCAATCATTAAGTTAAAGAGAGGAAAAAGCAGCAGTTATTACATTTGCAATTACAGTCATGCAAAATGTTGTATTTATTAGCCATGGTAGAATTACTGTTTGAATTCCTTCCCCCCCTCCCCTCTGTGCCTGAAGCCATAATCTGTGGTATAGCCTCACTTCAATTTCCTGCCTGTCCCAAGAAGCCTAGTGCCATGGCAGCTGATACCATCATTTTTTCATTTTTTTTATCACTTCTTTTATTACAAGTCAGGAAATGTAGGAATGATCAGTGAATGCAAAATAGCATGAGCATGTGTTCTATGGACTCATGTTTCTCAAGATAAAAGGGAAAAGGCATGACAGAGATATCATTGGTGTATGTAAACAAATGAAAATGGGTCTCCTACAAAACTCTTCTGTCAGCTCGTAACTGAGCACATGCATACAGTGGAAGAGCTAGGGCAAGGAAGGCAGCAAAAAATTTAATACAAAACAAGTGTGTATGCTGAATTTGAAAGTCTGAGACTGTAATCTTAAACACAGGCTAAAATCATACACACAGTTACATGGGAGTAAGTCCCATTAAGTTTAATAGGATTCTGAGTAGATATGCATAGGATTGTGGTCACAGTTACAAAGAAATAAGCCCCACTGAACATTAGGAGATTTACTTCTGAGTAAACTTGGATAGGATTGCACTGTAAGTCCAAAATCATTAGCCATTTCTCCATTCATTGAAATGTTCAGAAATACCGGTAGTTGAAAAACCATATTATGGCGGAACAATTAATTACAGGTCTTGTTATTTCCCGCTTAGTTTTGAAATGGGAGGATTAGTTTTTATTTATTTTGGCATTGGTAGTCAAATATCTATACAGTGAGTGAGTAAACACCTACTAAAAAAAACATGTAATTGCAGGCTGTAAGGGCTAAACTACATACACTGGCTCCCCAAGTTATGGACATCCGAGTTGCGGATATCCGAGTTCCAGACGGCTGGATCATCACTTTTGTGCAGGCACTGTGGTGCAGCACCTTTGCACATGGCCTGGAAAAGTCAGTTGCTTTGACCTATGTACGTTCCAATTTCCAGACAGACCTCCAGTACGGAACCAGTATGTACATTGGAGACTTAGGGCCCATTCCTAACTAAATGCTGCCCACAAAGTGCAGTGGTGCCAACACAGGCTCCGCTGCATCCTGTGAGCAGTTGAAGACCATGTGGGGGCAGAGAGATAAGTAAAATATTTTTTTACTTACTCTACTCCATGGCTTCATGGCCTCAAATGGGTCTACTCAGATCTGTGCCAACTATTTTGCTGGTGCAAGTCCAAGCAGACCCGAGAGGGTGTATCGAGGGCAAAATGGTGGTCAGGATATCAGCAGAGAATGCTCTGCTGATATCCTCCCACCCATGACATGCTCCCTTGAGGCAACAATATAATAATATACAGTATACATGTATACTCCTCTGACTTTAATCCAATGCGGTGTACATGGGCAGGCTTTCCTAACCCCCCTAATGGGTTTGTATACAATATATAAATTTCCAATCTTTCATGAACAACTACATTCCAGATGGTATCTTTTTGCAATCTGGCCTCTCCGCTAGGGGTCGGCCTCCCACACTCTCCGATGCAGCTGGCAGCTCTTATCTCTCCTCACAGAGGCTTTCACAGCTTTTTGTCGGTGGTGTGTCTCGAACTTGCCATTCACTGATCTTTGTGTCTCAAACTTGCCATTCACCGATCTTCGGGCTTGTAAGGTGGCAGCTCTACCGACTGAGCCAGACCCCTCTGCCAATCTTGGCCACTGATCCTCCCCCCCCCGCCCCCACCGGTGGCTTACCAGCTCCAGCACTGCATGTGCTGTAAGAGCAATAACATCTTGTACCAGGAACAGGCTAATGCAGCCTAAAGCATTTGCATAATTTATCTTATTTTGTATACTTCAGTTTTTTCTTCTAGTCATTGGAAGGCTCAGTGAGGCCCTATCCCCAGCCATTGAAATCTTATCTGAGCACTTCTTCAGTTTCTTAGATCTCCACTGCCCATACACTTTGAAGCATGTTTTCAAACCTAAAGAAGCCTCCCTTAAAATAAGAAAAAAAGATGAATCCAGAAGCCTGAGTTCTGTGCCCACTACCATGTTCTGTGGCATTTGGGATCTCAGAGACATAAAGCCTTGTCTATAATGTTCCTGGCAGCCAAGAAGTTATTTTTAAGACATGATTTATGATGATGAAGAATATTTATATTCCACGTTTCAATAAAAAAGTAGTTCACCAAGTGGTTTCCATAGCAAAATAAATCAATAAATGGCTCCCTGTCCCTAAAAGCTCTTAATCTAAAAAAAGATGCAGAAGAAGAGACACCAGCAACAGCCACTGGAAAAGACTCCATGCTGGGGTGAAGAGGGACAGTTGCTCTCCCCCTGCTAAATATAAGAGGACACCACTTTGAAAGGTGCCTCTTTGCCCAGTTTGCAGGTGAAACACTGTAATTAAACACCGCCTTAGGTTAAAGTCAGAGGAGAAATCCAATGACCAAGAAAGGCAGTATATAAACACTGTATATTATTATATATATGATTAATAAGATCTAGACTTATTAATCTCCCTTATGAGGAAAGGCTACAGCGTTTGGGGCTCTTCAGTCTAGAAAAAAGGCAGTTGAGGGGGGACATGATTGAGACGTATAAAATTATGCATGGGATGGAGAGAGTGGATAGAGAGAAGTTATTTTCTCTCTCACACAACACTAGAACTAGGGGACATCCCCCGAAATTGAGTGGAGGGAGTATTAAAACAGACAACATATTTCTTTACCCAGCGTGTAATTGGTTTGTGGAACTCCTTGCCACAGGAGGTGGTGATGGCACCTGGCCTGGATGCCTTTAAAAGGGGATTAGACAGATTTATGGAGGAAAAGTCCATCACAGCTTACAAGCCATGATGGGGATAAGCAACCTCCTGGTTGTAGGAGTAGGTTTTCTCTGTGCCAGGTGTAAGGGAGTGGCGACTGGACATAGGTATCTTGCTGTCTTGTCTGCTCGCTGAGGCATCTGGTGGGGCCACTGGAAGCTTGACTAGATGGGCCTTTGGCCTGATCCAGCAGGGCTCTTCTTATGTTCTTATGTTCTCTGCAGCCTCCGATGCAGCTTCATATAATTGGAAGTAAGTGCCAGTGAAGTCATTGGCACTTCCTTCCAGGTTCGCAGCCACGCTGGAGCACAGAAAGACACAGGTAAGGAGCAAGACTGGGTGGGAGGACCCCTCCCTGCTTGGAAAGCCCGCATGCTTGAGCTCTGCTGGTTCGGCAGGGCTCAAGCCGCTGCTTTTGGGGCTGCGGCGCAGAGCGGACGGCAAGGCGGCTGCAATCTTGGCTGACGGTAGCCCGCGTACCACAGGTTGGGAACCTCTGTTCTAAACTGATGATGATGCTAACCCATCTGAATAATCATTGGCCAAAATATATCACGTAGCAAAATTTCTAGAAGGGAAATGTTTTTTCTGCATAAGGTTGTTACTGCATCCAGATCATGGCTGTTTGGCATTTGCTTTCACAGGTTCTGTATTGTTCTCCAAAGTAGCTCATGCTGGAAAATGAAACAGACAAAATTATCTTTTCCATATATCCCAGGTGAGTGTTTCTTCTCTTCCTACCCATCATGACATCCATTGGCTCACCTGTTCTCCTTGTCTCTGCTCACCCCAAAATGGAGGTAGAACTAAGGTAATATTTTGACACAATTTAACATGTTTCTCCATCTCCGTTCCCTGAAACCAGTTAATAATGCTGATGGGCTTGGTACATGCACTTCTGAGATTATTACAGTTCTGGTAGAAGTGCCAATAAGCTTTGAATGTCCTTCTACCCAAGATGGTAGTATTGTATTGGCAAAAATCTCCATTTAGAAGCAGATGAAGCTCTGCAGAGTAATCAGTTTCGTAGAAATAGCCTGTTGTGCATGGGCAGAACTTTTTCAAAGGCACCCAAGGGAATATCAACAAACCTTGTACCTGACTTTAATGACAGTATAAATTGGTTTCTTAATTGTATTACTGTTGTATCTTTAAAGTACTCCATCCATTCAAGTTTCATTTCAGTGAATGGGCACCAAGAGAGAGTCTTCAGGAACAAAAGCTAATGTTTATATCAACCTGTATTCGTATCCTTCCAACTTGATTTGAAGCCATGCATTGGATTGTTACAATTACCATACCTAGACCTTGAGGAAGAGGTTTCTCTCATTATGGGAGAACATGATAAATGCTAGTACTGCTTTCATGGTTGGCTTAAACTGAGGAGACAACTTAGATTCCTGCTTCCATTGATTTCTGAATGACTGTGGATACGTGCTAATTTTTTCACCATGTGATTGACAAATGTTAGACAGCTTCCCATGTGTTTGTATACCCAACAGAAAGTTAACATTACCAGCAGAAGGTGCGACTCTTGAGTCAACCACCTTGCTTCTTGGATTTTGTACTAAGCAACACTGGCATCGCTAAAGGGGGCCGGGAAGAGTGCTTGGCCCTGGGTACCATGCCTCCAGGGGGTGTCCTGGAGGCCTCGGAAAGGCACTTCTGGTTTTCGGCAAAAACCAGAAGTGCTGTTCGGAGGTCTTCTGAGGCCCAGGGAAGCCGGGCACAGCCTTCCCCCGCCTCAGAAAGCCTCAAGACACCCGAGGGCACAAACATTTGTAACACCAATTCCTATATCCCTCCATTAATGAGGCCAGGGGGTGTATGGGGGCTGTTAAAAATTGTTGTGGCCCTGGGTGCCAGATGCCTAGCTACGCCACTGCTAAGCAAATGGAGTTAGCATAGTCAGGGAATAAGGGGGCGTCCTCCTATGGATTAGGAACTGGTTGAAGACTAGGAAACGGAGAGTGGTTGTCAATGGGCAATTTTCACAATGGAGAAAGGTGGTGTGACCCAGTGGCGTTGCTCTAGGTGGGGCGGAACGCTAAGTGCAGCCCCACTCTGAACCTCCGTTACAGCTCCGCACGAGGTGGCCCCGCCCCTTGCCTTCGGAGCCATTGGATGCAGTGAAAGCAATGCGCAGGAGACTCCCTATGCGTTGCTTTAACCGCCTCGAAGGCGAGGGGGCGGGGCCGCCTCGTGCTGAGCTATAACGGAGGTTCAGAGTGGGGCTGCACTTAGCGTTCTGCCCCACCTAGAGGGACGCCACTGGTGTGACCCAAGGATCAGTCTTGGAACTGGTGCTTTTCAACTTGTTCATAAATGACCTGGAGTCAGGGATAAGCAGTAAAGTAGCCAGGTTTGCAGAAGACACTAAACTTTTCTGGGTGGTGAAGACCAGAAGGGATTGTGAAGAGCTCCAGAAGGATCTCTACAATCTGGGGGAATGGACAGCAAAATGGCAGATGCTCTTCAATCAGAGGCATCGCTGGGGTGGGGCAGACCGCCACCAGGCAACACATGGGAGGGTGCCAAAGCCGCCGCATCAGTGGCGGCAAGGTTTTCCCGCCACTGGGGCCACTCTAGGAGGCCTCCAAAGCGGTGCGTACGCCACTTTAGAGGCTTTGGGAGGCCCTCGCCCACCCCCAGGTACCTTTTTCGATGTTGACGTCACTGGGGGGCAGGGCAAGTGACATCACTTCCAGTAGTGAAGTCACCGGGGGGGTGTCACACAGGGTGCAGGGACCCCCCTTCCCGAGGGGCCTAGCTATGCCTCTTGCTTCAATGTAAAAAATGTAAAGTTATGCACATTGGGGCAAGAAATCCAGACTTCACATACACACCAGTCCCCATGAGAGGAGGGTAAAGGGGGTAAATTATATCCATGCCCAGGGCCAAAAGGGGGGCCAAAGGAGAGGGCCCAGAAATTTCACAGGCTCTCAGCTGGCCTCATGGAGAGTGAAAGATGGTGACTGGGCCAGATCTACCAGGCGGGTAGACCTGGGCCCCGCATTGGGAAGCCTGGTAGACCTGGGCCCCGAAGACTTTTTTGGCTATTGCTGCCCACCCCCCATCCTTTTTTCCGCTCCCCCTTTGAGAAGGGGCCAACAAGAAAGTTTGTGCCCCCTAAAGGCCCAGATACACACTAATGGGTTCTGAGCTGTCTGTGACGGATCAGGAGAGAGATCTTGGGGTACTGGTGAACAGGTCGATGAAAGTGTTGACCCAGTGTGCGGCGGCTGTGAAGAAGGCCAATTCCATGCTTGGGATCATTAAAAAAGGGATTGAGAATAAAACAGCCAATATTATTATGCTATTGTACAAATCAATGGTTAGGCCACATCTGGAATGTTGCGTCCAGTTCTGGTTGCCACATCTCAAAAAGGATGTAGTGGAACTGGATAAGGTGCAGAAGATAGCAACCAAAATGATTAGTGGGCTGGGGCACCTTCCTTACGAGGAAAGGCTACAGCATTTGGGGCTCTTTAGTCTAGAAAAAAGGCACCTTAGGGGGGTCATGATTGAGATGTATAAAATTATGCATGGGATGGAGTGGATAGAGAGAAGTTCTTTTCCCTCTCACACAACACTAGAACTAGGGGACATCCACTAAAATTGAGTGGTTTTAATAACAGGCTCTCTCTTAATGACAGATGCAAGGGAGTGGTGACAGGATACAGGTATCTTGTTGTCTTGTGTGCTCCCTGAGACCTCTGGTGGGGCCACTGTGAGATACAGGAAGCTGGACTAGATGGGCCTTTGTGCCTGATCCAGCAGGGCTCTTCTGTTCTTAGAGGATACAGGGTGCAAGTGGTGTTTCAACCATTGCCTCAACACCCTCAGTGATTAAAGCACAGAGTTTTAATCTGTGGTCACCCCAAATAAATTTCTCTTGTGTTACTGCAGAGTGCAGTGAGAGGATTTACTCTAGCTGCTGCCACGCAGAGATTGTGCCCAGTCTTATGCCCCCTATGAGAATGGATCCAGCTCCCTCTCACAAATAACTGCTCTTGTGAATGGCTTATTTACATATGTATTTCTGTGAGATCCAACTCTTTCTCCATGATTAAGGTACAACGTTTTCTAATCACTGAGAAGTGTGCCTAGAATCGCACTGTAAAATGCAGGATAGGCGAGACAGACAGCAGAAACCTTGAGAGATGATCATGAAGTGACTCTGGAATTGTGAAGGAGATAGTTTAGCTTTTCCAAGAAGACATTGAAAAAGATATGCATGCTCAATGGGCAGGTGTAAAAATCACCAGGCAGGAAGGGACAGACAGGTGCAGCAATAAAGTGAGAGGCAGGACAAGTGGTGGAAAGAGCGGCAGCAGAGTAGTGCTGTCCAAGGCCAAATTAATCACAGAAGCTTGTACTTCTTTAATAAAATACCAACTTTTGTATGGAAAAAGATGCAAATATGAAGTGGAAACAAGTGACAGATTGCAGAATTTGATAAAAGTTATGCTCCATCACCCGAAATTGGTAATCTTTCCAAACCTTGTTTGTTTGGATATATTCATCAGGAGCACACCTGAAGACTGTTCAGAGTTTGAACACCCTTTTTAAAAATATTGTTTCACCCTTCACGACGAAGCCCCCGACCCCACCCTGTGCCAACTTGCACATTAGGAAAACTGAGCCATCCATGTGGACCATGATAATTTGGCTACCTTGAGAGGGTGCAAATTTCCCCCATTACTATTGCAAAAATGTAGACAAGAGGCCTAGCTCATCCAATTTAAGATACTCTGGCTGTATGGTTAGTAAATCTTCTACCTGCACTACTTTTATCTGTGGTGGTTTTCATAGTAGTAATTCTTATGTCTTTACAAAACAGCACAGCATCATAAACATTCCCTAGCAAATAGGTCTAATTCATATCTAGCTTCTCCACTGTTATTAGTAGGCCCTGCAGCAAGGCAAGCGTGCTTTCTTTTATGGGTCTATAGTGGGGTTGTGTTTAAAGTCTCCCCACACACTCATTTTGATTGCCTCTCTTTAACCGGCTTACAAAGTCCAATTTCCTCGTCAAGGTTCTCTGAGTGGGAGGCAATTTCTCAAGAAATACAATATTAGTGCCCAAACTATCAGTCATCTTTATGAGACAAGCCTTGAGTGTGTGATGGCTGAGGTCTATTAAGGACCCATAAGATTGATAACAGGAAAAGTGCTCAGGAAACCTTAGCTTTCCAGTCCATTTTTATAGCCTTTTACAGCTTCCTGTAATGCTACTAGTAGGAAGACCAGTGTTCAGTGAGACCAAGCAGCTATGCCAGCATCTAATGTAACAGTTCTGAAGAGTTGCTTAGAATCACAGAAGGGGCTTGCGCCAGCCCAGTAAATTTTTTTTCCTCCCTTGAGCAGTTGCCCCATCATGCCATATTACAAATTGTTTTTGAAGCATCCTGGCTTCAAAAGCAGTTTGCCATGCACGACAGGGGAGCTACAGTTCCAAGAACAGCTAGTCCAAAGGTCCCTTGGGTTCATGTAACTAATCTCTCAGTGCTTTGTATCCTGGCATAACTAAAAGCGGAGGTGAAGTCAACTGTATCTCTACAATCAAAAGAGAAGCAATCTTGGTGGAAACATACTTTTGGAGTTAGCCAATTAGAAAACTAATTAGCAAAGAGCACAGAAGGAAGTTTTTACACTAGCTCAATTCTGCAAATTCAGTCCAAAGTTTCTAGTGTACCTTCCAGATGCAGCTGCATCAGTCATTTGAGACAGTTTTGTTAACTTCTCTTGCTTATTCATCTCAAGAACGTTCTGTTTGTGGTAATATGGTGAGGTTGAAACAGTCCACTATGCATCAGTGAGGGGGTGGGGGGAACAAGGCACACAGTCCATACACCTGTCCTTCCAAACACCCTCAAGTACCTCCCCAAGGGGTTAAGAACCAGCAGAAAAAGAGTCAGAGGGGTAGTCAACATATTCAAGTGACATCTGTCAGTGCTGTAACAAAGCACAAGCTGGTTCAAACTAGCCAGCTCTTTTTGTAGAATCAAGATTCTACCATTCTGATTGGCAACTCCAAAGGCAGAAAACGCTAACATAGGCCCCTGTACCTCCCCTTGGCCACATTCAGGTGGATGGACTGAAACATGTTGGTGTTTTAATTGACACAGTCTCGAACCCGAAAACTGAGACAAGTATGGACGGTGAAAACTTGAGCAAATCTCTCAATTTTTTGGTAATGTTTGCGATTACAAAAAAAAACCAACCCTGTCCTATCCCATTTCCTTGAAATGACAAGACTTGATTTATAAGAACTACAGATTCTATGTATTTTGCACTAATTTCCAAGTTGTTTGGACATTTTAAAAAAATACAAATGATTAACCACATCGAATGTCCCTGTAACAAAGCATGCCTTGATTGGTTCTTCTTCCTGAAGCAAAGTTACGTAAACGCTATCTGCATAAAAACGCAACCATGTGAGAACCAAGATAGAACAAATGCAACTATGCTTAATGGCACTTGCCTGGACCCTTATATTACTATTATTGCAATATCTAAAGGACAATTTAGTCAGGTAAGATTTACAAACTAGATGTGCACACAAACGGCAAGTGTGCCTGCAGTGGTATATGAAAGCTGGTCTCAAGAAGAACAAAGGGAATTATTTGCTGGCCAGATCCAACTTCTCAAGAGGGTGCTCTCTGCCCAGAGCTAAACTAATGCATGTCACAGAATAATACGCTATTTGGTTTCCTTCTTTCTTCACACTTCAACCATTTAAATCATTGCACACATGTGCAATGCTTTAAAAAAACTCTCACGGTTTCATCTTATACATCTTGGATACAGATTCTCTCTTCTTCAAATATCTTTTCTTCTTCAATAAGCAACAAAGAAGGTTTTGAAGGTTTGTGGGAGGAAAGAAGTGTCTCGGAAAGGCAAACAATGAAAAAGCATTCTTCTCTTGAACTAAGTTTGGTCCCAAGTGGATAGTCAGTCCCACAAAAGCTTCTGAGCATCCCATAGAAAAGAGAAAGTCTGCCTTTGCTTTTTTTTTTAATATAAAGAAAACATAAGGTTCTCTGTCCAAAACCTTTGAGTAGAAAAAAAAAGAATTATATTTATTATTCCTTGCAAAATTGATGCTAAACTACTTAAAGTAGCCTTGGAATAAAATATAACAGGCTTTGAAGAGCACAACTGAATGCACCAGCCTTAAAAAAAAAAAAAACACTTTTGGACACAATCCAATGGATTGTGGGAATAGCACTCACAGGTGGGAGATTCCCATGGGCTCAATAGTTTCCTGTTTTCCAGCGTATGAGAAACTTGCACTGTGAAAAGGTAGGGAGGCTGGATGGATGATGTATCCAGAGACCTCTCATTCTTCCTGATAGTCCTTTCTGCTGCCTATGGATGTGCTACAGGCTGGTGGAGGGCAGGGGGAGAACAGGGCTCTACTTACTACATGGGAATCACAGGATTCTGTTCCAAGAGAGACAGATGTAAGGATAATAAAACTTATTTCTATATTGAATGCATCTTTGTTGTACAGTATGGGGGTATATAAGTTACGTTTCTCTTTAAAAAGCCATTCCAAGTAGCATAAGGAAACACTTCAGCGAGAAAATTGTCTGTTATCTGATTTTTTCTTGTTAATATGCTTGAAAATTCTGGATTTCTGAACGTTCTTTGGCTTCTGATAGCCAAACCCTCCTCCACCTCCTCTTTTCTGCAGTCTCTTCCCATGGCTGCTGTTGACATCTGGCAATTGTGTTAAGGTTCATAAAAAGCAAAGCTAGATTATGTGAAAGAGTTCTCAGACTGGGGCCAAGTTCAGGGAGGGGAAAAAAGCCCATAACATGAGTATCACTTCTCAGAATCAACTTGTACTTGTGGCAAGTATGAAGGCAGTGTCATGAAGGCAGTGTCTATAGATACTTGGCAGTGATGGTCATTGCTCTGAGTTTTCTACTTGGTCTTCCCATAGAGAGGAAGGGTTTACTCCCTTTTATATACCACAGTAAGGTTCCCACTGAACTATGAAGCAGCATATGCTGAGACAGACCTTGTACCAAGTCAGACCCATTTGTCCATCCATCTCAGTATCGCCTATGCTGGTTGACAGCAGTTCTCAAGGTTTAATACAGGGATCTTTCCCAGCCCTACCTGGACATGCCAGGGACTGAACCGGGAACCTCTGTAGGCAAAGCAGGTGCTCTACAACACCCCTGAGCTATGGCCCCCTATGTCAGACTTGTAGCTGAAGCAGTCATGCTTCCAAAGACTAAACTACTCCATGTGCAAAGCAAGCGAGACAGGATGCAGAAGAAGCCTTTCCAGTTCAAGGGAGAGTGAATGAAATACACAAGACATTTGCTTGAACAGAATCGTACACCAACATGATTGTAAAATCCTTCAAAATTGGCCGATTCCATTTCAGCTACTTGGAGAAGGGCTACAGCTCAACGGCACAGCACATGCTTTGCATGCTCCCAGATTCAAACCCTGATATCTCCAGGTAGGACAGGAAAAGACCACTGCCTGAAATCATGGGGAGCTGCTACAATCTGCATAGAAAAAACAGAGGTACATCAACCAATGGCCTCACTCAGCACAGTACAGCATCTTGGGACTAAGCCTTGGAAAACTGCCATTTAACCTGCCCAAGTATTTCACTGAAATCTACCAAATAGTTTACTGATTAAACAAGCAAATGGCCCCTACTTGAAAGAACATGTTTCAAAGGGAGACAAAAGTTAATACCTTGCAATAAAAGGATACTGAGATCCACAAATGGTGGGACCTTGAATCCAAAGGACAGGGCAACCTTGGGCAAATCCAAGTGATTGACACTGTAGATCTGCTTCAGAGAATGGGAATCATATGCTCTTATATAGGCTTTGTATGCTTCCTGGGCTGATTTGTGAAGAAAGTAGTTTTTCTCAATCAGTTTTTCCAGCTGAAAATATAAAGACAAGACACACAAATAATTCTATTCCAAATCACTCGATAAATGAGTAAGCAGAACTTGTAGGTAATTACCAACACTGACATTTTCCCATAAATATTCGTTTTCAAGAATAGAGCAACTCAGCTGAAAAGGCACACATTTTAAGATGGTATTTTGCAACATTTTGTCATGAACTCATTCCTGAAGTACTAGACTCCTTAAAATGATGATTTTAAAGTGTTTAATGGACATGTGATTTGAATATTAAGTATCCATTTCCTCTGTGCAATACTGCATGAATATTTCATCTAGGGGACTTTTGATAGCTGCAGTGAAAATAGCCTTGCCTTTATCTTCCCTGCAGGGTGGGATGTGATGGGATGCTATGTGACAAGTGGGATGTGATGCGACACCTAGCATGGCGCCACCTATGGGCTCTTTAGAAAGTTCACCAGATAACCAGCAACAGCAGGCTTCTCTAAATCTCAATACCCCTCACAGACCTGAATATCTGCATTTGGGTAAGTTGCACGTGCACACTATGGCTTTACCTTTTGGGGACGTCTTTGAGAGCAAGACACCAGAGGGCAAAGTCCTGGTGCCTCATGCAAAACGTGCAAGAGACACAGTGGTAAGACGTCAGCCTCTATTTTTAAAATAGACTATGATGATCATTTTCTTATATCGGGTCATCCAACATCCAGAGCTCATCAAGCTAGTTGTGTGTAGTTGTTAGTGCTGGAGACCTGAGTTAATCAAATCTCCACTTAGCCATGAAGCTCTTGGATGGCCTCGGGCCAATCACCCTTTTGCAGCTTATACCTACTGCACAGGGTGGTTGTGAGAAGAACAGGAGGGGAAGAACCATATAAAATGTTCTGAGTTAGAGAAGCATCCTAACCCGCATGGCAAACGGCTTGTAATAATGAAGCAATTTATGATGGGGCGTAGTGGGAGCAATCAGAGAGAGACAGACAGACATTCAAAAATGCCACTGAACTACAACAGACACCTTGTGTAAACTTAAACAGCTCTTTGGAACCTGGCCATTGTGTTATAAATTCACATTCGCACAATCAAGACTTTTCCTTCTAGAATTCACTGACATTGCTAGAGGTGGGGCAGAACGGTAAGTCTTGCACAGCGGTAACCACTCCATTCCATGGTGACCCTGCCCACTCGCTGTCGGAACCAGTCTGAGCGGCGAAGGCAATGCGCAGGGAGTCTCCTGTGCGTTGCCTTCGCCTGGTTCCGATGGCTAGTGGGCGGGGCCACCATGGAACAGAGTGGTTACCGCTGTGCAAGACTTACCGTTCTGCCCCACCTCTAGCAACATCAGTGCTAGAATTTATCTTTCTGGAAATTGCACACACTTATAAGAGTTATGTATGCGGCAGCCCAGGTGGTCGCTGGAGCTAGGCGGTTTGACTCTGTTGAACTGCTGCTTCAGCGGCTGCACTGGCTGCCCATTCGTTTCCGAGCCCAATTTAAGGTGCTGGTAATGACCTTTAAAGCCCTTCACGGTTTGGGTCCAGGATATCTGAGGGACCGCCTTCTCCCATACATTCCGGCCCGCTCTCTTAGGTCATCTGAGGGGGCTCTCCTGCGTGTACCACCTCTATCGCAAGTTAGGGGAGTGGCAACACGTGGGCGAGCCTTCTCTGCTGTGGCGCCAAAACTGTGGAACTCCCTGCTAGGAGATTTGAGAACCACCCCCTCCCTCATGACTTTTCGGCGAGGGCTCAAAACGTTTTTGTTTCATCTAGCGTTTGGGTGATGGGTTGTCGTCTGCCTCCTGTGTCTCAAGATGCTCTGCCATGCTGCTTTTGTGCTCTATACTGTTACCCCCCCCCCCAGTGGATTTTATTGTTTGTAAATTAAGTATGTATTGTCTAATTTTCTGTATTTTAAACTATTTTTTAATTTTTGTTGTAAGCCGCCTTGGGCATTTGCCTCGGCATAAGATAAGGCAGGATATAATTTTTTAAAATAAATAAATAAAAGAATCTATCTGGTAAGATTACACCATAACACCATCAAGAATAGAGGTAATACAAAATCTATTCTTACCTGAGACTGGATGTCAGAAATTTTGGCCCAAGAAAATTCAAATTCATTTAATGGTACCTAAGAGAATAGTGGGGGAAAAAACCCCAAAACACAGTATATGTAGAAGTTACTGAAAGCAGCCATTATTAAATATTAGTTCTTAACAGAGAGAGTTGTGCACTTAAGTTGAAAAGGACTTGCCCAGAGTGTGACTATCACTAGACTTACACTGAGCTTCAGCTAACCTCTGGAGTTCAATTGTTCCTCCTGCTCCCCTAAGCCCTGATCCTTTATGCTAACAGGAGTGCTTACAAAGCAGCCAGACAATCTGAACTGTGTTCTCTACATTTCAGAGATTAACAGCAATTTTCAACGTACTACGTGAACAGCTGTTTTGAGTTTGCTTTCTGATGCACCTTCATAACGGAGATCATTTCACATTTTTATACCTGTCATGGGACAGGTAACTCTGATGAATTCCTGTTCAAAGACATCATGGAAGTGTCCATGTTTGTGTAATTCCCATAAAAGATGTGCATGAGTCATCTTAGGATGGGACACAAGTTTAGACCAGCGTCCCTTCCCAGGCTCTCTGAGATATGACAGCAGTACCACTCGGTGTCCCCATATTGCTATTACCACCATCAAGGCCTTTGCTATTTGGCTAACGTTTACCAAATCCTTTTACAGATACATCCACAGTACATTTATGGATGTTTCTGGAATCGTGGGAGTTAAACGTTAATTCCCCGTTATGGTACTGGTGAAAATGCGACAGGACCAGGAGGCAGAATCTCAAACCAGTGTATCAAATTAGCATCCACGTTGCTTCTAAAGCAGCTTATGCTTAAGTTCCCCTGTTCCTTAAACTCCACAGTCAAGTGATTGAAAGTACATCCTACATATGCAGTTTTCTTAGGGCAGCTGCTTTGCATTTCTACTAACTTTCATCTGCTCAATATTCTCTAGGCAACCAAGCAGGCAGAGAGCATTGAAATATCTGATAAATAATTGCGACAACTGGCAAATTAGGCAGAGTACTCCATCATTACTTACTCGGGCTTGCTTTAGGTAACGGAGGAAACCCAGCTCTTCTGGTCGCAAAATCAGCAGAGCGTGTCCTCTTCCATCGATACCCCGGGCAGTTCTACCGACACGATGAATGTATTCCTTTTTCACAAAACAAACGGAGAGGAAACCAACATTTTATGAAAGCTGATATTTTTAGGGTAAACATATGAGCGTGGCAAAAAAAAAGCCATACATATACAGATAAGTAAGCACTTGTAAAGCTTTCTATTCCCCAAACCAAGTTCTTGCATCAATTATTGATTTGTGTTCGACAAGCCAAAAATCGAGAGAAGCAAAATTCAAAAGCATAGAAGCTCCAGGCAGCAACACAGGCACCAGGCTCAGCAGCTCACTTATGTGTCAGATCCTAACAGCCTTTGGGCTGCCAGGAAGTCACCCTATAATGATACAACTCTACTGAGCCTGAAAGATTACAATAACTAGCTGTGACAGACTCTAACTGGCAGGTAGCATCAAAGGGTAGCCACGCCACATTTGCTGTGCCTAGGATGCTGCTGCTATTACAGTGCATGCCAGAAGCAATCCATATGATCAGGGCAACAGTTTGGGCTTTCTGAACCGCATGGAGTAGGAATGTGATGGAAACAATTTGGACAATATAGGAAGGAACTGGAAAAATAAAGAACTCTGCAGAATGCTGCATGTCTACTTCCATACCCCAGGCTTTCTGGCTCCTCTGCCAATCTGTCTCCCTTTTTCAAGTTTTCTGCGCAACCCGAACTATTAAACATTCTCTTTAAAAAGGATCCTGCATAACTATTAGAAACCTATATTAGATTCAACAGCAGCTACTAGACAGATTCTTAGTCCTAACAGTCATTTAATATTGTTTAAGAGGGCCCACCACATAGGGCTGTAACCTAACCTCAATGTGTGCAAATGGAAGGCAGCTCTGTGTGGGGTGTGTGTGTGTGATTTTTTGCCAATTCTCCCTTCTTTGGCAGTCTTCCATTCTGCATCACATACTGATCCAGGGAGTTTCCCTGACCCTCAGGAGTGGATTTTTGGGTGCTGCAAGAAGCTGCTAGGAGGAGGGTTGGGGAAGGTGCTGTGCAGGAACTTCTGCATGCACGCCCTAGGGCTACAGAATACAAATCCATAGCCTGTATGTACATAAAGCAACAACATAGCTAAGCAAACAGGTCTGTGTCTGGTCACTGCCTATGTACACCACCTTTAGGACTGACAAAAGGCAGGATGTAAATTGCAAGACAAAAATAACTTTCCCAAAGTTAACAGGACTTGAGAAACTGCATTTGTTAACAATTTGTCAGATGACAAAACCCTATAGCCTCTGAAACCACACAACCTTCCAGAAAATAATGTTCTACCTTTGGATCATCTGGTGGGTCATACTGAACTATCCAGTCAACCTCAGGAATATCCAGTCCTCGGGCAGCTACGTCCGTGCACAAGAGTATTCCAGAATCTGCATTACAGAACTGGAAAAAGGTTGTCGTGCGTTTAGTCTGTTTCTGCTTGCCCTGGAAGAAAACATATGCAAGAGTAGGTTAATCAGCTGTGGAATTTTGTGTATAGAATCCAAGAAGATAGTTTCATAATAGGCAAATATCAAGCTTCAAAAATAAATTTCAACCAACTTTTACTCACTTGCACAGCTATTAAAATAGTACCAAAGCAAAACGTGCATTACAGGGAGGGCTACAACTATTTAATGTGTGCACATAGGTTACCACTACAGTGCAGGAAATAATCTGGAGAGTTGCATTCTTTGACAAACAGTAACAGCAGTAGTTTGAACATAAAGTACCTCTCCCCGTTTTTAATTCTTAGAAGAGTCCTAAAAGATAGGCCAGTATCATCCCTAGCCACCAAGTGTGTTCGTTGTAAGGTGAAGTTGAAATCAAGAACACTCTTACTTACAACTAACACTGATAGCCAGTACATAACTCCAGGTCTCAGATGTAATTTAAGAAGCTATGGGCAGCTGGGAAGAAAGGCAATAGCTGCTGCTTTTTATGCAGGACGCAAGTTGTAGCTGCTCATGACTTACACCCCATTCCTGCCATATACGGCCATTTTACTTTAGGGACAAAGTGGCACTTTCTGAAACACAGTGATATTGCAAATAGAACGAACCATCATCGGGATTTTAGGGTTATAAAATTATTTATAAATGCAAAAAATTGTAAAAAGCCAGCAATCTTACAAAACAAGTTAAAAATCACACTGATTAAAACTGCTTAAAATCCACAGCCAAATACAATAAAAACATTTCAGATTTTTCTTGGCATTACGTTTCGCTCATCTGCTATGAGCATTTTCAAATGCAAAGCCTGAGTAGTCAGGAAGATGGTGAAAACCACACATCGCAGTCCTGCTACTTAAGAGAGTTTTGGCGCGCTTTTTACCGGTTCAAATACTTAGCGAACGGAAACTACGGACTCACAGATCTTGTCCTTAGTTAACCTTATTGCACTGCCCCTACTGGTGAACCTGAGAATGCAGTTAATAAAAGCCTGAAATAAAACTATTTGTGTTCCATGTTATTTTTATTTATTGCGGGGAACCAAATTCTGTTAATAAAGGAAAGTTCTTGTTTACGATTCAAGACCTGAGAACCATGTTTAAATATTTCAATGGCCTCCAGGCTCAATCTGGCTCTATAGTTATTTTCCTGGCACAATTTCACAGTATCCTCAAATCTAATACTGTGACCGGAATCCACCTTATGTTGAGCTAGGGCAGATTTCTCAATCTGCCCAAGCCGGCATGCACGTTCATGCTCTTTGATTCTTGTGTTTATAAAACGTTTGGTGGTAACGTTTTATAAAACTCAGTTATGACCTCATTGATGTATAGAGCCTTAAATATTTGTGATTCTACCTCCTTTGAACAAGAAAAACTGAAAGTAACTGAGTCTCTACTAAACAATGGTTATACTGAGATTCAAATACAGAGAGCCTGGAAAAAACAGATGGCTATCAAACAGCATGGGAAAAGAGAGAGGGAGTTATCTGATGAGGAAGTTAGACCTCCAGTTTATTTACCATTTGTCAAGGGGACCACAGATAAAATTGGGAGGATAATGGGAAAATACAATTTTAAAACTATTTTTAAACCTACCAATAAGATTAGCCAATGTTTAAGAAATCCCAAAGACCCAAGACCCTCATTGAATGCCCCAGGAATTTATAGGACACCTTGTGATTGTGGCAAGGTATATATAGGAACCACCAAACGTTTTATAAACACAAGAATCAAAGAGCATGAACGTGCATGCCGGCTTGGGCAGATTGAGAAATCTGCCCTAGCTCAGCATAAGGTGGATTCCGGTCACAGTATTAGATTTGAGGATACTGTGAAATTGTGCCAGGAAAATAACTATAGAGCCAGATTGAGCCTGGAGGCCATTGAAATATTTAAACATGGTTCTCAGGTCTTGAATCGTAAACAAGAACTTTCCTTTATTAACAGAATTTGGTTCCTCGCAATAAATAAAAATAACATGGAACACAAATAGTTTTATTTCAGGCTTTTATTAACTGCATTCTCAGGTTCACCAGTAGGGGCAGTGCAATAAGGTTAACTAAGGACAAGATCTGTGAGTCCGTAGTTTCCGTTCGCTAAGTATTTGAACCGGTAAAAAGCGCGCCAAAACTCTCTTAAGTAGCAGGACTGCGATGTGTGGTTTTCACCATCTTCCTGACTACTCAGGCTTTGCATTTGAAAATGCTCATAGCAGATGAGCGAAACGTAATGCCAAGAAAAATCTGAAATGTTTTTATTGTATTTGGCTGTGGATTTTAAGCAGTTTTAATCAGTGTGATTTTTAACTTGTTTTGTAAGATTGCTGGCTTTTTACAATTTTTTGCATTTATAAATAATTTTATAACCCTAAAATCCCGATGATGGTTCGTTCTATTTGCATCACAGCGGGTTATAACAGTCTCCGATCTTTATCACAGAGATATTTATTTTTCACATTTTTATATCGCCCTTCCTCCAAGGAGCTCAGAGTGGTGTACATATTTCCTCCCCTCCTTTTTGTCCTCACAACAACCCTGTGAGGTAGGTGGGGCTGAGAGATGGTGACTGGCCCAAGGTCACCCAGGAATTAATTAATTAATTAACATTATTTATATACCGCTTTTCAACAAAAAGTTCACAAAGTGGTTTACAGACAAAATCAAATGATTAAATGGATCCCTGTCCCAAAAGGGCTCACAATCTAAAAAATGATGCAGAACACCACCAGCAAACAGCCACCGGAAAAGAGACTGTGCTGGAGTGAAAGGGGGGCAGTTACTCTCCCCCTGCTAGATATAAAAGGAGCACCAATTGAAAAAGTGCCTCTTGCCCAGTTAGCAGGGGTTCATGGCTGAGGAAGCTTCATGGCTGAGCGGGAATTTGAACCTGGATCTTCCAGGTTTAAGTCCGACTCCCAAACCACTACACCATCCATTGTGATATGTTGCAAAATAGCTAATAGTTAATCCCACATGCTTTGTTTTGTCCCGCCACTCACATGGTAACGTCAGGCAGAAATCCATAGAAATCTCATAATTGTTTCTCAAACTCAGCATACTGAGTGTTTGTTGTTGCAGTTTGTTTACTAATTCTACCCGAACAGTGACTTTCTTGTTTCTATATAAATTAAGGACACCCATCTCTTCTACTTCAAGAAAACTGGAAAAACAACTTTAGGTCACCAACCTGGAGCCACTTAAAATGGTTAAGTGACAACAAATACCGTCCTAATAAACAACTTCAACCTTGCTAACAGAACACTGTTCTTCAGACAAGCACTTTAAAGACAGGTTTAAAGAGAAAGGTTCCCCTGATGGCATTTAAAGGTTAATTTATGACTCCATTGCCGAAATCTTGCTGAGATGTTGACATTCTTGTTGTTATACACTCCCAGCCTTCATAAAGGCCACCTGCAATTTACAATAACGTCAAAACAGTGTGCATTATTCAAGCTTGAAAGCCATATCAAGACACCCAGCTGGGGAAACAGGAGTGGGGCTCAGGACACTGCAGAGTAGGCAGAAGCTTATTCTTACAAGAAGAGTTATGATCTGGAGAATTAACACTGGCCTAGAGATCCCATAAGACTGAGGTCAGTTGTCAGTGGGCATTTGGACTGGCCAAAATTATAACTGGCAAACACAGCCAAAGCACTGAAAGCGTCATAATATAACAAGGAGGAGGTTACACAGTTACAAAATTAGCCTGGGGATTTTCAGATGAATATAAACAATCCATTTTTGAAGAATTTCAAAATATCTATCCCCTCCCCCATGTCTCACTGGAAAGCTGGGAAAAACAAGCCAAATACACTTTCTGCTCATGCCACGCATGGGAAACTTTGGATCAAGCAGATATACATAGAATAAAACTTAAGGAGAAAGCAATGCTCTCTCTCACACACACACTGTTGCAACAAAAAAGTTCTCAAAGCAGTTTAATAGTTACCCTGTGTGAAATTGTGCCGGGGAGCACGCACTCCCCCAGCGCTAGGTGTAGGCTTACCGTAGTCCTGGAATCGAGGCAGGTGTTGGCCTAGAGCAGAACCGAGCTGCTCCCAAGAGTGCACTGCAGCTGCCCAATACGGTCGCATCATTGACGGGAAGCCGCACACACATTGGGCAGCCGTAGTGCACTCTTGGGAGCGGCTCATGTCCGCTCTAGGCAGACGCTTGCCTCGATTCTGGGACTATGGTAAGCCTAGCTAGGTGTCGCAAAAGTGCCGTAAAACACTTTTGCAGCACCTGGAGAGTAAGAGAGCAGAGGCCGGCGGCTCTCCCTCCCCCGCCAGACCGTCCCCGTCAGGCATGGCAAGTCCTGCACCGGCCGGTGCGGGGACAGGCCGCACCAGGCTGGGGGAGGGCGGGGATATCCGCCAACATCCAAAGCCCTCTCCCAGCCCAGTGCAGCCTGACACGAAGGCCTGGAATGTACACCTGCTTCAGAGCTAGAGTACATTCAAGTAGGCCCATAGGACCTCAGGTCGCTTGCACAATCATCCCCTTCCCTCGAGGTGAACCCCGGCCCTTTAGGCCAGCTGCCATATCTTACACAGGATAGGGCTGTCAGTCTAACTCTCAAGACAGGAGATTAAACAGAATACCCGTCTGAATGCACAACTGCATGATAGCCACATATGGATCTATCCAGTGTTTACAGGAACAGTATGGTATGAGAACTGGGAGGACATCTGTTTATGTGTGTACATACTAACATGCATTCATACATTTGTGCTCATACAACTGCTGCATCCTGCAGGTAAATTTATTCAAACATGGCAGTATGTCACTGCAGAAACTGCTAAGTTATCCCTAAAGTCAAGTTTAATGAAAATACATTTTCTTGGTTCTCTCACACACGCACATAAGCCAAAAGACACTCTATATCCTGCAACTCGTGTATGATGCAAACTGCCATGTCCTGGCTTATGAACCACATTTCATGTTTTAGGTCAAAAAGATTTGCTAGTGGTGAAGTAGGGGCCATTTTTACACATGCACTTCTAAATACTCAGCAGCACTCAATGACTTTCAGGTGAATGTGTGAACTGCTTCCATTGAAAAACAGTCTCAGGTGATGTGCAGCAATATCAATCTGCAGCACTCAATTTGCAATGCATGTTTTGCTATTCAAGCAGTTGAAGCTGCAGCCATCAGATGATGAAACTTCATAGGCAGACTCGCTTAACAATGAACAAGCACAGAATCACGCCTGAAGGTAACTGTGTTTGAGTTACGAACTCTAATACGTACTCAGATAACCAGCCTCAAACTTACATGAATGGCCAGGACCGGAAGGTCAATGTAGTTAAGCAGCTCGTAGTGGTACTTCACAGACATACATGACGAGAAGAAAACCATAAGCTTCTTCTTCCGATTCTTCTTGAGGAAAGTGAACAGCAGAAGGAATCTCTTTTCTGAAGGACATACTACGTAACCCTAAGATTTAAAAACAAATTTATTACTTTCTTTTCTATCCCACCGATTCAGCAAGGCATTCAAAGCAGCTTACAAAATCTGACCAAATATCACTTAAATGAGGACTATAAAAAGAACCTGCATGGTTGTAATTAAAAACCTGCCATGATTGAAATGTATAGAATAAGATCTTACATTTTCTTAGACAACATTCCACATGATGGGGTTAAATCACGGGTGGGGAACCGGCGGCCAGCGGATCAATCAGGTCCGGCCCACGCGAGCAGACCGGAGGCTCCGGCAGCCCCGCCGGCCCCGCGCGCGCTCCCCTCGGCGCGATTCCTTTCGAATCCGGCTGTTTAGCAGCCGGATTCAAAAGGAAAGTCGCGCCGAGGGGAGAGCGCGCGGCGCGCTCACCTCGCACAACTCGTTTGGAACCCGGAAGCAGCCGTGTTCCAAAGGAGTCGCGCCGAGGAGAGAGAGCGCGGCGCGCTCACTTCGCACGACTCCGTTTGAACTCGGCTGTTTCTGCGCATGTGCAGAAACAGCCGGGTTCAAAAGGATTCGCGCGAGCAGCGCGCGCGGGCCGCTGCCTGAAAAGGTAAGGAGACCATGGGGGGAGGTTGGGGGGGTAAGGAGAGCGGGGTGGTGGTGTGTGTGCGCACCCCCCCCAGCACGCGCGCGATTTGCGATGGAGGGGCACACGGTCCGCGGGACATTTTGCCAATGGGAAAATGGCCCTCCATCTCAAATAGGTTCCCCACCCTTGGGTTAAATAAAGCAAAAACCAACTCATACTTCAGGCAGCTGCGTGGATTGGCAGAGGTTTCTGTTCATTTTTGCAGCAACTAATTCATGTATATGCGAGTCAGGCCTCAGTCGCGGCTATAGTAACATTTCAGGAAACGTTACATGGATATTTGAAAATAAGATAATCAAATACAAAGAGAATGTCAAAATGAGAAAAAAGATATGCATACTGAATAATGCATACCTGTATATGTGGATGGTAATTTCAGTAGAATAAATGAGAGGGGGAAACCAAGAGATAGTAGTAGAGGAAAGAAACTCTAGAATTGGAACAAAAAAACATAACCCATACGAAGATGTTACTGCCACTTTATTATTATTTTTGCTTGAAAATTACCTGCTCAAGACCCTCTACAGTCGCTGTCTCTTTGTTGTCATCAACCCCAACATACAATGGCTCCTTTTTAAGAGAAATCTTTGCCAGATCTTCAACCTTACGGGTTTGTGTAGCAGAGAACAGCATAGTCTGCCTGCGTTCTGGGAAGAAAGAACAATGGCAAGCAACCTCAACAAAATGAAAACACCAACAAGTTATTCAGTTCTTGGCAAGATAAACACTAATACTGTATATCTAGAAATGCAAGCAACTGAGCTTCTAAGTTAAAGTACTGTTTTTTAAAAATATCCAATATAAAAAGAGTAAGACATTCTTACATGCCACTTATTATTAACAGTATTTATATACCGCTTTTCAAGAAAAAGTTCACAAAGCAGTTTACAGACAAAATCAAATAATTAAATGGCTCCCTGTCCCAAAAGGGCTCACAGTCTAAAAAAGATGCAGAACACCACCAGCAAACAGCCACCAGAAAAAGACACTGTGCTGGGGTGAAAGGGGGGCAGTTACTCTCCCCCTGCTAAATGTAAGAGGAGCACCAATTGAAAAAGTGCTTCTTGCCCAGTTAGCAGTGTGTCTTGCCCACTAGATGCAAAGAGCTTCAGATCAGATTGGCTCTAAAGTACATGCATTTTTTAAATTAGCCTGTACTGATCCAGATGAAAGTATACTTTTAAATGTATTCATTTGCTCATTGTACAGAAAGCATGTCCTTTTTCTATTGTGTTAACTACAAATATCCTTAACTACAAATACACAACACAGAAAAAGTAAACAGATATCACAAAAACTGAAGCACATTATGCTCTCACCATTACAGAAACTGCAATACAATAGAAATGATTTGAACTTTGACTTACTTGGCAGAAGTTTTATGATCTGTTTCATTTCTTCCTCAAACCCAACCTCTAAAATTCTATCAGCTTCATCAATGACTAAACACTGCAGGTTCTTATACATAAACCCTGGCGTATTCTGAAAGACATTAAATGAAAAATAGTAGTGTTGCCAGTTACCAAAACAGACAAATCAGTCATGCAGACACACACACTACTCTTCCTACCTGCATATGGTCCAGAAGCCTGCCTGGAGTTGCCACAATGATGTTGATGCCATTTGCAAGTTTCTGTGCTTCAGCTGATCTATTACTGCCCCCCATTATCAAGCCATAGGTATGAACGTGATGAGTCATCAGTTCCTTGAGGACACCATAGGTCTGCATAGCAAGCTCTCGAGTAGGTGAAAGAATGAGGACACCCGTTCCTGAAGGTGGCGGGAAGGGAGAGGAGGTGGAAAGGTGCCAATTAAAAGCAGAGCAAAACCACAGGATTGGCCCATGCTCTCTTCAGGAGGCAAGAAGTCTTACCATTCCTAGGCATGAATTTCAACTTGTAGATGAGTTCTATTACTGGAATAAGAAAAGCAAGGGTTTTGCCACTGCCAGTTTTCGCTGCTGCAAGAATATCTCTGCAGATGAAATATAGTGAAAAAAATAAGAGTTAGGCTTGTTCTAGTGAAAACAGGATATATGGAACAAATGTTAAACATAATAAACACAAAACTAGGTTACAACACATGCCTAACTGGGAGACACAACTAAGCTTTTTTACAATAACAAAAAGTTCCCCCCAAAAAAGAGGTAAATGTGACCACTTTAAACTTTCATTGTTCTGTGTAATTCACCTTTGTTCTACTGATAACACATACTTGAACACAAAGGAACTGCATGTTGCACCAAATCCTAAATATTTTTACTTGTGCGAAATTTTAGTCAATTTAATAGAACACAAGGGTCACAATACAGAAAAGAGTTAAACACACATGCAACACGTTCATATGCATGATTACTCTGAAGTCAGTCCCACTGTATTTGCTGGGGCTTACCTCTAGTTGCTATACATTGGACGGCAGTCTCAATTTCAAACGGGCTTGCCTAACTCCTGCATTGGATTGCAGCAGTCATGTTTAGGACAGGCCTGCAAGTTCTCCCAATTTTAATACATAAAGCCCACACACAAGTGTACAAAAACAAGCAAAGATAATAAAAATCAATCTATTTCAGTCACACAAGACCCATTTCTTAAGATATTCAAATCTACCAAATTTGAATTAAGAAAACCAATACCGACAGTTCACATCTGTTTTCAAGGTCATTTCTTACCTGCCTTCTAGGAGTGGCTTAATACTTTTATGCTGAATTTCTGTCATGTGTGTAAAGCCCATGTCACCTATTCCTTTCAACGTGTTCTCACTGACAAGACCGTTGAGAGAAGCAAATGAAGTATCTTCAAAAGCACCTGAAGAGAAAAGACAATCTCAGTCTGTTTCCTTCACCAATTTTGGTTTGCAAATTTTTGGATCAATTAGTAACATCACATGTGCTTAGTTAAGGTGAACAGCATGTAATGTTCCTGCCAAGACAACCTGGTCCTGTAATATCAGGTCAATCTACAAACTAAAGAAAAGTAGCTGCTCATCAACAGAAGTGTCACAAAACCCAAAAATTAAGCTCAGTTCCCCCAAGACGCTTTACCGCATGCATTTTATCCAATAACACTGGACAACAAATTTTAACAAAGGTCAAGCCCCCAAGATTAAAATTAGTCATTTCCTATAGATTTTGAGGTGCTGAACACGAATATGACAATGAAAATGTAAAATTGGCTATGGCAGGGGTTCTCAAACTTTGGAGGCCCGGGTACCCCCTTATCACAGTCCAATTTTCTGAAGTACCCCCTGCTAATTAATTTAATTAATTAGGTAATTAATCATTAAGTAAAAAAGTACTAAAACAATTTTAAATGTGAAAAAATGTCTTCTTTAACTCTGTGTGTGTGTGTGTGTGTGTGTGTGCGTGCGCGTGTGCGAGAGAGAGACAGACGCAAGGATCTCTTTTTTTCTCCAAGTCACACTTCCCAAAATCAGCTCCTCCCTCCCCCACCCCACCAAACAACATTTTCCAAAGTACAAAAATAAGCCCAAATCAGAGAGACAGAAGGGCTCCGAAAATAATTACAATTTAAAATCCATGCTAATTAACACTTAATTAGCTGCTGATGGGGCAGATAAGGGGCAGGGCTTGGCGTACCCCCAGCAAGAGGTCCGCGTACCCCTAGGGGTACCCGTACCACAGGTTGAGAACCCCCTGGGCTATGGTTTGTGAGAGATCTGCAGTAGAAAGTCCCATAGACATGTACTGAAGGCACTTAGAAAACCTACATATGCAATGCGGACTGCTTCTCCTAAACTAGAGCCAATCAACATATTTTATTGTCATTTTTGTTTTCAACACAGTGAAATTAGTACAGATTAGCTATTTTCATTTCAGAGGCAAATTGTGTGTGTTGTCCAGTGTAATCAGCCCCTTCCTCTCTGGCATCAGCGAGTTCAGTTTTGTTTTATAACATACAGGTGTCCGCCGCTTAATGACGGATCACTTAACGACGATCCAGATATATGACAGAGGTCCCCAGTAAAAAAAGAGCAAAGGATTTAAAAAGATGCATCTTTTAAAATCCCCAGCTCATCAGCTGTTTGGCTTTAGACAAGGGCTTTGAAATTCAGCACTGGGGCTTTAAGCACAGCACTGAACTTCAAAGCCCTTATCTAAAGCCAAACAGCTAATGGGCAAGGTAAGAGCTTGGATGTTTAATGCTGGGGCTTTAAGCACAGTACTGAACTTCAAAGCACAGCAATACCCGCTTAATGACGGCTTCACTTTATGACAAGGATTTCAGAACGTATCCCCATCGTTAAGCGGGGGACACCTGTACTCAGATGACAGCTGTATACAAGTTACCTACGTCTGCTGGATTCTTACGCAGGATTGGGCTGTCAGTGCCCCCTACTTAAACAAATAAGTTTCAATACACAAAATACAGACATTACAAAATACATTAGGGAACAGAACAGAGAAATGGGGAGAAAAAAACCTAACCTGTTAGTCCTTGTGGCAAGATAGGTTCATCAGAATCCTCAGCAACTTCTTCCTCATCCATACTTTCATTTTCTCCATTTTTGGGGGGTTCCCCATTCAAAATCTCTTCATCTACTTTGGCACTCTCTTCCTCAGTTTTTGCTTTTTTTGTTTCTGTGTGTACACAAGGCAACTAAATCATGTTCATGTTAACAGCAGACATGTGCTGATCAACTACTATGGCTGGTGCCTTCAAGTGGGAAAAACCTCAGTATGCTGATCCCTAGCTGTAAACATTTTTGAAACTATGGACAACTCTTTCCTTATACTAAGTGTAGCCTCATATAACCACTAAAGATTTCTGTACCTGAGATGCAGTGGAAAGGGGATGCCAACTCTGCAGAATTTGGAGTATTATCTATTCTAGGGCATGGAGTGGAACATTATGGACAGTTGAGATGATGGCAATTTCAGCTGCTTTAGCTTAAGAACTGTGTTGCTGAATAACCTCAAAGATCTAACTGATCCCCTACTTTGTTTCCAACAGGGAAGCTATCAAGAGGATGTTAGCCACACTTTCTTTGTTATCAAGATACAAGATATACTGCTTATCAACATGGAGGTTCCATTAATTGCCAAGGCTGATAGCCAAAGAAAGGCATGTCCCCCATCAATTTGTCTTGCAGCCCAATCCTATCCTTCTCCTCCATTGGTGCAGCCAGTGGGGAGTGCAGAACGGGAGGTCTTTCCCTTCCAAAGCCTACCGTTCTGCCCTTCCCCACTGGCTGCACCGGTGGGGGAGACAGATTGGGCTGTAATTTTTTTGAGATGTCCCCCTAGGTTTTATCTTACTGCAGAGTTGGCAGCCAGGCCCTGTGCCTACATTGGCAGAACTATGATCAGAGTCTTCATGGAAATCAAACATCTTCTTATACATTTTACACTGAAGATACTCCAGTTTCTTCAACCACTATCCTTGAAGACAGTAAGATCATAAATGGAAAAGGATGAAATCACAGAAGCAAAGTTAAAACAGTCACTGACTTAAAACCAGGAGAGGAGAGATGTACTACCATTTTCTGTATTATTCATAATTTTTCTTTTCTTCTTTTTCTTCTTTTTTAAGTCAGGTTTTGTGGATCCAGCACCTTCAATATTTAGTATTGCATCAGCTTGTTTCATATCCCTTTTTTGTTCTTCCACCGCTGCTTCCGAGTTGTAGGAAGCATCTTCTGAGTTGTCCGCAGTTATTGTTCCTAACAATGTAAATGATAAATTAGAGTTCAACAAATAAAATACAAATACAGTAGCTCACAAAGCAATTTACAGAGCAAAAAATAAATACTATAACAGGTAAAAGTACATGTTAAATATTTAGGGTGTATTCATTTCTACCCTAGAGGTAAGGTGAACCCACAGGAGTTTTCCATCTACTTGTATAATGGAAACAAGCACCAGGGCTTCCATACTGTATGTGCAGCAAAAGAGAAATGTACACATACTCCCATATACAAAGTACAGTACAAAGATATACTGTACTTTGCAGCCACACATGTGCAGTGCTTTTTTATGATATCCAAAATAAAAATGCCACTCTTCGTTTCTAGCATCCTGTATACAGGTGGGCCCCCATATCCACTGATTCGCTATCCACGGTTTCAGTTATCCATGGATCGTGGGGACCCCCCCCCATGCTTTTACTTTTTTTCCCAGTAAGCTTTGTTTCTTCCTTAAAGAAACAGGAGAAGCAGCCTCTGGCTGCTTATTACAGGCAAACAGAACGAGACTAAGTCCTAGAGAGGCTCTGCAAGGTTAACAGAAACCTTGCAGAGCCTCTCTAGGACTTAGTCTCGTTCTACTTGCCTGCAATGGAGGCTGCTTCTCTGTTTGTTTTAAGGAAGAAACAAAGCTTGCTGAAAGAAAAATAAGAGCTGGGGGGGGCAAGCATGCCTGCCTGCAGGGGAGGTAGGGTGGGGGCCCCTCAGGAAACCATGGAGGGGGTGTTCGCTCTTATCCACGGTTTCAAGTATCCACGGAGGGGCCTGGAACATATCCCCAGCGGATATGGGGGCCCACCTGTAATATGAACATGCTGCACACGTGTCTTTTTTGCATTACATGAAGCAGTCCTGATGCATACAGTAGTAAATGTGCATAGTAAGCAAGGCTGAAATGCCATATTGAATCCAAAATTATATACACGCTGCATACACCACGATTACCTTCGAGCACGACCAACTGTTGTATGCAGCAATCTTAACCCAAACAGCACAATTCTGTACATGCTTACACAGAAGTACGCACACTGCATTAATAGGGTTTACTGTGCAGTAAGTGCATATAGCAAAGTACTCTCAAACCTCTTGGGAACGGGACTTTCTACTAAGCTCTGGCCCAGCCTTCCCATTCTTCCGTTTGAATCCAATCCACCTCACCATGCATGCAACTCCTTGGGTGTCTCATCTCTACACCAAGGTCTTTCCCACTATCATTTCTTTGCCCTAGACTTCATAATCCCCAAACACATTTCTGTCCTTAGTTCACTCACCCACTTTCAAGTAGCAATATTACCTGCTGCAACATTTATAAAGTTTGATCCTGTGTGTGTGTGTACACACACACACACACACACACACGTACACACAGAGAGAAAGTATAATTTTACTTAAGGAAACAAGGGAAAGGTAAAAAAAATAAAAGAGTGCTTACTTGCACTGCATTTATTTACTTTACACCAGTTCCCTATCTTATGGCTCCCTATCATTCTTCACAACTACTTTTGAGACTGTCCATCAAACATGGGGGGGGGAGACAAAGTTGTAACAAAGGAAGGCTTAAGAATTACTTAAAATGGGATAACAGTGTTACAAAGTGGGCAGGATATTAAAAGAGTCTTTGAAAAAATGTGGGATATTTATTACGCTTGTATCCCAACTTCCTACCACAGAACTCAAGGCAAACCACATAGATTCCCCAGGCATGACCAGACGCAGCCAACGGTGACAGGGACTTTGGACTGTGTCAAGTTGCATCTGGTGATGAAGTGGAACGTAATGCACATCTGTACTAAAATAAACTGGTTAGTATTTAAGATGTGACAAGACTCTTTGCTGTTCCAGGTGAATAAATAAGGTTCTGCACCATGTCCAAATCATAGACATGCACCGTACTGCAATCCATACAACAACCCTGCGCTGTAGATCAGATTATACCCATATTGCATTGTGGGGTGACACAATAAAGGCTGGTACATAACCACCTAGTGGCCTTCATGTTCTATACAAACCATTTTGAGGGGGGGGTAGAAGACTGCATATAAAGCAACCCAAAAAAAACCCTAAATATAATAAAACAGTACGGCAAGGCAAAGGCGACATTCAAAGTGGGAACTTCCTGGTTAGTGGCAGCGTGGCGCAGTCTGGAAGTCACGATGCGGCGCTTACTACATCGTTATATGGCCATTCCTGCAAGTTCCTCAGGGCGGCATACGCGCTTCCCATCACTTGATTCCCAAAGCAAGGGGTCTGCATGCGCGGGTCCCTCTCTGGCATCTTTCCTCGCCCCTCCAGCCCAATAGTCTCCCTGCCCAAACCCAGAGCAATGACGACTGCCCCCCCCCCGTCCCGACCCGTCCTCTTCGTACCCGTTTGCCCAACAAACGGAGCACCGCCTGCTCCTTGGCGGGCCAAATTACGCTGACGAATCTTGAGATTGCGCTTGTGGAGCTTCTGGCGCAACAGCCGCATCGGCAGATTCCCGGTATTCGCCGCCATTTCTCTCGCAGGGCAGCGAACGCGGCCGGTCTATCACACGTGCGCAAAGGCCAAAGAGAGAGCAAGCGGAAGTGGAAGCGTCAACGTTGAACAGCTTCCGACTCCCACCGCTCAGCAAGCACAGTGACCTCTAGGGAGCGGGAGGCGGAAGCGTCGCCTGGTTAAACGGCAGAGGTAGAAAAAGCCCAGAGTAACCCGCCTCGATGCTGTCGTAGGGGATTTCCGGGATTAATTTGAGGAAGGCATTTTTTAAATCTCCTCTGGGCTGGGCAGAACTGAAGTGAGAACTGACCCTAGAAATCAAAGTCAAGGCTTTTGACTTAGCTGTGATTGAAAGCAGCGTGCTTTCAGACAAAAGCAATTTCTACCTCCTTCCCCCAACATGAAAAGAAGGGGGCAAAAAGAGAGGGGGGGGGCAATGCAGAGGCAGGAAAGGCGCCTCTGACACAATTCTAGCCATGCGTATTCTAAGTTCCATCGTGTTCAGTGGCGCTTACTCACGGGAAAGTGTTTTTAGGATGGCTGGCAGCCCGCTTGCCCAGGCAGAGAGAGCGAGGAGGAGGAAGAGCTCCTTTCTTCTCCATTCGCTCTTAGCTGCCCCTCCCTCATCTCCCTTCCCCGTCCCCCCTTCCAAACAAGAGACAACGCCTCTCATCAGTGAGACGATCTTATCATGATCAGCCAATGAGTGTGCCTACTCAGAAATAAGTCCCGTCCCAACTCCCATTGTGTGTATAGGAGGATGCAGCCCAAGTCCCATAGCTGTGTGGGGCACACACGAGAGTCAGGCAGGCAGGCAGGCAGGCGAAAATTGAAATGTCTTTGGCTGCGCTTGTCTGAGTGTGAACGGGTGGGAAGAGTGCCTGCTTTGGGGCATGATCCTTGCTTGGAAGTCCCAAAGGACTGGCCGGCAGCTTGCTCCAATGTGAGTGGGTCAGCTCTGTGCACGCTGGCACAGAAAACAAACAGCACATGAATCCTGCTGTCTCACTGGCAAGAGCAGGATATTTACTGCCTTCAGAGGGAAGCTCCCACCCCTTTCAGCAGGCGACTCCTGCTGAAATACCTGCTGAAGGTTGATTGGCAGCATTTGGAGGAGGGACTAGCACAGCTTTTGCCTCAAAGAAAGCCCTGGATTGCAGTGATGTGAATGTGTTGCAAATCCCACGTGTCCCCATTCCTACACTACTGTCCAACCAGAGCAATCACACAGACAATCTCATGCTTCTTTAATGAGGGACAAGATTGTTGCTAACAAAAAAACTAGGCAGTGAAGCAGAATCATCAGTGACATATAATGCAGGATGATGCTGTGTGGACCGAAATGCCTCTTTGCCTCAAGGCCAAATTGGACGTTACCAAAAACTTACACACTGGGCTTACACACTGATCCATGTCTCTTCCCTGCATCTCCTAGTTAGTTGGGACTCACACGCCATTCATCTGTTAGTTGGAACAGATGGATGGCATGTTGTCACACTGCGTCCCTCCCCAGCGTCCATCCATCCTCATTATTTGCACGCAGCAGGAAATTAAGTGTTATGGAGGCAGAAGACAATGATTTCATATCATGCACCTACCTCAGCTTGACCATATTAAGAGTTGCATGAACAATGTAGATTGGCAAAACTGAAATGGTTTGTGTGGGCTTTAATGGTTGAATAGGTGAGGGTATTTCAGCAGGTGCAGCTGCTTTGGCAGCACCATCAGCACTTGCAGCTGCCAAGATTCTCTCTTCTACACAACTCTTAAGAACACAGAGGCCCTAATGGTGGAAGGAAGGTTGGCCACCCCTGCCTTAAGATCTTTTCTTTTAGCGGTGTGCACAGCGACCTTTCTTTCTGATGTCACCTCTCTTCTCAGTTTCAATCCTCAAAAGACAGAGTCCTATCGATCTGCTTTCAAACACAATTCACGCACTTTTTGGACAGTAGATGGTGCAAAGAGTACAACTATTCTGTATTAATGCTTTGCTGTCACATACTGAGAGCAGTTACGTATTTTGTTTTGTTTTTTGCAATCTGAATAATTTATTATAACCAGTTATGACTAGGAACTTGATAACACATCACTTTTCTGTGCAGAGATATTGCGATTTCAATGTGTAAGGGGGAAAGAAAAAAGCCACCGCATTTAATTTTCTTCTAAAGAAGCCCCAATAAAGGTTTTTTTCCTCTTGTATTCATTTTGATTTCTGTTTGGGAGAGAATGCCCATAAATTATGGAAACAAATTAATGTTTAAAACTGGTTTAAACTTGAATGAGTTTGGATTTCATAGATGACTTTAAAAAGTCGAACTGTTTACTCTTGGAGAAAACTTCAGAAAAGTTAGGGATGGCTTGGATGAGCACGGCCTTGCCAGACGACAACTTTGTAAGAGTAACCTTGGGAATGCATTTCAAGTTGTCACTGAAGGTAAGAAGCCGCTAATTGGAGGTGCAAATCCTTCATGCGGGCTTCATTCTCTCTGGCTTAGAGAGACATTTCAAGCACCACTTGTCACAATTTGTGATTCTAAATCTTGACAGTTCGCTGAAGCATCCTTTCCCCAAGGAACAGGAGAGGATGTCAACGAATTTAACCTTGCCTGCTTTTACAGCAGTGACTCTCTATTTTTGGAGAGCTTTGTAAGGCCATCTGTAAACCTTGAGAGCTTGAAGTAATTGACCCTTCTGCAATGCCTGACTCCCAGTCCACCCTTCAAAATACATGCAAAAGCCTCCCCAGTTATTTCTTTACATTTTAGTGAGCCTCGTTTGAATGGTGTCATAGACTAACCACAGCTTAAGGGAGTTTTGTATTAGCTGCTGGACAGCTTTGGTGATTTGGTGGCATACAATTTGATCCAAGCTTGAGCTCACCTTTAGGTCTGCGCCCCAGATTTTGTAGGTCCTTTTAGTGAGATTAACTGATTTCTGTTATACTGTAGATTGGGGTGGCCAACCTTTCAACATTAATGTTCCTGGACCTTTAATGGTTGTATAGGTGAGGGCATTTCAGCAATGATAGCTGCCAAGATTCTGTCTTCCACACAACTCTTAAGAACACAGAGGTCCTAATGGACAATGGTGGGAGGTTGGCCACCCCTGCTGTAGATGCAGATTATGTAGGTGATGAACAGGATTTTGGGAATATTCTGCTGAAAGAACATAGCACAGGAGATGCAAGAACTCAGATCTACAATCCACCATCTAATAGGTCTACAGTCCACCTTCCGATATTTCAGAGAGCTCTCAAATGTTTTTTTTCAAAGGATTATAGCACCAGTACATGGACATCTGCGGGGTCCTTATTACTTTGAGGACAGAAGGGTATGTGAGAGTTCTCCTAAACAGGCATGTGGGCTGGAATGAGAGAGAGAGAGAGAGAGAGAGAGAGAGAGAGAGAGAGAGAGGATGAAAGGCCCACTGCCTTCTGCAAGTTGTTCAACTCTCACTTGTGGTCATAATGAGCTGCTCCAAGCATGGGAAGAGAGCCCCTCTGACCTGCCATGGAAAGGAGTAGCTAAGGCTGGGTAAAGCCTTATTTCCTTTCCGACCGCAGACTGGGTATTCCTTTCCGACCGTATATATCTGCCATCTTTTATTCTGCCAGAGCTTTTTCCCCTCCTCTAATAGCTGTCTGACAGACAGAAATGAAAGGTAAGTGTGTTTCCTGACAGAGATTCATTAATGGGGACAGATTCACCTGCTGAGTTTCTGCCTCTTAATACTGCTGTTGTGAAAGGTACAGGAATCCTGCTAGAATAAAAGATGGCAGAATTGTGTCTAACGCTACAAGAAGGATTTAGCTTGAAGAACCCAAGGACCTTTTTGAGTTTCTTGAATCATTTCTCTTAAGAGTGCCAGGCAGGTGTTTTGTTTCACATACATTCTTCCTACCCTTGCCTCTGTTTGCTGCCCTTTCTCTTGCTCATATTGCTATTTGATAATACTGTAATGTCTCCTTTTGTATTTGGCACTTTGGATGGACAGCCCAGGCAGAAAGTGCTACCGGCAGAAAGAAGACCTGGATTGGGCAGCCATCATGGTACTGCTGCAGGAAGAAAGGAGCATCATCATAGCTAAATGATGGAGCATCATCATAGCTTAATTGAGCATCATCATAGCTTAATTGAGCATCATCATAGCTAAAGAGCGATATCATTTCCATCAGTATGGAATAGGACTACCGTAGGACTACGGTATTCACCAGACTTCGGTCCAGGAACTGAAAGTGTATTTCACCTCACAAACGGACTCACTCATAGGTAGTCACACTCCGTAATAACACTGGAGGAGTCTAGTAGTAGAGGATTCACAGTAAGGGAACACATGCACTGAAGTAGCCAAAAACATATGTAATGAAATATGACAGTATGGAATATCTCTCTCTCTCTCTCTCTCTCTCTCTCTCTCTCTCTCTCTCTCTCTCTCTCTCTCTCTCTCTCTCTCCATTCTTTATGAGTATCCCTGTGAGAAAGCTTTTTAAATCATACCATGCTGAAAAATTGGCAGGGCCATCAAAGACCATATTAAATTGCTTTGGGAGCTGCATCGAACTCATAACCCTTCCATTAGTCATCCCTGATGTAGAAAATTCTAGTTTGGATAATCTAGTTGGATTACTGTCTGGATAAATTCACGTCTATCATTGTGTGCATTAGTGCGGTGTAGTGGAGTATTGGACTAGGGGAGTCCTGTTTTGGACTAGAAATGTTTAATCAACGCTCAAGAACCTTTTCTGGGCTTGTCCTTAGAATTGTTTTGATGTTACCTCTAGAGTTCCCCCCAAATCCCCACTCTTCCATGAAGTTCATTGGGTGACCTTGGGTCAGTCTCAGTCATGTTCTCAGCCTAACCTACATCACAGGGTTGTTGTGATGATTAAATAGGCAGAAGGGATCACAAACCCTGCCTTAAGTTCTTTGGAAGAGCAGAAGGGTAACAATAATCAAACATAAATACCGTATTTTTCGCTCCATAAGACGCAGCGGACCATAGGACGCATGTGTTTTATGGAGCTAAAAATAGGGGAAAAATATTTTTAACTTACTGGGGCTTGTGGGGGCTTCGGGGAGGCCTGATGGAGTCATTCACAGATCACAAATGATGCACAATCCTTAAAGCCTATGCAGTAATAAGGTGTAGATTTAGGTATTGCAGTGGAATCTGTATCCCAAAGAGAGTAACTTATGGTCTCACACTGGTTATTTTTGAAGAACCAGCACAAAATCATCAAATGAAACAGTGTGAAAATCTGGCGACTGAATCTGGGGTTTTAGGGGAAAGGCACTGAAAAAAAATCACTGTCCTGTGTAATTTACAAGAGGAAACAAACCACTGAGACAGAAAACATATGCAATGGCTAAACCTTGGGAGCTGTCACTTCAGTTCAGTCTCTGCCCTATCTAGTTAAAACAGTGTTTTTTTTCATTTCTGACTCACTCACACACCCACACATTTTCTTTCTGAATCAAAATTATTATTGATTATTTTAGGGCCCACCCCCCCACCCACTTTCACAAGGTTTTTAATAGGAGAAACAGGATATGCAACTTGCAGCACCAACCAACAGAGCTGGGGAGAGGATCACAGCAGCAACAGTAGTTCCTAGCATAACCAGCAAGTCCCAAGCAATACCATGAGTGGAAGAATGTGCAGTTTGAGAGGTGATAGGTTTTTCTGCTAAAGTGTTATTATTGCTCCAAGTAGCGTGCAGAGCAATAACTAAATAAATGTTGTACAAAGAAGGGGTATTCTGGAGCTATACGAGGTCAGAAGGGGAATTCACTGGGGGTGGGGGGTCCCAAGGCATTCTCTTTGGAAAAAGCGACTTGTATTGCAGCGAGAAGAAGGAAACAGGTAGAAAAGGAGGTTTCCCAAAAGGGCTCCGTGCAAAAGCTGAGAACCACTGATAAATAAATTGGGCGCCCCGCTGAACAACACACGTGGCCCAAAAGAGACAAAAGTTCTTCCACTGCGTTCGGACGGGGCGGGGGTGCAACAGGCTTGAGTTGTATCTTGTCCTCGCCGCGAGATCCTCTGCCTTCCGTGACCAGGAAAGAGGCAAGTCCCGCCCCTTTAACTCGCCAACGGTCCCTACCGTAGGAATATGCAACACCCTGGGGTGATCTCCTTTTCGGGACCGTTGGCGAGTTAAAGGGGCGGGACTTGCCTCTTTCCTGGTCACGGAAGGCGGAGGAGCTCGCGGCGAGGACAAGATACAACTCAAGCCTGTTGCACCCCCGCCCCGTCCGAACGCAGTGGAAGAACTTTTGTCTCTCCTACCGTAGTCAGCTGCCGTGTTTCCGAAGTACTGTGGTTCTAATCCTTATCCTTCCCCGTGTGCGGCCGAATATGACGGCCAACCAGTTTCCTAGACAACAAAGACGCGTACGGCAAGATTGCTAGGCAAATTTCAGCCGTCCCTTTAGCTTTGTTCCTGTCTCTTCAGGGGCTTCTCAAAAGCACTGAAATGAACTGCGCTGCTTCACGCAAAACGGAGATTCGGCAGCCGCTCCCTCTGGTTTCCTGTACCTTCAACACCTGCGTGACAGGCAGAAATTCAATAGGTGGACTTGTCAGAGGGGCTAGCTGTGTTTCTCCTGTTGAATTTCCTGCCTGTTGTGCAGGTGCTAATATACAGAACTGTTCACTTATCAGGGAAAACGCGGTAACTGTAGCGAGAACAGTCGAATTGGCTGTGATATCCATCTCATAGTCTCCAGACCTCTGCTTCTAAAGGCTGACTCTGTTTAACGTATTAGTATCATAAAAAAGAAAAAGAAAATAGTTCTGATTTTTCTCTCTGCTAGTAGTTTGAGAGTGAGAAGGATTGCGTTTGGAAACTTGGTGCCCCCTGGCAGGGGTTTGTTGGGCAAGGAGGAATTATGGTTTAGTTTGTTGGTGATAGATAGGGTCGCGCGACTCTCTGCCTCCCCGATCTTCAGATCGGAGATAAAGGCTATTTTCAGCCATTTTTTCCCGAAAACCGGAAGTGGCTGAAAATAGCCTTTATCTCCGATCTGAAGATTGGGGAGGCCTGCAGAGGGTCGCGCAGGCCTCCCCGAAGACCCCGCAAGCCCAGGTAAGTAAAAAAAATCCCCCCCGTAAACATTCGCTCCATAAGACGCACACTTATTTCACCCCTATTTTTTTGGGGGGGGGAAGTGCGTCTTATGGAGCGAAAAATACGGTAAGTGTGGCTCTTTAGCAAGATATTGTGCAACTGAGTGCTCGATAAGCATCTTCAGTGCCAGGTGTTAGGAGTTTAAGTAGCTCATTCAAACGTTCCTAATAGGGTCTCTTTTTTTGCAAGATTGGGACATTTGTTAGATGTCAAAGAGAAGCCCCTTGGGGCATGTGTCTCATTTCTGTCCCATAGATTTAATCCTAATTGCTTTTCTCATATCAGCCAATCATTACTAACAGTAGGGTTTTCACAAATAGCTATCGAGTTGTTGTCAAAGTGTCTCAAATCCAAGAAGATTTAGTATGAGAATTTGTATGGGAAACAAACTGGCTCTGGACTACAAATGTTTCAGCACAAGCCAAGAATTTCTTCTGGGCTTCTTATCTTTAGAATTCCTTTGAACTCACATCTGGAATTCCCCCCCCCCTCCAATAATGCCATTTACAAAGGTTGCTAACATTTACAGTGTAATCCTATTCATGGTTACTCAGAAGTAAGTTCCATTTTGTTCAATGGATCTTACCCCCAAGTAAGTGTGAAACGTATTGTACTGAAGGAAGTACTTTGAGTTAAGGGTAGGGGCCATGAAGTCAAAGGAATGTCCTGGTTCACTTCTTTGAACCATATCGAACTAAATGGCAAATCTTTAAAAGACTGCTTTGGGATTATTTTTGGCCAATCCTATCCCCCTCCCCCGCTGGTGCACTAGCATTGCAAAGACAGAGGCTGCTTTATGGCAGCCTCTGCCAGTGCACTCTACAGGCCTGATGGCAGGGAAGTTGCGGCCTCCCACACACTGGCAGATCCACGGAGACCCACCAGAGCAGGTAAGCAAGTGCAGGGGGTTGGAGGGAGGCAGGGAGGGGGCTGAGTGGGGCGGGGCTTGGGCAGAATTAAGGAGGGTGTGTGTGGAACAGGGCAATGATGGGGGTGGGATCGGCAGTGGCACACGCCGAATTCTGGTCCCCTTCCTAAGCCTGATCCACCCTCCCAGGTGACTGAGCTGGTGATAGTATAAGTTGACCCATAGCGGCTGCTGGGGCTTACCCTGGGGCAAGGGGTCAAGTGTAAAGTGCGTAAAGCGCATTTGCGACTACTTGTGAGTAAGTGCCACCAAGGCGAAGGCCGGCAGCCCTTACTCCCCCAGCGGACCATCCCTGGGCCCACCAGAGAAGCTAAGCCCTGCACGGCCGGAGCTGGGGCAGGAGGAGGGCAGACTGGGTGGTGAGGGAGGGTGGCCATTGGGCGAACTGGGGGCAGAGGCATAGCTACACCCCCATGGAGGGGGACGCCGACGCAACCCCCCACGTGATGCTGCAAGCCCTGCCCCCAGGGTGTGATGTCACTGCTGCCGCGCCGCCGCTAAGTTTTGGCGGCGTCACAGCGCGAAAGCATCCCCACACGTTTTTGCCACCTTTTCTGGGACGTGCAGAGCCCAGGACCAATCCTCCTGCACTCCCAGATTCCATGTGGCCTAAAAAAGCCCGCGAAAACGCTGGGGTTGCTTTCGTGTTGCGGCACTGCTGAAATGCGGCAGCGGCAGTGCACCCCCTCCAGAGCTCGACACCTCCACCGCCCTGGGGCCTGCCGCCCTGGGGCCCACCGCCCCCGTAACGATGCCACTGACCGGGCGGGGAGAGGGTGGGGATATCGGCGATACGCTCCGCCGATATACCCAGCCCTTTCCCAGCCTGGTTTAGCCTTACTCCCCCAGCTCAAATGTATGTCATTTCCAGAGCTGACGTATATCCAAGGAGACCCATCGGCCCTGGGCTTGCCTGCACTCAGGGAGGGGGATGAACATCTCCTTCTCCCGAGGTGTGCTCCAACAGCTCCAGGACAGCCCAGAATGGGTTCAGGATTCCACGGCCGGCCCTTTAAGACCGGTGGTGGAAAGTTACACCTTTACAAGTTAGACCTCTTGTACTCCTCCCTCCTACTCCTAGCTGTGCCCAATTTCCCCAGCCTCCTGTCTCTGTCTCCTGTTCTCTCAGTTACCCAGGCAACTGAAGAGGGGCAGGAACAGGAAACCTTGCTCATCATCACGAAGAGACCAGAATCACTCCATACACGGAGGCCTGGTCTGCATCACTCATTGGTTCCTGCCATCATGGCTCCTGCAGCATTCCTTTGCCGTCTGGGGAGGCGGTCCCTGCGTTGCTGTCCCTGCCAGAAGGAAGGTGCATGGCATTGGGCCAACAAGGGCCAACAAGGTGGCAGCCAGTATGGATGCAGACACCACTATGCAACACTTGCTTTCAAGATTTCCCCCTCCCTTCTTTTGTTTACCTTAAACTAGCATTTAAATCCCCACTAGCATTAACATGGGCATGCTAATCTTCTGTTAAGACGAAACATGTTAATTCATAACCAAGGTTTACAAACCTACTTCAAACTAGTGAAAATCCCAAATATTAGGGTTACCATATTTTTGGTGACCCAATCCGCCCCCCCATTTGGGGGGGGGAACAATTTTTTTAAAAAAAATGGGGGGGGTTGGGTCTTGAATTTTTGGTTTGAATTTTTTAAACCTTTTTTCTCGGCCGTAAGGCCGGTTGGAATTATTTATTCATCCCCCCCCCGTTCTTTCACCCTCTTACCGCTTTTCGTCCAGCCGCTGCCGCTGCTGCTGCCGCTCCTTGCAAAATCTGGTGGGTGGTGGTGCCGCCACTATTTTTCCTTGCAAGGCTCGCAAGCCTCGAGCACAATGCAGCCTGGAAGCACTTAGGAACGAATTTTTTAAAAATTCATGAGCCGCACGCATGCGCACAAGCGGCCTGGAAGCCCTTAGGAACGCGAACCTTGCGCACATCCTCTTAAATGAAACCTCTTAAATCCAAACCATGTTGGGAAAACCAGAACGGCCACCACAATTTTGACAGAGCTTCAAGAGCTTCTGCAAAGAAAATCTCTCAACCGCCCCCCCCCCCCAGCAGAAAAACACAAAGATTAGGCCCAGAAAATAGCTGAGAAATTGGTGAGGAGGTTTCAAATCAGCAGTTCAAATTCAAATCCAAGTTTTGAATCATAAGACATAAGAGGGTAGGCAACTCTGGTAAGATTCAGCCACAGATTCTGCCTGTGCAAATGTAATGCTAAAGAAAGTAAGGGGAAAATACACGTTGGGGAGCGATGGGGAAGGAATGTACATTCCAGAGGCTGGCTCCTGATCCATGAACCATCATTTGCATGGTCTGTGGTACATCTGCACCAGACTAGCAGCACAATCCTATCCAACTTACACCACTGGTGTAACCAATGAGGGAGGGCAGGGCAGGAGGCTTTGGAGGGGAGGGGAGATTTAAATCCCCTTTGAATCCCTCTTTGGGGGGGATTTGAATCCCCTTTCCGTTCTGGGGCCTCCCGTTCTCGCTGCACCGCTGGTTACACCAGTCATGTAAGTTGGATGGGATTGCGCTGCGAACCAGTTAACGATGAACCCCAATCAAGAGTAATTTATCAAATTCAAACTGATGAGCTAGAGTTCCGGCTTTATCTCTTAACGAAATCTTTCCGGAGAGATATTTTCCCTTCCTTAACTGTTTAGAATAATGAATGTTTGAAATTATACTTGCTGATTAGATAGAATAGTAGCTCAACTAAACTCCTGGGAGTAACAACATTATATAAAGACATTGTTTGAAATTCCAGTTTAAGGTTGTCAGGTACCTATGTTTGAATGCATCTTCATTTTTGCAACTCAAATATTATTTATAGTCATGCTTAGGGATGTACATCAGTCATTTGCATTACAGTTATTTCAAACTGTCAACAATGTAGGACTTTATAAGATAGAAGACGCTTCTTTGGTGCTCGCTAGGTGTAAGCATACTCATTCCAGACTGCAGATGTGAAAATCAATAGCCATCCCACTGCACCAAAACTCTTTATTCTCAGATAAAGTCTTCTTGTGCATGCACAGTTGGATGTTATTTCCTTTTGCCGAACAGCATCAACCTCCTTATACTTCACATGAGCTGCTTTTTAATTCCTGGGCAGTTGAACAGCAGCTCAGTCAGACTGTAGTCAAGAAAGTCAACAGAAGCCAGGAAAAGGATTATGGCATATGCTGGATGTGTTAAAATGTTTTTATTGTATTTTTAAGGAAGACTTTTTAAAGTATTTTATTCACATACGTGATTTTAAGAAGACTTACAAAGTCATATTTTTAACAATACATGTACTGAACATTTTTAAACTTGTTTGTGCTTTTATGACCACAATCCCGACAAATATGCTTCAATCTTGGTACATTGTAGCCGGTCATAACAGTTTCTGATCTGTTTTATCATCTTGGACCTTAAATTTGTATTTCTGCTGAACTGATGTAGAACATCACCAGAATCAGGAAGGCAACGCCCAATGGTTTTCATAAACGTATACTCATCTTGCGAGCATCTTCAGATGCATTATAGCTCTAGGTTCCACATTGTGGTGGGGATGTAGTCCTCAGTGTTGACAAATCCTACCATCTTACAGCTTGTGCAGTCAGGATTTATTGTGCGTTTTAGGGTCACTCATTGGGTGCAACAACCACAGCCTGTATTCCCATACATCTTTCATGCTTCAGTGAAGCTCAGCACCAAACTGAAAACAAGGGGAATTTTTTCACATTTTTTTCTTTTTTTTTTCTCTGGTGTTTCTCTTTCTGTATTTAGCACTTTTCCATTTTATTTTCATGATCGCCTTTGTGGTCCGTTCCTCAGCATCATTGCCTTTAATTATATATCATTGGATCAAAAAATGACCTTCTCTCGCTGCTTATTTCTGCACTAGAAGGCCAGTATGTAACTGGGCCAGTAGCATTGTGAATGCTTTTGTGATGAAATGCAGGCCAAGATATGTGTGTTTGGAGGTGGAGTCTCTCCCGAAGAAATGTTCAAGAGGCTAGAAGCCTTGCACATCGCAGAAAACTGGAGGAAAATGATTGCCCACCACCTGAAGATAGGGCATTACTGCTAAAAGGGTAATAACCTCCAACCACTAGGTAACCACTACCAATATGGCTTTTTCTGAATGAATACCACCTTAAATAAGTATCTAACTTTATTCATTTAAAGACTACCAAGTTTCTCTCTTACTTCTGTTCTCTGCCTGATAAAGAGCCTGTATGCTTCAACTAGTGCTGGGGATGGAACTGTATAATGTAGGCTTACCAGATCTCCAACCGGGACAGAGTGCTAGACCTTTAGGAGAAAGAATGTGGACAGGTGAAGCTTGTTAAGCCTTACAGCACAATCCTAGGCATGTCTACTCAGAAGCAAGCCCCATTGTGTTCAGTGGGGTTTGCTTCTGAGTAGACATGCCTAGGATTGTGCTCTAAGGGTTTAACAAGCTACACCTGCCCACATTCCTTCTCCTAAAGGTCTAGCACTCTGTCCCGGTTGGAGATCTGGTAAGCCTATACTTATGCAGCAGTGGTTCCCAAACTGGGAGGCATGGTTCCCAGGGGAGCCGCGGAAACCAGCCAGGGGAGCCACGGAGTGCCACAGAATCCTCTCGGAAAACAGTGCAATGCCAATTGGCAGGCAACAACATAATGTAATGGAGAGCCGTGGCCAATGGTCACCAATGATCCAGGAAGCCGCAGGTCAAAAAAGTTTGGGAAACACTGAAGTATTGTAAAACTTGGGGGAAAGCTGTGATGGACTCATTGACTTCTCTCCAGAAGAAGTGCAAACTAATATCCTGTCTTAGCATCTAGTGAAGTGAATCAACATGAGTCTGCTTAATTCCTCCTGTATTCCATCTGAAAAGTGTTACAAACTGCAGACTCTGGGAGCTAGCACAACGCCATGTCCTCCCTTCTCCCCCCCCCCTTTTTGCTTTACTTAATATACAGCCTGATAAACAGTTCTGGGAAAACTCAAACGTTTGCTGAAGATTTTGTGTTTCTTTTGGGTAGTTCTAATAAAGGTATTATCAGTCTTGACCGAGCCATGAGGTGAGGCAAGACATGTTGCCTTAGGTGGCGGATGGGTGCAGGGAGCACCCGAACAGCATCCCATCAGCCACCTCCATGGTTACCTCACTTGCTATTTTCCCCCTTACCTCTTCTTCCTCACTCTCTGCCACAATATTTTTTGGAACAGAACTGCAAAGCAGGATGGGACAAGAAAGCCGGAAGAAGCAGCACCCCACTTCTGCTACTTCTAGCCCCCTTGGGAGAGCCCTGCTTTGCCACTCTATTTCAAAACATACTGCAGCAGAGTGAGGAGAAGGAAACATGTAAGCTGGGCAACCGGGGGATGGGGGAATCTGCCTCCAGCGCCAATGGAGGTAGCGGTGATGATCCTGTTCCTGTTTCCTAAGCAGGTAAAGCACAGCCACCGCCACTGCCTCCTCCTTTCTTCACCTCCCTAAACGGAAAAGGAGGCAGCCGTGGGCAGCTGGCCAGAGGGGGACTGCCACTGCTGTTGCCTCTACTTCCAAACTGAAGTGGGGAAGGAGGAGGCAGGTGGTAAGTGTGCACCCATGCTCACACTTGTGTAGGGGTGGCAGCAATGGGTTGGGGAAGAATTGTTATGGGGCTTCAAGCTCCATTGCCATTTGAGCCAGGCCTTGATATTACCAGATTGCCAGCGCAATCCTATCCAATTTACGCCACCGGTGTAACCCAGCGGTGCAGCGAGAACAGGAGGCCCCAGAAAAGAAAGGGGATTCAAATCCCTTTTGAATCCCCCTTTGGAGAGGATTTGAATCCCCTTTCCGTTCTGGGACCTCCCGTTCTCACTGCACCGCTGGTATAAGTTGGATAGGATTGCGCTGCACGTAATATTACCAATGGTGTAAGGGCGACATTGGATTGGGCCATGTAGTTTTTTGACTCTTCAAATAATATGTCTCTGGAAAGAATGGCATGATTGCATTTGAAAAGCTAAATATTTCCACGTTGCATTTGAAAAGCTGAATATTTCCACGTTGCATTTGAAAAGCTGAATATTTCCACTGGGCATGGATAGCATGCCCAGTGCAGATTTTGCAAAATATGCTGCAGTTTGGGTCAAGTGAATAATGAGTGGATTAATCAAAAGCTGCAAAATCAGCAGCCAACTCATAATTTACAGACTTGGCAGGTACACAGTCCTTAACCATTGTCTTCAGGGGAAAAAGGCTTCCTAGAGTGCATTGTCCGTACTAATTTTCAATCTCCAAATGAAGTAATTACTGCTCTTTGTTCCAAGAAAACTGTACTATTTTTGCCAGTTTATGGTGTATATCTATTCATCTGCAAAAGCTTTTTCTAATGGTAAATTAAAGGCTGTGCCCTGTGTGGGCTTAATCTGTGCAATGGCTTTTTATTTTCTGAAAGTCAGGAAAGCACTGTGTTTTTCAGGACTTATGACACAGTCCAGACATGAATGTTCTCATAACTTTTTAGGCTGCTTACATATGTACTCTCTTTGCATTTCCAGGATTGGCTTTCAGGGGTTCTATATAGATATGATATGGGAGATCTATTATAAGGCTCTCCCACATTAAAGAAAATTGATCCTAAAGGGGATCTTATTTATTAATTATTGGAACACACATTTTCAGGATGATGTACACCATATGCATTATATTTACCTTTATAAAAATATGTGTCCCAGGGAGGGACACATGTTTATATTCACTTTAGTGTTTATATATTTTATTTCTTTATTTTCACTTCTTGAATGTTTGCGTTATGTTTTGTATGTGAATAAAACATATGCTTTCACTCATGGGGTTAATGGCCAATTCAGGGCTGGACCAAGACCTCTCCCCTCCACATTTCCTCTTCCTCTCTGCCCCCCTCTTCCTTTTCCAGTCCAGGGAGTGGAAGGAGAAGGAGGAGCAATGGAGACAACTAAGTGAACAAAGACGGGCACCCCTCACCAATCTGCTGGCTGAGGCATCCATTTCAGTTGGCCTCATGGGTGGGCCAGCTCTGGGCAGATTTAAGGGTGGCGATTTAGATCAGGGAAATGGTGTGAGTAGAAAAGCTTAAACCCCCCGCCCAGTGTACAATTTCCTTGAATTTCAAGATAGCCATGTGGGGGTGCTAAATAGTGAAACAAGCACACACCTACTGAGCATTTGGATCACATCTGCATTTGTCTGTTTCTTGCTAAATTTATTAAGCACTCAGCAAACTAGCTGCACACTTTTTCTCTGCGCCTTCGGTCTAACATTGATGTGTGTCGCCTTGCCAGGACTAGGACCATCAGGGAATACTAAGGTCTTTCACCAAGTGACTCAAGTCCTTGTCCTTCATGACCACTAATCAGGTGACACTTTACGCAAAAGCATAAGGACCGACCCTTCAACTTCATCAAGCAATCCAAACTCATAACATCAGGTAATAACAGCAATCACTGTACAGTATTGGGTTGTCAGCAGGGAATCATGCTTTTGTCATTTGGATATTTAGTTGATGTTGCTGTGCCCTCTCTGTTGGCTCACTGCTCTCTAAATCTATTTCTGGCTACACACTGAATAATGTGTGTAGCGCACTCAGCCTTTGGTGCGATTCCTACCTGAGAGTATCTGCAGTTTGTCTTATACTGCACAGAGCTGTGTGACTATAATAACTTTGCTCTTAAACTTAACCTACGTAGTACAGTAGCAATAAATCTGCCTATGTAAGTTTCAACTGAGCTCTCCTTTTATTATCAATGGCATTTTCCTGTAAAAGTTCAAAGCAAACTTGACTTGTATGATCAGACACATTCATTAAGCAGAGTAGCACATCCCCCCCCTTTTTGGCACAAGAGAACATTTTGTTTTAGTGAAAAGCCAGAAGATGGCAGTGTTTTTTAATAGATGAGAGCACAGTAAAATACATACCAAAAAAAAAAAAAAACCAGGATTGGGAGAATGGCAGATCTGGGAATACAACCTGAAGTTTTTACTTGTTCAGTAATTCTTGTTCTGTAACTCTGCTGAATTCGAAGAGATAACTGGCTTGAGAAAAGATGTGCAAGACAAGGTACAACATAGCGAACTAGCCAGAAATTAAATCATTCAAATATTATGTCAGGAGGAAGCTCATGAATCATCTAGTTCAGTTCACTGGGAAATGCTCCCATAATTATGTATTAAGCACACTGCAAATATTTTACAGTGCATAAAATGCTTTATAACTAATATCTCCAGAATCTCAAGACCCTTGTTTGGGGGGACTTAAGGGGTTGGTGTGCACAAACAGGAGTGTATGAAGGGGTCCAAAGAAAAGGTACACACCTTTTCCTCAAGCTGAGAAGCTAGTTATGTGAAGTGCATGATCCACTTTGATCCTATGCCAAGTTGTGTTGTTAGTCATGTGAGCCAACCTGTACAGAGATGAAACAGAGCATGCAGCTACTGAAATCAGAGCCATCCCAGGCATTTCTTGAAAGCAGTGGTTTCCAATAGTTTCAGAACTCCTAGGAAACCATGAGGTTTCAGGGAACCATGAAGTTCATCAGAGGTTCTTGACAATGACAGACAACTGTCCACGAAAGAAAACTTGCCCACCACTGCCTTCTCCTCCAATGTGCAGCCACAGGGGATTTGGGTCTGCTCTAGGATGCTCCTTCAGTAATACAATATCATGCTTATATTCCATAGCCCTAACAAACATTAACTCACTGTGTGTTATGATGAATATGAGCTCGCTAACACACAGGGTTCCTCAGATAGCAAGACAATGCGGATCAGGCCTGGGAGGGGGAGGGGAACAGTTGGTACCGGTGTGCGCTGTATCCTATCCCCCTTCCCGGGCCTGATCCGCCAACATGGATCAACGTGGACTTGCACCAGCTATAGAGCTGGTGCAATTCCAAGTCGACCCAATGCAGCTGCTGTGGCTAATCTCTGGGGCAAGGGGATAAATGTCTCCTTACATACCCTGAAGAGACCTCCAGCATGCAAAATGCCCCTATGAGATGCAGCGTAGCCTGTGCCACCATCGTTACTTCACCGCATAGGAGTTTAGTTAGGAAGGATTGGGCTATTGTTTGGGATCTGAACTCATTCTGCAGCATTAAGCAGACCATGCCCTCTAAAGCTGTGATTATACAGGTTTTCATATCTGTACATTAACCAAAAGGTATAGGTAATTGTGCAGGTTTTGATGGAATTCAGTTTTTTGTAACTGTGATGTGTCATACCCATCAGACGCATTCATTCTTTGAGGCTTTAATAACTGCAGGTTCAAGAGGAAAGAAGTGGAAAAACAGGCAACCAAAAATGCCCAGAAAACGAGATAAAATAAAAAATAAATTAAAAGAGATGCAGTGAAACCTGGTGTGCACACGTCTTCTGAATGGTAACAGAATAAATATCTTACAGCACAACAGGAAGCGGGAAGTACTAAAGATCCTAGCATTTCATTGGTGAAGTGACAACTTATTAAACACACACACACACACACACACACACACACACACACACACACACACACACACACACACACACACACCTGAGCTTGGTATAATGTGAGTCAAGAAAAATAAATCTACTGGTAGAGATGGAACACAGCGCTCTGTGTTCCAGCCGCATGCTACGCACTGCGGCAAGGAGAGTCATGCTGGCCACATGACCACAGAGGCGTCTTCGGACAATGCTGGCTCTTCGGCTTTGAAATGGGGATGAGCACCACACCCTAGAGTCGGACACGACTGGACTTAATTGTCAGGGGTCACCTTTACCTTTACCTTTTAGAGATGAAGAAAGTTATTTCAGACATAACAGAGTCAAGACGAAACTAACAGCACAGGAAGATTTTTCGTTACAAATGTCCTCAGACACCCTGATCTGTTTAATCGGTGGAGGGGGTCGAACAATTGCGGTGTCTACTAATTCAGCAGGAGTCCGGAGTTCATATGAAAGGGGCCACTGTATGCCAGGTGTTTGGTTTCAGGGCACAGCTTTGCCCAAGTCTTCATAAAGTGCTCAAGCTTAGAAAGAACAAGACCTGAGACACAAGCAGGGCTGGCACAAAACTATGCAGGCCAAACACTGGACCCCTTGGCCTTACCTGATGCCAAAGCCGACAGTGCCTCTGCCATTCCTCCTTCCATACTCTAGGTTGGAAAAGGAAAAGGGGAATGGAGTAGTGCAGAAAGTGTGGAAGAAGTGTAGTGGTGGCTGGCTAGAGCAGTGGTTCTCAAAAATCTGAATGTTTGTGGGGGCCGAGCCAGCGGCAGCGGCAATCCCGGGGATCGCCGCCACCGCCATGCTGTCCCTGATCCTTAAGGGGGCAGGGGGCAGTTTGTGGTCTCAACGGTGGGTCGCGACTCACCACTACGCTAGAGCATTGCCTCCCCACTTCCCCTTGCTCTGTTCCCCTCCTCCTTTTCAAATCCAGGAAGTGGAGGAGATGAAGCAGTGGAGGTGGGTGTCTCCCTAGCAAGGATTGGCTGGCTTTGGGCACATGCACACCTTAAGAAAAGTCAACTTACATATACTTTCACATACTTTCAAACATTTCACAGATGCAAACGGATGAGCAGCGACTGTAATTGGCTTAGAGTAGGGAGGTCAGATCATGAGATCTGGCACTCCTAAAAACATTGTTCCATATCCCTATGTATGTTAGTCATTGAAAATGCCTTCACCAACCTAGTGTTTCTCAACTGCAGCCCATGAGCGCAATTCTAGTACACAATGTGCAAGTGGTCATTGCAAGTACACAATGTACACAATTTAGTACACAATGTGCAAGTGGTCATTGCAAGTACACAATGTACATAATTTAGTACACAATGTGCAAGTGGTCATTGCAAGTACACAATGTATACAATTTAGTACACAATGTGCAAGTGGTCATTGCAAGTACACAATGTATACAATTTAGTACACAATGTGCAAGTGGTCATTGCAAGTACACAATTTAGTACACCATGTGCAAGTGGCCAGTGCCCAAGACCTCCTGGAGCATAAGACGCCATGCCAAATACTGCCCCTCCCTTACCTGGTGGTTGCACCAGTCTCTGCGCTTTGCACTCTCTAGAGATGCTCTAGCCTACCTACCCTCCACGCTTTTTCTTCCGGACCATTCCACTCTTCCCTTTCCAACGTGGGGAGTGGGAGAAGGAGCAGTGGAGGAGAGTGGGTGGACAGAGGTGGGCACTCCCTGCCAGTCTGCTGCCTAAAGTGACCACTTCAGTTGGCCCCATGGATGGGTTAGCCCTGACAGTGTGGTTACATATTACTGATTTCTGTGCAACTGAAGCATAGTTAACTGTATGCTGGATAGTAGCCACCGTGTTTCTGCTTCTGTATAACCTTCTTAGCGCTAAAACCAAACTATGCTAGAGATTTCAGAACTGCTCATTTATTAACAGGAAACAGGACAGTTAGCTGAAGAGCAGAGTCATGGAAAAGATGGAGATTTGACTGAATTAGTGAAATAAAAGAACCCTCTGGGTACAATATTTTAGGAAATGAATGTGACAAGAAGACAATTTTTTAAAAAAATAGAGAGAGCCGGTCCACTTATGTGCATTAAGGAACTTATGCAATTTAAAGAATTTTGCCCCAAAAGTTATGGAAAAAGAATAATTACTTCTAAGTCAATTTCCTGTTCATTTATTCTGCCTGAATTTTTTCCCCCAAGTACATTATCAGATTGGCATGCAGAGGTATATGTGCATATCTCGTTATCACTAATGGGAATTTCAAAGCAGCATATAATTTTACTGTGCTATTTTGTCTAACTTGTATTACACCTGTCAATCTGATTTCCTTCTGCTATTTCATTAATATTTAAATGCTAATATTTAAAGGTCAAGCTTAGCTTGCAGGAGTATTAAAATACCATTCTTTTCTGGTTTCTAGGAGAGCCATGTGGGACAGTATTCGTCAGATGAGAGAGATGTGTGACATGAAGCAAGGAAATGAAATCCACCCTTCCCATTCACAATGTCTTCATTTCTTCCCACCTGTGTGCTTCCATCCAGATTTGCATTCTCCCCCCTCCCCCACGAAGGGGTCACTCTTGGTGGTTAAGCATCTCCCAAAGAGGCTTTAGAGATGCGAGGTTGTTCATTTGTGCCTTTGGCTACACGCCCTGTGGCTTCTTTGGCCTTTCATTCAGTAAATCCATATTTGTGCATTTAAAATATTGTTAGGCGTACCAGATCTCCAACCGGGACAGAGTGCTAGACCTTTAGGAGAAGGAAAGTGGGCAGGTGCAGCTTGTTAAACCTGAGACCACAATCCTAGGCATGTCTACTCAGAAGCAAGCCCCATTGTGTTCAGTGGGACTTGCTTCTGAGCACACATGCCTAGGATTGTGCTCTAAGGTTTAACAAGCTATACCTGCCCATATTCCTTCTCCTAAAGGTCTAGCACTCTGTCCCGGTTGGAGATCTGGTAAGCCTAAATATTGCGTCATTGTTTGGTTCATTCAAATGTTTTGTGTGCTCAGTGACTGTAGGAGCCTTGGCTGCAGTTCACCTCACAGAATCAGAGAAGATGTTTTGTCTGCAGGTGGAGGCCGTTTGAATTAACAACCTTCGCTGTACAAATTTTACTGTAAAGATTGAGGCTATATGACACATGCTCCAGCACCACCACAGTGTAGTAATATGTGGAACTGGATTTCTGTATCCATGGTAGTTCAGTTCACAAATCAGGATCCTGACATTGGACTACTGTGGCTGCCACTGAAGAATGCAGGCTGTCACTTGTGGAAATCAGAACAGAAGTTTGTCTCTTGAGTGCTACAAACTGGGTTCTGATTGTCAGGAACCGAATCCGAAGGAGTTAATTCTGTAGAAAGCTACAGCTTTTCAGCTCTGCTATTGACTGAAGTAAAACTCAATCAGAAACCAAGATTCTGTGCAAATTTAGCTAGAGAAAAGTCAGTGCATAAATTTAAGTGAAGGCTTAGCCTTCTGTTCAAGCTTGGCCTAGACCTCTTGTCTAGAAGACTATAGCAAACAGCCCAATTCTAACTAAATCCTACCCCCGCTGATGTAGCTGTGCCAACAGAACATGTGCTGTATCCAGTGTGTGTGTGTGTGGGGGGGCAGTAGCGTTGCTGGAGGTGGGGCAGAACGCTATGTTCTGCACCACACTGACCCTCTGTTACTCACCAGCACGAGGTGGCCCCACCCCCTCGCCTTCGGAGCTATTCAGTGCAGCGAAGGCAATGCACAGAAGACTCCCTGCACATTGCCTTTGCCCCACTGAATGGCTCCGAAGGCGAGGGGGCGGGGCCACCTCGTGCTGGTGAGTAACGGAGGGTCAGTGTGGTGCAGAACATAGCGTTCCACCCCACCTCCAGTGACGCCAGGAACATTTGTACTCTTAGCTTGGGGTAAGCCTCCACACTAACCCAACAATGGGACTCCTTTAATCTACACCAGCTATTTTGCTGGTGCAGAACCAAAAAGAGTAAGGGAGAGGGAAGTGGGGAGCTTATTGTGCATTCAGGTGGAACGTCACTTCCACTGGTGGGTCAGTCCATTAGGATTGGGCTGTGTAACGTTGTATGTGTAATTCTCAGAGCACAAGTCTCAGTGTCTTCAGTGGGGTTTACTCTCAGGGAAGTGTGCACAGGATTGCAGCCTCAGTGTACTTTAAACATTCTCTTTAAAAACCAGCATAGGTTCTGAGAAAGAGATAATTGCAGGCAGACTAAAAGTATGTCTAATGCTGCCTTGGTCTCCTCTTTGATCAGCGCCTATTGTCCACTCTCCTGGGAAAATCACAGTTCCCAAAGGCTAACACTCTCCTAATTGCCATGAAATTAGCACTCAGTAGGCTGGTGCAGCCCAAAGTCACACTGTCTTCCTTAAATGAGACCCTCATGTTCTAATTGGCCACAAGAAGTATTTATTTTAAAAGATTTATACCCCCACCTCATTCTCAGGTGGTTTACAGCATAGTGGTTCCTGCCCCCCTTTTTTGATGAAAGAAAATGCTTAATGAAAGAAATGAGTTATCAGGGGATACTAGAAGGCGAAAAAGAGGAAACACAAGGGACCCTCTGAGGGCGTGAGTTCTACATAGGCTTACCAGATCTCCAACCGGGACAGAGTGCTAGACCTTTAGGAGAAGGAATGTGGGCAGGTGTAGCTTGTTAAACCTTTGAGCACAATCCTAGGCATGTCTACTCAGAAGCAAGTCTCATTGAACAAAATGGGGCTTGCTTCTGAGTAGACATGCCTAGGATTGTTCTCTAAGGGTTTAACAAGCTACACCTGCCCACATTCCTTCTCTTAAAGGTCTACAACTCTGTTCCGGTTGGAGATCTGGTAAGCCTAGTTCTACATGAAAGGGATCACCACTGAGAAGACCCTTCTATGCTTCTCCTCCAGCCTCACATCAGACAACTGAGGAACATGCAAGAATACCCTCTTTCCCCCCCCCCCCCCGGGATCTTAGGGTATGGATAGATATAATGAGCATGACCAAGACCCAGCAATGAAGCATCTCTTGACTACAAAGCACTAAGGAAAATAGGCAGCAAACCAACAGTTGAGTTAAGCTTCTATAGGAGGAGATGGTAAGTTTATTTAACTAACTGAGGTTTAAACAAGGGCACAGCAAGACAGGGGCTGAATAGTAGGGAGTTATTCTGTAATAGTAATGTACCTTTTTGAGCTCAGCTGTAGCTGTTAAAGCTTGATTGCCTGCAGCAATGCTCAGCTGAAACACAGACTAATCCCAAACTCAAAGAGTATATAAACTGAGTAGGGCCATATAGATACAAACTGAGAAGGATAGGGTAGGCTTAGCTAGAGGGAGCATCCTGAAGCATCAAGGTTTGCAAATAGGTACCTTAAAGCATCTGTGTGAGTTGAGGAGCAGGGTGAGGAGGTCAAAGCACTTAATGTGTCCTCCTTCCTCAAAACCAAGTTCCCTACAAGAAAGTGCAGAAATAAGGCACAAATTAAGACTTCTTTCCAAGTAAACAAGCTATAAAAACCCTCCAAAGACAACCAAAACCAATAAATAGTAACTAGCTATGAGATGAAGGTAAAATCCAGCAGTGTGGGTGCTTGTCAGTGTTTCCTTAGTGCAATGGGCTCCTGGGTCTCAGGGAACAGGTTTGCTCCCTTGAAGCCAAGGTAGCTGAGCTGGAGAAACATTCAGATGTGGATGAGACCTCCTGGGGCCAGAGGTGATCCGCTCCCAGGCAGGCAGGTCTACTGCTGTCCTAGAAGGCGAGTCTCAAGGAAGGACATTATTTGAAAGAAGGAAATAATTCTTTAGAAGGGACCCATTCCTTGGGTGATGCTGAGGATAGTTCTCTGGTATGGGGAGCTCCTAGCAGTGGATGACTTGATCATTGGGAACATAATGGGTTTGTGATGAGTTTATTTTATTTTATTTTTTCACATTTTTATACCGCCCTTCCTCCAAGGAGCTCAGAGTGGTGTACATATTTCCTCCCCTCCTTTTTGTCCTCACAACAACCCTGTGAGGTAGGTGGGGCTGAGAGATAGTGACTGGCCCAAGGTCACCCAGGAAGCTTCATGGCTGAGCTGGGATTTGAACCTGGATCTTCCAGGTCTAAGTCCGACTCCCAAACCACTACACCATGTGGTTTATAGACCACATGGTGACTTGCCTGCCTGGTGTGAAAGTTGTGGATGTCCTGCCTTGTCTAGGTAGGCTGGTGGACAGTGCTGGGGTGGAGACAACACCCAGTTGCACCCTCCATATTCCAGAGGCCACTGCTTTCTTAGTGGTCCTTCATGCTTTGTGAGATCAACCAACAAGAGAGTGTTCTTAATAGTAGTTGTATATAGAGATGTTCTCGGGAGTGCTATATGTTGATGAAAGTCTTACCTGAAGATTTACTAAAGCTCTAGCCCAGTGTTTCCCAAACTTTTTCAACTCGCGGCTCCCTTACCATTGGTGACTATTTGTCACGGCTCCCTTTTACATTATGTTGATGCCAGCCAATTGGCATTGCACTGTTTTCCGTGAGGATTCCGTGGCACTCCATAGCTCCCCTGGCTGGTATCTGCGGCTCCCCTGGGAGCCACGCCTCCCAGTTTGGGAACCACTGCTCCTAAGCATATTTTCAAAGTAGTAGAAGAAATGTTCTGTGTTGGCTGGCATTTAGTAGACAGGGATAAGTAATTGGAGGTTTATTTAGTTTATCACCATTTGCTACATCACCTGAGTCTCCATGAGAGGGCTGCGTGTAAGCTCAATTAACTAAATACATTTTCTGGCATCTCAAGCCAGTTGAGGGTTTGATCTGCAATATTTAGGTTTTGAGCAGTGATTACAAGTTGCTTTAGCCTTCTGCCTCCAATCTTTCATTCATCTGAAATGTATTCACAGCTTCAACTTTGTACATGTCTGTTCAGTGTGTAGCCCTTACTAAATTCTGTTGTCAGACTTGAGAGAAGAGAATTTAAAAGGCTTCTAATTTTGAACACTGGAAATGATGATCAGCTCCGCAGCTGTTTGTTCTAAATGTAATCTCATTTCTGGAAATCTAAAAGGAAGAGTTGATGGCAAATCATGACTAATTTTGCAGCTCTTTCCATTTCTCCTAGTTTAATATTGTTAATTAAATTAGGCTCTCCCTTCCAGCTGTTTATAAGACAACAACCAGATGCCCTCCTTCATTCCACAAATGTTTAATTTTTAACACCAGAAAAACAAGAATATAAAGAGTGGGGAGACAAAAATCACCTTTTAATGTGTCTTCTGCCTTAAAATGGGGTTGCATTTAGCAATATAAATGCCTGATGTTTTATCATTTCTGGCATAGCATCAGGAAAAAACAACAACCCACCAATATTTTATGGGATAAGAGATTGTCCTTAAATTCAATAGTTCCTTTGAATAATAATTTCAAAAAAACCCTCTCCACATTTCCTGCTGCCATAGAAACCATCTTTAGCAGATTGGAAATAGAGACACAGCCCTCTGGCTTTACATTTATATTACATTTCCATTCCTTTTTAAATATGAAAAATGATGCCTCGTTTCTGTTTGATACACAGTCTATTGATCACATCTTTGGATTTAGGTTATTTTTATACCCAGAAAGCTTATGAAATCCTTTAGATTTAAGAGATAAGAATTGCATTCAATCAAAAAGTAGCGTGCATGTGTACAGAGTGGCCCCACCCACTGCTTAATGGAGGTCGCAGGCAATAAAATGGATGGCAGGGTGCTCTTGTCTTGCAGAGCTCGCCAAGTGGTTCTCAAGTCAATGCAGCTGTCCTTCCATTGCAATTTTTCACCAGAGAATGTCACTGGTGATAACAGGTTAATGCTTTAGTCACCACCCGACAGCCTCCACTGCAAAGATGACCAGAGATACTGCAAATATGCTCCAGGTTGCTGTGCAGCTGGTTTGCATACTTCAGCTTTCCCTCCTGTACCCCAGCCTCCGATAAGAAACCTCTTCTTTTGTATCCTCTTTCCTGAAGGTTGATGTAGCCATGTAAGGGTTAAGAGACTGGGCTGCAAATTGGGACATCCTCCGTTCGAATCTTGCTTCTGCCATGAATTTGCTTCACTACCCTGAAGAAAGGCTCTCTCGTATAGCCACTACACTACACCAGTTCTACAGCATAGACTGACGGTTCAATTATACAGTTTTAAAAATATAAATCATAATATTTTCCAATGATTCATACATGTCTCCCAATAAGCTTTAAGAAAACCCCTCTTTAGATATCCCAACAAGGCTGTGTACAACAAAATTTAAAGAAAGGGGAGGAATTATCATCATCCTAAACCAGTGGTTCTCAAACGTACGGGCCTAGCGATGTTCCTCCTCCTGCTGGCGCTGTTTACGGAGCCCGGGAGTAAGTGCTGATGATGTGTGATGCGATGATGTCATCACCACTTCCGGGTTCCACGGCCTAAGACCCTTCAAAATTGGCACTAAACAGGTGAGGGCAGGCATGTGGGCCCCAAAAACACCATGCATAATGTGCAGCTGGTGGAGTAGAACATCTGCTCTGTGGTTTTCTGCATCATGGTCACACTGCCAAGCAGCTCGGTTGGCACAGGTCCTGCAACGTCCCTGGGAGTGCATTGCGATGCCCCAAGGCATCGTAACGCATACTTTGGGAACCGCTGTCCTAAACCATAGCAAACGATTGGCAAGCAAAATGAGAGTAAAAGCCCACCCACCCCCAAATACCAGATGTAACTAAATCATCCAGCAAACCCACAACAAAATTCCATTGAAAAGAATGGAGAATGGGGGCCTTAAGAACTTCTAAGCAGTGCCACCACTGAAAAGCACCTGCTTCTTTCTGCATTCTTCTAGGAAGTCAAGTGACCAATTCTGGGGAAAACACTTCTGGAAGAAGACAGCAACCGCATGTTGTATTTAGGAATGTTCATCAAGGCAAGCAAGGGGCCTCCACGACAATGAAAGTCGACGCCTTAGACTGCCTAGAAATGTCAAGTGTTGCAGCAACAGACAAACTTGAAGACATGGTGCAAACAAGTGACTTTCCCAAAGTCACACAAGAAATTGGAAGCAGAGTTGGAACTATTCTGCTCTCACAGTCGCTTCAAAGTGGTGCTGAAAATATCAATTTAAAAGTGCAGCAAAGTCATCTGTGATAATATTAGTGCTTTCTCTGCTTAGCTAATGGAATCCAGCTATGTTATTTCTCGCTGTGAACCTGTTTGAACTTTTTTGTCTTTACTGATAACTCTGAAGCATGTGACTATAATAGAGGCCCTTCTGCCAACTTGGGATGATATTTGTAGGAACTATAAAATTACAGCTTCTAATGTTTTGCCACCTAATGCACATCACTGGTGCATCTGTAGTTCTTTGATGTAATCTGAGATTACATACTGCAGCCCATAATTTCTGTGACCTTTTTAGTCTCACAGTAATGACTTTCTGGGCAGATAGGAGCAGACAATTGGAACTGGAAGAGGGTTCTGGAAACGAAGGGCAATCTCTCTTTCACTCATTATGTGTCCTGGTTCTTGCAGTTCCATACTTTCCTTAATATTGTCAAACTTCCAGAACGTACATTTCCGATGGTAGGTATAAGTGAGAACCACTATTTTCTCCACATAACCAAGCTAAATCTATCATGTGTCACGGTGGATTATTATTTTTAAAGCAATCACAGATGTGATAAGCTTGGATCCTAACTCCTTTTCTGCTCGGTGGGCGACAGACCTCAAAATTGGGGGACATTTCGGTTATTCTTAAAATTGGCTTCTATGAGATCAGAAATGTGTTTATGTGGATAGCCCTCTTTATTCATTATTTATCCCCCATGTGTACAGGCACACGTGAGGGTTAGGAGGGGAGGTTGAGCATAGCAGCTCACATGATCAGTGTTTGTCACTGCAGACCAAGGTTGATCACAGGGAAGATGGGGACATGGCTTCACATGTCCTGTCTATCCCCACTCAGGAACATGTGGGTGATGGACATGTGGGAGGATTTATACACTCCTTGCCTGGGATGCTGTTTGGTCTTGGACTCAGAATGGGATCTGCCCAATAATATTACAATAATATTTATTACACCTTTTTTATCGAGGTGCTTCATGGTTGCAAGCTCCTTCAAGAGCATATGGTGAGTTGTACCTGCAGAAGGGGTCCTGGTCCTTTCACTAATGGACCTGGCATGCAATTTTCCTCCTGTTCGTAGAAGACACTTGTGGCCACCAAGTGCCTCCATGCAAAAGGCTAGAGTTCAATCCAAAGTCCAATGAGTTCACCTTTCTTAATCTGTGGTCCGCAAAATGCCTCTGAGAATCTAACAGGCAGCCCATGGTGGTGATGGCATCCTATGTTTGTCTATGGCAGCTGGTACTCCGCTGAAACCAGCGACTGCATTCTTAACTGTAGTGCCAAATAACTATAGTTGGCACAAGTCCGCCTTGATCCATGTTGGTGGATCAGGCCCAAGAAGGGGTGATAGGACATGGCGCGGGCTGGTACCACTGATCCTGCCCCCCTCCTGGGCCTGATCCACCTACCCCCTACCCCATCCCTGTGCCGGACTTACCTACTCTGGCGGGCACCCCTGTGGCCGAGTCCGGCACCAGCAGGAAGGCTCCTGCCAGTGTGGCAAGGCCCTGCGCTGTCGCAAAGCGCTTTGTGGTGCTTTTGTGTCAGCATGTGCCGGCGGAACTCATGTTCTGCCAGTGTGCTGGCTAGATCGGATTGGGCCAGTTGGATAATATTCTTTGTACTCTACTTACCATTCTAATCTAATCTGGATTTATGAACCTTGAACTACAGTACTTTCACCCAGTGGGAACTCTGTTACATGACATGGAACTTCTCCAAGTGCTCCTAGGTATCAATATCTAAACTTGAAGGGGGGGGGGAAGCATATAATTCTGGCAAATTGTCTGTATGCATGTTAATAATAAACTTAATTAAAAAAGAGCAATATTATTGCTAAGAATTTATTCTCTGTCCATACAATGTGAGGGTTATTGCTGAGCTCCTTCCTTTTGATTTCTTACTTTTCTTTGGTTTGTGTACCAACCAATTCTTGTTAAATATTTATGGACAAGATTAAAGACTTTATAAAACTTTGCAGCTGGCAGCTGTCCTCGCCTAAAGGATAACACACTGAGTTTTCATTTTAATTGGATAACTATGTGACCAAAATATACAAACCCCAAGGGAAATGCATGCATTAAAATATGTAATGTGGTTCCCTTTTTAAAAAAATGGGGGGAAAGTATATTTTTACATGTTATATTTTCGTTTCCTTTTCCTTTGGTAGCTGTTACACATGCAGACTGACAATTTCACCTTTGTGTGCATGTGGTTCATTGAATTTCTAAGAAGGTATTTCATTGATGTTGCACGCCAGAAGAATTAACTTTATAATGTCATTTTCTTTCATTCAACCCTCCAACATAACTCTCTTCCTTAGTCTATTTCATTCACATTATGAATGTGAATTCCTTTGACTCTACCTTTTGATACACTGGGCTTGCTTGGCAGTCATTGAGCCAAAATATGAAGCCGTTGAGCATTTATGCAAGCTCCCTAGGATACTTCAATATTCTCAAAATATTCAAACTTCTCAAAAATGAGAGGACTAGTAAAAATGAAACTGAAAGTCAAGAGGGGTCAAATCTCTCCAGAGTGCATGGAGGTCATTTCGAGCCATAATAACAGAAGCTCAACTAAAATGTATGCCGCTAAGTAGGGAAAGCACCACTAAGTCCAGGAGGATGCCAGCATCACAAGTGGAATCAAGGAAGCTGTAAAAGACAAGAAGGTTTAATTCAGAAGTGGAAATCTTGCCCAAATACAGAGGTCAAAAAGGAACACAAACTCTGACACAAGCAATGTGTACAAGAAAGAATATGAAGATCACATGGCTAAATCAGCGAGGCAAACAATAAAAACTTCTTCAAATATATCAATAGCAGGAAATCTGCCAGAGAGGCGGTTGGTCCATTGGGTAATGAGAGAATATAAAGGAAGTTTGAAGATGACAGGAGATGGCAGAGAAGCTGAATGAATTCTTTGCATCTGTCTTCACTACAGACGATGTTGGATCAGTCAGATCCATGCCTGAACTGACCTTCTCAGCAAGAGAATCTGAAGAACTGAGTCACCTAGAAATGGCAAGGGATGAGGTTCAAGAGCATGTTGAAAAGCAAAAGCAAAATAATAATAAAAAATCACTAGATCAAGGTGGCATCCACCCAAGAGTTCTAGTAAAATAAAGATTTATAGTAAAATAAATCATGGTTTCCTGTCCCCAAATGGCTCATACTCCAAGAGAGATGCAGAAGAGCAACAGCCACTGGAAAAGACACCATATTGGGGTGAAGAGGGACAGTTGCTCTGCCCCTGCTAAATATAAGAGGACAACACTTTAAAAGGTGTCTCTTTGCCCAGTTAGCATGGGTGTCTTTTATATCCATCTTTTATAGATGGTAACTGATTGGTAACCTCCTACCAACCTAGCAGTTCGAAAACAAGAAATTGCAAGTAGATAAATAGGTACTACTGCGGCGGAAAGGTAACAGCGTTCCGTTAGTCATGCTGGCCACATGACCACAGAAGTGTCTTCGGATAGCACCGGCTCTGCGACCTTAGAAACGGAGATGAGCATCGCATCCTAGAGTCGGACACAACTGGCTTTCGAGCAGGGGATATGTTTACCTTTACCTAACTGATTAAAGAACAAGAAGCAAAGAGTAGGAATAAATGGGAGAGAAGTAAGAAATGGATTTCCACAAATATCTGTCCTGGGATTGGTGATTTTTTTTTTACTTGTTCATAAATAATCTGGAGTCTGGAGTGAACAGAAAGGTGTCCAAGTAACACCAAACCATTCTTAGTGGAAAAAGCCAAAGCAGGCTGTGAAGGATTCTAAAAGGAACTGTCCAGACTGGGTGAATAGCCAACCAAATGCCAAATGTGGTTTAATGTCAATATGTGTAAAGTGATGCACATTGGGAAAAAAAAAATCACCAATACATACAACTGATGGGGACTAAAATGATAAACCAGGAACGAGATCTTGGGGTCATGATGGATAATTAAATGAAAATGTCAACCCTGTGTGCCGTAACGATGAAGAAGGCAAATTCCATTCTAGGGATAGTTAGGAAATGGATAGAGAATAATGGATAAATAGAGCTGGATAGATTGCTAATATTATAATGCCCCTATACAAATTTATGGTGCAGACGTATTTGTAATACTCTGTACAGTTCTGGTCACTAGGCTTCAAGAAGGATATTGTAGAGCCAGAAAAAGCGTAAAAGACGAAAACAAAAATGACCAAATAGCTGGAGTGCCTTCCCTACAAGGAAAGGGTACAATGTTTGGGGCTTTTTAGCTAGGGAAAGAAAAGGCTAAGAGGCGACCTGATTGAGACTTATAAAATGATGCTTGAAGTGGAGAGAGACACAATACTGAAACCAAGAGTCATTCAGTGAACCTGAATGTCCAGTTTCAGTGGTAAAATGCCAGTGTTCTCCCACTGAGCTAAACAAGTGTTTGTTGGTGTGATTAAAGTGATGAAAATGCATGCATCACAAGCCTAGGTATGGGTATCAGGGCTGGTTCTCCAGTTGGCCCTGGAACCCAGGTGGTACGTGGGGAGCAGAATGCACCCCAGACAATGGCCCATTGCCCCTCCATTCTTCCCAGAGTGGCACTTCATCTTCCATTGCCCTGTGTACACCTGCATTGCTGTCTCCTGCCCCAGCAGGCCAGCCCCACCCCTGCTATTTGAAATGAGCAGCAAGGCATGCTGAGGGAGGAGTAGCATGGCAGAGTTGTTTGCAGGGTGGCAGCAGTCAGCAGCAAGCGAGGAATGACTGCTACTGCAGTGAAGATGGGAGGTGAAAGTGGTGCATTTCATACACCTACCTTATATACAGGGGGAGTTATCATCGCCACACTTGGTTGGTTCCAAGCTCCAGGGAGGCTCAGGTTGGTCCTTATGTATATTCAGAAGTAAGTTCTGCTGGTTTCAATGGGATTTACTCCTTACTGCTTTTAGGATTGTATCCTTAAACTCAGACTAGAATTCTCCCTTGGTGGTTTGTTGGCAGCTCATAAACAAAGATTTCAGAACACCTGGATGCAGATTAATCTGAAAAGAAGGACCATGTTCTCCAAAACCTTACAAGGAGAAAAATCTTCTGCATAGAATTTACTTCGGAATGAACATTCTGGGTGGCTGTTGCACTCGGTTGACCAGCTACAAGGTTGCATTTGACAGTTTTGGAACTTCTGAATGATACTTCTGAGCTGGAAAATGCCTTTGGCTGCGCTGTGCCCAGTTACTGACAGCATGAAATGGCTTTTCTCTGCAGGATCTATTGTCTTTGGCTCTTTGTCTCCCACCCATGGCAAGCTTCCTGAAAAACCTGCCAAGGAACAGGCTGCACAGATTTCATAGTGGTTGCTCAAGACCGTGCGTCGCCATTCTTGGCTCCGAATCATGATAGTCTTCTTCACTGGTCTACATGTTTTCCTGTGTCTTTTATTGGCCCAAGTAACTGTGATGATCAATATGGCATAACTGTGTAGAAATATGAATTCAGGTGAACCTATGAACCACATTTTGTGGATATGGGAGAGATAGGAAAGAATTATCTTAAGGTATCTAAGGAAGGGCAATATATCTACATGCTGCCATCTATTGTTTTATGCTGTAAGCAGTAGGATATTTCAGGCCAGTTATTACCAAGTTTAGTTCCTTGTGAGGTGAGAGTACTAACGTATTTGGCTGTCTTGTAATATATATTTTTTAAAAACTTTGTATATGCTGAGCATGGAGTAACAGTTACTCTGCAGGTGCTAGTCTATAAAGTAATGTATATCTAAAGCATTTGCACCCTGCTGATCTGCCAACAAGGCTCACAGAGTGATTTGTATAAAATCAATGAGAAATCATTACAATGGAAACGTTGTGTGAGGAAGTGATGCCTCACTAGCTTTTTCTCCTCCTCCTCCTCTCAGGATAGTTGGTGGTTCTATGGCTGCTGTGAAGCAGAGGGGTCCCGTTAGCTTGAATATCAGTCCCCCAAAGCAAACAGCATGCCCTTAGACCCCCTAAGGTTCCATCTTGCTTGACACCTGCAAACTCATACTTTTTTTCTATCATTGGCTACATTTTAACTATAAAATCTCCAACTCTGACCCAATCAAATGGGTAAGTTCAGTAAGTAGTATCCCAGCTATGAGTAGTATACCAGCCTGATAGTATTCCCCAGCTATCAGGCTACCAATACAAGTATCTTCCAAAGCAAGTATCTTCAGCCACCATTAAAAAGCATCTTTATACCGTATATTAAGCCAGAGCCTGGAGAAAAGGTCGTCTCCAATAACTAACAAGAGTTCTTGCAACAATATCATAGATACTATGCTGTAATGAACTAGAACACTGGTGCTCAAATATACACATGGAAGTACACATACCATTGCTGGTAGGTTATCTGTTTTAGTCCATTTAGCTGATAGCAGAGGTGAAAGCAACAGAGCAAGAATTTTCCACATGAACAGCCCAAATCCTATTGGGCTTTAACGCTGCTGGAATGAGGGTTCCACCAGCATTAGCTGCCTTATTATGGCAGCTGCAAAACACTCTTGAGAGCTCACAAAGGTGCGCATTGCCAGAGTGCCAATGGGAAGGCCAGAGCCTTCCCAAATGCGCCAATCACCGAGGACCTGCCAATGCAAGTAAGGAGAAGGGGGAGGCGGAATGGGGTGGGGGAGGTGAAACAGGGCAGGGGAGGGTGGAACAAGGTAGCAACGGGAGTGGGGATAGGACAGATTTGCTCTGGGGAAGGGGGTCAGATTGGTGGCAGCAGTGGCCGCCGAATCCTAGCACCCTTCCTGGACCCTTCTGATTCCATGGTCAGGTCCACATGGACCTACACCAGCAATTTTGCTAGCGCAGGTCTGAGTAGACCCTTCTATGCTGTGGAGGCTTATCCCCAGGTAAGGGAACAAATGTTCCTTTACCCAGAGGAGACCTATGTGACTACTTCCCCCCCCCCCCCGCAGGATGCAGTGGTAGTCATTTTAGCATCAGTGCATTGGCGGGGGTGGGAGGTTAGGATTGGGCTGGAAGTTGCCTTTTACTGAGTTGGAGCACTGACCCATTTAATTGTATTGTCTGGACCCAGTCCTGCTGGGAGATGCCAGGGATGAAACCTGGAACCTTCTGCATGAAAGGCTGATATTGTACCACTTCTACTGAGACCCATCCCTAGATAAATAGAGAGTCCAAAGCATAATTTGTGATAAGCAGGAATCGGTCCTAGGACACTTCAGAAAAACTTTCACTCTCATTCAGGATCCTCCCAAAATACATCTTTGTTGAAGTTGTGCAATATGCAAATATGAATTAACAGAGCAATTGCTTAAATGCTAGGCAATCAAAATGTTTCTTTTTTTTATATATAATATTTTTATTTTAAAAAAACAGATAACAAATAACAATAACAAAAAATACCAAAAACCCTACAAAAATAATACAATCAGGTATATCACAAACCAGGATAAACTGACAAGATACAATAGGAATACTAACACCCGGGCAACATTCTCCAATAATATGACTATTCAACGAATCTCTTACATAAAATAAATTTCACTGTATCTTATTCTATCTCCCCCATCCTGCACATCCATATAATCAATAACAATCTTTTTTTTTTATGATTATCTTTTCATCCAATCATAAAATGGTTGCCACCACTCTATTTTCTTTTTTACATCTCCGTCTCTCAATCTTTCAGTTAAGACATCTAATTCTATCAAATCATAAATCTTAATTATTAACTCTTCCATCTCTGGTATAGTCTCAGCTTTCCACTGCTGAGCATACAGCAACCTGGCAGCAGTAACTATATGTATAATAATATATTTATCTTTTTGGAATATTATTGCTGACATCATATTCAATAAAAATAATTCTGGCAGAAACGGCAGCTTGCAACATAATATCTCTTCCAATACCTGATGAACCATCTTCCAAAATGTTTTTGCCTTGGCACATGTCCACCACATATGAAAAAAGGAACCTTCCAAAATGTTGCATTTCCAACAAATACTTGAAACATTCTTATACATCTTACATAACTTCTTCGGTGTTAAATACCATCTGTAAAACATTTTATATAAATTCTCTTTATATGCAACAGCTTTAACCATTTCAACACCTGAATTCCAAACCTGTTCCCACTCATGTAAATGGATCTCTCGTCTTAAATTTTGTGCCCATAATATCGTAACATCTTTAACTGTTTCGTCTACCATCTCAAAGTCCAGTAAAAAATTATACATCTTGGTTACATATTTGTCCTCAGTATTTAAAAATAGCTTATCAAATTCAGTTTCACTCAGGTAAAAACCCACTTTTTGATCTTCCCGTATCCTACTTCTGATCTGGTTTTGAAACCAAGTGTCCATAATAATACCTTCCATCCTTAATCGGTTCTCATCTCTTAACTCTCCTTGGGAATCAAGCAAGTCTTTATATGGTCTATTTTGAGAATCTTTTATCCAGTCTGGTCTGTTGGCTATTTCTAATGGTTTTACCCATCCGGGTATTTTGTCATAGATCTTATATCTGATCTGCTCCCAAACCCAAAGCAAGGATTTCCTTAAGCCATGTCTTTTAAAAAATGCATAGTATTTAACTTTATCATACATCAAAAATGCAGGCCAGCCCAGTTGTAATCCTTCTGCTTCTAAGATAACATAGTTCTCTTTACTCTTAAGCACCCAATCACGAATCCATTGCAAGGCTGCAGCTTGATAATAACATAACCAATTGGGTATAGCCAACCCTGCTCTTTTCTTCTGATCTTGCAATAGTTTCAGACGAATTCGTGGTTTCTTGCCACTCCAAATAAATCTCGATGTCATCTTGTCCAGTTCAAGAAAAAAAGTTTTTTTCATAATTATTGGTATTGTTTGAAACAGAAACAACAATTTGGGTAATACATTCATTTTAATAACTGATACTTTCCCACTTATTGACAATTGCAGATTTTTCCATCTCTCCAAATCTTGTTGAATTGCTTCCAAAACCTTGATATAATTATCTTCCATCAAAGAGCTCACTTTTTTAGATAAATTAACACCCAAATATTTAATCTTCTCCGCCACCTGAAATCCCAGTTCCTTAATCTCAGCAGCTTCTTTTTGCTTCACATTTTTTAACAAGATTTTTGTCTTCTCGTAATTCACCACCATACCAGCCACAGCGCCGAATTCTGACAAGTCCTCTTTAAGTACCGGTAAAGACTCTTTTGGATCCTCAAATACAAAAACCAAGTCATCTGCATATGCCTGTAACTTAATATGATGATTTTTAATCTTAAGTCCTCTTACTCTATCATCATTTCTAATTAAAATGTTCAAAATCTCTATCGTTAATACAAACAACAGAGGTGAGAGGGGGCAACCTTGTCTTGTACCTTGTTCAATCCGTATTTTCTCTGTAAGACTACCATTCACTTTTACCATAGCTTCTTGTTGTGTATAAATAGCTTTGATAATTTTGATAAATTTTGGTCCCAGTTTCATTACTTCCATCACTTTAAACATAAAAGCCCAATTCACATTATCAAAGGCCTTTTGAGCATCCAGAAACATCAAACCAACTTTCCTTTCTGGGTGATTTTCATAATACTCTAAGACATCAATTATAGTTCTTACATTCTTTTTCAAATGTCTCTTAGGTAGAAAGCCCGACTGATCTTCATGAATATAATTCATCAATACCTTTTTCAATCTCCAAGCTAAAATTGATACATAAATCTTATAATCCGTATTCAATAAAGATATAGGTCTATAATTCTTGATATCAGATTTATCCAAATCTGACTTATGAATTAAGGAGATCATTGCCTGTTTCCATGTCGCCGGTACCTCTCCCCTATGAACTATCTCCTGAGCCAACGTCTGTAATGGCACCTGTACCACATCCACCAACATCTTATAAAGTTCCGCAGGTAAACCATCCGGACCTGGAGATTTGCTACTTTTTTGTCTTAAAATTGCTTCTTTAACTTCATCTAATGTAATATCCTCTTGCAAGAAGTCAGAATCTTGTTTGCTGATTTCCGGTATTTGGACTTTCCTCAAAAATTGATCCTGTAGATCCTTAGTAATATTTTTACCTTTATATAGTTCAGAATAAAAATCTACTACAATCTTTTTCAGCCCTTCATTAGAAATTATTTCTTTCCCTTTTTTATCTTTCAAACTCAATATCATTGATTTTTGAGCCTCTTTCTTCAATTTATAGGCCAGCCATCTCCCAGGTTTATTAGCATTTTCAAAAAAATTCTGCCTGGCCCATTTTATTTTCTTCTCCATCTCTTCAGTTTGAACAACTCTAATTTGATGTTGTAGATCTCGTATTTTTTTCAATATATCTTTCACCGAACCCTTTGATCTTTGAGATCGTTCCTCTTCCTTTTGCAATTTCTTAACCAGCTCATTCATTATCTTTTCCTTTTCCTTTCTTTTTCTTACTGTGAATTCTATTATAATTCCTCGAATCACCGCTTTAAAGGCATCCCAAACCGTTGTCATCTTCATTCCATCTTGTACATTAGTTTGAAAATAAGCCATAGTCTCTTTTAAACATTTTTCTTTAAAGCTTTTATCTCTCAAAATGGATGTATTCATCCTCCAAAACATCTTTTTATGCCTCTTATTCACAGAAATCAATAATGGACTATGATCAGAAATCGTCATCGGTAAAATTTGACAATCAAAATCTAAATGAGTTATACTCGTCTTCCAACACATATCTATGCGTGACCAAGCATTATGTCTATGTGAATAAAATGTAAATTTCTTCTTTTCCGAATTCTGTGTTCTCCAGCAATCAATCAATTGATATTCTTCCACCATCTCCAAAAAAACTTTTGGCAGGAGACCTGTCTTTCTCATTTTTGTTTTGGAAGATTTCCTGTCTAAATCATGATTAGTTACTGCATTAAAATCTCCCACAATCCATAAATCATCAAATTCTTTCTGCTTAATTTCTTGTGATAATTTAGTATAAAATTCTTCCTGTTTATCATTTGGTGCATACAAATTCACTAATAACATCATTTTCCCACTATATCGTATCTTCACCATCAAAATCCTTCCATCTTCAGATTTCCATTCTAATTCTGATTCAAATTTCAAATTAACATATGTGACCACTCCATTTTTTTTTTAGATTGATTTGCAGCACAGTACATTTTACCCAATTTTTTCTTTTCCAAATATTTAACATGATCACTCTTGATATGTGTTTCTTGTAAACAAATAACGTCTACTTTCAATTTCAGCAGTTGATGATAAACATTGTTTCTTTTCGAGGGGCCATTCAATCCATTCACATTATTGCAAAAAATCTTCATATTTGTAAAAGCCATCACTTCTTGATTTTAGATCTAACACTCTTGTCTTTCTGTTCCTTTGAGCCTGAAAGTCTATCAAAATATTTCCTCATCCGTGATCTGGATCTTAACTCTCTCTGTGGTGCGGGTTCTCCTCCTGTTGCTCCAAGTTCTTCCTCTGGTAATTTATCCTGTGAGAGATCTCTGCTTTCTCTAATTTGTGTCATCTTCATATCTCTTTTTTCTTTTCTTCGTCTTTGTTCCTCCTCTCTGTATCTACTTTGTCTATCAAATTCTGCCCCATTGGAATCCGATAAAATTTAATCTGTAGCTCCCAAATCTTTTCCTTTCTTCCTCAAAAAATTTCTCATTCTTTCGACCGAAGTGATCCTTACTTTTTTCTCCTTATATGTAAAGAAAACACCTTGTGGAGTCTCCCATCCAAATCTTATATTGTTCTTCTTCAAAATTGTCACCAAAACTGTTGAGAGGGATGCAGATGAGTCTTAATGACGTACAGCAGACACAAGAGACAATTATATCAAGTCAGAATAAAGCTTCTGAAGAAAGATCAGAATTATTGGCCCATTTTAAGAAATTGGATGCTACGATGGGCTTGTTGAAGCAACAGGTTGTAGCAAACACAGAGGGAATTAAGGGAATTCGGGATGTCACGCGTGATCTACAGACAAGTTTGGATGAAGTAAGAGACCAGCATGAAGAAGATTTAGAGGAAGTATTTTCATGGTGTGAAGGCTTGGAGACTGCAACTTTGAAACTGGAAATGGAAAGAGCTAGTTTTATGCTCAGAGTACAGAATTTTCCGGAGGATAAGCAAGAAGACTTGCGTCAATGTTTTATCATTTGGTTGATAAAGGAGTTACAGATTCCGGAGGCGGAAACATCAGAAATTACAAATAGTATTGATCGTATCTATAGACTGAATACCAAGAAGGCTAAGGACTTGGGTGTCCCTAGAGAAATTATGATCATCTTTCATAGTAAATTTATAAAGAATAAACTGATGGAAAGACTTCTGGAGAAACCTAGAGTGCTGGAAGGTCGGATCTTAAGGTTTCTTAAAGAGATTCCTTATAAAATAAGAAGGAAGAGAAGAGATTATGAGGATTTGGTGGCAATCAAAATGTTTCATAGTTTGAACATGAAGGCTGCCATCATTCCTTTAGCTGATGTAGAGAGGACTTCACAATAGACCTGAAAAGTTATATAACATGGACAATTGATTAAAGGCTGTTCAGGAAACAGACTAAAATGTGGCTACTTTTCCTCTCCATTAATTAGACTGCAAAGGATGGCTGTACAAGAGAATCCCTCCCGGATTACTTTGGGATCTGGGAGGGATTTGGGAACAAGTTATAAGAAGCAAACAATGAATTCTGTTTTTCACAAGAGAAGCTGACATTTCCATCCCATTTCATTGTCTTTAGCTATACTCCTATATTCACTAAAAATAAAATGCCAACATACTTTCCTATGAAGTTATGTGCTTGCATGGAGGAGCACCATGCGCTCCGCAGGAGGTATCTTTGAAGTCAGCAGTACAGCTGAACAGGCATTTCTCTTTTCAGCTTGAAATGTGGTTTGCCTGTTCAGCTGAGCTGTGAGTGTAGCGGCAGTAGAGAGTTCAAAGAGACCTCCAGTTACATGCATTGTTCTCTCCCCACTCCCTGACAGTCTTGTGGGATTGGGGCCAAGAGTCACAAATGGAGTTCTAAACATAATCACTTGCACATGTATCTGACTGCATGCTACTAACCATGCATTGGTTAGGACTGGGTTGCGAGCCGTGATACGAATGCAACTGGCCACTGCTGGGTAGTCTAAGGGGTAGAGGCAGTTTATGGTGGTGAGGGGAAGACTGAGGGCACTTCGGGGGGGGGGTTAGTCTGAGAGAGTCGCATTTTGGTCACTTGCTCATTGTCCAGAGGTTCACACTGTTGGAATATAGGTGCAATGCTGCCTGCAGGACTCTGGAGGGCACTGTATTGTCCAGATGCCTGAGACCTTTTACCTTGTCGTCTGTAGTACCTGTAGGAGGTGTGTCCTTTACATAAGTTCCTTCCTCCTTTATCCTACTCACCATTCTCTCTCTCTCTCTCTCTCTCTCTCTCTCTCTCTCCTCTCTCTCTCTCTCTCTCTGACCACCAAAGGAGCAGCATCCAAGCTTCTGAACTCTGTCCCTGCATGGGGAACATCCCCTTATTTCCACACAAACAGAACCGTATTCACGATTTTCTGTTCCCTAAGTTATAGAAACCTCTGATACCTCAGAAGATGCATGTGATTGTAAGTAGGGAGGAAAGTGTTTTCTTTTGAAACCTTAACGGCCTCTGCTCCTGTGTATTTATCAATAGCAGCAAACTAGCTGGGTGGTGTGATTTACTGAAGGAAAAGGGTTCTTCCACTGATTGCTCTGCTTATTAGACCCCCCCCTTTCCAACACACATGACACCATCATCCATTTGTTGTCCTCTTGTATTTTCCATGTGCTTAAATTATTACATTTACAGCATAATCCTGGGAGAAAAACTGGCAGCAGAGTGAGTGCTCTGACGCTGGAAGCCGTCGCAAACGTGCAGTAAAGCACGTTCGCGATGACTCTAGAGTAAGGGTCACCGGCGCGAGACCGGCAGCCCTTACTCTGCCGCTGGATCACCCCTGTGGCCACCGGAGTCAGGTAAGAGATCCCCCAGCGGGTGCAGGGATGATCCAGATAGCGAGGGAGGGGGGCCATTGGCCGAGCTGGCCTGGAAGGGGGTGGGGATGGTGGCCGCCGTATCCCCATCCCCGTTCTGGCCGGCGCGGCTGTTACACGGCCTCACCTCCGCCAGCTAAATAGCTGGCGGAAATCCAAAGTGGCCCATTGGGGTCAGGCCATGCTACACCAGGGAAGGGGACGAATGTCCCCTTCCCCCATGTAGACCTCTGGGCTGATCTCGATTAGGATCTGGCGGGTGGCTCTGGGCTGCCTGCTGGATAGTTAGTCAGGATTGGGCTGCCCTTAAAGGAACAAATCTGATTTTATTGAGACCAGGGCACAGCAGTGCAATGGACTGTGGTTAGAGCTACTGTTCTATCTTGCCCAGACTGAACAGATCACACCAGAAACAAGAGGGTAAAAGGCAGTGTGCATCAATCTACCATTTTCCCAAAACACAGTAGAACTACTATGGTGTGGAAACCTAAGTCATGGCAAGCAGAAAAGCAAAAACTGCCTGATGCTACAAGTGACCCATCTGAAAATGCCCCAAATCTAGGAAGAAAGGAATGAGGATATTAGGATAAACAGATTATAGGGCATAAACAAAAATTATAGGGAAAGCAGCTATACAATTGAAAAGAATATATAGGAAAAGTCCTGGTTCCTTTCTGCACGTTTGTCTGGAGGTTGGAATGTACGTAAGTCGGAACAGCGCTTTCACGCCTGCATGAAAGCACAAGACCAGATGGATGGTGCTTGCACAAAAGTGACAATGTGGCCATCCATAAGTCAAGACATCCGTAGGTCTCGGACATCCATAACTCGGGGTCCCGGTGTAAATTCTTTGCACCTTAGCCTTCACCTCCATTTTCCTTTCCCTGCCAAATTATACAGCTGTGCCATTGGCCTTTACACAGGATCCTTGCACACAATTGGTTCTTCCCCATTTGCGCATAATACATGTGTTTTAGAAAGCACTGTCAGTAACACATGGAAGATGGGAGGCTGTTGGAGACAAAGAAGTCCAAAGCCTCTTTGAGCTTATGGACTAGTTTCATAGTCATTTGGATGCCTGTCATGGCCTAAAACCAAGTGAGAATTAATGGGATACAGAGAATACGTTCAATGGTTCAGGTTCCCCCCCCTTTGTTATTCATATTTCGGCATCTGTGTTTTTCCTCTCACTGAGAACCTGGCGGTATTACGGAAATGCAGCATCTTCTGTCCCTGGCAACCTCCCCTTGCTTCAGGCCTGAATTAGCTGAAGCAATGACAATGCTGTCTGATGCGTCCTGCCAAGCTTTTGCCACGAAATCTCCTCCAGGGCTTTAAACAGGTTTGACAAAAACCTTGCCGGAAACTGATTACCTTTCTTTCCTGGCCCTCCTGCCTTTCCCGTGCCCTGAAATTTCAGTAGGGCTCAGCCACTAAACATTCAGACTGGGGGGGGGGAAGGAAAGGAGGAGAGCAAAAAGCAATTAGAGGGACAGCAGCACGTTCTTGGAGGTCGCCGCAACGTCGGCTTTATCTCGGTTTTTTGAATTGGAGGCTTAGAAGCAAACTTGGCTTCTGCACAGGGTTCTTCAGAGTCTGTATGCAGAGTGACTCCAAACTGTGGGCTTTGAGAGAGGAAAAACCATCGTAGGAAAGGAGTTATTACAAAAGAATCTCCGGAGGCATTCACTTTATCATCAGCTGGCTTGAGAAACTAAACACAGAATGAAACGAGCTGCTCAAAGATGGAATAGCTACGTTTAAATGATAGTGTATGGATTTAATCAACATGAATTTTTTGGGTCGTTTTGATTCATGGCTGAAAGGGAGCTGTGTTGCTAACGCCCCGCAGCTTGTTCTATTATTATTTAATATTTTGCCTGATTAAGCATGTTGGAGCCCAAAGTCCTTTGCAAACAGACACCGCCTTTACCACAAAGGTCATGAAGACAAATCCAGACAAAGGATCACATTAATCCCCGCCGGTGCAGCTTCTCCAGCTGATAGGTTTGCGGCACAAAGGAATGCTTTCTCAAGAGGACAGTAGAAAAGGATGCAACATTCACATAAGGGAATAAATTACTCTGCTTACAATGCTGCAGAATTAAGTAAAGCAGCTAGATATGATGATGCCCAGTGCAGGAATTGTACTTGGATTTGAAAAGCTTATGCTCCTCTTGAAGTGGGTGAGTGGGGTAGTAGGGACTGGCTGCTAGGAAAAGTATGTATGTGGGGTTGTTATGGGCTGAAGAGATGGGCCTCATTATTGCATGACACCTGACTGTCCTGTGGCAATGTGGAAAACAAATGATTAAGGCCCAGTATAATACAGTATGGTACAGGAATTGTCAAAAGGTGGAGATAGAGGCTTCATTTTGCTTATATAACTAATGGGAGCAATCTTGAAAGGCACGGTCTGGTTACTTTACCAGTAGCTGGGCTGTGTAAATGATAATGGTTGCAAGGAGATGGGCAGCCCAATCCCAATTCCCACACGACGATGCAGTGGCATCAATGCGGCTTCCACTGTATCCCACAGGGGAGTTTGGCATGCTGAAGACTCATCGGGACAATGAAACATTTGTTCTCTTGCCCCAGGATAAACCCCAGAAGTCATCATGGGTCAACTCGGACCTGCACCAGCTCTATAGCTGGCACAAGTCTGCGTTGACCTGTGAAGGTGAATCAAGCCTGGGAAGGAGGTTAGGATTTGGCGGGTGCCGCTGACACCGAACCTGCCTCCTTTCCTGTCCCAATCCGCCCTCCTCCCTACCCTCCGTTCCACCCACCCCCTGCTTCATTCCACCCTCCCCGCCTCCCTCCTGACCCCTGTTTGGCCTTACCTGCTCCGGCAGGCGTGTGGCATTTTGTCTTCGCTTGTGGCAGTGGCCAGGCTGTGCACACTAGCACTGTTGTGTTTGTGACAGCCGTAAAGCTGTTTACACTGGCAGAACACGTGTTCCGCTGGCATAAATGGTCAATAGGATTGGGCCAAAAAAAGTACGGTATTATGACCAGGGCCAGCACATTCATGCAGTGACCTGAAGCAAGTTGTATAGGACTATGAACGTTTGCGTGTCCAGCCAGTTCACTCTCTGAGGTAAGAAGATAGTCTAGCCTGCTTCCTCTGCGTTCCTCTACTTCCTCATCTTTTCCACTTCTTTTGAAATTCAGCATGGAAAGGTGTAGCTTTTTACCTGCCTGTTGGCTGGGCACAACTTATCACTTTAGGATAAATAAATAGTCATTGATTTTGCGGTTCTGCCAACTAAGGGGTGGGGAGGGATGACATTTGGTACCCCACTTCAAGCTTAGGAATATCTTGGACAACTGCTGTTGGTGTCCCATAAGGTAAATGTTCATCTACCATATTTCACATAACTGGTCAAAAACAGTCATCTTCAATGGTGAGTTAGAAGTATAATTAGCATTTTTCTTTCTGTTTAGTATTTTTTTTTAAAGTGAAAGGGAGTGTGTCTAGAAGAGAGGAAACCTAGCCATAAAGAAGTCCTAAAACTAAAAATAGGTCCCCTATTGCAAGCTTGAGTTAAAGATGGATTCCAGATCTGAAACGGCTGATAGCCATGTATCCAGAGGCTTCATATTAGAATAGAATAGGATGACAGTGGTCTGAGACATTTCTAGATGACATAAATTCAGTGTCACACACAATAACTTTGCTCTGCCTTAGAGAGGACTGCCCAAGTACATTATTTTCTTGTTCTTGTTCACATTCTTCTCTCTCTCTCTCTCTCTCTCTCTCTCTCTCTCTCTCTCTCTCTCTCTCTCTCTTGAGTAGTAGTAGTAGTAGTAGTAGTAGTAGTAGTAGTAGTAGTAGTCAGACTGGCACCATGGGCCTACTCCAGTACCTTACTTTCTGTACCACTGACATATCTTAATTGATGAGAGAGAGAGAGAGAGAGAGAGAGAGAGAGAGAGAGAGAGAGAGAGAGAGAGAGAGAGAGAGAGAGAGATATTTCTGCTTATCTATCAAGATGGCCGTTGCTCCTAAGTCAAACCATCAGGGTGTCAGTCAAACAGGAACTCAGGAAGCACAACCCACAGGCTTAGTGTCCAACTCAGGGCAGCTTGAACAGTGATGGAGTAGTGACTGGCTGGATCTCTCCTATGCTGCCCTCTCCAGAACCTGGTACCAGCCTTTGTCAGCCATGTCATCTGCTGCTAGTCCTCCTTGACCCTGGTCTGCTTATGCCAGAACTGGACCTCAAGCTGGATCCTACCTTGGAGCCTGGCCAAAGTGTGACACAGGGAGAAAGTCATCTGCCATGCTTGGACCAATCCTTGGTAGCCCAAGGAACAGATGATGATTCACCTTGTGCTGCACACACCCAGTCTTGCCTCGGTTCTTTAATCAGACCTATTCATCTTCCTAGTGAGAGTCAAACTGTTACTCTTCGATAACTTCTTGCTTCATCTTGCCCTTACATGTTGCTCATTGAGTTTTGACTGCCTGCCTGTATTTGGGACCTTGATAATCTGTCCAGCTACTATCTGCTGGAATTGCTGTGCTGGCTCTAGCCCTACTGGCCCTGATTCTGGTAGGAAATGTCAGTCTGCCAGTCCTGGCAACAAGTCAAATCTATAGTCTTAAATTCAGGGATAAGAGCAATAATAATTATGGCAATCATCAATAATTATGGATTGTATTAAACTCTTCTAAATGTTCAAGTTCCCTGAGTAGTACTCAAATAGAATATCAGGTTTTTTTTAATGCTGCAATTTTCTAGATTGTTGATTATTTTCCCCTAATGTTGTTTTTTCCATCAACTGTAAATACTTCAGCCACTTTCTAATTATGAGTAGTATATTGGAATATTCTGCCATCTGTTCAGCAGAACACCAGGAACTTAAAATTCCCACAGCATGTCATTTAGGGCCAGTGTGGTCAGCTAATGTGAGAGGACTTACAATTTCCCACACGGTAAACTACAGAGCGATCAATGTGATGGCTTCTTTGTATGAGGCTATTATCACAGATCTGCTAAAAGGGTTGTTCCGTCTTACCATGTCCTAGGCAGCCACCCTAGATGATGAGTTGAAATGGTAAGTAATTAAATTTGCTTGCTATCACATATTGTTCCAGATGATTCACACAAACAAGACACACAGAGCTCTGGAACTATATTTCAAGGAATCCTGAGGCTCATTGATCTGAATTTTCTCAATAAGATGATCAGTAATGGTACACAAGGTTCTCTCAATCTGAACCTTTAATGTGTGACATCAGAGGGTTGGGTATGTTCTAGGAGGTTGTGGTCTGTGACCTGGTCTACATGGTGAGGAGCAGGAGTGTAGTCAAGGGGAAGCAAGTGGTAATAAAGCTCTGGGACTTCTACAGCAGGAGTAGAGTTGTCATCAGTAGGAACACTGCCTGCCCTTGAAACCTTTTTCAAAGGACCTTTGCCAAAAAGAAACTTTAGGCTCAACAGGAAGCAAATGGAGAAATTTGCCTAAGGGCACATATTAATATCACTAGGCAATAGTCTCTCTGAAGGGCTGCCTGTATGATACATAGCTCAATCTCACACTGTTGTGCAAATTTACCTGCTGAACACAGTGGAACTTATTTCTGAGTAAACATGCATAGGCTAGTATTCTAATCTACCTTTTATGGGATATTTCTGGGATACTTTTTAATTCTGTTTTTCAGTTTTCATATATTTGTTTCAAGAGCTTGGGATGAAAATGATGCTTAGATAATAAGTTTCAAAGTATGAATAAATGGCAGGAGAAGAAATAGTTGATTTTGTATATATATAAACACACACACACACACACACACACACACACACACACACACACACACACACACACACACACACACACACTGTATATACAGAAATGTATAGTTGATTTTTGTGTTGTATAATCTTAGTGTGGTGTGTCCATGTAGGGGGTGGAGTATCATAAATAGCTCCTACATTTCAAAATGAACACTACATCATCGTGCAGGAGAATAAAGTAAGAAGGAGGTGATGCCATCCAAAGGGAATGGCCATAACTACCCTTTTCCTAATATAGCCAGCAAAGGATCGTTCAACAGCAACCAAGTAAACATACTGCCTATATAACTCCAGATTCAGAAGCTGTATGCCTGTACCAGTTACTGAGAAGCAACAGTAGGAGAGAATACTTGTCTACATGTCCTGTTTGTGGGCTTCCCAGAGGCATCTATTTAGCCACTATGGGAACTGGGATATTGGAGTAGGTGGACCTTTCGTCTAGTCCAGGGGTTCTCAACCTCTTCCCAGTCAAGTACCACCTCCGGCGCCACTCTCCTGCTTAGTACCGCTGGAAGTGACTGGTGATGACATCATCACCAGTTACTTCTGGGATTTCAGGTTTTCAACTAGTACCACTGGTTGAGAACCCCTGGTCTAGTCCAGCAGGGCTCTTCTATACTTATGAACAAAACTGAGTACAGTATTCCTAATGCTGAGTATTTCTAACAAGCGTATGAAATAGGCATGGCAATTCATAAAAGCAAGGTAGTGAAAAAAGCATAGAGGAAAAGAAAGCATATAAATGTTTATCTCGCCATCCCTGAAAGTGTTAGTTGGTTCACTCTCTGGGATATGAGAAGAGGTGTGGCTTCAGACTCTGAACCAAGGTCCCTTATATATACAACCTGAAACAGGTCAATCTTTGCTTCAAACGAGGGCCTGGCTGATGGCAATTAAACATTGGTTGCACATATATTACACTTATGATCCTTGCAGCTTGTTATATTGGGTGATTTGGGATTCTAGTCGGCCTCTCGTCATATCTGTTTTGAAGAAGAAAATCAACTCCATTGCAGAGTCCACGCTATGGGGGGTGTACTGTAAGTTCCGCACCATTCTACTCCGCGTTACGTGGTGGCCCCACCCCCTCACCATCAGAGCCATTCAGAGCAGTGAAGGCAATGCACAGGAGACTCGTGTTAAGGCAAAGTGCAGGAGACTTGTGCAGGAGACAATGAAGGAGCGTTGCCTTCACCGCTCTGAATGGCTCCGATGGCAAGGGGGCGGGACCACCACGTAACGCGGAGTAGAACGGTGCGAAACTTAAGTACCGCCCCCCCCCCTGTAGTGACACCTCTGCTCCATTGGGCTGTCTTTTGAGTCCCTAGGTATGTGTTCCTATCAAGACGCTTTTCAGTGTATCAAACATAGACTTCTGGACAGCGAAAGGCAGGATCTCCTTAGTGCGCCAAGAGTCTCTCTTGCTAGATTTAATGTTCTCCCGTCCGCTGTCGTATGGACTCTGCCTCTGCGGGCAGGGATGCATTGAGACCACTGCCCATTCACTCTTTTATTGTCCCTTCCACACTGAGATTTGTCAAAGATTTGTGGACCCTGTACTGAGAACTCGATGGGGACTTTCTGATGGAGCAAAAACTTGCTACCTTTTAACTGACGCCTCTGCTGAAATAACTGCTGTGGTGGCAACGTTTTTACATAAGCTGACCGAGTTGCGCAACCGGGAAGCTGAAATGTTTTCTGGTTGATTAATGTATATAGTTTTAGATTTGTTATGTTATATGCCAATAAAGGATTCTACTTACTAACTTACAACCTGTTTATTGACACTAACAATAGGCTGCCCATATCCAAAAAGGGACAGGCTGCCTATGCCTTTAACCATTGTAAGAAGAGGGAATTTGGGCAGGTGTAGCTTGTTGTTGCACCCTCCCATGATGAGCTGCACCTTCCCAAATTCCAGTAGTTAAAGGTATATGCACCCTGTCCCTTTTTGGATATGTGATTTTGGGAAGTGTGACCTTTAACCATTTGAATTTGGGCAGCCTAACTAACAGCGCAATCCTGCCCAGCTCCTCCACTGGTGCAGCCAGTGGTGGAGGGCAGAATGGGAGACTTTGCAAGGGAAATTGGATTTAAAGGGGATGTATTTAAATCCCCTTTCCCTTCCAAAGTCGCCTGTTCTGCCTTCCACCACTGGCTGCACCAGTGGAGGAGCTGGGTAAGATTGCGCTTTATTAAGCTCTCAAGTTGCCCTGGCAAGCGGGAGGGAGGAAGGGTTTTGTTGATGTTTCTTGAGTCTTGTCTCATGATGACAGTGTATTCCATACTTGGCTTGGAAAGTTTTAGTTTATGTTGGGATGTTTGAAAAAAGGTGCTTGCCTTTCACACTTGAGACCTTGGGGGTCCTCACTCAGATGCCCCATAAATAAAATTCACTCTGACTCCCTCCCTAGTTTTTCCCCCCATTGGTCTGATTTCTGCCTTTGTCTGCCCGCAATTTCCAGTCTCTTCCTTCTCATGCAAATGCAGACAACTACACCTGGTATCCTGTGGCTTGCATTATTTAAGTTCCTTGATAATTAGGCTTACCAGATCTCCAACCGGGACAGAGTGCGAGACCTTTAGGAGAAGGAATGTGGGCAGGTGTAGCTTGTTAAACCCATAGAGCACAATCCTAGGCATGTCTACTCAGAAGCAAGTCCCACTGAACATAATGTGACTTGCTTCTGAGTAGACATGCCTAGGATTGTGCTCTAAGGTTTAACAAGCTACACCTGCCCACATTCCTTCTCCTAAAGGTCTAGCGCTCAGTCCCGGTTGGAGCCTATGTTTTTCACTCTTTTCAGTGTAAGCAAAGAATTGGGGGGGAGGGAACGCAAGGCCTGTAGCCCCCAGTTTTCAGTTGAGAAACAAACAAATTCAGCCTGGCTTCTTTCTGTTTTATTGTTGTGGGTACAAAGGAGAAATACAAGGCTGCCTCCTCTTTGCTTGGCCTAGTTGGAAACCCTGATGCAGGCCTGCCTGTGTCTTAGAACCACCCTGCTAGGGCAGCATTGTATGTAGCCTTATTAAATAAATCTGTTATTTACTAGTGCCTGTAGAGAGCCTGAAACCAGTAGTCAAGTTTCAAGTGACAACACACTGACTGAGTACAATATTGCCTTAAAAAGAGAAAAGAAAAAGCAGAGAGAGAATGAATCCCTACATTCGATTGTCTGTTCCTGGAAAAGATGCTCATTTTCATAACGGACAGGGGAAAAACAGTGAACAAGGCTTGGGCTAAGTTAGTATAAATTGTGATTAAATTAAAGGCAAATGTTGACAAAGCTTTGATGTCCTGCACTTGAATATAATCCATTGATAGGAGTGGAGAGGGGTTTGTTACATCCTGGAAAGGCAAACTGAAAATTCTTATTTTAAAATACCCCCAGCATGAATTAACATTTTATGGCAAAATGTCAATAATTAAGAATGTGCATTTTGATCAGCTGCTTTTTTAGAACAAACTTTTGAATAAGACAGCCTTGCTCTTGAAATCCAAGTTTAACATGCGCCAGAAAATATGATAATGTAGAATTTACAGCAGTACTGGTAGAACAGAAGACACAGGCCAGGCCTGGCTGAAGCCTGGAGGCTACCAGAGGCAGCCCAGTTCTGCTACCTCTCTGTGCTTTTTTTTTTTTTTTTTGCATGCACTACTGTTTGCGTGTGGCCTTCTGCAGACACCACTGCAGACACCTCCTTCCTCCTCTCCATCAGCCCAAGCAAACCCCACACAAGACTGGTCTGGGTCATGCTCTCCTGGCATGCGCCTAGCAGCACCATTTACACACATGCACATATATGTTAGGCAACAACATTGACCATGTCAGTTCAGATGCAGTTGGGGGGGGGGACACAACTTTTGAATGCTTCCCCACGTTAAAAAAAAAGTCCAAAAATCCTAGCTCATCAGAGAGAAAGATATTAGTTCACCCATTGGCTGTTTTACTAGTTTTCTCCTTGCAGGGACTTTTACATAGGCAGGCATCCAAAAATGTGATTTTCCCCACCCCCTACCTGTAGTGTGAAGTGTAAATAGAAATCATTCTATCTCCTCATCCTGCTGTATGAGCAGACGGTTACTGTTTGAATCACAGATTTTTCATTGCACAAATAGATCTTTAGACATGAAAGCATGATCCAGGAGTGAAATTTGCACCTTTCTATTGATTAAATGCTATACTTATTGGGTATTCCTTTAGATCATGAGATAAAATTCAGATGCAAGCAGAACTTGAAAAGCCAGAGCATTGGTCTTCTAAAGCTTTCAGTTTGAATATGGCGTTATGCCGGAATATTCCCCTCTGTATGACACTTCCAGACAGCAAAAAGGAAGCAGCTGGAAGTCTGTTAAAATCAGGGTGTGAATAATGTACATCTCTGTCAATGATAATACTTTAAAAAATATATTATTAGGTTAGGATAACATTGACAGTGTCACTGAGGAGCCCTTTGGCAATAGGAAGGCTAATTACTTGCCACGAGGAAAAAGAGAACGTGTCATTTGGTGTGGTCTTTCTGTCATCTCTCAGTTCACTAAATGACTGTAATAAATCATATCCAATCGAGTTACAGTACTGTGTTGTTTGAGTCAATATATGATGAGAATAAAGGATAAGGAGGAGGGTTGATACTGAAAACATTGCATTTGGGAAAGGCCAAGTTTTAGGGGCTTACAATAATAAAAAACACTTGGATCAGCATCCAGAAAAAGGATTATTTGTGTGTATGTATGCCTCTCTACACAGAGACATAATAAAGGTGAGTTCTAAATTCTCTGAGAAGCACCATGAACACAGACAGTTCAAGAAGAATAAGAAGGAATATTGTGTGTCTATAGCCCTTTTTGGACACTAATACATCTGTCTGCATGTGTATGGTGAGGCAATAGACTGTGCCCACAACATAATGCATTGTTTAACATGTCTGTGGTGTACCTACATACGTATGCTTTTATGCACTGAGGCCAGGGCCTCATTAGTGCTATCATTAGGCCAACTAGGCAGCCGCCTAAGGCACAGACCTCAGAGGGGTGCAGTCAGAGGCGTCACTAGGGCGCGCGCTGCCCCAGGGCAGGGGCGTGCGACACCCTAGTGAGCACTCCCCCCCGACACACCCCCTCTCTTAATCTCGAGATGGGGGGAGCGCGACGGGTCACCGCTCCAGGCGCCCCCTCAATCAGGAGAGCCGGCTCGGGGACGTCTTCCCCGGCCGGCTTCCCGGGGCCTTCTGAGGAAGGCCTGCTGCGCGAACGTTATTTATACCGTTCTTTTTGCGCATGCTCAGACTGTTACTGAGGGAAAAGGGCTGCCCTTTTCCCTCAGTAACAATCTGCCCATGCGCAAACGAACGTTAGAAATAACGTTCGCGCAGCGGGCCTTCCTCAGAAGGCCCCGGGAAGCCGGCCGGGGAAGACGTCCCCGAGCCGGCTCTCCCGATTGAGGGGGCGCCCGGCCTGGCGAGGCGGGCGGGAGGCCCCCAGGCGACGCGCGCGTGCGCACGTCCATTGATAGGTGTGCGCGCGTCACCTGGGGCCCCCCGCACGCCCCGCCATGCCACAGCGACGCCTCTGGGTGCAGTACTGATGTTTGAGGGGCACAGTTTTATACAGATTAGTTTTTTTTAATCCATGTAAACATGAAACTGACAGTTTATATGTTTTTATTTTAAGATAAATACCACAACAGTGCTATGGAATAAGATTAATTATAAAGTCTTTATAAAGGGGTTGCAAGTAGTTAGCCTTGCCTAGGGCACAAAATAACCTGTCCCTGATTGAGGCACCCTCTCCTTGCAATTGGGAACGGAGAACTCCTATTCATGAAGAGAGCTGCCTACAAGCACACATCCAGAGGGATCTTGCAGACAGTATGTTTTGCAGAGGGATCTTGCAGATGAAGAACCCATGCATGGTGGGAACAGAGACCGTTGCTGTAATTCCACTCCCATGCTCTGAGAGGTGGAGGAGAGTCTGAACATTGGCAAACAGCTTATATCTGTCTATAGATATATGAAACACGGCTATATTTAAACAGGCTCCAGATCCTAGCAGAAAGTCACAAAAATGTACAGTATATGTATGTCATGGCCCAATCCTATCCCTTCCCCCACCGGTATAACTAGTGTTGTGCCAGTGGAGGCTGCTTTACAGTAGTTGCAAAGCAGCCTCCCCCAGCATGTCCTGCAGGCCCACTGGCGGGAAGGCCGTAACGGTAACGGCCTCCCACGCACCAGCAGATCAACGAAGACCCACCGAAGTAGGTAAGCCCGCACAGGAGGTTGAAGGAAGGCAGGGGGTGGGCGGAACGAGGCGGTGATGGGGTGGGGGAAGAGGGTGGATTGGGCCCTGGAGGGGGGCGGGTTTGGCGGTGGCAGCGAATGGCAAATCCTGACACCCCCCTTCCTGGGCTTGATCCGATTGAGCTGGCGCAGGTCCGAGTTTACCCATAGCGGCTTCTGGGGCTTACTCTGAGGCAAGGAGACAAATGTCTCCTTATCTCAAAGAGACCTCCAGCAGCCCAAAATCCCCGCACAGCTGCTGCATCGCCATGTAGGGATTTTGGTTGGATTGGACTGTTAGTGACTGACAAACGGAAAGAGGTTTAAGATTATTAGAAGAATATTTTTGTTTGTGTTGTTCTCAGTAACATAACTGTCGTTTAAACCAGGAACTGCTCGCCAAGATGACCATTGCAAGAATATTGAAGATGAAGCGAATTCTCTTGAAGATGCTGCCTGTCATACAAGTGCAACAGAGGCACATAGGTTGAGGCCAGAGGATTGTAGGGATTTCAGGCATATATGAAAGTTTTCTCTTCTGTTATCTCAGGATGGGATAACTTTTATTAGAACTATTTCCAAGTCGGAAAGCTTATGGTCATCTAAGCAAAAATGTCTTGCAATGAATTATTTTATTTTTAAAAATAGTTGAGGTAACTTCTGAGTGGAGTGCGAAAGTCTGAATGGGTTTCCCGGCGTACTACCTGTGGCACGTTGGAATGGGGGAGATGGGTTGTACTATAAAATCTCTCGCATGATGTTCTGTTTAATGTGATAAATCTTGCCAGTACTTCTGCTTTTGAAGGTGATCGTTTCCCTGAGATAAGTACAGGTGATGCAATGACTGGATTTACAATGATGGAATCCAGGATTGATGCGATGTGCTTTTAGTTCAGCGCTCACAAGTAATTTGTGTGGGTTTGAAGGCTGGCAGAAAGTGATGAAAGGAAGTTGCTGATGACTGTTGTAAGGTGTTGTGACTTGGCAACAAATGGATAAAAAGGTAAAGGTGACCCCTGACAATTAAGTCCAGTCGTGGCCAACTCTAGGGTGTGGTGCTCATCCCCATTTCAAAGCCGAAGAGCCAGCGTTGTCCAAAGACGCCTCCATGGTCATGTGGCCGGCATGACTCTCCTTGCCGCAGCGCGTAGCATGCAGCTGGAACACGGAGCGCTGTTTACCTTCCCGCAAGCGGTACCTATTTATCTACTCACATTAACATGCTTTGGAACTGCTAGGTTGGCAGGAAACAAATGGATAGCTCTTGCAAGGTGATAGAAGCAGAGGTGTCATTAGGGGTGGGCAGTGGGCCCCCAGGGAGTGTAGCGACGCCTCTGGTTATGAGATGTTGACTGGAAGTCAACCACAAAAGGGATAGGGTGCTCCTAAGGACCGAACTAGAAGTGCACCAGAAATACCTCTTTTTTTCTCAAAACTAGCTGCATAGGGCAGCAATCACAACTGGCTCAGCCATGAAACAGGAGATGTGGCTCACACTGATCAGTGTATGGTGGAGGAACAGCAGACTTGGGGTGTCCTCGCCTCCCTACAGCCCACCACAGATGGAGCTGCATCTATTTGATCCTCTATCCACTCATCCCACTCATTAGCGTCACTAGACGCGCGACACCCTAGAGCGGGGGGGTGCGCGTCACCCCCCCGCCCTAGGGTGAACCCCCCCAACACCCCCCACCCGCACTCAAGGCCGGGGAGCCGGCCTCGGAGCATCCGGCTCCGTCGGCGCTCTAGGGCCTTCTGAAGGTCCGCTGGTTCAAAACGGAAAGTTTTCCGTTTTTCGCGCATGTGCAGTACATTTTCTGAGGGCAAAGGGCTGCCCATTTGCCCTCAGAAAAGTACTGCGCATGCGCGAAAAACGGAAAACTTTCCGTTTTGGACCAGCGGGCCTTCAGAAGGCCCTGGAGCGCCGGCGGGGCCGAACGCTCCGAGGCTGGCTCCCTGGCGGGGAGCCGGCCTTGGAGCGTCCTGAGTCGGGGGACAGTGACGTGCGGGTGACGCACGTCACGGAGGAGACGCGCGGGGATGAGCGCGTCACGCTTTGGCACACGTCACCCCCTGGCGCGCGTCACCCCCTGGCGGTCCGCCCCCCCCGCCACACTCCAACGACGCCATTGATCCCACTGCTTCCTTGAATGGTTCTTTTAAGGGTCATTCCATGTCAAATCAACCAATGAAAAATCCATTTTGGAACTTGATGTCATGGATTTTGTTCATTTTTGGTACATTTGTACCTTACCATGAGATGTTCAAAAATAATTTTTTCTTTTTTTTTTTGTCCATCTGTTTTTGAGATATTGAATTTTCAAAATTGCCTAAAAATGCTAAAATTCACTTTTCACCATTTACAAGATACCTATGAAAGCTACAGACATGGGACAGGTGTCATTCTAAAGCGTATGAATAGGGCTTTCATTTGATATACAACATAACACAATTGTAAATTTTCAAAACCATTTATTTTAAATTCAAAAAAATCACACTTAAAGGTATATGTCTTGTAAGGTAAAGGTGACCCCTGACAATTAAGTCCAGTCGTGTCCGACTCTAGGGTGTGGTGCTCATCCCCATTTCAAAGCCGAAGAGCCAGCGTTGTCCGAAGACGCCTCCGTGGTCATGTGGCCGGCATGACTCTCCTTGCCGCAGCGCGTAGCATGCAGCTGGAACACAGAGCGCTGTTTACCTTCCCGCAAGCGGTACCTATTTATCTACTCGCATTAACATGCTTTGGAACTGCTAGGTTTGCAGGAGCTGACCAAGCAACGAGAGCTCACCCCGTCGCGGATTCGAACTGTCGACCTTTCGACAGCTCGTGGTTCAGCGGTTTAACCCACTGCGCTGTAGCTAGTCAATAAAAATTTCAATGGTATCGTACAAAAATTAAATTTTCTTGTTGGCAGTGACAAGGAATTAAACCCCTCAAGTCCACTTTTCTACAATTTACATTGATAAAATTATGTGGTAAACTGAAACCAGGGGTCATGCACTAAAATTGAGTGGAGGGAGAGTTAGAACGGACACAAGAAAATATTTCTTTACCCAGCGTGTAATTCATCTGTGGAACTCCTTGCCACAGGATGTGGCGATGGCACCTGGCCTAGATGCCTTTAAAAGGGGTTTGGACAGATTCATGGAGGAAAAGACCATCAAAGGTTACAAGCCATAAGCAACCTCCTGGTCTTGGTAATCTCTGAATGCCAGATGCAAGGCAGTGGCGACAGCATACAGGTTGTCTTGTTGTCTTGTGTGATCCCTGAGGCATCTGGTGGGGCCACTGTGTGATACAGGAAGCTGGACTAGATGGGCCTTTGGCCTGATCCAGCAGGGCTCTTCTTATGTTCTTATGAAATGAGTCCAAAGAAACAGTTTGTGTGAGAAGGAGCAAGCTGAAGAGGTAAGGGGTTGGATTTAGGGAGGTGGTACATCACATGTGCAGCATTGGTGATGGCAGGGGGTCAGGGGTGGTATCAGGTGGCAGATCATGATGGGCTGTCCCTCCCTGAGATGATCCCAGTTAAAACTGGAGCACACAGGAAGGGGGAGGGGCATTCTTTCCCTGTGTGCTGCTCTCCTCCAGAAAATCACTTCCCTGATTTTGGCAGATTGGTTTTGGCAGATTAGCTGTCTCCTCCAGGTAGGTATCTGCACTTGGGGGGTGGAATGCCCTACCTCAGGACCCACTGCACTTATTGATTAATGTGTTTCTTTCTACCTGGGCATACATTTAATTCTAAGGGCCAAATTGTAGATCATTATTTTTTCTTGGTGTGTTTTGGTTGGAAGAAATGCCAGCTTAAGCAAATATATTCTCTTGGTGTCATTGATACATTTGCTTAAATGCATCTCTTCAGACCAAACGATAAAATCAATTCAGCTAAACCAGGGGTTCTCAACCTGTGGTACGGGTACCCCTAGGGGTACGCAGACCTCTTGCTGGGGGTATGCCAAGCCCTGCCCCTTATCTGCCCCATCAGCAGCTAATTAAGTGTTAATTAACATGGATTTTAAATTGTAATTATTTTTGGAGCCCTTCTGTCTCTCTGATTTTGGTCTTGGGCCTATTTTTGTACTTTGGAAAATGTACTTTGGTGGGGTGGGGGAGGGAGGAGCTGATTTTGGGAAGTGCGACTTGGGGGAAAAAAGAGATCTTTGCATGTGTGTGTGTCTCTCTCACTCACACACACACATGAGTTAAATAAGACATTTTTCACATTTAAAATTGTTTTAGTACTTTTAATGATTAATTACCTAATTAATTAATTGATTAATCCAGTTAACTAGCAGTTACAATTAGCAGGGGGTACTTCAGAAAATTGGACCATGATAGGGGGTACCCTGGCTTCCAAAGGTTGAGAACCCCTGAGCTAAACTCTTTTTGGCGAAGTGCCCTGGGGAGAAATTCTACATTGGCTTTTTTTGAAGTTCTGATGTAGTTCTTTAATTAGGCTTACCAGATTTTCCCGGTTCTAAACCAGGACACCCCTCCCCCCAATAAATAAATAAATAAATACAATTTAAAAACCTTTTAAGGTCACACGAAATTTTATTTATTTATTTATTTATTTATTATTTATAGCTAGCTAAATTAATTAAATTTACTTGCCTATCCCTCGTCGTGCCCTTCCTCTGCCACCACTTGCCTGCTGTGCCGCTGTTTGCTCGCCATGCTGCCGTTTGTCCTCCATGCCCGCCTTGCCTTGCTGCCGTTTGCCGCCGCTGTGTCCCTGCCTCCGCCACCAATTTTAAAATGACAAAACTTACCTTTTTCCCGGGCGCCATCTTGGATCTCGCGAAATCTTATATATGGTTATATATGGCTCTCTAGCACAGGCCTGCATCAAAGGTTCTCGTAGTTCACAGGAGGAGAGGGTGGGAGAAGTAAGGTGGCTTTAAAGAAGAGGCCCAGTTAATTCACTGTGCCTGGATGCAGGGGTGATGTAGGCACAGAGCTTTCTCGCCCCCATTATCTTTGCTTTGTGTGAGTGCATGTGATTCCTCAATGCCCCTGGGTAAAAACTAAACAGGGAAAATGGAGACGTTTCCAAGCAAATGCAACTTGAATGCAAATAGTGCATGATCAGTCAGTATGCTGGTGTCCTGAATCCATTGAACCTCACTGGTTTTTTCACTCAGTAACTTCCAGGGATTTGCTCCCCTCCAGAGACAGTAGCAGTAAATAGAAAGTAATGGCGAAAGTAATGCATGGAAAATGTATCAGGAAACACAAGGGTTCAGTGCTATAATTACTGTTTAGGTCCATGGGCAGCTCTGCCACCTACATGTATCCTGCAGCCCATTTGGACTACAAGCGAAAAGTATAAGCACAACCCCTGCCCAGAAAGTCATTGATTCATAATGTCACAAAAGAGCTACTGTTGTTGCTGGGTGCCTTGTCTCAAAACATCCAGAGGAACAATTTCCTTCAATTTTTCACCATCTGTAAAAGTGGCATGAATTATGGTATTGATTTGTAGAAATTTGGGACATTTACAGATGTAAAGCACTAGGTGGCAGTATGATTTTTCCATAGGGCTGATAAACTCCAACTGTAATAGAGAATGTCAGAGCACTTGCTTATGGTAGGAAAGACTGGACAGAATGCTTAAGGCTGGGCTACATTGTCGACGGCTGCGTCGCGGCTGCGTTCCGTGTGCGTCTGTTGTCCCGCCCCCAGGTCAAACAGCAGGCTCTGATTGGCCGGACGTAGCACGGACGCAGCAAAAGTCGAGCCCGGCTCGACTTTTGCTGCGTCCGCGCTATGTCCGGCCAATCAGAGCCTTTGTAATACTTTGCCAATCATACTTTGCTTTGTAGTATCAAGTGTGTTTGATTAAGATTTCTGCTTCTTGTTTTTCCTGGCTTCAACAATTTGTCCATTTGCGAAGACAGAGGTGATATGTGTGGTCATAGTGGTATTCTTCAAAAGGAATATGAAAATACTGTGGTTCTCTATTTCTGTTCTATCCTTGGAAGCATAAAACCTTTCTGGAAGGGTTGCCTGCAGTCTCCAGGAATCGGTCTCCAAGTGGCTACTGAAAGCACTTCTGGAGATTTTAACAGGGCCTCCAGGAATTTCCAACATTATATCATGTTGAGGACAAAAGTCTCCAGGAATAGCTTCAGGCAGAGCTGGAAACCGTACTTCCTGATAAGTGCATGGGAGAGACAGTGTATTGCAGGAGCAAAAATGCTGTATCTGAGACCTTACAGACTTATAGCTACCCCTTCCTCTATAAGCAGGGCTGGCCAAACTTGCTTAATGTAAGAGCCACACACAATAAACTTCAGGTGTTTGAAAGCCGTAAGAGAGATGTTTGAGAGCCACAATATTTAGGAAGTATTTAAATTCTTTAATATATTTACTAATACTCACTATGAACATTAAACTTAGGTTTCAATCCAGTGGACTCTCAGTTTATACCTGGTAAATTATTATAAATCTTGAAACATTCTTATTTATCTTATATATTATTTGTGATGTAAAAAGGAGCTCAGCCAACATATTTCGGAAAGCCACACATTATATGTCAAAGAACCACATGTGGCTCAGGAGCCACAGTTTGGCCACCCCTGCTCTATAGCTTCACATCAGCCCTGTGACATCAATTAGGCTGAATGAATGACTGGCTCAAACCCACCTGGTGAGCTTTGGGCTGAGCAGGAATTATCTATCCACCAGCCCAGCTTCCACACTTTAACTACCACTCTGGCATTAAGCACCACCTGACAGCTATTGTTTGACTGACAACAGCTGGCACATGCAGCTCCCAGGACACTGAGACCAGGCCCAGAGTTGGCATGTGTGCTGAAGAAAGCCATGGAAGAAGGAGTATATCACAGATAATAGAGGTGCACTTTCAAAGGGATTTGTCAGCTGAAGTAGGCAGAAGCTGATCAAAAAGGTCATCTGCTAAGGTCATTCCAAGAATGAGGCTCCAAGCCACTTGACAAGAGGAGGGACAATGTGTCTGCTTGAGAGGCCGGATCTGTAAGTGCTGAGCCTGCATCTGTAAGAAAGAAGATCTGTAAGCCATAACACTGCCGCTTACGTTATGCTATTAAACTATGAATACATGGAGGCTGCAATCCTAGACACACTTTCCTAGGAGTATTGAACACAGTGGGACTTACTTCTGAATCTGAGTAAACATGTGTAGGATTGCACTGTGAACAATGTGTTCAGAAAAATAGCATTATCAATTGAACAAATACATGGCTTACCATCACTATGGATCACATTACCTAGAGCGGACCTGAGCTGGTCCCAAGGGTGCCCTGCGTCAGTCCAATGGACTTCTGGCTTCCAGTACTTCCGGTCAACGACACGACAGAAGCAGGAACCCCGTTGGACAGACGCAGTGCACCCTTGGGAGCAGCTCGGGTCCACTCTAGGTAATGTGATCCATAGTGATGGTAAGCCATGTATTTGTTCAATTGATAATGCTATTTTTCTGAATAGCATTCTACTCTAGGCCGAAGCCAGTGTACACCCTATGAACGGAATAGCGGTCCACTCTAGGCCGAAGCCAGCATCGATTCCAGGACGATGGTAAGCCTACACAACCCATTTCAAAAGTCTCATGATAACAAACATTTTTCTCATTTTAAAAGGACACTGGGCAACAGTAGGAATGGCACATAAATTCCATACCTTGAATTGTTGTGACTAGGCCCAATGCATCCTTTACTGTGCTCAGTTCATAGCAATGGTTTATGTCACTGTGTTCAGTAAGGGTAACTCCCATGTACATGTGCATAGATCTGTATCCACAGTATTCTAGGAAAGAAACTGCACTAGTCATAGGTACATAGTTGCAAAGCTATGAAAATTACCGAGGCCCTGTTCAACTAGGATGACGAGACACACCAAACCGGACAAGGATCCTGTACCTTTAATACTTCTCCAGAAGAAAGACTTTCAACAAAAGGAGCATTTGATACTCTACTATGCAGCCACTGGCGTCGCTCCCGTGAAGCGACGGGGGTGATGCGCACAGGGGTGATGCGCATACCCTCGTGCGCACCCCCGCGCGCCACCTCTGTGATGCGCATTGCCCTCCGGACGCTCCGACGGAGCGTCCGATCTGGCCGGCGCTCCAGGGCCTTCTGAACGAAGGCCCACTGCGTCAATATGCAACCTTTTTCGGGTTTTGCGCATGCGCAGACCGTTTTGAGGGCAAGAGGGCAGGCCCTTGCCCTCAAAACGGTCTCTGCGCATGCGCAAAAACTGGAAAAGGTTGCTTATTGACGCAGTGGGCCTTCGTTCAGAAGGCCCTGGAGCGCCGGCCAGATCAGACGCTCCGAGGCCGGCTTGGGGTGTCGTGCGTCCTAGTGAGGCCAGTGTATGCAGCTATGAAAAGTATTGGAGTCCTGTTCTCCTTTCGTGTCTGATCTTCCTATACCCTACACTGAATCTGACAAATCTACCGTGTCAGTTCGGAAGATGTCCTGAATGAGGATTCTCTTTGAGTCCTACTTACAGTGAATGAAAAGTCAAAATACCCGTTGATTGAATGAAAAGTCAAAATACCCATTGATTCAAACACAGAACAGAAGTCTCTTCTAGACAACTAAGGTCAGGGGAAGTCTCTTCATTGATTTGATGTGTCGGAAGATCCCAAAGGAAGCTTAATTGGATATCTGTGCCTGGTGGAAGTTGGATAGGTGTGTAAATAATTAAGATACTAGATTTCTGTTAAAACCTCTATCTTCCCTCTTAGCAGAAGCTTAAAAGAAAGCTTGGGCACAATAGTCTGTGGCAAATATTTTCTCAGGAAACATAATCACTACTATGTAAAGCATTTGTTTTGTTCCAGCTTCAAAGAGCTATTGTTTTGATTGACTTTATTTTTTGAGCAATGTTCTTCAGCTTACTCTCTGCTAGATAACCTCAGTTGAATATAAATTGAATCATCTCTGCTGGGGATGTGCCAACTGAACATTATACACTGGAATCCATAGTGAAACCTTCTGTGTACTGTATATACAGACATGGGTCTCAGTCAGGGCCGGTCCATCCACAAGGCCAACTGAAGCAGTTTTGTAGGGAGGAGCCCATCTCTGTCTGCCAACTTCCCCCCCCCCCATTGCTCCTCCTTCTCCTCTCTGATTTGGAAAGGGAAGAGAGGGACAAAAAGGAAGAGGAAATGTGGAGCAGAGGAGAGTGTTAAGCTAGAACATTGAAGAGTGGGAGGAACAGAAGCTGGCGCATCATTGGGTAAGGGGGAGACTGCATTTAGCATGCCGCCTCAGGCATCAGGAGGACTTGGGCTGGCCCTAATCTCAGTCTTGCTGTAGTCCTACATGCAGTGAACCCTACATGCAGTGCACATATTGTCTGCTGGCACTGAATGCAGATGCATATCTCATTCATATCAAAAGATGCATCTGTTCAACAGGGTTCTTGTGAGTGATTATAAAATGGATGAAGTGTTATTGCATCTGATTGTGCATCTTCATCAGTAATGTGCATTGAAGCCTGTGGATATCTCTTGCTAGATTGCGTAGCTGGTCCATTGTATGGGATGTTCCAGTTCAATAGGAGTGGGCTCACCTGCTTGCATTGTAAATTTTACTTCTTGCATTTTGCTTGTGATATAGTTGGAATCCGGATTGTCCTTGCTTGAATTATCTGTGTTGGCTGTAAAGTATTGCTTAGTGGCAGGGGTTATAAGCACCCTTTATAAGCACATGCAATAGTGTACACCCTATGAACGGAATGTTTTCTGTGGGCTCCACCCAGAGCTGTCTTATGTGCATTATAGGCCCCTGGGCACTGACGCGATCGTGGCCCACTTCTGGTTTTCCAACAAAACTGGAAGTGGGTTGCGATCATGTCGGAGGGCTGTTCTGAGGCGCAAGGAGGCCTGCAGAGGGGTCCACAGGCTCCCCGCACCCACCAGAGGACCAGCACACCCCTCAGGGATGGTTAAAAAGCACTTTTTTGTACAGCGGTGGTGGGATGGGGCCTCCTATGCTAGTGGGGCCCTGGGCAACTGCTTACCGTGCCCATGTGTTAAGATGACCCTGACTCCACCCCTTTGCTCCTAGACTCTGCCTCTGAGTCTGCTGCCTGTTTTTCCCCTGGGACCCAGCCCGGTATCAGAATGTCCCCTTTCAGGATTTAGTACTGCTGGTACAGCACAGGATCTACTCCTTGGATACTGTCTGGTGAACAAAGTGGCCTCTGAGACTACAGAAGTTGGCCATCCTTGATTTAAGAGATTACGCATCCAAATAAACTACTTTGGATAGGAAAATGAGAAAGAAGCTAGGAAGGATTTTTGAAAGCTGCAGAATGCAGTAGGCTAGCCAACGACATTTTCTTTTCTTGCTGAGAATCACCTGCAGAAGACAGCATTAGGGAGGAAAAGATTGTTAGTGCTTGCCTGGCATAGTCAGAGACACTAAACATAGTGTCCTTCATTATAAGATGATTTTGGTAATGTTCCAGAGGAAAATGTACTTTAACAGAGCTTTCAGACATCATGGAGTCAAATGCAACGCAATAACATTGATGGCTCAGTTAGCAGATCTTAAAGTTAGTGCCATCTGATAAAGTCAATAAAGAGAGGTGATTTGAGTCTAGCTAAAAGAAACTACAGCAAATGACTGCGCTGAAAGGCAAAAAAGCTGTACGGAGGGAGGAAAATGGCATTGTAGATCTGCTTTTGCTGTACAAACAATAACTAAATGCAGTTGCTGGGTGAAGCTATCCATCTCTTTAGTTGATTTTTTCCCCAGCATTTGAAATTACTTACAGATTTTCCGCTGTGGGGGAAGAACAGTAAAGAAATCGTATTCTGTACAAAATGGAACTACAAGAAAAAAACTATTGGACTTAATTTATCCCTGATACCTTCCAATTGCTTTTGGGAATAGCCCTCAAAGGACTCCATTTTTATCTGTGGGACTTTCTATGGGACTTTTCAGATCCATTTTTTCTGTGGGATTTTCACCTGAGTAAACTTTGAAGAAAAGTCTGCTTTATTTCCATCCCCTGTCAATCAATATTCAGCTGAACTGAGGTGCTGTTGCAAAGCATCTTGTACTTTGATCAACTGTCTGATGGCTGAAGGAGTCAGAGAGCCTGCTGGATTCTGAAGGCTGCATATGGTTTTGCCAGACTGATAATGGCATTAATGATGAAACAGTAGAATAGGTTGTGTCGGAAGACTGCAAGGGCCAGATAAACACTTGGCTGTGCTGTGTTGTTATAGCACAGGAGGATTTGGCCACATGAGGATATTTAATATTATTGATCCAAGATATAAATGTTACAGTGAATGCTCCAAAATTGGTGAATGTTGACAGCCTTAGACAAATGTTGTCGGTATCTGAAAACTCAAAAAATATACCAACATCAAAAGTAAGCATAGGGATTTTGAAACTGGATGAAAATGATCTTCTGCCACATGAAGTTGGAACTTTATTTTGGAGCGGTGGAGGGGAGGCTCTTCCAGGCTCTAGATCAGTGGTTCGCAAAACCAGGGTTGCAACCCAAATAAAGGTTGCATGCATGTTCCCGAGGGTTGTGGGAAGGTGTGGCACTAACTGAGTCGTGTGGCACAGTGACAAACCCTGATGACCTGTGCAAGGCTGGTCTCACGAGACCAATTGTGAGAGGCTGACGTTGGCCTTCACAATCAGTCCTCGGAAGGAAGGGCAAGGAAGATCATGGGAGAGGGCAAGGAACAGAGGAGGGAGGTGCCATAAAGTGCTTTGTGACAGCACGATAGTTAGTGCACTGGCAGGAAGGCTGGAGATTTCCCACGCACGCCAGTGGCCATTGGGACACCTGTCGGACCAGATAAGTCCAGCACAGGGGCAGGGGGAGTGTTGGGAGAGAATGGTGACAGAAGCGAGGGTGGGGCGGACTGGGTCCGGGAGGGGGGGTGGGATCAGCAGTGCTGGTGTGTGCTGTGTCCAAACCCCCTTCCCATGCCCAGTCCACCTGCAATGATAAACATGGACCTGTGCCGCCGATATCACTGGGCGCAGGTCCGAGTTGACCCATTGCGGCTCCTGAGACTTACCCCGGACTTATCCTCCATGAACCTTGAAGTCATCTAAGCTAATGGGCATCACTATAAATTGCGGCAATGAATTCTATTGGTTGGGCCGTATGTATAATAATTATCTATTATCTCAAAACGTCTTCTGTTTTTGGTGCCTCTTGACCTCACTGCCCATCACAGTCCAGTCCACTGCCCACTGCCCCTCACTGCCCATCACAGTCCCACTGTGATGTGTCCCCACACTCACTGTGATGTGTCCCCACACTGTGATGTGTCCCCACAGTCCCCACACTGCCCATCACAGTCCCAAAACGGCCAATATCATTATGCCTTTGTACAAATCGATGGTAAGGCCACATCTGGAGTACATCTGGAGTATTGTATCCAGTTCTGGTACATCTGGAGTATTGTGTCCAGTTCTGGTCACCACACCTCAAAAAGGATATAGTTGAATTGGAAAAGGTGCAGAAAAGAGCGACCAGAATGATTCGTGGGCTGGAGCACCTCCCTTATGAGGAAAGGCTACAGCGTCTGGGGCTTTTCAGCCTAGAAAAAAGGTGCCTGAGGGGGGATATGATTGAGACATATAAAATTATGCATGGGATGGAGAGAGTGGATAGAGGGAAATTCTTCTCCCTCTCGCACAACACCAGAACCAGGGGACATGCACTAAAATTGAGTGGAGGGAGAGTTAGAACAGACAAAAGAAAATATTTCTTTACCCAGCGTGTAATTCATCTGTGGAATTCCTTGCCACAGGATGTGGTGATGGCACCTGGCCTAGATGCCTTTAAAAGGGGTTTGGACAGATTCATGGAGGAAAAGACCATCACAGGTTACAAGCCATAAGCAACCTCCTGGTTTTAGAAGTGGGTTTTCTCTGTGCCAGGAGCAAGGGAGTGTCAACGGGAAACGGGTTGTCTTGTTGTCTTGTGTGATCCCTGAGGCATCTGGTGGGGCCACTGTGTGATACAGGAAGCTGGACTAGATGGGCTTTTGGCCTGATCCAGCAGGGCTCTTCTTATGTTCTTATGTTCTTATCAGTTTTATGGGGTGATCACTTGCCACAGGATTCTAGCATTATAAGAGTCAGACAGAGAGGAGATAAACATAAGAACATAAGAAGAGCCTTGCTGGATCAGGCCAAAGGCCCATCTAGCCCAGCTTCCTGTATCTCACTGTGGCCCCACCAGATGCCTCAGGGAGCACACAGCCAACAAGATAACCTGTTTCCTGCTGCCACTCCCCTGCACCTGGCACAGAGAAAACCTACTTCTAAAGCTAGGAGGTTGCTTATGGCTTGTAACTTGTGATGGTCTTTTCCTCCATGATTCTATCCAACCCCCTTTTAAAGGCATCTAGAAGATCAAGCCTCTTTCTTGTATCCACACTATATATAGTTTTTAGAAACCTCAATTATGTCTTCTCTTAGTCATCTTTTTTTTTCTTTACTAAAAAGCTGCAGATGTCACTCTCCAGAGTAGCAAGCTACAGCATTTGAGCCTGCAGTGCCTTATTTGTTTCCTCTACCAGCCTGGGTTATATGATGGTAGACTTATGACCCAACCTTATGGATCATACGATCCACCACTGTAAACCCTGGGATGCTGGCTCAAAAGCCATGCCATCATGTGCTTCAGGGCCACTGGCGCAAATGGCCAGAGGCCCCATGCACGTGCCTCAGAGGATCCCAGATGCCCCGCTGGAGCAGGTAGGTTAGCGGTGGGGGCAGTCCAGGGGTGGGGACCAGGCCAGGCAAGGGGAAATCTTTGCAGCAGCAGTGCACACCGAGATCCTATCCTCCCTTCCTGGTCTGGATCCTTCTCCAGGAGTCTCCTTGGACTTAGGACAACAAATTAGCTGGCGTAGATTTGAGGAGACCCATTGGAGGCCAGGTGGCCTATGGGGAGGTAACTAAGAAAAAGTTTTACTTACCCTTCTGGGACCATCTTGTGTTGTCTCTTCCCCCCCCCCCCCAGCATGCAGCATGTGCTCTGGTAGCGGCGCTGTGTGCGATGCACTGGCAGGGGATAGGTTCAGGCTGTTAGTAATGCGGTCGCAGCTTGATAAACCACTAATTTGTTTCAGTTGAGAGGTAGCAGTAATGTAAAATCAGAATCAATTATCTAGGAAAGAGTAGATTTACTTCCCATAGATATTTGGATTGGGTGACTCAGGAGATAGATAATATGTTTCAAAATGAGCTATTTTCTACACCGCTGTTCTTAATATAAAGTGCTAGAATGGCACATTTTTGTAGTATCGGTGCTGGCGTCCAATAAGCAGTTTGAGATTACAATCTTAAATTTGTTTTATCCTCATTAAAGTGTTTGGCACCGGAAAGGAATATATGCTTTGCTTTTCTGTTGTCATTACCATTTCAAGCTTGTCCCTAGCCTTATTACTTTTGCTTCAACTACCGTTTCATTCTACTTTTCGTTTATTTTAAATGGTTAACTTCTGAATTAGATGCTTGTTTTCAGATTGTGTTGTTGTTGTTGTTTTTAAAGGCCAAGCATTCGTTCATTCCATCTTTCCAGTGCTATTTGTGAAAATGAGTTGCATACCATTTCTCAGAATTCTTTTGCTGGCTATAATAATCAGCGTGGTAACATTTTCTTCCTGAAATATTGCAGAAACGTAGAGTTGGATGAGGATCTTGTTCTATTCTTCGTGCTGAAACAATATTTACTGGACAATCAATAGCCAAATTCCACATCAGTCTTCTTATTTATGTTATGTATTAAATTTTTTAAAATAGATATACAGGAGGGTCCCATGTCCGCGGATCCGCTAACTGCGGATTCACTTATTTGCGGATCGCGGGGGGCCCTGTGGCACCGAAGCTTTCTACTTCCTGTTTAACAGAGACTTTCTAGCATGCAGGCTGCTTGCCTGCTTCATCACTATAAGCAGCTTGCTGCTTATAGCATTTTGGTGAATCAAGAAGCCCCCTGACCTGGCGCCAGTGATATCAGCTAAAATAAAGATAATGGCCACGGGCGCCCCCCTGCGGGGATAGCATTCCTTCCTATCCGTGGGTTCCCGGTATGCGTGGGGGGGGGAAGAACCTATCCCCCATGGATACTGGGGCCCTACTGTACTTTTTTCCTTCAAATAAATTAGAGGCTAACAAAATATATATTCACAATTATAACTGGAAAAAATATCACCCATCAACATAATGAACACAAATCACACAGTGGCTGATAACAAAAACAGGCAAGGAAAAAATGCCAAACAGCAGTAAAAATGGATGGAAGAAAAGAGTCAGCAAATAGGGACACAGCCCCATCAACAACTGCAGATAAGACAGAAACGTTGGACACTCAACTGACTGCAGAGGTCTCCCAGAAATGCTGTGCACTGCCGGCCCAACCATGAGGCAAGCTGAACCAGGTTGTATCAGTAGTGGATCATGTGGGGTCCAAGGGGCTGGTGGACTCGAGTGTGCTTCACCCCGAGTCTGCTGCCACTGCCTCCTTCCAGCCTGCACTGACGCGAGCTGCAATGACCTGCTTCCCGCTTGCTTGAGTGAGAAGCAGATCATTGCCTTCTTTTCCTTGTTCCTTGTTTGTTTAAACTTGCTCTTATTTTCTTAAAGCCAGAACTGCAGGACTTCCAGTTTTATTGACAGCCCGAATGAAAGAGAGGAGCAGGTTCTTGACTTTTTCCGATGGATGGATTCACCAGAAATAGGCAGGCAGATGTGAAGTTTCTCACCAGCCGAGCTGGGGAACATGCTTGACTGCAAGATTTGGTATGCCTATGGCTCAAAGCCTTCACTTATTTAGGGATATTTTGTTGAGCTGTGGACCTGAAAGAGATGATTTTCTGTGTTGTGATGGGTGTAGCAGAACCACACAGAGAACAGGTGGCTCATACAGAGATAAGTGGTACAAAGAAAGCAGCTTTAAAAACACGACTAAGAACCCTTTCCTACTTCCACCTTTTACTCCATCAGTCAGTAGACTTCTGGTAAGATCTGAAGCTGCTAAATGGTTTCCATGCCCATGCAGAGTTTGCTGCATAGTCACAGAGTACAGTGATGGTCAAACTGTTTTCTAGGAAACCCCTGGATCCTTGGAAGTTTTTTCTGGACTAACTGACAAGACTGACTAACTGACAAGATCAGTAACAAGCTAGACTGAAATTTCCCCCCTTTAGTTTTAAATAAACAGCAGTTGTCTCCAAACATGCAAAACCATGGTTATTCTAAGGTTGATTAGCTAACAAACCAGTATCTGAAAGTATGGTTCAATCATGGCTTGTTTGAATTAACCAATTGGATACTGTATAACAGGAAACAATGACTTATTCAAAACCAAAATGAAAGCTTTCAATCTTCTCCCTGTGCAGGCAAAAGAGGGACAGGGGAGCACATAAAGGTTTACTCGGGCTTGTTCATAGTAATCTCTATCTAAACTATGGTGTAGTGATCAGGGGAGGGAGCCCATGTACTAGTTCATGCCTCCTTCCCCCACATCTGCCCCTTCTCAGGGTCGGAACCAGTAGTTTATAATGCTGTCACAATGGACAGAACATTCAGCTAGAGTAAAGCGCAATCCGACTTATCTTTTGTGCCGGTTTAACCAGCGGCGCAGCAAGAACGGGAGGCCCCAGAACAGAAAAGGGATTCAAATCCCCTCCAAAAGAGGAATTCAAAGGGGATTTGAATCCCTTTTCCGTTCTGGGGCCTCCCGTTCTCGCTGTGCTGCTGGTTAAACCGGCACAAAAGTCGGATTGCTCTGTAAGTCTCCTTCCTAGTTGTGTGAAGAATCACCACACGCCCATAGGGTAGTGGTTAGCCAGTGGTGCAGGAGGACTAGGGCAAAGGACTGAATGAGTTCAACTGATAACAGACACATGAAGAGTAAAAAAAGAGAGTTTATGAAGTGAAAAGGATGTAGGAATAATTCAAGGACAAAATTAAATTAACGAGCAGGCTTAGAAAATGACTTGAGTGTTGGAAGTGCCCAAGTGAGGATCTCAGCAAAAGTATAAGGTGACCCCTGACAATTAAGTCCAGTCGTGTCCGACTCTAGGGTGTGGTGCTCATCCCCATTTCAAAGCCGAAGAGCCAGCGTTGTCCGAAGATGCCTCCGTGGTCATGTGGCCGGCATGGCTCTCCTTGCCACAGCGCGTAGCATGCGGCTGGAACACGGAGCGCTGTTTACCTTCCCGCAAGCGGTACCTATTTATCTACTCGCATTAACATGCTTTGGAACTGCTAGGTTGGCAGGAGCTGGCCAAGCAATGAGAGCTCACCCTGTAGCAGATTCGAACTGCTGACCTTTCGATCGACAGCTCATGGTTCAGTGGTTTAACCCACTGCGCTGGCAAAACCTTTAGTCAAAACAGTCCCTTACATGTCTAGCTCACTGGAATGTTAGTTACTCTGGGCATTAGCTTTCTGGACTTCATTACAGGTTTCCAAATCTCCTGGAGGTTGGTGGATCTAGTCACACACACAGATACTCTCTCCGAGGGAGCTGGATGAGAACATACACAAGCATTATTGGGCTTGAACTTAAGTAACCTTGGCTACATGAGATCACAGCTCCATCCATTTGGATGTTCCACAACCATGTGAATATCCCATCCCCTGATTTTGCCAGGGGAACTTGGCAGTGATGTGTTAAGTCTTTGACTCCGAGTCTCAAGTTGAGTCTCAAGTCTTTGCTTCTGAGTCTCGAGTGAATTTAAAAAATCTTGTTTTTACCTTTGGATGCCTTTGCACGCCAAACTGCTGCATTTTCTTGCTTATACAAAGTGCAATCATACTCCAGGAGGCACTACCTGGTTGCGTGACTCCCTCCCTTCTCCCAGACTCGCGCTAGAATGCAGCATTATGCAATGCATTCTGAGGCAACCTTAGGGGAAGGGGGGGGAATCATGCAACCAAGAAGTGCCTCCTGGAACACGATTTCACTTTGTAAAAGCAAGAAAACACAGCAGTTTGGTGCGCAAAGGTGCCCAAAAAAGTTTTTAAAAATCCTTTTTTAAACTCACTATGCCCCCTGGTGGCTTGAATCGCGACTTGGCCAGAAAGTTGTAAGTCGAGTCTGAATCAGTCGCTCGTGGGACTCGAGTCTAGTCTGAGTCAAGTCGCAGCAGCGACTTCAGTCGGACTTGAGAACGTGGCCTGCGACTCGAGTCCCCAACCCTGGAACTTGGATATCCAGTTGGCCGGCACATGCTAGGGGCTACTGTCCTTCTGGACCAAGATGATGAATGTGGCCACTTCACAAAATGACCTGTTTTCCTGGCCATGTGGTCTTTCTGTAATTGCAGTGATCTGAAAGTGTCTCAGGGAAGCTGCTTCCCTTCTAAACTTTAGAGTAGGTACAGTTTCCCTGAAGCGAAAAAGAGGGGAGTGATCCCACGTGGCTCAGAAGCTGATCGTCTGAAATGTGTCATGGAGTGATGGCAAGGCCAAGCTGGCCTGGGCAGGACCTCATGTGAGGCAGAAAGGATACTTCTCATAGCAGTCATCAATGTTGTGCAGTGTTCTGCTCTACAGGTTAGTTGATACAGAAAAGGTTTCCTAAGGGCAGGCAGTTACTGATACAGTTGACAGTTTACAAGGCCTTTGTTCTTTATCCATTACAGTGCTCTTCAAGGTGAAACGTTACCTTGTTTGTGTTATTGAAATCTCCTGTGTTTAGGGGCTGGTGTGCTTTGCACGTAGGACTGAGGTCTGCTTTAGTCTTAAGTAGGTAGGATTTCATCTCTCACACGCAAAAAGGGAAACATTATGCTATCAGAAAGGATGGAGCTACCAAGTCTCCTCCTGCTAATTGACGCGGAGGGACTACAGGTATCGGTTTATAGACATTGGGATCAGTAAATTTAATAAGTGTCTCCTGTAGTTAATCAAAGTAATTAACACAAGGGCACAAAGGGCAGCAAGAAGTAGCACAGTTTGGCAGTAGGAAAACTGGCTGGATGAGACACCATTAGCACATGAGAGACTACTAATCATTAGAAGGCAGAACTCACAACCAAACATTTATTTAAATTTATTTTCTTGCTGGTTTGAGGCATACTATGCAATATCATTTCTAAATGATGGGGATAAACTACATCAATCCTTTGTGACTGGGGTGAGGTCCTACCAGATACTTCCCCAGCAATGGAAGAGGTGAGAGTAACATTTCAATCAGTAGCTTCTGGCTTGTCAAGGGTCTGTTCAACTAACTCAGTGGCGGAGCGTGGACCACTCCTCCTGCGCCAGAAGTGACGTCGCCACTGTAGCTGTTTTGAACCATACTGAGGTGCAGGGAGGGTGGGAAGGCCAAACTTGCTGCCGCTGCTCCTCGCTTGCGTCGACAAACGGCGTGATTTGTGCTGCCGGCCACCCTGACTCCCCCTGCCCACCTGCCGCCCAGGGCCCCGATCCTGCCGCCTGGGGGCCCACCGCCCCCCTGTACGACACCTCTGAACTACCTGCTGATTTTTTAATATATTGTTATAAGCAAGGAGGCATCCATTGTAGATAATGTTAAGGGTGATTATAGTTCAATATACACAAGGATGCTTGAAGAAGTCTACAGAGAGAATGTGCAATGACTTTTGAAGCCATCCAAATAATTGAGGTTCATATCATGGCATTTCTAAAGTATTTGTATGCCCATTAGGGTTCATACCAATCTGATTTTGTTTTAAAAAAAGATGCTGTGTGATGTCCAAACCTTTGACAAAAAAGGGTTAGGAAGCCTGGAGTGCAGACTCTTCAAGAGAAAGAGGGAACTGAACTTGAGATGTGAGTCCCTTTACTAGTGTTGAGGCTTGCATGGTATTTTGCAAGGACAGTGCTCTTGTAAGAACCACAGGAAACAAGCAAGGCATCTTGGCAGAAACGTCTTTTGTTAGACTTCCATGTCCAGCCAGTCTTCCATTCTACAGGCAACAAAGGAATCCCTTGCTCTTCTAATTGCACAGCTCCAATCTGCCAGCTGCTGGAAAAACTTAAGCTTAGGTGTTAAAGAAAGCTTTGCAAAATGTGTGTAACACCTCCTGTATCAGAGGTCTAATGGGAATTTGTCAAGCAAATTTCTGCTTTTCCAGTTTGATTGTTCAATTTAGCAGAAGTATCATTACGGTGAGGGCGGTTGGGGCGGTGGGCCCCCAAGCGGCGGGTCGCAGGGTGCACCTGCCACTGGATCCGTTGCCCCCCCCCCCGCCGCTGGCTCCTCTTTGCAGCTGTTCTCGGCTGCAAGTTCTCCCCCCCCCCCGGTGCTGTTTGGCTCCAAAAAGGAGCCAAAACACGCCGGTGTGTGTTTCTGTGCTGCAACGGCGTGCAACAATGACGCCATGCCCCCCAGGGGCAGGGCGTGTGATGTCCCATGGTGGGGTGTCGTGGCGGTGGCCCCTTCCCATGGGTGTGTGTAGGGCCGCTTCTACAATTTAGGACTCATTTTTAGTGTCACCTAATACTCATGTAATTTAAGGGATCATGACAACAGTATATCATTGTCAACTATAGAAGAACCTCCCATGCAAATGGACAAAAAATTCTACTAGTCCACTCAAGAAGCATCTAGAGAGGCCAAACCAGATGTGATATAAGATTGAAACTCCTGATCTCTTGATCTCTCTTTTTTTTTAAACGCAGCCATGATGGTGAGTGAGAGTGAATGAAAAACATGCACAGACTTCCAGTTCTCCATACAGCACTGGTGGAACATGTAACTGTGCATACACATTGTAGGGGAAGCCAAAACAGAGGATTCTGTTGGGCCCTGTGGGGATCCCTCTGCCCATGGACATTGCACATGCATGGGAAAGGATGTGCCTAGTATATTTTCTTAGCAGAATAATAGGAAGACATTCCATGGAATGCTTCCTGTCTACTCTGAATGTTCAGTCTCCTCTATAACAGTGGTTCTCAAAGTGGTGTGTTGCGACCCACCATTGGAACCAAAAGCTGTCCCCTGCCCTTTTTAGGGGCGGGAACAGCATTGTGGCAGAAGCGGCGGCAATCCCGGAGATCACTGACACTGCAAAAAAAGTTTTAAAATGCATTTTTTGGACTTACCGGGGGTCCTGGAGCCCTCTGAAGGGTTTGGGGAGTCCTGCACTACCCTCCGCAGGTGTGTCCCCCCCCCCCCGAGCTCCAGCCTCTTATCTCTAGCAGGCTGCTGAACACAAAAGCCGTACAGCTAAAGCAAGGAAGCTGAAGCCAATTAACCCCTCCAGCTCCGGAAACACTGTGGAAACTATGATATTGATCCTGCAACTTGCAGGTTATGAGCTTGCCACTTGAAAGTTGATGAGCCTGCCACTTGTCATTGTTGATAAATCTTTGATTTAACCCTGCTGCAATGAGTGTTAAATGTGCACCATACCCCCCTGCTGTCTTTGCCCCCCCCCCATAGAAATGTGTATTATTAGAAGTGTTTTGAGTCTTTATTTAGACGTTTGGTGATGTTTTTGTGACCAGAAATATGTCATAGGAACCTAACTCTTGTTTATGTATGTTAGCCTATGGTAAAATTGGTTTCGTTATAAGTTGTTTCACTTAAAGTTGCAGTTTCCAGGAACCTATCTACAACTTTAAGTGAGGACTTCCTGTACTCTATCCATGCTACCCAAAGGGCCTATGTACACTACAAACTGTCACACAGAAGCTTTAATGGTTCTCTATGGCAAAATATTGCAACTAACTGTTTGTGTGGAGCAGCTTGCAATGAGGACCAGGAGATTCCCTCCACACCACTTCTAGCATCTCAGGGTTTGCTGTGCTGTAAATCTCTGGTCTGTGTAAAAAGTCACTCTATGTGGTCAGGGTATAGCTCTCATAGGAAGCTGTTTAAAACATTCGGCTCCGCTTGAGACAACTGCTTCATGTGCACCAGCCCAAAAAGAGTGGGACCAAATTCGAGTCTGCCAGAAATCTTTCTGTGAACATCACTCAAAGTGAACACTCTAACCCGGCCTGTAGTTGCGCCTACTTTAAATTGAAGGCAGTTGAATTTAAACACATATCAGTATGGACTGGATTGTAGTCCATTATGCACAGGAGTAATAAATCAAATAGTTCTTCTACAGCATGTAGAGGTAAAGAGACAAAAAGCAATTAACTTGGTTGTCTGACTTGAGAAGAGAATGAAAACTGAATATAAAAATGTTTTGGTTCTCACAGAGCTGGCAGTCTGTGTAGTGCTTTTGTAGTGCTTTTGTGTGTGTGTGTGTGTGTGTCTGTGCGCGCGTATGTGTGCGTATGTGTGCGCGTATGTGCGCGTATGTGTGCATGTGTGCATGCGGGTATCTTTCAGCTGCATATTTTTTTTTACTATTTTGTTGTTTTTATTATATAGTGTGAGTTGTCTTGAGGTCTCCCCAAGCGTGGAAATCAGTGATGTAGACTTGAGTCTATTGACTCGGACTTGAATCGGACTCAAATCACGTCAGTGAATTGACTCGGACTTGACTCGGCAATTGTAAAAGACTTGAAAGACTCAACTCGAGACTTGGAGCCTTTTACGACAAGTCAAATTTTATTCAGGTTTAAACCCATTTTCCCCATTAAATAGATAGGGACTCGCAACTTGCAACCAAAGATTCGGGACTTGGGGGTCAAAGACTTGGGACTTGACTTGAGACTTGGACCCAGAGACTTGATCCACATCCCTTGTAGAAAGGTGGGATATAAATGTTTTAATCAATCAATCAATCAATCAGTCAATTAATTAGTGGAACAGCCTGCCTCATGCTGTAGTGGGCTCTTTCTTGTTGAGGGTTTCCAAGCAGAAGCTAGATGGCCACCTGTCAGGGATGCTGCATTGAATACGAAATTGGAGTAGAAGACCTCCAAGGATCCTTCCAACTCCAAATTTCAATGAATTTAAGAGGGTTTTTTTTTTAGGGATTCCTAATTGAATGGAGGGACCCAGTTCATCCGAACAGCCCCCTCCTGGCACTTTGGAAGACCTACTAGGGAAGTAGGGAAAAGGAGATGAGTGAGCACAGCTTTTAACACACGGGGCCAGATGGACGATACAATTATTGTCTGAACTCATCCAGAAACACCACTTTAAAAGGCACCTCTTTGCCCAGTTTGCAGAGGTCAAGTGTACTTGTGGCTGTGGCTTCCTTTTGAATATATACTTGGTGGCAAAATTTAGCCACCACTTTAGCCATTGCTTTGCCGCCATGTAAATGAAAGCTATGGAAGAAGAACTTGGCTGAATGCTCAAGGCTAGTTCTGTGAATCACCATACAGCCCTCAAGTCCAACAAGTCCCTGATGCGTTTAGCAACATTCATGTTTCTTCCCCACTCTTAGAACTCTGACATTATTTATCAGAAAGCCAGAATTTTTTTTAAAAAAAAAAAAGTAAAAGAAGGGACAATGCAGGTGTAAAAATTCTCATTTTCATGATTTATTATCCAGCTGTAATTGGTGAAGCTTCCATGAAGCTCTGGAAAAAAAATAGGCCTGATGGTATTCTGGAAGCTGTGAGTAACTAATTCCCTTTGTAGCATGCGGCAAAACACACCCTGAAGTAATGCTCTCCACTAATTACATACTGTGCTGACCATGTGAGATGCCAGCTATCCTGTGGCAGAATAGGAGACGTCCTACTGCTTTTACGTTTAATTGAAAGGGAAAGCAGAGGCTCTTCTACCCTTCATGCGGCGGAATCATGAGAAGTGTTCCATAGGCAGCAGCATCATTCTAGGTCAATGACAGTGCTATATAATTGCTTTGACTGCTTGTTGCCTTGGTTTTGTAAAACAATTTGATGAGCCCCAAGTATATGTTCTGTATGAGCTAATGGGGTCAGTGAGATATACTAATGGGTAAGTTGGAGAAATACATTTGTTACTTCTAAAAGCTTTATTTCAGAAGTGGCGGGGGGTGGGGGTGGCAGGAAACCGCAAAGGACAGCTCTACTGATGAACCGCTACCTTAAAAAAATATAGAGAAAGCAAAATAACACCCTGATCCTAAACATATTTGAAGATACTAATTTTTTCTTGAGTTCAGTAGGACTTTCTTTTATGTAGTACATTTAAGCAAGGAATGCCGTAACTATTACATTTAAAGGTCAATCTAGATGTGAACACAAATGTGTATATTTGAACTTTTTTTTTCTTTTTTAACAAACAGTGCAGGGAGCTGCAAAACAATCCAAAACCACGGCAGGAAATGGGGGCTTCAGCACTTAGCCCTTAGCCTGATCACATGACCAATTCCTGTGCTATTTATATTTAAAAGTCAGCTTCTATTGGCTTTGAACAAACGTTTATTTAAAGCAATAATCAAGTGAGGGATGTGGAGCTTAAGACCTGCAGTGGGGGCAGAGGCATTCCTACACCCCCCGTGAGGGGGTGCCGCTGACACAACACCCCCATGTGATGTCACAAACCCCACCCACTGTGGGGGACTAAGTGCTAAACTGCATGCATATCTATGGGAATACACACAGTATTTGGGCATATAGGTTTTGCACTTGAGTGTTAATGTTTTTCATATATGTTCCACTACACATATTTCCCCATGGAGAAATAACATGATGAGACTCTGGGATCTCAGCTTTTTCAAGTCTATAAGAACAGCCCTGCTGGATCAAGTCCAGCATGACGTTTCTACAGTGGCTAATTGGATGCATCTTGTAACCTCAAAAGCACAAAGAAAGCAATTGAAGATTGTTTCATGTGTGCAAAGTCTTTGTATTACCTTTATTTTTATTCCTCCCATTTATTTTCATTTTTTATCTGTTTCTATTTTTTCAATAGATGAAAGGTGTTGATCTACTGAAATATACACAGGAAGAGTTGTTCAAAGGGAAGTAGCTAGGATTCCAGTAACAGTAGAGAAAATGTGGTTGGATGAGAACAACTTGTAAACAGAATTATACCTCTAGGCAAAATAGATATAGTACTGTACAAGCTTTGCAAGGCCTGAATGAAATACTGTAGCTCACCCTGTTGCCCCCCACCTGCAACTAGTATTTGGAGGTATACTGCTTCTGAATATGGAGGCTTCACATAGCCATCATTACTAATAGTTGATGAAATACCTTTTCTCCACAGCAGCATCACTGGGCTGGCCAGCACCCAGGGCGACATGGTGGTGGTGTTCCTCCCACCACCACCACCACTTCCGGAATGGCTCTGATTTGGAGCCAAATGGACGCAAGGGTGGGAGGGAGGACCCTGCCGCGCTCCACTTGTCACTCCAAGTATTCGAGCACCAAGTGCTGCGCATGCCCCAGAAAGCACTGCGCATCGCCGGAGCACTGCGGGGTTGTGCACCACCCCCCGCACTAGCTACGCCTCTGCTTCTCCATGAATTTGTCTACTCCTTTTTTAAAAGTAATCTAGGCTAGTGGCTATCACCATATCATGTGGCAGTGAATTCCATACATTATGTGAAAATAGGCCTGCCGGGTCCTTATTGGTCCCTTGGGTTGCCTGGGCTGAAGAGATGCGCTACCAGTTTTGGCTATTATATGGATGACACTGAGCTACAGCCTACAGCAGAGAGAAGGTTGATAATTTCTTCTGCGCTATCTGGGTTTGCGATTTGTGACCACTGACAGCTTATCATTTCCTTTGTCTCCTCTAGCCCTAGGCCAGTGTAGTCTTTTATAATGGTAACTGGCTGCTGCATATTGAAGCATCTACCAAGATCCAAAGTGTGGGACTTCACACTCCATGCAAATTAGGAGGCTGTTTTAACTTAAATTGCTTTAATTAATTTTAATGTGTTCAATGTGTTTATATGTATTTTATGTATTTTAATATGTTGTAAGCCGCCTTGGTTGCCCTTGTGGGAGAAAGGCGGGCTACAAATCTCTTAAATAAATAAATAAATAAATAAATAAATAATTCTTGCCAGGTCATTGCCCAGAAGCTGCAGCTACGGTACTATTCAATGCTACAAGGCAACAGGATGAAGGTGCTGTCCCTCCAAATCCAAAATAATTACTCTTTCAGTCCTCAGGATCTGTGGTAGCTCTTTCCCAGTAATAAGAAAGCTGGGTCAAGAGACCAAGGGAGGAATAGATTGGATGTGATGGGGATAAGCACAGTGGCGTCGCTGGCCCTCCGGGCGCCCGGGTTCCCCGAGCGCCCCCCAGAAGGGCCCGAGCACCCCCACCCCCCCAGAAGAGTGCTCCCACCCGGCCCCCGCGCCCACCCCCACCACTCTCCTTACCTTCTTCAGCCTCCTCGGCGCGGCCGCCCCCGCGCTCACCTCGGCGCGGCTGTTTAAAAGTCGCGCCGCGGTGAGTGCGGGGGCGGCGGCGAGGAGGCTGAAGAAGGTAGGGAGGGAGAGCGATGGGGGTGGGCGCTCGGGGGCCTCCTTCCTCCTCCTCTCCTCCTGCTTCAGCAGCCGCAGCAGCCGCAGCAGCCGCCGCCGCGGCGCTCACCTCGGCCCGAGTCGGCTCCTTTTCAAATTGGCTGTTCTGCGCATGTGCAGAACAGCCAATTTGAAAAGGAGCCGACTCGGGCCGAGGTGAGCGCGGGGTCGGCGGCGAGGAGGCGGAGGCGGAAGAAGGAGGCCCCCGAGCGCCCACCCCCATCGCTCTCCCTCCCTACCTTCTTCAGCCTCCTCGCCGCCGCCGCCGCCGTCGTCACTGCACTCACCGCAGCGCGACTTTTAAACAGCCGCGCCGAGGTGAGCGCGGGGGCGGCGCCGGCGGCGCCGCCCCGGCTGAAGATGGCGCCCCCAGAAGATGGGGCCTGGGGGCCCTGTGGTCTTGCCCCCCCCCCCAAAGAACGCCACTGGATAAGCAACCTCCTGGTCTTAGTAATAGGCTATCTTTTAATGCCAGATGCAGGGGAGTGGCAACAGGATCTTGTTGTCTTGTGTGCTCCCGGAGGCATTTGGTAGGCCACTGTGAGATACAGGAGGCTGGGCCTTTGGCCTGATCCAGCAGGGCTCTTCTTATGTTCTTGTGAATTGGGACTACAGTGGATGGATGCATCCTCTCTTGATGTATCTCGCAAATCCAGTGCAAATAACAGTTATATTACATTCATCATCTGAAATGCGTCTATGAAATTTGCTTATATAATAGATTGTGTGTTTTTTTCAAAAGTACTTTCTTTGTGAAAAATGTCAGGATGCAATCGGATTTAATGAAGTAAGATTAAATAGCTATCGTTTGCACAAAAAGTGCAGTTGTGTATTATTCAAGGCTCACACTCAAAATTGAAGTCAATATCAGATGAATTTCATTTCTCTCTTTTAACTCTGCTGGAGCACTCTCATTGGTAAAACCTGTTTTTGACGTTTCATTATTGCGGGTTTTGAACAAAAGAAGCCTTAACCTATTTATAAGTGCAACTAATTATGAAACAAATGACACTTAAAGTGCTGCAATTTTCCCAGCACAGAGAAAGAAATGGAAGATTCTTTCACATGTGCAAAGTCTTTGTTATTACCTTTATTTTTTATTTCCCCTCGCTCACCATTTATTTTTGTTTTATCTGTTTCTGCCTATATATATGTATATATAAGGTACAAATCGATGGTAAGGCCACATCTGGAGTATTGTGTCCAGTTCTGATCACCACACCTCAAAAAGGGTATAGTTGAATTGGAAAAGGTGCAGAAAAGAGTGACCAGAATGATTTGTGGGCTGGAGCACCTCCCTTATGAGGAAAGGCTACAGCGTCTGGGGCTTTTCAGCCTAGAAAAAAGGCACCTGAGGGGGGACATGATTGAGACTTATAAAATTATGCATGGGATGGAGAGAGTGGATAGAGGGAAATTCTTCTCCCTCTCGCACAACACCAGAACCAGGGGACATGCACTAAAATTGAGTGGAGGGAGAGTTAGAACGACCAAAAGAAAATATTTAATTACCCAGCGTGTAATTCATCTGTGGAACTCCTTGCCACAGGATGTGGTGATGGCACCTGGCCTAGATGCCTTTAAAAGGGGTTTGGACAGATTCATGGAGGAAAAGACCATCACAGGTTACAAGCCATAAGCAACCTCCTGGTTTTAGAAGTGGGTTTTCTCTGTGCCAGGTGCAAGGGAGTGGCGACTGGACACAAGTATCTTGTTGTCTTGTGTGCTCCCTGAGGCATCTGGTGGGGCCACTGTGTGATACAGGAAGCTGGACTAGATGGGCTTTTGGCCTGATCCAGTAGGGCTTTTCTTATGTTCTTATGTTCTTATAAGGTGTTGATCTCCTGAAAAATACATTGGAAGATTTGTTGAAAGGAAAATTGTTAGGACTCCAGTAACAGTAGATGAGGACTAATTGTAAACAGAACGATGTCTTTAGGGAAAAGAGATGCCAGAGCATGTCTTGCATCTGCTCTTTAAAACCTGCCATACAGATCTGGAATTGAGCCCTAGGGATAAAGTTGGAGCTGACTAATGGAAATGCTTGGAACAGAACAAACATGTATATTCCATCTCATGTTTCCCTAACTAGTGTTTAAAATATAATTATGTTTAAATTAAAAATGAATGTCACGTATGTGATCAGAAGGTAGGCTCAGCCAGCCTCCTGCTGTGTGCATTTGTCTCTGGACTGGGATCTAAGGATGCGAGCACTTTTTGTGGTTGTCGTCATTACCTATTTCAATGGCAACATTAGAATTTTTATGCCAGATTTTGAGTGTTCCCTGCCTGCCAGGAATGTGTCATTTCTGACCGTATGGAACTGGAGCACGTGCTGTGTGAGTCCGGGGCAGGGTGGGGAAGCAGAGGTGTGTGTACTTCTCTCTGGCTTGAGACAGGCAGACGAGTTGATCACATACTACCTGAAACTATCACATGATAGAGGGTGTGACATGGTTGTCACAGATGTTCTTCCTTGGAGAGAACTTCCTTATCAAGCGAAAGCAATACTTGTCAGGCAGGCTGATCAAGTGATAAGTTCACAGTACCCTGTCAATCATGCCCCAGGCTATCCTTGTGCTCAGAGAACCATTTTGCTGTTTCTTTCCACTTAAATTCTCCTCCAAAGCAGAGTTTGGTGGGACAGAGAAGGTGATTAGGGCCATTGGACCACTTTGAACATAGTCTTCCATATTTATACCAGGTTCTCAGAAGGACGTCTGTCTGAATCTCCTGAGATTTTATTTATTTATTTACAGTATTTCTATCCCGCCAAGATCTGCTTCCAGTTGGTGTAGGATAAAAATGAACCTGTGATCTGACTCAATACACATACTGTATACACAAGTTGCTATTCCACTTGTATATTTCATGCCTTCATAATATCCAAAGGAATACAAGTCTTTGATGATGGAAAGGGAGGCCACAGCTCAGTTACTGCATGCAGAAGATCAGCGGCATCGCTGGAGGGGGTGTGGAGCAGAAAGTGGCGCGAGATGCTGCTACGTGGAGGTAAGTGACCCCCCACCTCCTTACCAGTTGGAGTCATTCTGGGCGATGATGGCTAACGCGCAGGAGGCTCCATTTGGTTCTGTGAATGGCCACACGTTGCCGTCGCTGCCGGGAATGGCTCTGACCGCCGAGGGGGCGGGGTCGCTTATCCTATGTAGCAGTGTCTTGCGCCACTTACAGCTCTGCACCCCCTCCAGCGACGACGCTGCAGAAGGCTAGTTCAACCCTAGCAACTCCAGGTAGGGCTGGGAAAAACTATGGCCTGAAACCCTAGAGAACTGCTGCCAGTCAATGTAGAATACTGGCCTATGTGAACCAATGGTTTGAATCAGTATACCAGCTTCATATGCTCCAGACATTATTGCAGTCAGCTGCTCCACTACAAATGACTCATTTAAGTAGTGTAATGTCAAAAGAGCACGCTCATGGGAGATTGCAATCTTTCTCTTCTACAACATTTTAGTAATAAAAAAGTAGCATTGTTGGAGCTCAGCCTGCCCCCGTGACATGTGAGCAGTTACCTGGCTGTAGTAACATCTGCACCACAGAAGTTCACATCTCTTTGGACAATGATAACACTGGTCTACAAAAAAAATAATTTTTTTTCTGGCCTGGACTTTTGCAGACGTTTTAGACTAATTTCAGGGTGCTGATTCCAAATCTGGTATCAGTTTTTGTGTATCACATCAGGTTGTTGAGATATCAAATATTGCATTTGATAAAAGCAATGAAAAACAGCAAATTTACACTGGTCTACAATTTTTTTTTCTGGCCTGGACTTTTGCAGCTGTTTTAGACTAATTTCAGGGTGCTGATTCCAAATCTGATCTCAGATTTGCTCTGTCATATCTCATTTTTATGCTATCGGCATACCCCATTTTCATTGATTTTAACCAAAATTAACTCTTTGTCACTTATGATTGCAAGTTGTTGCGAGTCAGTGACTGCTTTAGTGCTAAAATATGGTGCTGTATTTTTAGGATAGTGTGTTTATAATATCATTTTATGTAGATATCCACTTTTATTTAATATTTTCCTTCTGCAGGGCGTGAACTAACAATGGCTACAACAGGGGTTCTCAACCTGTGGTACAGGTACCCCTAGGGGTATGCAGACCTCTTGCTGGGGGTATGCCAAGCCCTGCCCCTTATCTGCCCCATCAGCAGCTAATTAAGTGTTAATTAACATGGATTTTAAATTGTAATTATTTTCGGAGCCCTTCTGTCTCTCTGATTTTGGTTTTGGGCTTATTTTTGTACTTTGGAAAATGTACTTTGGTGGGTGGGGGAGGGAGGAGCTGATTCTGGGAAGTGTGACTTGGAGGAAAAAAAGATCCCTGCATCTCTCTCTCTCTCTCTCTCTCTCTCTCTCTCTCTCTCTCTCTCTCTCTCTCTCTCTCTCACACACACACACACACACACACACACACACACACACACACACACACACACAGAGTTAAATAAGACATTTTTTCACGTTTAAAATTGTGTTAGTACTTTTTTACTTAATGATTAATTACCTAATTAATTAATTGATTAATCCAATTAATTAGCAGTTAATTAGCAGGGGGTACTTCAGAAAATTGGACTGTGATAAGGGGGTACCCAGTCAACACACTTTTCCGGCATAAGGTATTCCAATGGTTTTAAGGTAATTTTGGGGCGCTGATTCCAAATCTGGCATCAGGTTTGGCATCATGAAAATGGGGTATCCCGATAGCATAAAAACGAGATGTGATAGAGCAAATCTGAGATCAGATTTGGAATCAGCACCCTGAAATTAGTCTAAAACAGCTACAAAAGTCCAGGCCAGAAAAACGTTTTTTGTAGACCAGTTCAGTGCCGTAGCTAGCCTCAGAACGGGGGGGGGGCGACCCCTCGACGCCCCAAAGTAATTAGCATAATTACTAATTAGCATAATTATGCTAATTACTTTCTTTCTTTTTTTTCTTTTTTTCCGGTTTTTTTCTTGCTTTTTAAAAAGGATTTTTAAGGGTTACGGGGCTTCTAGGTGAATATGTGTGCTTTGCGCCACTTATCTTTTGTTTATAGGGCCTCCAGGCTTGACTACGATGTCTTCCGACGATCTCCTCCGTGAATCACGCAGCGGGATGGCTGTTTTGCTTTGCGCATGCGTGAACTCTGCAAAGTTCACGCATGCGTATAGCAAACAGCCATCACAGAGTTCACACAGAGTTCACGCATGCGTGATGGCTGTTTGCTATGCGCATGCGTGAACTTTGCAGAGTTCACGCATGCGCAAAGCAAAACAGCCATCCCGCTGCGTGATTCACGGAGGAGATCGTCGGAGGACATCGTAGTCAAGCCTGGAGGCCCTATAAACAAAAGATAAGTGGCGCAAAGCACACATATTCACCTAGAAGCCCCGTAACCCTTAAAAATCCTTTTAAAAAAGCAAGAAAAAAACCGGAAAAAACGAAAAACAAAAATGAAACCTAGGATGTCTCCCGCCCCCCCGCCCCCCCCTCCCGCCCTGACGCCCTGGGGCCCACCGCCCCCCGGCCCCACATCAGCTGACGCCCCTGGACCAGTTTAAATTTGCTGTTTTTCATTGATTTTATCAAATGCAATATTTGCTATCTCAAAAACCTGATGTGAGAGACAAAAAATGATGCCAGATTTGGAATCAGCACCCTGAAATTACCTTAAAACCATTGGAATACCTTATGCCAGAAAAAGTGTGTTGACCAGTGTAAGACACTCTGGTAAATAGCTTTGTATGTGAAAAAAGAAAAAAGATGAAAAATCAATGGCCTATTGGCTTAGGAAATGAAGATGTACTGGTAGAACAAAAGGAACATGGAGGGGCATAGGAGAGCTTGATGGGTATCATGAGGAGACTGATGGAAATAATCTCCATATTGTGCATATTGTGGCTGCAACAAGGCAAACTCCTTTCCCCAGCCAACTTTTGCATCACATGGAGACGATCATGGAGGAGTTTGGCATTGGTGTGTCATTGCCACGTAAGGCGGAAGTAGACAAGAGCATAACGCGGCCGGTTGCCACGGCACATTGATGTGCTGTGAAAGGTTCGCAGATGTGTCATGGGGGAGTGGAGCACAGAGGTTGAAAATCACTGAAAAACTCTTACGGGTTCTGCTGCTCTGTTTCTAGGGTAACTGTTTGTAGTAACAAACTACCTGTCCCTCTTCCTCCACTGGTAGAGGGACAAACAATTTGTTACTACAGACAGTTGCCCTAGAAACAGAGTAGCAGAACCTGGAAGAGTTTCCTGGAAGCCGGAAGTGACATCACAAGAGGTGAAGGCCACAGAGAAGACCATAGAGGTCAGTGTGCCGTGAGAAGAAAAAACGTTGAAAATCACTGGCATAACTACAGTTGGACTTCGCTGTCCATGGGGGATCCATTCTGGGACACCCCCCCCCCGGATACTGAAGATCCGCAGATACCCGAGTCCACCTTAAAAATGTTGTAAAAAAGGGGGGGGAGGTAAAAAAACGCAGGGTGTTTTTTTTTAACCTTTTAGAAGCAAACAGCTGTGTGTTCTTGTTTAAACAGGCTGAAATCCCACTCTGGAAACCTCTTCTGGGTTGTGCGATTCCCCCCTCCCCTCTCCCAAGGTTACCCCAGAATGCATTGCAATGGATTCTGGAGCTATTTTTGGAGAGGGAGGGGGAGTCGCGTGACCCAGAAGAGGTTTCCAGAGTGGGATTTCAGCCTGTTTAAACAAGAACACACAGCGGTTTGCTTCTAAAAGGCCAAAAACCTGAGGCTTTTCTTTAACCTTTCCCCCCTTTTTACCGCATTTTTGAGGTGGACCCCACGGGTCTGGGATTCACGGTGAGTCAAATCCGCAGATCCCGAACCCGCAGATAGAAAGTCCACAGTACAGTACATGCTCTGGTTACAGCACAAGTCACCACATATACGTTATTTCCAACAGCCTTTCTGGGATGCTCATATCGTGTAGATCAGTCTGAAGCAAAGAAATGCATGCATTGCATGTATTGCTGATGGGAACATTTGAGAATATCTTCACAGTTTCCCCTTTCAACAGACACCACATAGGCTGTTGTTCTCAAACAGAGGATGACAGCTAGTCCAGGTGATATGCAACCCTTTGGTGCTTCAAACAGGGAAAGTAGGGGAAGGCTCCTCCAAACCAGGTACCATGATGAGTCAAAATGCAACGATGTTTTTGCCAACAAGTGGTTATGATCTTTGCTGCATCCCTTTATGAATGAGCTTCTTAAACCTGGTCTGGAAATCCAGGCAAGATTTCAGGAAATGAGCAAATTTGACCATCAGGCAATGTGACCTAACACTGTAGGAGTGAATGCTTTTGGAACTTGGTTCCTTTTCTCCATGCACAGAAGAATGGAGCAGCACGCATTCAGAAAATAAACTACTAGCTTCAAAAAGCTCCAACGGTTGGCTATGGTAGGGAAGGCCACCTTCAGGCTACAATGGTTTACAATTGTTTGATTTACATCAAGAATAAACACTGAAGACAAACGGCAACTGTTCTTTGGTCAGTAACAGTTCTCAGCAGGGTATCTACTTTAAACCAGAGAACTGAGAACAGAAAAGGCCTTTTATATGATTTCCCCTCCTTTTTTTCTCTTTTGTCTGACACCAGTAGATTACTCTCTACCACATATTAACACTAATTCTTGTGTATTAATATTTATGCTCTCATATCTTTGGCCAGTTTTAAAGTTGTTTGCACAGCAACACAAGACCTCGGCAGGAGGCAATTTGCAATATGAAATAATAATGAAAAACAATTAATCCTACTGCTTAAAGGTTTTGTTGCAGTCCATTTTTTTTAATGACTGGGTTTAAACCAAATGTTTAATGATTTATATTATGGTAATTTCAAGGGATTTCATGCAGTTCAAAGTCCTGAGAGCCAGGCATAATATAAATTCATTAGCCCGGGTACTATAAAAAGTCATTCTGACATGTAAAGTTTAAAATTTCAATAGCTATCCTTGTGGTGCAATCCTATACAGTACTTCAGAATGCCAGTCTGAGTGGCAAAGGATATGATTTGATATGATCCGAGTGGCCCTCAGATACTGACACAATGACGGCCCACCATCGTAGTCCCAGTTTCATGGCAGAAGTGCCATGGACACCAGTGCGGCTGGGCTGACGTAACTCTGACACTGGTGTAACTCCCACCAGAGTCAACCCCTAATAGGGTGAAGAAGTGAGAGAGTAATAGGCAGGATGAGGAGGAGAGGTGGTTTAGCCAGTGGGTCACCTGGCAGGGGGCGTGCGGGTTTGGGGTAGGTAGGTTGAAGGGGTTCGGCATGCATTCTGAGTTCAGCAAGGTCAGGAGGTGAGCCAGTACCACTCAGACGACACTTGACCGGGTCGGTGAGGCTGACTGGCAAGCCCCCTGGCTGGAATATGCGAAGACCACCATATGGCTTGGCCTATGGGAATCTAAGCGGTTCTTCTGGCTCAACCTTTAGGGGTTGGCAGTGATAGGCTCCCTTGGTCGTGACCAAGAGGGCCTGGAGTCGAGGTGTTTATGCCAAATTGTTTGGGGGAGGTAGACGGTTAGCGCCGTTTCCCCCAGGTAGTACCTGCACGCCTTGGGTGGGTTTCTAGTACACCCTAGTTAGTTCCTTCTGCAGGTTTGTTTGTAACAAATAAAGTGACAATTTATCCAAACAGTACCTTTGTCTGGTGTGCCTTTTTAGGGGGTGTAAGGGTAAATGATGTGACTGGAGGTCATGGCCAGTAGACGTGTTGGCATCAGGGTTTGGGGCCAGCAGATGTGATCTCACATCTTTCTGCATTCAGTGAACACAGGGGAAATTATGTGAGAAAATGTCTCATGCATAGCATTGTATGCGCATTCTATGCACACAATAATAGAGCATGCTATGTGAAAAGGGCTGGTGTTTTCCTGATTCAGGGACAGAAAACCCCTCTTCCTGTAGAAGCCATTGTGTGAAGTAGACCTCACTTAGCTTGTTTATGCAGTGTCTGATCACCTATTTGCTTAGTTGGGCTTTTCCCCTTTTGATCTCTTTCTTCTTTTCCTCCTATCTCCTATCCCTATCATCTTTTCCTTATATTATAAGTCTACAGTCAAGAGCTGCTTAATATTTGTATGTTTTTAATAGCGTCTACATGTTGAAGGCACTTCAAAGCCAGCTACTGTGATTAAATGCTTTGTATTGATCCGAAACATGGAGATATAAGTATCCCAATAGGCCCCACTAAACGTGTCCATAAAACTTGTACATGAACAAAAATACAACATGGGGGATGGTATCTTATCCTTCACTACTTGCCCCTCTGATATTTGTTTTGCAACTGCCCCGTTCCTATTGACTTTACAGTAAAGGAGCTTGATTCTTCCTGTTCTTTTTCTTACCCAATCCTGGTCGGTTTCCAAGAGTTGAACATTGTGCTTTTCCCATTGGATCTTAGTTTTTGTGTATTTTGCCTGATTGGAAGTGGCAACAAGAAGCTATTTAAATGTAGCTCCATCTGTCAGAGTCAGGTCCTACAGGTACAGTGTCATGTTTGATTTTTATATTATCATTTGTTGGGTAGTCAGCAAGGGCTTTATAGATGATCTGCATTCAAATAATCATTTTTGTTAAAAAAAAAAAACTGATTCCACCAGTTTCCTACATAGACTTTATTCTGCATTTATGAACTATGGAACCTCCTTCCCAGTGAAATAATTGGAAAGAGATGCCTAAGTTGCATCATGGCTATAACCCCTGAGGTGCCTTGCAGTTGAAATCCATTGCAAACCATATACTGTACTTCCAGCTTTTGCATGAATAAGAATCAGATTTTGTATTTCTTATTTAAACCCCACTGCTTATTCTTCTCTACAAGGCCAATGACATTCAGCCTTGACGTGCACAGTTTTAAATGTATACAGCATCCCTGCCATATTTTTGTGGCAATGTGCTATCCTGGGCACTCATTTGCCATCTGCACACTCCCAGATCTGGATGTCCATAGAATTTCAAGTCATGGGAATGAATCTGAAAGTCATCCCTGGGACAAGAGGCGTTTGTATTTAGAAGACTGATAAGAACTCATGAATTTCTTAATCTTCACTGCAGGATAAATCCAAAGATACTGTTAGATACAGCGGACATGGCCTCATGTGATTTCTGAGCCCTTAATCCACTTGTTGACATGTAAATATATGCCCATGAAATAATGGCATAACCGTCCGCAGTTTATCCTTGCTTCCATTTCATTCCCCTTCCTCTGTTGTCTCCCTTGTGCCAGTTTTAGCCTGTGAACCCACTGGGACAGGAATCTGTTTCCTCATTACTTATAAAGCCCCATGTACACAGATGGCAGAATAATATTTGGCATTTGTGAACAAAGCTTCCATGTGGGTGGTCAACCTGATCAACTGGATCTTTCTCACGTGATCAACATGTGCTTAACTCCCTTCTGTTGAAACCAATGACAAATGCAGCACGAATCTACGTGTTGGGCAGGAGGTGTGGTCTGATGGTTGAGCTGCCTGCCTGAAGAAGCTAAACAGGATTTAGCTCGGTCGGTCATGTTGGAGGGGGAGCAGAAGTCGCTGACAAGCTGTAATAACCCTCTGTGAGAGGAGTTGCTGCGGTCAGAGACCAGAATTGGAATGCTGAGAAGTCAGACGACAAAGAGCGAGAACAACTTCTGATCGCTTGATTGCAGCTAGCTGTGGAAGCTTCGAAAGGCAAGAGCAGCCAGAGAGATAACCACACCGTGAAAGGGAATCATCATCTGGAGAATGGAAAGGTTCTGTATATGACTAGAACAATATTGTAAAGACCCATATCTGGTCTAGACAGCCTGCCGATGTAAACCGCCTTGAATAAACATCTGAGGAGAAATCTTGATGATCAAGAAAGGCGGTATATAAACACGGAAATAAATAAATAAATGAAATGTTTATGCAGAAGCAAGTTCCATTGTGTTTCGAGTGGGATATTCAAAAAATACATGTGCACAGAATTTCAGCCTTGAAAATAGCTACCTTCTGTATCTGATTGATTAATCAGCCACTTCAACGGCATTTATTGTTTGATGTTTGCTTTTCATCTGCAACGTGCTTCACTTTTGTGCTGGGAAATGGCGCCGTGTATATATTCTGTCAGAATGCCACTTTTTAGAACAAACAAGCACAAAAAGAGGCTTTCATTCAGCGGTGACAGACTGGAGAGGCTGGTGTAAAAGGAAGGATGGGAACGGAGCTGACACCGTTTCCTAAGAACCAGTTAACAGGAGCCAATGCAAAATGTAATATATAATCTTCCTACCACATCTTCTTCTTGTCAGAAGCTGACACAAAACCATCATTCTGAAGCCTCTGCTTGTGTCTGCTCATACATTACATCTGCGTGTTATTAAGCGAGTCTTTTCCGTCAGAAAAAAAATTACATCGATTCATTTCTGTCCCATACCTTTCACCTCTAAAATTGTTCAATAGCAAAACTAATAAAAGAGCTTATCTTGGACAAAATGAGAGACATTATGCTCTTTAAAAGCACCTAGAGACTTCTCACTACCGGTGGGATTTTACGTCTCCTTCTATTGATAGAAAACTATGAAATGGCTGAGGAGCAAATACTCCCTCTGCTCCTTTCTCCTCTCCTCTCCTCCCCTTCCCTCCCCTCAGTTTATTTCATTTTAGTGATACCTTTGATAATATAGAAGAGGCAGATCTAGCCCCCTTTACTCAACTGGAATACAGTAGAAGCGGCTACTAATGAAATGACAGTCCTTACACAGAACAGCCGTGCAGAAGTCTGTGACACTGAGAAATACAGTTCCCACTTCTTATGGTGATTTTTTTTTTTTTTTTGCTTTTGTACGTTAGGATTTATAACTGTCTTTGAAATTTTATACTATTGAGGTTCTTCAGTCTCAGGCCCTACCAGAAGGGGAGGGGACTTCATTCTATTGTATTGATATCTAATCAGGCATGCCTTCTTTAACAGCGATCACAGAGTCTATACAGAACTGAACCTGATTAAACAGGAGTGAACCTGAATTGACAGAGCTGCTTTCATCTAAACCTGCCTTGATTAATAAGATCTTCATCTGAGGCCCTACTTAGACTGTCCCAACTTTCTGAGGCAAAACGGGTATTAATTTAAGCTAGTATTTAAATTGGAAGGACAAGTTGGCTGAACTCCCCCCCCCCATACACTTACGAAACAGCACCCGGTCTGATGTACCACTGGTGGGACATGTACATGTATGTCCTAATCATGTGAAGAAGGGGTTGGTTGGACAACTTAGTAACTTGTCCAAGACCAGCCAGAAAGCTTCATGGCTGAGTGAAGTTTTCAATCAGGGTTTTTTATTCTGTAGATCAATACACCAGTCATCACAGGGATTTCCATCACTTTCAATCGATATTATGCTCTCCATCTCTTAATATCTACACTCAAAATATGGCAAACTCGGCAGCTGCTCTGCTGGCTGAACAAGTGTTCTGCCAGCATAAACTTCGTTATGGCAGTCACAAAAACCATTCCAGCAGCATGTGGAGTAGCATGGTGGGGATGTGGGCAGAATGGGGAGGTGACAGGGTGCAGTGGCGTTTCTGAGGTTGGCGTTTCTGAGGTTGCAGTGGCGTTTCACGACTGTAAGTCGTGCCCCGTCCTAGTACCGCATTTAGGCACCGGAGCGAGGAGGCCCTGCCCCCTCGCCGACGGAGCCATTTGCACAGCGAAGCCGATCAGGCAGAGACTCCCTGCCCGATCGGCTTCGCTGCGCAAATGGCTCCGTCGCCGAGGGGGCGGGGCCTCCTCGCTCCGGTGCCTAAACGCGGTACTAGGACGGGGCACGACTTACGGTCGGGCCCCAACCTCAGAAACTCCACTGACAGGGTGGGCAGATTTAGTCCGCACAGGGGGCAGGTTTGGCGGCAGTGACAGCCGCCGCATCCTAATTCCCTTCCCAGGCTCGATCCATTTTCACGGATCAACACGGACTTGCCCCACTTGACCCACTGGGCCAGCAGGGGCTTCCCCCACCTACCGCCAGATCAATTGTGCCCCCACCAACACTGGGTCCTTTTCGCAACTGTTCTCGGCTGCAAGTTCGGCCCTCCCACCTTCCCTGGTGCCGTTTGGCTCCAAAAAGTGCTGGGGGTGTGTTTTTCCACACTGCAGCAGCGCGCAAGGATGACATCACACCACCAAGGGCCATGTCGTGTTGTGTCCTGTGGGGGGGTGTTGCGGCGGCGGCCCCCTCCCATGGGGGTGTAGGGCATCTTCTGGGAGGTAGCAAGATGTGTGCACAGCATAAGCATGAGTGTCTGTTACTGCATGGGGTCAGGTTGGATAGGAAAGTATCATCTGAATCAACCCACAAGCTCTGTGTCTGCATGGTTCTGAATTAATAAAAACATAAGAACGTAAGAAGAGACCAGAAGAATAATTCTGGTCGCTCCTTTTCCAATTCAACTATATCCTTTTGAGGTGTGGTGACCAGAACTGGACAAAATACTCCAGATGTGGCCTTACCATCGATTTGTACAAAGGCATAATTATATTGACTGTCTTATTCTCAATTCCTTTTTTAATTATCCCGAGCGTGGAATTGGCCCATTCTCCCAGTTTGGAGAGATCCTTCTGGAGCTCTTCACAATCCCTGCTGGTCTTCACCACCCAGAAAAGTTTAGTGTCGTCCGCAAACTTGGCCACCTCACTGCTTATCCCCAACTCCGGATCATTTATGAATAAGTTGAAAAGCACTGGTCCCAAGACCGATCCTTGGGGCACACCACTTTTCACCTCTTGCCATTGTGAAAATTGCCCATTGACTTCCACTCGCTGTTTCCTGGTCTTCAACCAGTTCCTAATCCACAAGAGAATCTGCCCTCTTATTTCCTGACTGTGGAGTTTTCTCAGGAGCCTTTCATGAGGGACCGTGTCAAATACCTTCTGAAAATCTAGATATATAATATCCATGGGTTCGCTCGCATCCACATGCCTGTTGACCTTTTCAAAAATTCTAAAAGGTTTGTGAGGCAAGACTTCCCCTTGCAGAAGCCATGCTGACTCTACCTCAGTAAAGCTTGTTCTTCTATGTGTTTTAAGATTTTATCCTTAATGAGACTTTCCACCATCTTCCTTGGAACAGATGAAGGCCCTTTTGCAGGTGCCGTCGCCCAGGGAGGTACGAGGGGCGGCGGCCAGAAATAGGGCCTTCTCAGTAGTGGCACCAACCTTATGGAATTCCCTCCCCTTTGACTTACGAACTGCTCCCTTCTTGGACACTTTCCGGCGAGGCCTAAAAACCTTCTTGTTCAAAGAAGCCTTCTGAGCCTTTGCCTTTTTAACATCTTGCTGGTACGGATGGGGTGCTGCAGTTTTTATGATCTTGTTTTAAATGTAATTTTTAATCAATTTTTATATGTTTTTATTAACTTTTTTGCTGTTTAAAAAGTAATTATCTATTTGTATTTTTTGTATTTTTATATTTTATTTTTGTGTAAGCCGCCTTGGGTCCCTTTGGGGAGAAAGGCGGGATAGAAATAATGTAAATAAATAAATGTTAGGCTGAGCGGCCTGTAGTTTCCCGGGTCCCCCCTCCTTCCTTTTTTAAAGTTTGGCGTGCCATTAGCTATCCTTCATTCCTCTGGCACAGTGGCCGTTTTAAGGGACAAGTTGCATATTTTGGTCAAGAGGTCAGCAACTTCATTCTTGAGTTCCTTCAGAACTCTTGGGTGGATGCCATCCAGGCCCGGTGATTTATTGATCTTTATTGAGTCAATTAAGTCTGAGATGTCTTCTCTTTTAACCTCTATTTGACTTAATTCTTTAGTCAGGGGAGGCCGTTCAGGCAGTGGTATTTGCCCGAGGTCTTCTGCCGTGAAGACAGAGGCAAAGAACTTGTTTAATTTCTCTGCAGTCTCCAAGTCCCCTATTATCACCCCTTTCTCTCCCTCACCATCCAGCGGACCAACTGTTTCCCTGGCAGGTTTCCTGCTTCTAACATATTTGAAGAAGCTTTTACTATTCCCTTTTATGTTGCCTGCCATACGTTTCTCAAAGTCTTGCTTGGCCTCCCGTATCATCTTTTTACATTTCTTTTGCCACAGTTTGTGCTCCTGTTTATTTTCCTCATTAGGGCAAGACTTCCATTTACGGAAGGAAGCTTCCTTGCCTTTTATAGCCTCCTTAACTGTGCTTGTTAGCCATGCCGGCACCCTCCTGGACTTAGTCGAGCCCTTCCTCCTTTGTGGGAACCTCTGGTCGGTTCCGTGACAAGCTGCTCTAAGGCACAGTCATTTAACATATCCAGAAATCCAGTCTCTCTTTCATGACCTGAGCATGAATTGACCCAGTCGATGTGAGGATAATTGAAGTCCCCCATGACTACAACCCTGTCTCTCGTTGACACCTCCCTGATTTGCTTCCTCATTTCAAGATCCCCTTCAGGTTTGATCTGGAGGACAGTAGCATGCCCCTACTATTACATTACTCTTTGAGCCTGGTAATCTAACCCACAGTGATTCTACGGAGGAGTCAGAGCCCCCCTCCAGCTCTACTCTGGTGGATTTTACCCCTTCTTTAACATAGATGGCCACCCCACCTCCAACACCCCCCCTCTCTGTCCCTCCTATATAGTTTATATCCTATAGCAGTTTATATCCTATATCCTATAAGCAGTTTATATTAACTGCTTACATGCCTCCTTCTTGGCCTGAGAACACTCTCCAGAAAGGGTGCAGTCATGTTTAGCAGTGGACAACGGCCATCAAGGCCATTGTTGCAGTCGTGTTTAGCAGCGGACTGTGGTAGCCTCCAGAATACTGCCTCATGAGCTACTGCCACATTTAAAATAATAGTAAAGTTTTCATTATATGGTATAATAAATTTCTTATGCTGAGCTTTTCAGCTAGTGACATTCAGAAATGAGTAGGGATTTAATGACCTCTTTTAAATTTATACCAGCCACCTGAGTGATCATTTATTTTATGAAGCAGAATGACAATTCATATCTTTTTTAAGTATAAAGGTTACATCAGTTTGGCTCTGTAACTGTTGTTGTTGTGGTTGTGGTTGTGGTTGTTTTAATTTGAGACACAGAATTCTGGGGGAAAAGTGATAAAATAGACTTTTGAAGATATTCCACATTCTTGTGACAATTGTCCCAGCAGGAGGAATGCATTCAGAAAGACATCTGGAAACACTGAAGGGTCCTAAGGTCGCTTCATTATAATTCCAACAGCAAGAGCTACAATTGAGCTGGTATGTTTGTTTTAGGCAATGTAATGAAGTTGAAGTGTTCCAAAATTAGCCACATCTATTTACTTTCTGAGAAGCGATCATGCTCTGAAATAAAGAATGATCCTTAAGATAAAGCGTTGTCTGGTAACCCCACCAAGGCATTTAACCAAATTATGTTCTGGGATAGAATTGCAAGGCAGAATCAATTATATTTGAGAAATCAGCATGTACAGACTACTGGCTTGAATGAATGCAAGCACTGGCGTTGTTGGAGGTGGGGCGGAAAGCTACATTCTGCAGCTTTCCGCCCCACCGTTACTCTCCGGTACGAGACGCCCCACCCCCTCGTCATAGGAGCCCATCAGTGGAGATAAAGCATCATGCACGAGTCCCTGCGCGTTGCTTTCTCTCCGCTGACGGGCTCCTATGACGAGGGGGCGGGGCGCCTCATACCGGAGAGTAACGGTGGGGCGGAAAGCTGCAGAACTTAGCTTTCTGCCCCACCTCCAGCAATGCCAGTGGATGCAAGGTTGCATGAGAATTTCTTAATCACTTTGGGGGATTCTCACTTTGGGGGATTCTTACATATTGAAAAGTGGTGGAGGAGTGTAAAAAATAAAGGAGTCAACAGATGAGAGTACACTTCACTCAGTCTTTTGAAAATGGCAAGATAGATTGAAGGCTATCTGTGAAGCCACTTATAAGAGTACAGATAACGACTGCATTACCAAAGGAGATCATGTAAAATTCTTCATTTCAGAATGAGAAATCACTTTTATTTACAACAATCTTATATGCCTATCTCTATTTCAGATGAAAAACACGGACACAAAATCCAAGGGTCTGGTGGTACTGCATTATCGCAGGGATGTGATTGGGTTAGATGGAGGGATGTTCCTTCCCATAACCATTTGTACGGCACAATCCACCGGAGCTCAGGAACGGCGGAGTGAGTGCCCCGCCATTCCAAGACATCATGAATGTGCTGAAAAGCACGTTCGTGGCGCCTCGGGAGTAAGGGAAGCCGGCCTTGTGCCGGACCAAGGAAGCAGCCGCCGGAGGAAGGCTAGCGCTCCCCTGGCGGCTGTGTGGGCGGTGCGGCGGGTGAGGGAGGGGGGCCATTGGTCTACCCAGCCTGGGAGGGGGTGGGGGATGGCGGCCGCCATATCCCTGTCCTTGCCGGGCTGGCTAGGCCGTTAAACAGCATCCTCCAACTTCCGCCAGTTATTTAGAAATCCGAGGAGGCCCATTGGGCCGGCCCCGGTTTACACCCGGGGAAGGAGACGAGCGTCCCCTTCTCTGAGTAGACCTCTGGCCTGCCGCTTGGCAGGCAGCCTCGGCTGCCCATTCAATTCCAAGCCCGATTCAAGGTGCTAGTGATTATCTTCAACGGCCTATACGGCATGGGTCCAGGATATCTGAAGGACGGCTTTCTCCCATATAATCCTACCCTTCTCCTAAGATCGTCAGGGAGGGCCCTGCTTAAGATACCTCTGCCATTTGAGGCTAAAGGGATTGTGGCAAACTCCAGGGCCTTCTCTGTTGTAGTACCACATCTATGGAAGAAGCTTCTTGAAAATCTTAGGATACATCTATTCCACTTAGCCTTTGAGGAGGGATGATGCCCAGGGGCCCAGTTTTCAGTCATTGGTTATGAGTCTTTGTTTTAATGCTGTTTTTATAGATTTACTCAGTTGATAATCCAATCACGTGATATTGTTTTCAGTTGGTTTTAAAGTACCTGTTATTATTTTATTATATTTTTATTGTTTATTGTTAAAAATAAAATTTTATTTTTATTTTAAAGTACCGTATTGTATTTTATATTGTTTTAGATAGTTTAGATTATGTTGTAAGCTGCTTTGAGCTGTGGAAAAATGGCATAGAAACCATTAAAATAAATAAATAAATACTACTGTGTACAAGTCCAGAAGGCCTCAGGATGAGAAAGGCTATGTGAGACCACTGTGAGAATAGTTTCAGTTTTTCAGCAGAGGTCTAGGTGAGTGATTGGGCTTGTATGATCTCAGGAAAGTTCTGGGCTTCAGATGAACTACAAACTAGACAAAATCAGAGATAAGTTCTACATTTTTATGCACTGGGCTTTTCCAGTGATTTGTTCATAACAAAGAACTGAGTTGGCAGAAGAGATCTGTTGCTCTCAAATAACCAACAGTATTGAAATAAGGTTTGATAGCAATGACATTTCAGGGGTTTGAGCTGCATGGCTGCTCTCTGTGGACAAAGAATTCTGGACAGATCACCATGCCTTTAACTGGGGGCATGGACAAGGGGACCTACTGGGTGACTCTCTTATATTTAGCTATTTCCCTATTCATTCCAGCACAGCATCTTTTCCAGTGTGCTGATATATCCCTTGTGTCTTTTTCTTTCTGCAAGGGAAAGCAAAACAAACTTCTATATCATTAACCAATCTGACTAGTCCTTGTGGACTCTGGTTCTCTAAATCTGGGAGGGATAGAGTGCCAATAAAGCTCATCCACAGAGCACAATGCCATTCTGCAATGTTGTACTGGTATTGGTATCAGCCTGTTCAGTGCAGGCATGGGACACTGCCCAGAGAGTCTTGAGGAAGTCTTGCGGAAGCTGTTCTTCCACTAAAGGAATGAGTAGAATGCAGGTGGAATAAATAATAATGCTGCTGCCTTCTGCCACCATGTTTGGGTGGGGGTTTCCCTCCCCTGCTCAGCTATCATGTGAGGTGAGGGTGGGAAATGCAGGCACCCAATTGATTCTGGCAGGGGCATGGCTCGGGAGCTGTTAGGATGGCACACCATCCAGTGTGCCTCAGGGTTTGTGTGTGTGTGTTTTGCAGTCTGAGGTTACCTGGTTGCCTTTGGGGCTGGGTTGGCATTTTCTGCTATCAACCAGATTGGCTTTGTTGGGCAGTTTTGTTTGCCTACCCCAGACTGCTTCTTTGGGTCAGGTTTTTTTTCCTTAGCCAGGTTGATCACATCTGGCAGGTATGGTGCAGGCCAAGAGTAAGAGTAGGGATCTTTGGTGTACACCCTGAGGTAAGCAGGGTCAGAGGGGGAATGAGTACCAATCCCTAGCGGATGTCTGACTCGGGAAGGCTGGCTGATTTGCAAAGTCGGGCTTGGATTGCAAAGTCAACCTCAAATGCTTTCCAGAGTGGGGAAGGTGGAGCAGTTCAGCTTTCTTGACACCTCAGGGTTGGTCTAGATCAGGGGTTCTAACGCCCCCTGATCCAACGTATGGTGATGGCACCTGGCCTAGATGCCTTTAAAAGGGGTTTGGACAAATTCATGGAGGAAAAGACCATCACAGGTTACAAGCCATAAGCAACCTCCTGGTTTTTTTTTTTTTTTTTTTTTTTAGAAGTGGGTTTTCTCTGTGCCAGGTGCAAGGGAGTGGCGACTGGACACAGGTATCTTGTTGTCTCGTGTGCTCCCTGAGGCATCTGGTGGGGCCACTGTGTGACACAGGAAGCTGGACTAGATGGGCTTTTGGCCTGATCCAGCAGGGCTCTTCTTATGTTCTTATGTTCTAACGTACCATTTACTAGGCCGGGGAGGTCCCTGCATACCACCGGAAGTAATTGGTGATGACATCATCACCAGTTACTTCTGGGTTGGAGGCCTCGGCGCGAGCCTGCAAAAACCAGTAAGAGGCTCCAGGCGGGCAGGCGGGATTTTCCCAGTGCACGAAACATGACCAGCTGGAGTTCTGACCACTGAGCCGAGCCTCCTACTGGCCTTTGCAGGCTCGTGCTAAGGCCTCCATGATGTGAGGTGGCTGTACGCGGGTGCTGTGTGTACCACTGACACCCACCTTGTGTACCACCAATGGTACGTATACCACCGGTTGAGAACCCCTGGTCTAGATAAATTTGGGCTGTCAACTGATGGCCTGCAGCGTTAAGTCAGGGTGGGAATGCCCCAAAGGGGAATAGACAGTGGTTTGCTGTCTCCTCTAGATTAGATGCCCACACTGAAGGGGGGGGGGGGAGAGGAGAAGTTTTCTTCTGAAAGGACCTGCTGCAGAATTGTTTAAAGATTTATTATTGGCTTTATTCAATTTACATTTCAAATGACTTGTCTTGCATGTTTATTGGGGGGCGTAATTGCAATAATGCTGTGCCTTAGGTATTAAGTTGATTTAAGGCTGAGATGTTTCTTTTCTTTTCTCTTTTAAAAAAGGCCCAGCTCAAATTGTTAGCCTTTCCATTAAGGAGTCCTGGGGTTGTTAAAGACAGGATGCAACAATTAATAGCACTTGGTAAACTAATTTGGGTAAAACAGGCAGCCACCCAAATTTAAAATGAGCTTCAAAGCTGGAGGGCAAAACAAAGTCTGGCCATTTCTAATTCTTCCTAATAGTTCAGTCTGGAAGGGTGGGCTCTGGGCTTTGATGTAGTGCACATTTCCACTTCCCTCGAATAGAGAAATCTTTCTCCATCAAATCCTTCACTCGGCAGTTCTTCCTCTTGGGCAGTCTATTTGATTAAAAGGCTGCGCAACTCGGCATACATTGTAAAATATTCAGAAGGCTGAGGGAATCCATAAGCAACTATAAAAGCACAATTAGGCAGATAAGGCCAAAGCCATAACATACGTCACCCCAGTGTCTACTGGTGCAACTAACTACACTCAAAGGTCTACCAACATCCCAATTATAAACTATCTCCTCTAGATGAAAGCCAGCAGTTTTAATTTACTGGGATCTACAGCATGACATCTGAAATAGTTTTGACAGCACAATCCTATCCAACTTACACCACCGGTGTAACCAGAGGGGGAGGGCAGGCCGGGAGGCTGGGGAGGGGAGGTTTAAATCCCCTTTGAAAACCCCCTTTGGAGGGGATTTGAATCCCCTTTCTGTTCTGGGGCCTCCTGTTCTCGCTGCACCGCTGGTTACACCAGTGGTGTAAGTTGGATAGGATTGCGTTGTTAGACTAGACCAGTGTTTCTCAGACTGTGGGTCGGGACCCACTTGGTGGGTTGCGACCTGATTGCTGGTGGGTCCCAGGTGATGGAAAGATCAGATCAGTAATTGCCACAAGCCCTGAGGCTATTCAAAAATCAGATAGCTACTAATTGCCCTTCAAATAGCTGAGCTCCTGCAATTTGCAAGATAGCTGCTAATTACCCTGCAAGCAGCTGAGCTCCTTACTTGTAAATATATATATATATCTTTATTTCTAGTAGATCACTTTTTTTAAGTCTCATAAAGCTAGGTGGGTCCCGATAGATTGTCATTTTAAAAGTGGGTCCTGGTGCTAATAGGTTTGAGAACCATTGGACTAGACTAACCACTTCCCTTTTACACCTTGATTTGATTTAAACAACTCCCAGCTATATCCCGATAGGAATGTGTGACAGGTATTTTTTTTCCATGCCTTTTCTGTAGCAGACCAAAGAATTATTTAGTCGATAGATAACTTGATGCCTGGAGGATTGTTCAACCTGACTGAGGGATGTATTTCCTCCTGATCTGTTGGTCAAATGTGTGTGTCAACCATCTACCAATCTTTGGATTGCCCAAGAAAATGTTTCTGCAGTAAGAAACGAAACGTCGGGTACATGGTTGCTCAGCTGTGGATTTTAATAATTTTCTGCCTACTTGTGTTGACTCTAATGTTTTGGATAAACACAAGTAGTATTGGATATTGTTTTTATTTCTGCTGGACTCTTTTCTACATGGCTTCTCTACTCGTAAATCCTACTTCGCTAAATGTGTGTGTGTTGAAATGAATAAATTTGAAATTCAACAAGATTCCACACATCTGCAATCTAATCACCTAAAGGGTACATTTCCAGAAAGCAAGCAGATAATGTGTTTAAAGAAGAATACCCATTAATAAATGAAAGAAAAACCTAACAGATATTTAAGAAATAATTACAAATTATTACATACTATTACAAATTATTGGCCAGCGGGTGACGCAGTGGGTTAAACCGCTGAACCATGAGCTGTTGATCGAAAGGTCGGCAGTTCGATTCCCGCAATGGGGTGACCTCTCGTTGCTTGGCCAGCTCCTGTCAACCTAGCAGTTCCAAAGCATGTCAATGCGAGTAGATAAATAGGTACCGCTTGCGGGAAGGTAAACAGCGCTCCGTGTTCCAGCCTCATGCTACGCGCTGCGGCAAGGAGAGTCATGCCGGCCACATGACCACGGAGGCGTCTTTGGACAACGCTGGCTCTTCGGCTTTGAAATGGGGATGAGCACCACACCCTAGAGTCGGACACGACCGGACTTAAATGTCAGGGGTCACCTTTACCGTTTTTTATTACAAATTATTACATACTTTACAGAACTATACACATATTTCGAGGAATGGCTTCCAAATATATCTAATCGATATATTTTACTATCCTGAAAACAGATGTTTTCGTCAAAATTATGAACATAGTTAAGTCATCCACCATTTAACATGAGGAAGATCTGTCTGTTTAACAGCGCAATCCTATGCATTTACCTGGGAGGTAAATGCTTCATGGAACAAAACGGGACTTCCAAGTAAACATGAACAGGGTTGCAATATAATTTTCATGTCTGTCTCAGACGTGTTGTACACACCCATGTTGTACACATCCCCGATTACAGCATTGTTCCTGCTTCCCTCTCCTATACCAAGCGTTCAGAAAGGTTGGAGAAAGTTCGTGACGAACTATGTTGTCATAAGTCGATCCAGGTAAAGGGAATAAAGGTGGCAATGGCACTTGGTTTCCTTTTACAAAATGAGCATACAACAATGAAGTTAAATGTTGTATACAAGTAGAAAATACATATTGATAGTGGGAGTTCTTCAGGTCTAAAACTAGAATGAAAGAGGAGCTGGAGGCTAGGAACGTGGTGAATGGAGAACGGTGCATGAACAGGATGGATTGGGATCTCTTTGGCACAGAGGCGTCGCTCCGGTAGGGGCGGGGCTGTAAGTTTCGCTCCGTCCTAGTCCCGTTTACCGAACGAGCAGGAGGCGGCCCCGCCCCCTCACTGTCGGAGCCATTCCCCTGCGGAGAAAGCAGCAGGCAGGGTCTCTTGCCTGCTGCTTTCTCCGCAGGGGAATGGCTCTGACAGTGAGGGGGCGGGGCCGCCTCCTGCTCGTTCGGTAAACGGGAGTCCGACCGAGCAAAACTTACAGCCCCGCCCCTACCGGAGCAACGCCTCTGCTTTGGCAGTCCTGCCCCTGACCTCCATAGGTTGATGAGTTTTGTGTGCACAGGGTATCTGCAAATAAATCATACCCATGTAGGTGTTATCTGAATGGTTTTGTACCATGTAAAATCCAGGATACTCTATCTTGCATATAGACTCATACAGTCTATACAGGGGTGGCCAACCTTCCACCATTAGGGTCTCTGCATTCTTAAGAGTTGTGTAGAAGACAGAATCTTGGCAGCTGCCATTGCTGATGGTGCTGCTAAAGCAGCTGCACCTGCTGGAATGCCCTCACCTATACAACCATTAAAGGGCCAGGAACATTCATGCTGAAAGGTTGGCCACTCCTGGTCTATCAATACAAAGTCTATCAGTAGAGGGTGGCAGAACCAGTAGGTGTGATCCTGATCCCCCTCCATGTGCTGATCACTTAGAACATCTGAAACATGAACATCTGATTGTTTAGAACAGCGTTTCTCAAAGTTCTCCCTGCGAGGTGGGGAGAACTTTGAGTGCTTGCGGGGACATGGCGTTTTTTGACTCACTGATGTTTAAATCGCTGAAAAATGGCAAATTTAGACCACTTTGTAAAAACTGGAAGAGGTCTAAAATAGCAATTTTTCAGCAAACTAAACATCGGGGGGGGGCCTGCAGAGGGTCGCACAGGCCTCCACCCCCCCCCAAATCCACAGTGAGTTAAAAAAAAGTGTTTGGGGTGCTTTTTCCTGGTGTCAGCGGTGAACCCCGGGATCACCGTCACTCCTGGCATGCTTCCCCCTTAAGGGGGCAGGGGAAGCATACGGTTCTCCTGGTGTGTCACGACCCATCAGTTTGAGAACCACTGGTTTAGAACATCTGAAAAAGACATCTATACTCATTAATTTAAATCATAGAGAAATGATGGCCATGGATTGAGGGAGATATGCCCTCATAAGCAAAACCTCAGAATGTACAAGGTTCTGGAATCCAAGTCCTGAAATCTCCAGATAAAAGTTCTCAGTAGTGGGACTAAAGAAAGAGGCTCGAGAGTAGAACATTGATCGTAAGTTGGACCAATGGTTGACTCTGAAAGCAGCTTTGTATATTGATAATAATATGAGGCAATGGAAGCAGTACATGCAGCAGAGTGGGCACGTGGTCCTAATTTGAAAGGGCCTTGGCAACTGAACCACAGCTGGAAGCCTATTCTGTAGTGGCCAGAGCAACATAACGGTTAAACCAGCATTGACTATCACCACTGTGTTTTATAATTTTTAGCTATTTTCTATATTACTGTTCATTGACCTAGCATGTCTACTATGTCAGCTGCATTGGAAGTTGAAAATGAAGCATGTTATTCTTCTAATTGAACATTAGTTCAAGGCTATGATCATAAAGTTTGGATGTAATGTACTTGTACTTCCCATTATGTTCTATTGTGTTACTTGTAGTGTACCCGTCAAAAGCATTAAAATGTCTAGGGTGATCAGTTCAAGTAATGTTCTTTCACGGTTGCTAACTTTAGCCTTTCCTTTCCTGGCATGGTTAAATTTTCCTTGAACATTGATATTCCTATAACAATCAATCAGTGAATTGTCACAAGACATACCTTTAAAAAAGAAACTAATTCTAATCTATATTAATATCTCAATTTTGATTGAAATGCAAATGTATACATTTCTTATACACATATAATGCTTCATATATTTATTTTCACATTTTTATACCGCCCTTCCTCCAAGGAGCTCAGAGTGGTGTATATATTTCCTCCACTCCTTTCTGTCCTCACAACAACCCTGTGAGGTAGGTGTCCAGGTCTTAAGTCCGACTCCCAAACCACTACACCATCCTGACATTCATATACAGCATAATATGTATGCAATCTACCAGCCCAATCCTCACTAACCCCACCCTGCACCGATGCAGCTGAATCCGGGTGGGGGAAGTTATGGAGCCCTCCTCGAGGTAAGATAATGCTCCCTGGCGCAACTCTGAGTGGACCTGGGGAGAGTTCCTGTACCCATCAACATAGTTCAGTTACATGTATCTCCTTCCTACAGAATTTCCCTCTTTTTCTCCATCTTTCCCTCACAGCCTCCAGTTTTGTTTAAATAAGGAGACCTAACTGTTTTCAGTTAGGAGACCTAACTAAGTCTTTCAGTCTGTAACATAAATTTCCATTCTTCCAGTCTTCCCTCCATTATGCTTGTTCCAGTTCACCTCTTTTAGCGTGCAATCCTATCCTACTTACGCCACCATTGTAACCAGCAGCGCAGCGAAAACGGGAAGCCCCAGAACGGAAAGGGGATTCAAATCCCCTTTGAATTCCCCTTTTGGAGGGGATTTGAATCCCCTTTCTGTTCTGGGGCCTCCCGTTCTCGCTGTGCTGCTGGTTACACCAGTGGCATAAGTAGGATAGGATTGCGCCCTTAGTATCAGGCCCTACTCCTTTCATAGCAGGGGGGGGGGAGAAAGGTCAACGGATCAATGCAAGCTGTGTCAGGTCTGTAGCACAGACCAGCAGTAGGCACTAGTTCTTTGACCAGAGAACAAGCACCTACCTGTAGCTTTGATAGAGGTCTGGATATGTCACATGACCTGCATTGACCAACTGGTAGTCCAGACAATTCTTTGCTGCTGTGGCTGGTTATCTCACAGTTCCCTTCTTTGACCAGTGCTTGATGGTGATGCATTGGGTACATTCCTCCACCAGATGTCCCCAGGCCACACATTAAAGACCTGCTGTGACCTTGACTCCTACCACTTGGAAATGGGTGACCGTATTTCATATAGGAACAAAACGTAAGAAGAGCCTTGCTGGATCAGGTCAAAGGCCCATCTAGTTCAGCATTCTGTTTCCCTCAGTGGCACACTAGCTGCCTCTGGGAAACCCACAAGCAGGAGAAAAGGCACTCTGTACTTCTCTCCTGCCATTGCTCCCCTGCAACTGGTATGAGCTCACCAATGCTTTGTATGCAGATACCAATATTTTCTTCCAACTACTAGAATCACAGTCAAGAACTACATTATCCCTAAAGTTGAGTTGCAGAGTCATTTTCCGTTTTGAGATATAGAGTCTTCAGCTGATACTGTAACAACAGTGTCTAGTTCCCCCCCCCAATTATCTTCTACTGCACAGTACTTTTGCATTTCATTCTATTTCTACTGCTCCAAGTTACAGAACAATGCAAATCTTCACACCATTTATACTGCTTTGTCGTGCTAACTTGATGTATTATCTGCCAGTGTTATTAGCATGCTTCATTCCATCCTCAAGGTCATTAATGAAAATATCGAACAAAACTATTCTCAAGACTGATCTCTGAGGAACTCCATTGGCCAGTTCTCTACATCTTAAAAGACACTTTGTCTTCTTCCCTTTTAACAGTTGCTTATCTACCTTAGAGAAAAAAATTACAATATCACACAATTGCTGGTCCTGCGGGCAAAGAGGGGAAACTCAGATGAAAGCTGTCTCTTCTTACACATACCATCAGACATCCACAAACACCACCACTTTTTCTGATGTGTAGATTAAGTTTCATATTGAGAAAAAGTGGAATTTTATCATCTGTGCGGCATGCCAGAAGTTTACTTTTGGCCATGAAAAAATAGATTTGGGAGTTCGGCACGTATTACCTCACTGATCCACAAAGTGACATGTAGCCAAAAAAATATCTTTGTAGCATCTAACTTGATTAATCACCACTCGAATAGCTTCTCCACAATTTACTCATGTGCCAGCCAGCCAACAGTCTGGAAGCTCAGGTGATTGGCTTGGCCAGGAGTATTGGATCAGCAAATACAAGAGAAGTCACACACAATAATGAATTTATCCACTGAATAAAGACATACACAACATGAAACAGTGTATAATACACTGTTTCATGTTGTGTATGTTTTTATTCAGTGGATGAATTCATTATCTCTGTGAATCATTTTTTTCCTAGGTTCTTGGGTGCAGTGTAGTTTCACTAGAATCTAGGAAACAGTATTCACAAGAGATACCTTTGAAATGCTACAACATTAATAAAATAATTGGTTAGTTTCTCTTTATCCAGATTGGTTGGCTATTTATCCAGAAGCTAATTCTTTACTTTCCAAACAGTCTCATTCAGACCTGCATTTCCCCAATCTGCATTTAGTAAAGGTAACTCCATTTATAGGAGAGAGGTATACCATGACCTTGGGAGTGTACACAGCTCAATTGAGCTTCCGTGATAATCACAGAGCTGAGTCACTCTTCTGTAAATTACAGTGAAACACAGCTAGGCCATTAAAAAAAAATTAGACAGGAAGTAACAGACAGCATGTAAGGAGAGTTAGCACTGAACTCTCTGATCACGTACGAACAGCAACATCTGCCTTGCCTAATGATGGTCAACTGTGCAGGTACAAAAGGGCACATCTACTCAAACACTTTGTAATTACAGCAGTACCTTGCACTTTCAGCTGGTTAGGGACCAGAGCATGGACGAATATCAACAATGGATGAATGTCAAAGCATTGCCTTATTTAGCTTGCCAGTGCATCATTGTTGCATGTTTAAGATTGGGCTCTCACAGCCCATTCCAACCCAACTCCTCCGCAAGTCTGGCATAAGAGTGGCCTAAGTTCAGCATAAGTTAGGCGTAAGTTATGTCTGAGTTATGTCAGAGTTATGCCTGAGTTAGGCAGGCTGCAGTTTCAGTGGCCCAGCACCACCCCAGGATCCAGGCAACACTTACCTCCCAGGCAGGCAGGCTCTCCAGGCTCCATGTCTGGCTCGGGCATGTGCAGGCCTCTGTCTGCATGTGTCAGCGTCCATCCATGGCTGCTGCCATAGGGTCTGCTGCAGCCCGGTCGCAAAGGGGCTGGCCGCAGGCATGGGGGAAGAGACAGTCATGTGGCGGGCGCAGGGCAGGTGACAGGTGAGCGAGGTGCCTGAGCCCAGCCGCCACAGGGCACCCTGTGCATTAGCCACCTGCTGCAGGGGAGAGTGGCCGTCCCCTCCCTCCTGCAGAAGGCGATGCCACCCCCAAGCCACGTTGAGGCCACACGTGGGGGTCATGGGGGGGAGTGGGGGAGGGAAGGGAAGGAGGGGGTGGGAACGTCACACACAAGGGGGTCTCATGATGTCTGGAACCGCCTCAGACATGACTCGCCCGTGCGCTGCCTGAAGCCCTGGGCCTCCAGGGCCGTGGCAATGCCACAAAGATGGCATCCCGGCGTGCTTTCTGCTCTGTGCCCCGGCCATGACCGAGATATGCCGTGGGCTTGTCTGCTGTGAGCGGGAAGGGCTCACGCAGCTCATCACACCCCCAGATGGGGCAGCGACGGCGCCTCGCGGCAGGCGCTCTGGCAGGGTGGGGGTGGCCAGCTTCCATAATCAGGGAGTGGGAGGGGAGGCAGACACACAGGCAGGCAGACAGTGGGTGCTGGGGAGGGGCACGGGTGGGTCTGAAACAGACAGACAAACAAGGCTGGTGGGCGAGAGATACAGGGAGAGGGGTCTGCAGAGACCGATAGGGACACAGGGGGTGCTCCGCAGATGAAGGTGATGCAGAAACAGGCACCTCTTATGCAGACGGACTTTGGGCGGAAGCCACACAGAAACGGGCAGACCATGGGCGGAAGGGACTTCGTGACGGGCAGACCATGGGTGGAAGGGACTTAATGATGGGCAGATGCCCTGGCGGGTGAGATCCCCGGTTGCCGAGCAGCCACTACACAGACGCAGCGGCCACAAGCGGCCCCATGGCGCCTGTCACTGTTTGCCTGCCTGAGAGGCCCCCCCAAATCCCCCCTCCCCTCTGTGCCATGGGGGTCTGGCAGCCCCCCAGCTGTGTTCGCCCTGGGAAGGAAGTGGCAGTCCCTGGAAGGGATTCATGCAGGGGCTTGAGTGCTGGGGGCTGTCTTTGTGTGTGGGGCGATGCTTGTGTAACACTGGCCACATATTTTTCAAGGGGGCTCTGCCCGAGGGGCGTCTTTATTGTTCTGGAACGTTAGCTGAGATGGCCAGGCGAGGCTGCCAGGGGTAGTCACAGCAGCCAATCTGAAAGCAGCAGCAGCAGCAGCACACGTGCCCCATGGACCTGGAGATGCAGGCTCTCCCCCTGTGGAACTACAGCCTGCTCCATAGAAAGGGGAGGGGCAGCAAGTAGGACAGCCAGGGAGGTGGAGCAGCAGCAGCAGCACCGGCAGCTGAGGAGGGTTGCAGGGCTGGCTCCCTGACCTCTGGCAGCATCGAGGCAGACGACAGTGGGGCAACCAGACTGCGGGCCCAGGGGTGCTCCCAGGAAGGTAGGTGGTAGTGGACGTTCCTGGGGAGACAAAAAACAAGGGGGTGTTACATGGCGATTGCTACCACACACCAGCTGCCATTGAAAACAAGCCAGTGTGTCAGTTGCAAAAGCCTGCAGGGAGAGAAATAAAACACAGCTGATAGGTGTGACACACATAGCATGGTCTGAGCTGCTTACCTGGGTGTAAGGCGAGCATGATCCTGTAAGGGAAAAGGGTCAAAGAGAGAGAAGACAACACATATATTGGGTCACAACCATGGCAATCCTAGCAATACTGACCTGTCAGTTGACCCTGTGGAGAAAAGGGGGGGTAACAGCTGGTGTCTACAGACGGTTAACAGCACCACCACACTTGTGGTGTTGTCTGCTCACATGACAATAGGCAGCAATCTGACACAACAGTGGTAAAGCAGCATGTATCCTATATATCATAGCAGGCATTGCAGGCAGGCATCTGACTACTCATTGGTAAAGAGGCATTTCAGAGAAGGCATTGCAGGCAGACATGAGTGGACACATTGGTAAAGAGGCATATCATGGCAGGCTATGCAGGCAGACATGAGAGGGCACATTGGTAAAGAGGCATTTCAGAGAAGGCATTGCAGGCAGACATGAGAGGGCACATTGGTAAAGAGGCATTTCAGAGAAGGCATTGCAGGCAGACATGAGAGGGCACATTGGTAAAGAGGCATATCATGGCAGGCTATTCAGGCAGCTATGAGAAGGCACATTGGTAAAGAGGAATATCATGGCAGGTTATGCAGGCAGCTATGAGACAACACATTGGTAAAGCGTCATGTATCCTACCTATATTTCTATATGGAAAGAGGCAGAAGTCAGAACACATGTCAGCACTAACCCTGCTCTTACCTGCACTTACCTGCTGGTGTTGTTGCCTGTGGGGGGGGGAGAGGCTGGGAGAAAGACATGGGTTAGCAAATGGTAGCATGGAGGCAGCTGCCCAGGCACAGCTGTAAACAGTTTGGCCACAGCCAGAACAGCCCTCTCTGCCCTTGAGGGGGGCAGAGAGGAGAGAGGAGAAGAGAGAAGTGGGGTGTTTGTGAATTTTGCCCTCCACCGACAAAGTCCCACTTTGTGGCTGCTGGGGGACAGAACCCCACACCACGTGCTCAGAGAGAGAGAGAGAGAGAGAGAGAGAGAGACTGGGGGCCTGGGGCTGGGCTTTTGTGGGAAAGAGGCTGGGTGGGGCTGGGTGCTGATAGGCTCCCTATCTGTGGCATAACTCTGTCCGTTTTCAGACCCTGCTGACACAACTCCGTCCTAACTCTGACCTAACTCAGGAGTAGGGTGTTAGAACTTTTCAGGAGAGGGCTGGAGTGGGTAAGGTAAAATGGCTCCTATGGGTCTCCTCGAATTTGTGTCCACCTTTTTGGTCGACCTAAAATTTGTGTCAGCATTTGTGTTGGAGGGGGCGTGTCTGTGCTCACCAGGGTCTGGAATCCACCGTTAATTGGTTGCCGCCCCCGTTACACCCACAGTCCGCCCATGGTCCGCCCACTTTTAGGTCAACTTTAGGTCCAACTTGTGCTGCTTAGCCCTTGGGTTGGAATGGGCTGTTCTTAGTCCGTCGGTCGTAACTTCGACCTAACTTTGACCTAACTTCGCCCTAAATGGTCGCGTTCCAGACCTAAAGTCGCCCTAAACAACTTAGGCTGACTTTAGGTCTGACTTGTGCTGCTTAGCCCTTGGGTTGGAATGGGCTGCAAGTTACAGTACGTATCAACTATGTCTCTGCCATGCAGTTACATTCAATAGGGTCTTGGTTTTGGCTCGAGCAGCTATGGTATTACTCGAACGCCTGAGCAGCTCGAACGCCTGAGCAGCTACGGTATTACTTTCACGCTGTGATGTTCTACAGTGAAAAAGTTTCATTTAATGCCAAACCTGGTAGAGATTTGGAGGAACTCCCACAATCTTCTGCAGCAGTGTGCACAACAGCTTCCTTGCTTTTGCCATCTGGGCAGTGTGTGTCGTATGTTTGCTCTTTGCCCTCTGTGCTCTCTGGCCTTGGGTTGATAGTGGAAAGTTAATTTGGAAGACATGAGCCAATTTGTTGCAGCTGTTTGGGGGGATTCTGCCTCGGTGCTGGGAGCTAACCTTCAGACATCGTCCAGCTCTGCAATGATATGTGTCTCCTACATGTCAAGGAGACAGCACTGGCAGCTTTCCTGTCAAACACCCCCCCTCCCCGGGAATATGTTGCTATTTGACTTGCCAGCAAAATATCATTCCTTCTGAGGGACATTTTTATTTTCAAAATGCTATTCTGACACGGTGTATTTCAGGCCTAATAGGAGAGTCATATGTGTCTGCTGTGAACATCTACTGATTTTACAAAGGGTATCAATAACACCCCCTCCCCAAATTGCTCAATTTCGCACAATCTTGTCCCCTGCATCTAGAATATGAAGTATCAAACACTCACAATAGCTCTTGATGGGGAAATTAGGCATCTTATTTGAAGGCAGGCATAATTCCTAGGCTGCCTTGAGAGCACAGAGGAAGTGAAAAGTTTGACACTGGCAAATATGTGTTTATGCGTTATTGAGCCAGCAACATTTTCTCCTGTCACTTTGCAAGGGAAGATTAAAGCTGCTTTTCAGTTGGTGGGGCTCCTAGATGAAGAGACATTATTGGAAGCAAACGAAGAGAGATTTACAATTCCATTCCTGCTACAGGTATCAAGCCGATAACGTCCAGATGGAGGAGTATCGTCCATATATCAGTGTCATTAATTTCTGGTGCAACAACCTCAGGCAGATAAGCCGATAAGAGAATGCTGCAATTTCCACATTGTAAATGTTTACCGTCACATTTTAAAATAGGCTGGGTGGGAGAAATTGTTTCTTCATACGCCTGAAAACAGTTACAATTTGATTTTAAGAAATTCATTACAAAAGCGCTAAATAACTGTTGAGCACAAACTCATGGAACAGAGCCCTGCTACTGCTCTTCTTTAAAAGAAATGCAGCTTTGGAAAGGGGGAATTAAGAGCAACAAAGTGGTGGAATGGGGGAAGGAAGGGGCCCTTTCCCTGCCAACCACCTTTCTGCTCCAAATCCCCCTGTGAAGTTCCAAATACATGTTTGCAAAGTCATGTTTGCAAGCCTGGGAGGAGTGGAAGTGGTTGGGATCAGTTGAATGTAGAACAGGTGTGGCCAAACTGCGGTTCCTGAGCCACATGCGGCTCTTTGACATAGAATGTGTGGCTCTTGGAAATATGCTGGCTGAGCTCCTTTTTGCATCACAACTAATATAAAAGGTAAATAAGAAATGTTCAAGCTTTATAATTATTTATCAGGTATAAGCTGGGAGTCCACTGGATTAAAACAGAAGTTTAACATTCGTGGCTCAGTGGGCAGGACGTCTGGCTCAGTTGGTAGAGCGTTCGTCTCTCACAAATGCTTGAAGATCTGCAGGATAGCAGTTCAAGACGGCCAGAAGTCTGTCGGAAAGCTGCTGGCACGCCGAGCTGATAAGTTGCAGAGCCCTGTGGGGGAGTGGAGCTTCAGCTGAAGCAGCTGAAGCGTGCTGAGGCGAACGCCAGAAAGAGAGAGGCACTAACCCAGGCACTTACTTTTAGAGGAGAAGCAGCCTCAGCAGCCTTGCTGAGAGGTTGCTGAGACTCTCTAGCACCGAAGTCTTGTTGGTAAGGAGGCCTGCAAGGAAGCTGCTCACTCGGCCTTTTGAAGAAAAAAAATGGAGGTTTCTCCTCTAAAAGTAAGTGCCTGGGGGGTCGTGCAGGGGGCGGGTGGGGGGATCTGCTATCTGTGGATAACCAAATTCGCAGATAGCGGATCCGCGAATATGAGGGGCCCCTTGTATTTAAGAATTTAAATGCATCTTAATTATTGCGGCTTTCAAACATCTGAAGTTTATCGTATGTGGCTCTTACATTAAGCAGGTTTGGCCACCCTTAGTATAGAAGAACCTGTATAGAACTGTACTTGTCGTGGGTTCTTTCTGTAGCCATATTCACTTGTTTCTCCCATTTGTCCATAGAATGTGTGTGGGGAAGCAGCAGCACCAGCAGAATTTTTAAAATTATTTATTTCCACCTCAAAGCGGTGGGTTTTTTTCTTTTCTTTTTAAAACCACGGCGCTTGGCCGCTTACCATTTGCTGCTGCCGCCACTTGCCTCCCCCAGCACTCACTCTCACTACTGCTTCCGCCGGTCTGCCATTGTGCAGGCATGGCCGCTTACCTTTTGTGGTGGCGGCCAGGCTGTGCTGGATGGTGCATTGCCATTTGTTATGGCCCTAAAGTACGCTGCGTCACCAGAGCACATGTTCCGGTGATGCAGAGGCCCAACAGGATTGGGCCTTGAGTTGTGATCTCAGTTTGAGCCACCCCGGGGGGGACTTGTCTTCATCCCTGGGCAGTTTTTGGAATAAACTTCTGTACTTCTGTTGTCTGAAACCAGATATTTCAGAGAAAAAAATGCAAGCATTTCCAAAATAACGCTGTTCTTATATTTGTAATGTTTAAAGGATTTTTCAATAATACAGTATATATTTTACAGTATATATACTATATATATTTTAAAAAATGATAAGTACTGAGAGAAGGGAATGAAGAAAGGTTGGAAACTGAGCATCTCTAGTTCCTGAAAATGTGTTTGAGAAACCTTCACCTAGTGTATTTACTTGATCTAATTAATGCTGTAGATTTATTGCTGGAATTTCTGTGGAATTCTCTGCCCACACATCAATATTTAAATTTAAATTTACATAAAATCTGTTTGAGGTTACCCTGTTTGTTATTTCTTGTACAACACAACATTTCCCAGAACTCCCACAAACCCTCAGTTGCCTTGACCTTGCTCACTAATTTCTCCTCCTTGCTTATATCTCATTGGCCTCATTAAAAGCGGGGCTTATGGTTGTTTTTCTCATGAAATGCATAGTAAAATGTGTTTAAAGGCTGGCTTCCTCCTCCCACAGTCTCTGAAAAGCAAAATGATTCCTTCTTGGAGCTTTTGTGTCAAGGCACAGAAAAGCTGCTTCCTTTCTTTGCTTTTTTATGCATTTTCATGAACAGCATTTTATCAGTCTCTACACAAGTTTATAAATATAAATTGAACCAAGCAAGGTTAAACCATTTTCTCTGGGTAAGTCCAAACCTTTCTCAATCAAAGCTGTGCCGATGTAGATTTTCATCTTGTATAAGTGCCCTTTTCCTGATGTACATCCCTTATCGTATTTCTGAAACCGCTGAAGTCTGAATCTGTTTCTGTTAGAAAAGTACAACTCATCTGCTACTGTTAATTTCATCTGGAGCTCAAATTGTTTGGAGTTTTCTCCACACTACTTCATATTTCAGCACCACAGTGGTCGAACAGCTCCTACGTTTTATGCCTGATGGAGACATACCTGGCTTGCAGCATAAGCCTATGCGTGTCTACTCAGAAGTAAGTTTAATTGTGTCCACCGGGGTCTACTCCCAGGAAAGCACATATGGGATTGCAGCTCTAATTTCTAAAAGAAAAAAAAAACACAATAAGTTTCAGGATTACTTCAAATTCTTGCCCATTATCATAGAAGTTTTTTTCCTCAAATCCTAGATACATGGAATTCACCAAGGAGGAAAGAGCACTCTTCACATGTCCCCAAATAATTTCACGTTATGTGTTTTCAGGGTCAGGTCTGGTACCAGATCTGGACCTTGGCTAAAAATGAGCCAAACAAGGAAAAACATGACTAATGGCCCAATCCTATTGCTGGGTTGCGCTTGCAGAACACGAGTTATACAGACGTGTGCTGTCACAGAAACACTGTAAAGCTGGCACCGGTAGATGTTGGGAAGCCTGCTGAACCAGGTAAGCCTGTGCAGGGGGCAGAATGAGGAAGAGGCTGAAGGGGGTAGGGTAGGGTGGTGGCACCAGTGCGTGCCATATCCTACCCCCCCCTTCCTGGACCTGATCCACTGACATAGATCAACTCAGACTTGTGCCAGTGATATCACTGGCACAGGTCCAAGTTGACCTATTGCGGCTGCTGGGGCTCACCCTGGGGCAAGGGGACAAATGTCACCCCGAGGAGACCTCCAGCTGCCAAAATTCCTGCACTGGATACAGCATAGCCCACATCGGCCCCACTGCATAGCCGCACAGGAATTTAATTAGGATTGGGCTGTAAGAATGAACATGGTTGAATCTTTAAAGATTGAAATTATACAGAAAATTATACAGACACAGTAGTGTCTGTATAGTTAAGGTGATTTGAAAAAAATAGTGTTCCACCTTTATAAGCCCTGAATATTCTATTGGTCATACAATCTAAACCAGGGGTGGCCAACCTTTCAACATGAATGCTTCTGTCCCTTTAATGGTTGTATAGGTGAGGGCATTTCAGCAGGTGTAGCTGCTTTAGAAGCACTATTAATAATTGCAGCTGCCAATATTCTGTCTTCTACACAACTCTTAAGAATGCAGAGGCCCTAATGGTGGAAGGTTGGCCATCCCTGATCTAATCCTTCCATTCAATCTGCCTCAAATTTGGCATACACCCCTCCCCCCAAACTTCTGTCATTTTTAATTAGAGATAAGTCCATTCCTTTGTTTTTTATGTCTCTGAAATTGTTTTCAAAAATTCATATTTGTTTTGCAATATGTTCTTTTGTTGTTTTGAAGTGAATAGCAGATTAGAATTCTTTCCTTTCTCAGTGTAATAAGTGCTGCCATATGAGTGCAAATATGCATGTACATCAGAGCTTCCCAACCAGTGGTATGTGGACCGCCGTTTGGTGGTACACAAGTACTCGGGTGGCAAGATGGCGGCCACCATTGTGGCCGTGCGACATCCCTGAAATGATGGTAAGCGGTCCCGGTGGCTGGCAGAGCTCGAGTGTGCAGGTTTCCCACACTGAGAAATGCCCTCCCACCTGCTCTGACCTCCTTACCATCATTTTCAGGGTTCCATCATGTCCAAAAACCTGGACATATGTGGCTATGATGTCATTGGCATTTACTTCCGGTGGTACACGGTGGTACATGGCGTGACGGCGGCCCCAGAGGTGTTATGCTGCGTCGCAAAGTTTGGGAACCACTGCTGTACATGCATGTGTGAGTGTACATATAAATTTACTTATTGCACATTTATGTACATATAGACATAAGTTATATTCGCATACAGATAAAGGTTTGCAAGAATGAAACATAAAGCGGTCAGTCAAATGTAACCACATTCCTTCCAACTTCTAGCATGCTAGATAATGCTGAGGTTATTTATAATATGGCTGTGTACCTTTATCATGTCTAATGAGTTGTGGATTTGCTATCATGACATAAATAATAAAAAACCCATGGGGCTGCTATAAATTAGGGGATTCAGCTGACTGTGATGGCTGTGGTTGTGTCCTATTTCTATCACAAGGCAATTATATTTTGTGCAGACTTTATCTCCCCAGTTTAATGGGGCATGTAAAAGATAATGTACAGTTCATCCTTTATTAATATTGTATATAAGAGTTTAGTTTAAACGGGAAGCATTGATAATTGTGCATATTAGTGTGCTGAGAAACAATATAACCTTTGTTTAACTTTATTAACAGCATAATCCAGCCTAAAGCTGGATTACGTGCCATAAGGCATGTTTGCGACTACGGGAGAGTAATATATATATATACACACGATAATATAACAAATAATCAACTTTACATTTCTTCATTCAACTGTTTTATGGTCCAATCCTATCCCCTAGTAGCACTGGCGGAATGCGAGTTCTTTTTTGCGACAGTGCATGCCGGCGGAACTAGCATTTCGCCAGTGCTACTAGGGGATAGGATTGGACCATAAGACAGTTGAATGAAGAATAAAGTTGATTATTTGTTATATCATTGTAGAAGGTCATACCTATGGGGGGAGTCATGATCAGACCCTCTACATCACAATTTACCATTACATCACTGTTCAAAACCATGTTTCATTCTCTCTACATAAATCATCAAGACTTAAAAGTGCTCAACTCACTTTAACTGGATGTTAATGCCCGTTTTCCAAAATAAACTCAAAAATATAAGCCATACAAAAAATTCCCATGGCATGTATGCTTTTTTTCTTCAGGTGTTCATATATTATAAAGTGTCCAGGATTGATTCTTCACATTGGAAACCAGATGAATGTCAAAAAGGCATATTTTTCTCCCCTGGAGAAATCTTTCTTTGTGTATAATTCTTTGTCAAGAAAATCATTGAGGGATTGATCCACCAAGCACTGCTGCTATAACACTAGGTGCAATGAATAGAGGATGTCTTTGTGCACTGATCACCTCCCTTCATGCTGGCTCCAGAGTCAAAAGACTGTGTAAATCAGGCGCTTGCTTTAGATTTTACCCATGAGAACGTTTTTACATAGGGACTTTCAGGTGATGCAAACCCCATATCCTCATCAAAAGCTGAGTTAGATATTAATTAAATGTCATTCATATGGCAGGACTTGTCTAGTCAGAAGCCACAAACATTGCTCTGGAGAAAGCTGTGTCGATCAATCACTTTTTATGTCACACAAACTGTAATTGTTCAGGGGGCAGGGGGAAGAGCCACTGAAAACAGAGCTGGCAATAAGGTTCTATTCTTTAACTGTATATCAAGAAAGATTCATTAAACTAAACAAATTCACCTTTAAAGATTCCAGTCACAGGCTTTGTGATCAAATATCAATGTCAATTCCATTTTCAGAAGCAACTATATATTGATTCCTAGAATTCTATTTCCCTTCCTCCTCAGTCTGCATGTGCTAGGACCTCTTACTTAAAGAGGCTATCAGGCTTTAAAGGGTAGATCCACGTAGCAATGTTTTTTTTTCTTTTTCAGTCACTTTTCTATTTATTTATTTATTTGTTTTTAAAATTGTAATATCAGAGGCAGGTGTGTGATAAAATGGAGATACAGGCGGCATTTTATCACACATTCTACCAGTCCTTTTTTCCCACACATCTGCACCTTAAATTTTTCAAATTGTACATTAGCCTTAAGTTCATATATGGTCTCTTTGAAAACATCTTTCATTTTGAGAAGGTACTGGATCAGAGTAATACAATCAGAGTAATATGATCCATTTAGTCCAACGCTCCTTCCTTCAACAGAAGCCAGACATATTTGTTGTTTATTTTAAAGATGTATGCCCTGCTTTTTAATGTAAAAGATCCTCAGGGAGACTTACAGTAGATTTGCCCCTGAGAAAGGAGCTCACAAACAAGGCATGTTGTTGAAGGCAGCATTGCCTGTTTGTCTTCAGCGTCTGGTTATCAGAGGTATGCTACCTGAATTTGGATGTTCTACTTCTAGCTATCAGGGCTAATAGCTATTAATTGACCTATCTTCAATAGGTCTACTCTTATCTACTCTTTTCTTAAGCTACTCACAGAATCTATTGGCACTGAATTCTATAAGTAAATGTTGTGAAGGACATATTTTTGTTCATTCTAAAAGCCAATCAATGTGAGTTCTACAGCCTCAAAGTTCTAATGTTTTAAGAGCGAATAAACAATTTCTGTTTGCTCTTTGTACACTAGAATTTCTTAAACCTGTATCATTTTGTCTCATGATGCTTATGGTTTCTAAAGGATCTAAAAGAGTCTTGGCCCTGAAGCTCATGCCTGCTTCAGATGTCTACATAATGTACACATCATACGGAGTTAGATGGTAGAATCCTGGACTGTTCTACTTCAGACTGTAGAGAGTGACTGTGGTATGAACCAACTGAGGCCTGATTATACAGTGTAACTGGTGAAGCAAGAGCTTATGAATGGGTTATTGCATGTGCTTGGCATCTCTCTAGGTTGCCTCACCTATACATGTAGTGCTAACACAACAGGAAATGGTTCCATAGCCTGGACAGGTGCTTTGTTGACATACAACACAGAACACAAAGCAATTGAGGACACAAGATATGGGGTATGTGCCACATGGATAGATTTTTACCTGTCCAGTATCACATTTAAACTGGGTTAAATGTGGGTTAAATTAAACTGGGCCTAGGAAGAAGGCAAAGAGCTGAGAGATGGGTGAAATATACTTGGGCTTGGAAAAGTGATAGGTACCTGAAAGACTAGGGTTGGCAGGTCAAATGCATCCAATACCTTGAGATTTCTGATGTGGAGCCTAGCGATGTCACCAGATGGGACCTGGCAATGTAAAAAGATCGCCAACCCTTGGAAAACAGAGAAAAAAAAATCTGGTACAAGGGCAGAGCTCAGTAAGAAAGGGGAATGGTTCAACAGTGCCCCCCAAATGGGCTGAAATTAATTTTTCCACCTGCCTGTCTGAGAAAAAAGAGCAAATCTGGAGAAACGGGGTCATTCTGGGCAAACTAGCAACCCTAGGAAGGGCACAAAATGGGGTGTGATGAGAAAAAAATAGCACACATTTTCAGCAACTTAGAAGATAAAAGAAGACTGCACACTGCTGAAAGGAAGATACGCTGTGTGTCACAGATGATTCTGAGGCAGGGTAGGTAGGCCTTTTTTATTGGGTCATTCTTTATTAGGTCATTCTCTATTTGACAGCCAGGACAAACTGATCCTGCTATAATATCTCTTTACTGAGCAAAACTTCTTCTGTCAGAAGAAATTCTGGCACTGTTAGTCCCACGAGTGATACAAAGCAACAAGATTAAGAGAGAGGGAAGCCAGTAGATAGAATGAACAAAAGAAGTAATATGATTGGTCCAGCAGGAAATGAAAGGATTAATTAGGCCTAATTTAGCACACAATCTGAAAGTTTTACATTATCATGAAAAGTTTTTTCAATTCTTGCTATATATATTTAGCATTTTTAATCTGGTACATTCTCATGAGCACTTTCTTTCCAAATGGAAAAAAAAATGAGAAATTATGAATCCAGATATAGGCCACCCTAATCAAGAAAATCAAAATGCAGGCACAAGCTTCACTGTGAATATTCAGCTGAGCTCTAGTTTGAATAGTAGTTGGCTATTATGAGCCTGACCTCCCTCCCTACCAAAGTTAATGGTGTACTAGAGAATTGGGCCAACTTACTTCAGTGCTTGCTCGATGATGTCCATAATGAATGCCATTTTGCACGAATGAATCACCCCACAGCAGCTTTAGCCACCTGTGAAAGTATGTAAAGTTCTTTATAAGCTATTAATTATTATTTTTTAAAAAAACTCTCCTAGTGCATATTATCGAAAGAGACAGAGTGAATATTCCAAACAATGAAGATTGTAAGGTGGGTGACTCAATGAATTTCTGAAAATACCCTCTTTTTCCAGTTCTGCATAGGCTTTATTGAACTGTCAAGGGGGAAACTGGCAGATGCAGCCTGATTCATTTGGTATAAAAATGTATTCATTTTGACCACTCCAGTGAATACTCTGCCAAAGTGTCAGTGGGTATAATAGACGAATGGTAAATTATGTTCTCTGCATGGCTGCAAAGATCATTTAAAGGCAAGGCTCCCAAACGTGTAACACCCACTTCTTTTCTCCAAACCATCTAAACACACAGTTGGAAGCTCTTTTGGTCTCTTGAAGCTTCTAATCTGCTATTGGACCCACTCCCTTTGTTGATCTTTCTATAGTACTGGAACACAGGGATGGGCTGAATTCACAGAACAAACCATTTTATTGCTTACACAGATTGCTTGAAGTGGGCATGAAATGCGGAGACAGAATAGCACGCGTTTCTTACAGAAACAACAAGAAATGTGTTTTCTTTTTTACTTGTCATCCATTAAGACAAAAGGAGTGGGATGAGACGTAGAGGGGGAGATGGCACACAGCTTTTCAGTTGCAGAGAGGTTGGCAGAAATTGCTTCCAAATCAATTGCTGAATCCCTTTAAGCGCAATCAGTCTTCTGATTTGCCTTCTGCAAGTGTTGACATCTTGAATTTCCAATCCAGAAATAAAACAGAAAGGATCAGAAGGCCAATAAACAATAATAAACCTGTAGTCTTTGCTGCAATTCCAGCTCATTTTCAGCCTGTTAGGGCTCTGATGATGACACTCCTAATTTAGCCTGCAGCCTCAATAAACCTCTTCTAGCATGTTCCTGGCCTTGGGTTACAACTTTTATCGTGAAAACACTCAACCCATGCTTTTGGAGGAAATTCTTTGAAATCTAGAAAAGACCTTGGCCCATTCCAAATACTTCCCTGCCAACATTCTGCTGTTCCTAGCATTCCCTGCAACTGGTTTTCCTTCTCCCAGGTCTCCCCAAACTTATCTTGTAAGAGAAAGCGAAAGAGGGAAACTGACTTCAGGAAAGTATATCCTACCCAATTCAGGTCAAACTCAGCCTCCCTTTCACTTTCCCAAAGCTTGCCTTCCAGTGAAAGGCAAGTGACTGAGTAACTTACAGTTCAAAGATTCTTAGGAACTGTAAGTTGCCAGGGCTTCTGAGTCCTTACTTGACCCCAAAAGCCCTGACAAACCATAATCCCAAGGATCTTTGCAATGAGAATGTCCTGTTGGCAAGAGTTCAGGGCCTAATGAAGGCCCATGCAGAAACCCTCATTCTCTCTTACACACGCACGCACGTACGTTAATGCTGAAGAGTTTTGAGAATAAGGCCATTTGGAATGGCCCAAAATAATTCAAAGGGATGTCAACTTGCACTATAAAAAAACAAACACACAAAAAACCTTGGTATTTCTAACCTTGGTTAGGTTTGTTCACTGGCGTCACTGCAGGGGGGATGGAGCTCTAAGTTCCGCCGCGGTCCGACCCTCCGTTACATGGGAGAACGAAGCGTCCCCGCCCCTTGCTTTCGGAGCCATCTGGAGCATTGCTTTCACCAACTTGAATGGCTCTGAAAATGAGGGGGTGGGGGCGCTTCATTTTCCCATGTAATGGAGGGTCGGACCGCGGCGGAACTTAGAGCTCTGCCCCCCTGCAGTGGGTTGGTTTATGAACCTTCCCTTCATAAATTTGCCAATATTTTTAAACTAGCTCTGGGTCACACATGCAAACATGTCTATTCACAGGGTTGTCCCAAGATATTCTGCTGTCTGACACAAAGGACAAGGTGGCGCTCCCCATTACACAAAACTGACACCAAAAAAGCTAAAACCCAAGAAAAACTAACAGCACAATCCTGTGGAAATAGCCAGCGGTGGAGCAAGCACTCTGCCGCCGGAAGCCATCAAAAATGTGCCAGAAAGCATATTTGTGACGACTCAGGAGTAAGGGTGGCCAGTGTGGAGGCTGGCCACCCTCACTCCGGTGCCAGATCGTCCCTGTGGCTGCCAGAGGGGGTAAGTTCAGCTCCGATGGGCTCGGTGGTGGCTCAGGCGGCAAGGGAGGGGGCCATTGGCTGAGCCAGACCAGGGGGGGTTGCTGGGATGGTGGCCGCCATATCCCCATCTCCCTCCTGGCCAGTGCGGCCTTTACACGGTCTCCTCTTACTTCCTCCAGCTAAATAGCTGGCGGAAATCCGAGGAGGACCATTTCCCCGAGTAGACTTCTGGGCCACTCCAGAGTGGTCTGGAACGGGGATAGGATCCGGTGGGCAGCCCAGAGCCACCCGCCGGATAGTTTGGCAGGATTGCACTGCCACTTTTGCATTTTCCTCCCAGTTCAGAAGCACAGACACACTACCAACAAGTGGGATTTTTTTTTTTAATATCTCTTAAGACTTTTGTTTTGTTGGAAGGAAGTTGGTACAAGTTATCAATAGGCAGCAACAGATGAGTGAATAGAACCAAAATCAGCAATAATATTTTCAATTGTTGTTTGAATTCAAGATATCTTTGGAAGCCTCTTCCACATTCGTAATGATAATTTTGTCTTAACTGCAAACTGAAGAATTATAGAAGAAAAGATTTTGAGAATCCTATGCAGAACTGAGTAGATATTTGATATTTATCATATTTTGTACCCTGACATTTCTGCAATATAGCACAAGTACAGAGGAGGACTCCTGTAAATGGTGTTGTGTGAACTCGTGTATTAGGCCAGCGTTTCTCAAATTTCTCCCCATGAGGGAGGAGAACTTTGAGTGTCTGCGGGGGCGGGGCCAGCAGCAGTGCCACCGCCAAAACTGCCCCCAAAACCGCCATTGCTGCACGTACCGGGGCTTGGGGGAGCTTCAGGGAGGCCTGCGTGACCCTCTGCAGGCCTCCCCGATCTTTGCATTGCCGAAAAACAGTGATGTTTCAAGAAAACTGGAAGTGCTCGAACATCACCGTTTTTTGGCAATAAGATCGGGGAGGCCTGCAGAGGGTCACGCAGGCCTCCCCAAAGCTCCCCCAAGCTCCGGTAAGTGCAGCAACGGTGGTTTGGGGCAATTTTGCGGCGGTGGCGCTGGCGATCCCTTGGCTCGCCGCCGCCACCATGCTGTCCCTGCCCCTTAAGGGGGCAGGGGACAGCTAAAGTTCTCAATGGTGGGTCGTGACCCACAGTTTGAGAACCACTGTATTAGGATAGCCTAATGCTATCTGCCATGGAACTGCCATGGAACATAAATGTTTGGTGGACATGCTAACGAATTTGCCATTATTCTCATGCCAGTTACATGGAAGTGATACATGCCAGCCCAAAAAGCCAGACATTTATCATAATATTGTTTGCCAGAATAGATACATTATGTAGCAGAGATAACTGTCAGACCTTTTTTGTCATTGCCAAATAACCTTGAAGAGAATATTTGCTTCCTACATTTGGAAGTCTGGAGAAGACTCTGATGCTGGGAAAGATTGAAGGCAAAAGGAGAAGGGGAAGGCAAAGGATGAGATGGTTAGACAGCATCACCGATGCAACGAACATGAAAATGAGCGAACTCAAGAAGATAGTGGAGGACAGGAAGGCCTGGCGGGATGTGGTTCATGGGATCACGAAGGGTCGGACACAACTTAACGACTGAACAACAACAACAACATTTGGAAGTACAGTACCTAGCTTTATCTTCCAACAAAACAAAAAGTCTGGCAGTTTTCCTGTGTGCTTCTTTACAGTTTGGCCATTTTGTTTTTCAGTATTGATAATTATCTTATAAACATCCATGTGCTGAAATCAAAATGAAAGGAGCCATACACATTGCAAAAAATAAATGCACTGATCATACTGTTGATTATGCAGACGGAAAAATATTTGTTTCTTTTCCAAGCTGTCCATTATGAGTAAAGGACAGCTTGGAAAAGAAACAAATATTTTTCCTTCTGCAATAATGCCCCTAAAAACAAAACAAAACAAGCTTCTCATCAAAATCACACCTACAATTGCATATGAGTCATGCAATTTTGCTCTCAACTACTCTCTGGAGAAGACTCTGATGCTGGGAAAAATTTAAGGCAAAAGGAGAAGGGGAAGGCCAAGGATGAGATGGTTAGACAGCATCACCGATGCAACGAACATGAAAATGAGCAAACTCAGGAAGATAGTGGAGGACAGGAAGGCCTGGCGGGATATGGTTCATGGGATCACGAAGGGTCGGACACAACTTAACGACTGAACAACAACAACAACTAGTGTTTTTAGACCTTAAGCACTGCTAACGGTTTATAGCGGTATAGCTAATGGTCTTTGCACTTCTGAATTGGGGAAAAAAATCATTGGTTATTAAAGCTTGAATTCTAAATATTGTGTGTGTGTGTGTGTGCGCGCGCGCGCGCATGCGCATGTGCGCAATCCTGAGTAAAGATCTGCCTGCGAAGCAAGTGCTCCACAGGTGGAAGGTATCGTAAATATGCCATAAAGCGTGTTTATGGCACCCGGAGAGTAAGACCTGCCTGCGCAGAGGCCAGCAGGCCTCTCTCCACTGTGGAAACCTCCTGCAGCTACCGGTGGATGGTAAGAATTGCTCCACTGGGAGAAGGGTTGGGCTGGGCAGCAAGGGAGGGTGGCGGTTGGCTGAGCCAGCCCAGGAGGGGGCGGAGATTTCAGCCGCGATATCCCTGTCCCCATTCCCGGGTTCGGCAGCCATTACACGGCTGCCTCGGATTTCCGCCAGCTCAATATCTGGTGGACATCCGAGGAGGCCCATTGGGGCCTCCCAGCCCTACACTGGGGGAAGGGGATCATTGTCCCCTTCCCCTGAGGAGACCCTGGGCTGTGCCGGAGCGGCCTGGGAAGGGCATAGGATCCTGCGGCCAGCCCTTTGCCCCGGCCGTGGATCTTTACACAGGATTGCTCTCTCTCTCTCTCTCTCTCTCTCTCTCTCTCTCTCTCTCTCTCTCTCTCTCTCTCTCTCTCTGTGTGTGTGTGTGTGTGTGTGTGTGTGTGTGTGTGTGTGTGTGTGTGTGAAACCAGAAATCAGTAAGCCAGGAGGATTGGGCTTGCCCTTCTCATAAGGCTAAATCGGAAAATGTTTGTTCAATTTTTGTTGATGATGCTTTGTATATTCTTGCTTGGGTGGGTGGGGTCAGAAGTTGTCCAGCATTGGAATGCTGCTCCGGCCCTGCCGCTAGTAGAACCAGGACCCAATCAGGTGGCGGCTTTTTCCTCTTGCCTCATGCTGGGTGGCACCAGCAAAAGAGTATTGTCCAGTTTTGTTGGTGGAAGGACTGCATTCTGGTCATGTTTTTCCCTGTGAAAAAATGGAGCTGTTTTAAATTTTTTGCCTGACTTTAAGGAAGAGGATAAAGCACTTCAGACTTTCATTTGCGTTTCTTTCAATATAGAGTGCAAAGATTTTGGGTTGTTTTCAGATGTGTGTTTATCACATCTGCCATTTATTATTATACAAAGTGCTCCATTCGGTATACAAACACATATCCCTTTGTAGTTTCGACAGCGTTCAGTAACGGGCCCCTATATAGTGAAATACCACAGAAAAGCTGCTCATGGATTGCATTTTTGGAGAACGTTGGCTTTAACTGAAGTATGACAGATATGACCACATCAGCCTTCTCCTATGGTTCACATCACATTCAGTTTCCAGTTAGAACTGGGCAATTGGAAGCACGATTGATCCACACCTCTGAAATCCCTGCAACTAACCAACATGTGAGTTGTCCTTTTATCTCACTAACGACCTGCAGTTGCGATACTGTGGCCAAATGGAATAAAAGCAGAGATTTGCAAAGTGAAAGGGAAGAAGCACTTATTTTTAAATGGGCTGATTTAAAAAAAAAATGAAATAAAATATATGTTTCAATGTTGCTGTTTTTTGGATCACAAACATCACTGATGGCATATTTGTCTATCTGACTTCCCCTACCTGAATTGTCCATCTTTCCGACAGCCATGTTCTCCAGAGCAGGAATTTCCATCTCTTCTAACTGGTAAATCACCTCTGAACATGTTGGAGCTTTGCTGGTTCTGCCCTCTCTATACCGCTACACGCTCTGTGGTCTCATCAGATGTTCTGAATCCTCAAATGTTCCAGCTCCTTCATTTGTATCAGGTTTTCCAATAACCATGGCAACTCTATCACCCACAAAAGAGATTTTACACCTTTCTTCTGCATGCCTGCTTGGTGGAAAGGCCAAGGAACGGAATGCTAGGAGTCACATAAACATAGGAAATGACTGTCAGAACAAAGGGGAGCTTTTAAATGTTTGCCGCATGTGACTCCTTCCTGGATAATTACCATTTCTTTCTCATTGAAAACAAGAAATCAATAGAGTTTCTTTGCCTGGCCAAGAGAAATGGTTGATTGGCAAGAAAACAAATTACCTTTTTCTCTCTTTATTCAAGCATGCATTTGTCCCGGCTTTCCTTCCCCTTAGCAGTAGCAATTCTTTTTCTGTCTCTGCATCATCTCATTACGTTGCCTTCAAAATATTTGGAACAGATAAAATAACTGTTTCTCATTTATCTCTGTACTGTTTAAATGACACACCATTTCCCAATCTGTCTCTCCTTTGTAGCACTCTGTCAGTTTAACATAGGAAGTTGTCCTTTCTGTTGTCTTTGCTTCTTGACTGTCTGTATGCAGATGCTAGCTCCAAGTAATCTCCTTCTCTAGCAGGTTGCTTCGGACTCCCTCATTGATCAAAAGAAATGAGGTACTTTTCCCAAAGAAGGGGAGGAAAGCTTACAGATGGTCTAAGGAACCATACCTGAGCTTTGACTGTGGAAACTAAAATATATCACGTTAGTTATGAAGAAAGGTCTTCCCTTTTTATTTTGAAAGGACAATCTTGATTTGACTGAAGTAGTGACACACCTCTCATCTCATCATTGTAATCTGAGCATTTCCTGTTAGATGATGCAATAATGTTGCTAATCAAAAATATGCTGTACCACAGACGCTCCCAACCTGTGGTATGCGTACCCCTTGGGATATGCAGACCATCAGGCAGGAGTAGGTGAGAGGCTACCCCTTATCTGCTTCAATCAGCTGAGCGTTGGCGACCGGACCAGGATTTTTAAATTTAATTTTTTTATGTTGTCTGCGCTGACAGTCCGCTACAGTGGTTCTGTGCTACAGCTCTGCCCCCAAGCAGCTCCGCCCCAAGCTCCACCCCCAAGGTCAAGCCGATGACGTCAGCTCGGCCTCTGACACCAACGTCGGCTCTGCCTCCAAGCTCGGCCGGAACTCGCAGCCAGAGCGGCTGGACCTCCGCCCCTCCTTGCACGCTCCAGCATGGAAGGGAGCCGGACCGAACGGCTCCTGCACGTCAGCGCTCTGCCCTCAGGCCGTCTGGAGGATGCTGCTCCCCGCTTCCTGCTTTCGGTTGCACAACGGCAGCCCCCAAGCTCGGTCTCCCAGCCGAAGCAGATGGAGCAGCAGACTCAGCCGGTCATGGCAGCCCCCAAGCTCGGCCTCCCAGCAGCTAGAGCAGATCACAGAGCCGTCTTGACTCTCTCCCACTCTTGGCCCTAGCCCTTCAGGCAGGGAGTTAATGAGGTAATGCGGCTTGGGCAAATGGGAATTTCAATTGGCTACTTGAGTAGCTGATCAATTATTTTAATTAGCTAATTAATTACCAGAGGGTACTTCAGAAAATTTGACCGTGCCAGGGGGTACACCTGGCGACAAAGGTTGGGAACATCTGCTCTACCACACAGTTTGATTCTTATACTGTCCATCTTGCACTCTGAAATGGTCATAACAATGTATGGCTATAACCAACATACATTAAGTATCAATCTTGAAAGCATCATTCGCTACCAAAATGTCCCATACAAGAGATGTGTTATCTGCTAAAAATGTCTTTTTAAAAAAAGCATCAACGCTTTCAACTACACCATATGTATTCATTGCACTTTAAAACAAACAAGCAAAACCAAAGCAGCATTTAAACTCCTAATGCCCTGATGGTGAACCTATGACACGCGTGTCACTGGTGACATGCGAGGTCATTTTGGGTAACACGCCAGTGTTTCCCCCAGGGCCCCAACATTTTTTGCCTTGAATATTTAGGGTAGAGATTTTTGGCAGTCCTCTTTTATTATCTAGTAAACGATGTTAAATAAAATGCAATGTGTTCTATAGTTGTTTTCAGTTCAGTTCAATTCAAAATTACTATTAAAAGTAGCAATAGTCAAAGTACCATTAAAAGTTGGGGGGGGGGCGACACACCAACAGAGTCAAGTTAGGCATTTTCAAAAATTTTGACACACCAAGCCCAAATGGTTCGCCATCACTGTCCTAATGTATAATAAAGGGCATGTGTCCTGACATGGGTCCTATACTTTGAAAATCAAGGTGGGGGAAAATTACATTAGAAAACATCCATCTTGTCGTTATTCTGACTTTTATACTCAACTGGGTCCTTTTTAAATTGCGTTTTACAGTCTGTGCCAAAGAGCAATATCGGACAAGACTTATTGCACACAGATGAACTATGAACAGAGTGCTGGAAGGAGGCATTTGAAGCCATTGTAAATATATATATATATATATATATATATATATATATATATATATATATATATATATATATATATATATATATATATATATATATATATATATATATATCACATTTTGTTATATTAAAATACCCATAGCCTATGAGTTTATTGGTCTTCACTTTCATTATACTACCTTCTGTTCTGCTGTCAAGCACTACTGTTTCAGTCACTGCTTTGGAGTTTTGGGATCACATCAAAGCGCACAAGCATCATTAACACACCTGGGTCTCCTCTCTCCATACCATAGCATAGATGGAAATGGAAGTGCCTGGATATTTGAGGCTATTGTCACTATCATGAAATTGGACCAACAATTTCTGGTTCTGGTTCTCTGATGTTGAGAACCGGTAAACCCGAGACAGTGATGAACCTGATTTGTGGAATGGCAGCTTCATATGGATCATAAAAAGTGGGATGGAATCATTCAGGACCTCTAGGCATGCTCACCAGGGGTAAGTGGCTGTATATGAGCAGCCTGCTCTGCAGAATGTGTACTGTACTCTTTAGTTCTTCTTCCACTCTTTTTCATAGCCAGATGATCAGACGTTGGCTGCTTCCTCTGGAAAGGGGGCAGTAAAGCATTGCAATCTCAACCTTGTATTTTATTTTTCATTTGCACATGAATGAATTAATGCAACATTTTAATTTTAAAAAAAGCACAGGAAACAGCACCAAAAGTCTCTGGCTGTGTCATGAGCAAACATAGCAAACATGTATTTCTTTTCTGTGTGATAGGAGCGACATGGTAAAAGTCAGTTAGAATTAAAACACAGGATTTTTTTCCAAAACCATTTAAGTAAAAAACAAGTGGGGGGGGGCAAGAAGGGCAGTTTTGGCTAAACAAAATGGAGAAGACAGTATTGGATTGTGTATAAGGGCACACACTGTGACAACAAGCCTGTTCAGGGAAAGTTTGGCGAAGGAGGCGGCAGGAGTTGGAGTCATCTGAGAGTTAATCACTAAGCTGAATCACTGAATTGAGTTACTAAACTATGTAAGATAAAGGTTGATCCTATGAATACCATGTGCAAATAAATCACATTCTGTTGGAAAAGTTGCATTGTCTCACTAAAACCTCCACCTTTGTCCTGACTGAAGACCAAGCTACTGAAGCGCCAACCAGGCACTGGGTTCAAAAAAGAGAGACGAAAACATTTCTAATCTTTCAAAGCTCTGCAAAGGGCAGCGTCTTTGGCAAATTAGGGGCTGGTAGCAACAGTGAAGTGGCCAGGCAGGTTGACAATAGGTTTCCTGGGGTCTTTGGACAGGAACCTCAAAGGAACTACAGGCCTGAGCACTTTGGCTAAGTTTCCCTCAGCAGCTGCCATGACTTGTAGCAGCCAAGGAAGATGATGTTTGTTGCTGAGTAAAAAAAAAAAATCAAAATAAAAGAAATCTGAATAAATCAGTATTTATTCAGGTGGTGTGGTCTAGTGGTTGAGCTGCCGCCTTGCCTGAAGAACGAGGACGGGATCGGTTTGAGACAACTGGAAGCTGCCGACAAACTGCCAACAAGTTGCGATATCTCAGCTGATAAGCTGTTATAACCTCCACTGACCCTCTGTGGGAGAGTGGAGTCGCTGTTGGACAAGCTTGGAAGTTCGAAGCCCTTGTACCACACTGTCAAAGGAAATAGCTGGAAAAGTTGGTTTCTATCATAGAAATTCTATGCAAATAGAACATTTATTGTAAAAATCCCTATGGAGGTTTAGAAAAGCCTGCCTATGTAAACCACCTTGAATAAAGTCTAATGAGAAATCTGACGACATAGAAAGGTGGTATATAAATACAGATATATTTTTATTGTATCAGCACTAACAGAATTAAGGAAATCATGTGAGCTCCCTGTACAGAGTGAGTGAATGTGTGGCAGTGCTACACTCAACACCCCATCAGGAAATACCAGGAAGTTCCAATTATAGGCTCTCTGTTATCCCTGTCAGTTGCATTATATTGTAATGTTGTCATCTATGAATGCTGCCTTGTGGATTCATAGCACATTAATTAAAAAGACAGCAGACTTGAGACCCTGAATATGTTATGAATTCCTGTAAGTCTAGGAGCTGATTTTTTCACATCAATATCATTTTGCCTCTGTTTGTTCGACGCTTTCCACCTTGCTGGATGCTGTTATGGTGATGTGATTCAAATAAGCATCTTAGCTTTAAAAAAAAAAAAAAAACTTTTTGGGTGGCATTTGTCTCTTCTGACACTTTTCCCAGAAATTCCCCATCTATCTCCACTAAGTGCATCACCCCATACATCACCTCTGCGGAAACTGCGTCTTTCCTCTCTTGCAGCATTGAATGGCAAGGTCACATCACATTATTGGGATGCATGCAGCAGATTCGTGTCAGCATAGATCGCAATGGTCATAAAATATCAAAGTCTTGTATGGCTTCTCCCGCCCCGCACTTATTCATGAACAAGCTGCCCTTCCCTGTATATATATAAGCGCATTTCAGATTGCTCTCAGCAGACAGTAATGGAAACAGCATCTTGTTTTTATATTTCAAGCAATACCATAAATATTTACATCATAGTTGTCCCTGACATTAGTATTCACAGAAGCACAATGTTCACATAGAGCAAGCCCTTCACATTAAATATCATCTGCAATTTCATTCACCATTCAACATCTGAACAGTGACCATAGTGCTACCCAGTTCAACATAGATGGAATTGGGAAGTTTCGAAGGAAATCCAACACAGGCACTTTTGACTTCAAAAGAGAAGTCTTCTCAAAAATGAGGAAACTAGTCAAACGGAAGCTGAAAGGGAAAGTCAAGAAGATCAAATTTTTCCAGAGTGCATGGAGATTATTTCAAACTACTATAATCAAAGCTCAAGGTTGAATGTGTACCATTAAGAAGGAAAAGCTCCACCAGATCCAGCTCGTGAGTGGAGTCAAGGAAGCTATAAAAGGCAAGAAGAAAATGAAGGTCTTGTCCAAATGAAAACACAAAGGGCACAATCCAAACCTACTTAGGCCGCCATTGTAACCAGCGCCCCAGCGAAAACAGGAGGCCCCAGAACGGATAGGGGATTCAAATCCCCTCCAAAAGGGGGATTCAAAGGAGATTTGAATCCCCTTTCCATTTTGGGGCCTCCCGTTTTCGCTGGGCCGCTGGTTACAATGGCGGCCTAAGTAGGTTCGGATTGCGCCCAAACTCTGTCAAAAGAAATATAAGCTGACAATAAGGGATGGGGAAAAAAGAATACAAGGAGTGCATGGCTAGAAACTTCAAACCCAACAATGAAAACATATTTAAATGCGTCAATAGCAGGAAACCAGGTGGAGGCTTGCCTGGTAATTGCAGAAATGAGATGAAGGGGAAGGGGGGAGATGCAGGAAGGAAGTAGGGAAAAGTGATGAAATGAGTCACCTGTCCTAGTTGCCTGGTGGCATGCAGAATATTGGTGGAAAGGATGGCTGGCAAGTGCATATGGCAGTACAACAGGCATAAGTCCAAACAGATTGGGAGTTGAGAACAATGTGGGCTCTGTGACCACATCCTTTGTAGGGTTCTTGGCCAAAAAATAACAGTGGACCTTTTGTGGGATGAGCTGATTTTGTGGGATGAGACCTCTAGCTTCTAAATGTTCATTGATGGGCCATTCTTGGTTCTCAGGGAATAGGCGATTCTGATTCTTTTGTGCCAAGTTTTAGAGGGACTTTTGATTGGGGTCAAAGGGGATGCCCTTTTGATTGCCCATGGAGCCCAAAACTCAATTACAATAGAGCTTGGATTGAATTGGCAATGGGGCTGGTGAGGAAGACCCAGGAACTAGCGTCACTCTCCTTTTATGACCTCAATGCCTTGTTTGTCTCAAGGATAGGATGTTCCAATGACTGTGACATTGTCTTGTATGCTTGAATAGGATGGCATGGCAAGGCACAACCACTGTGGAATTGTTCTGTGGTGTTCTGTGCGGCTGTGGTGCTGGTGGTCTCTAATTTACCCTGGTGAATCGCGAGATCCACCAGCAGAAGGCCAACATAGGAGTGGCTCGTTAGTCTGTAGAATTGAGTGGCCACAAGAAGTGGTGATTTCCATTAGTTTGATTGGCTTTAAAAAGCATATTGGATAAATTCATGGAGGATAGATCTATCAATGGCTACTAGTCATGGTGGCTATGCACTACTTCTAGCTTTAGTGACACTATTCCTCTGAAGAACAGTTGCATGGGGAGCAATGGTGGGAGAGAAGTATGCTAGTTTAACAGGTGTTACTTTCTCCCCCAAACTGAATAGGCCCTCCATCAGGGCTCCCCCATAAACCTCCGTATCGCCAATGGGTCTCCTTGGACCTGCACCAGCAACAAAGGGAGAGAAGACAAACAGCCATGTTCTAGTCTGCATCATGTGACAGGGTTCAGGATTCAACCCCAGCATAAAGTCTATGTACATTCTTGATTGAACGGGAGAGAACACTAAGCAACCTAAAGGTCCAGCACCCTTTTCCTGGCCACCGTTAAAACCAGCTAAGAATCCATATAAAACTAACTGGTCGTCCACAGGGCTGAGCTCAGTAAGAATTACTGCTTATGGTAGTTGAGTGGGTGGAGGTAGGGTTGGAAGGTTTACAAACAGTCATGGTGTTTACTTACAGGTTTAATATGGTCACAATGGCAGGATCCATGTGGGTAGAGGACCCACATAGTTAAATTTAGTTTAAAAGTTAAATATACTGTATTAACTATTTGAAAATAGGTATTTTATGCTCATACCCAGGTTTTTGGAGGAGCTGCAACTGACTCACATCCCTAGATCAGGAAGAGATTCAGAGCTGGTACATACAACCAACAGACTTGTGATGGCCACTTCTCTTCATTTCTCATAGCCTGCCATGTCTAGCCACCATTATTATCTTTTAAAAATTATTTTTTGTGTGCCACTAGAAATTATCTAGAATATAGGATATCTAGAATACAGTGGCAAACCAAGATATTGGCCCTGTGCATAAGGGTAGTTGCATCCCAGACTGGCCACAAGGAGGAAGCTGACACATGTAGCATTGTCAAATAAACACCACAAGTCTGATGACAAAGTGAGGTGGCCCTCAGATGAGAGACAAAATACTAATTTCTTATGAAAAATGGTGACAGATGCTGTAATTGACAGGATATTAATGTCAATCAACATTGTTTATTTCTTAATTAAGTCTCAGGCTTCTTTTCAATGGATGGGACGCGTAAGAGAAGTCAATGAAATGGTCAGGCCTCAATGATGAATACCTGACTTGAGAACACAATATGCATAGCAGTTAAGAGTTCACAGGCAGCAGCCCTAGCCTATCTGGGTGCCATACAATATGGTATTGGGGTCAACTGCATACATGCATGCATACATGGAACAGGCTGGATATCTCCTCGGAGTAAGAGGACTTGTATCTCTTTATCCCAGGTAGAGCCCCAGCCATTCCTATGGGGCTACTTGGGACCGCACTTAATATTTAGCTGGTGCAGACCTGAGCTGCCCTATGTCGGGGAATGAGACCTGGGAGGGGGGATAGGATACAGCGGAGGCCTCCTCTGCCAATCCCGCCCTTCTCTCAGGCCTGATCCACACCTAGTTCCACTCTCCGACAACAGGATACAGGTAACTTGTTGTCTTATGTGCTCCCTGAGTCATCTGGTGGGGCCACTGTGAGATACAGGAAGCTGGACTAGATGGGCCTTTGGGCCTGATCCAGCAGGGCTCTTCTTATGTTCTCCTCCTGTCCTGTTAACCCCTCCTCACCTCTCCACCCCCATGCCGCTTGGCATGGTTCCAACCTGCTCCACCACACGCTGGGCCTCCACTAGCAGTGGTGGGATGGTGCAGACCTTCCCGTGGGCACACCTACTCACGTGTAATCACAAACGTGTTTTACAGCACGTTTGCGACACATGGCGCCAGCACTGAAGTCCAGCGCCGGTGCACGTAATCAATAGGATTGTGCCCAAAGTTTGTGCTTTTAGAATATGTATTCGAAGTGTGTGCCAGAGCAGGTAGTACAGGTAGGATTATGTGGCAGAAGGAGAGGGGATCAGAGATTCTAACGATGGAATTCTGACGTCTCCAGTGGAGACAAAACAGAAGGAGAAAGTGGCGTTTCTGCTGATATTGCCAGTTACAGATGGCTGTGAGTCACTGACAACAATTATGGTTGCAAATGACTGGTTTATCTAGATGATATGATAGAGGGTGCAGAATATTTGCGTAATGAGGACTTCTGTGACTGTGAGAGGAACACAGTCAGAGAGAGGAAACAGTGCCTGCATTTCAATAGGATACAAACAGACAGTCTGGAAGTTAAGAATGAACATAGGGAGAGGGTATTTTTATTTTTAAAAAATATGTTTTGTTTTTAATCTCCTTTGCAAACGATAGAAGCTTTTAACTGGTAGGTAAATTGTGTCCATAGTTTTAAAAAAATGCAGAATATAAAAGCTGGGAAGTGAGGTAAAGCATGTACGTGACTGGATTTTCTCCTCTAATCCATTACTAACACCTAATCCCTTGCAATCCTTCCACGGGCAAGTTTCCAGTGGAAAGCAATAGGCATTGTGCTTGAACAAGAACAGAAGCTCTTTTCCTTTCCAATACACAGCTGCACAGCTGTGCTGGATCCCTGGGTGACTCCATCATAGAAGCAGCTGATTCCCTCCAGTGTGTTGCCATGGCTGTTGGACGTGGCCACATACCTCCACACTTCATGGAGTTGTGGTGTTTTGGCAGGTTCTGGTTGCAAATGTTCCAAGAAAAACTCTAGAATGACTCACCAAACTCTTAATCTGGATGCAATCAGTGCTGGGTACAGTTCATAAAAGAGGTCTCTCCGTCAAGAACTCACTGTCCATCTCTTGGTCACTGTACATATGGAAATTACGCAGTACTTGAAGATCCTGGACCACACCAGCTACAAAACTACTGTATACACTTTTATACAGTAATTCGCATTCCTAATGAAATCAATTCATGAGACTAAGCTCTCCAGCGACTTGTTCAAACATGATACCTTGCTCAAACGTGCCCCCCCCACCATTCCTTTATCTGTAAAGAGCTGGAGACTTGTTTACATGTTTGGCAGATAGTCTGGAGTCCACTGGCGCCTGCACACATCCTCTGGGCATTTGCACTGGTGCCAGCTCTCTAGAGTTGCTGCCATGTCAGTGGCCCATGGGATGTGATGATGGCTCACGAGATCTGTCATTGCATCCTGTGCATAGGCTGTTTTTTGGGGCTGTTGTTTATTTTTTAAGTCAGTATAAGTAGCCTGAGTATGTCTGTCTGAGTATGGCAACAGTGTATGTCTGTACATATGTGACACTGCCCCATATCCTTCCTAAATAGCATCTCGGGGTGCGACGTGTTGGGAAGGTGGCAACAAAAGTTTTAGAGACTTCCTAATGCTTAGGAATGCCAGCGGGTGGCACAGCGGGTTAAACTGCTGAACCATAAGCTATCGAAAGGTCGGCAGTTCGATTCCCGCGACGGGGTGAGCACTCGTTGCATGGCCAGCTCCTGCCAACCTAGCAGTTCCAAAGCATGTCAATGCGAGTAGATAAATAGGTACCGCTTGCGGGAAGGTAAACAGTGCTCCATGTTCCAGCTGCATGCTACGCGCTGCGGCAAGGAGAGTCATGCCGGCCACATGACCATGGAGGCGTCTTCGGACAACGCTGGCTCTTTGGCTTTGAAATGGAGATGAGCACCACACCCTAGAGTCGGACATGACTGGACTTAATTGTCAGGGGATACCTTTACCTTTTTAATGCTTAGGTAAAGGCAAAGGTATCCCCTGCTTGAAAGCCAGCTGTGTCAGACTCTAGGGTATGGTGCTCATCTCCGTTTTTAAGGTCACAGAACCAACACTATCTGAAGACGTTTCCTGGTTATGTGGCCGGCGTGACTAATGGAACGTTGTTACCTTCCCGCCATAGCGGTACCTATTTACGGTATCTACTTGCAATTTCTTGCTTTCGATCTGCTAGGTTGGCAGGACCTGGGACAGGAGATGGGAGCTCACTGTCTGCATGTGTGGGAAATTAAACAACACAATACACAGTTTACACAAACATGAGTGAGCAGTGAACATGTTAAAGTAGGATAATTTGTAGGAAAATACAATGCTGCGTTTAAACAGAGATGAAATGCTTCTCTTTGATGATACATGGTTTGCTTTGCTCTAGATATTTGTAGGGTCACTTCCTTTCACGGAAGTACTGTATGTTGCTTTATTATGCCATTCACTTTGGCAGCTACGTCCTGCCCTGATTATATGCTGACTGCAGACATCCATTCTGCTTGAATGGGTTTTATTGCATTTCTCGGTTTAACCTCTTATTTTCATATTAGACATTCTATACAACAGCTTATTTGGGGTGACATCAATCAATTATTTTCCTTTCAGGAACTTTGGTGTTGTTTCATGCGTCTGTTTGAGTCTTCACAGTCACAGCCCCTAAAATGTGTTCTGTCTTGTTGCAGCTCAATTATCTTTTCATTTCCCACTGCTCCCTTTTTCGGATACATTCAGTTCATGCATCTACTACTGACCTCCCCCAAAATTGGTAATATACTGCCACTGCAGACAAATAAACAGAGTTTATGTTTTTCGCTACATGATAATGAACGAAGCTTCCTGGGTGACCTTGGGCCAGTCACTATCTCTCAACCCCACCTACCTCACAGGGTTGTTGTGAGGACAAAAAGGAGAGGAGGAAATATGTACACTACTCTGAGCTCCTTGGAGGAAGGGTGGTATAAAAATGTGAAAAATAATAAATAAATAAATAATAGAAGTGAATGCTTCCCTTATAAATTATTACTGTTACTCTGTTTTTACTTCACTTCCTTAGGTTTGCTTAATCATTTCTTTACACAGATCATTCTGAAATTTACAGCGCAATCCTGTCTAGCCCGAGACCGGAGAGCGACTGCTCCACTGGGGTGTGGCACCCAGAGAGTAAGCGGCACCAGCAAAGAAGCTTTTGCCACTCCTCTAGTGCCACAGAACAGAGCAGCACCACAGTGGAGAAGTAAGGCCCCACCAGGCGGAGGAGGGGTGGAACGGGGCATTCCATGGGGGTTGGGATTGGAGGATCAGGCCTGGGAAGGGGAGGGATCAGCGGAGGCTTCCTCTGCCATATCCCATCCACCTTCCCGGGCCTGTTGGGCCTTACACGGGTCTCTCAAATGTACGCCAGCAAAATTACAAATGTCCCTTTACCCTGAGGAGGCCGCCAGCTGCGCTGGAGCAGGCCCAATCCTGCATAGGATGCGTTGGGTGCCTGATATGCGCCGCTGTGTCCTGCTAGACATAGGTTTACTATCCATCCCGTAAATTCCGGGACAGTCTCGATTTCTGGAGCTCGTTCCTGACTAGCCTGGCCCAGAACCGGGTCTGTCTCGGTTTTCCAGGTCTGCCCCCTCCCGCTGCCGCTTCCATGACTCTTCTAGGGGTTCCCAAAGTTCTCCTGAGTGCTGCCATCTTGGATCTCCTGAAATCTTGCAAGATCCAAGATGGTGGCACCCAAATGTCTTGAAAAATGGGTGCCGCCATCTTGGATCTTGCAAAATCTTTCGAGATCCAAGATGGCGGCACCCAGGAGAACTTTGGGAACACCTAGAATTGCGGTGGCAATCGACCTGCCGAGGAGTCCTGGCTGGCCCGACTGCTGGCCAGCCAGGAATCGGATGAAAACAAAAGCGGTGGTGGCGGCGGCAGTGTGGAGGCAGCAGCAGCAGCAGGAAGGAGGAAGCAAGCAAAAATGGCGGGGGAACGCAGCGAAAATGGCGAGGGAAAGCCTTCCCCTGGATGGATGAAGTACCATCCGAATGGGAATAATTTCAAAGGGTAATCCTATACATTTTTAAGTGCAGCTATTACTAGGAGATATTCTCTGCGGTAGGAAGCTGCCTTATAGAGAATGAGACCACTGGTCCATCTAGCACAGCATTGTTGACACTGACTGGTAGCTGCTCTCTGGGGTTTCAGATGGGAATCTTTTCCTACCCTACCTGGAGATGCAAGGCAAAGCAGGTGCTCTGCCACTGAGCCATGGTCCTTCATTGTACAATTCCAACTTGCAGTTTGGAATAGTCTTAAAATGGAATGCAGGAATGCTACACAGCCTTCATTAGCTTGCATGACATGTTTTCTTCCAGTCTGTTCTAGGATGACTACAGGCAGGGCTTCTTCAGTGCCCCCCCCCTCCTTTTGTCTGAACATGAACTATTAAGCAGAGTTCTGGCAAACTCAAAAGCTGATTAGTACTTTTGTGTCCTTTACAATTGATCCTAATAAAGGTCAATACCCTACAAATAGTTTGCTTGTGTTTTTTTTTTCTGTTCGACTCACACAGGTACTAGGAAAAGGACATTTGAGAGAGAGAGAGAGAGAGAGAGAGAGAGAGAGAGAGAGAGAGAGATACCTTCGCTGGAAGATTGGTGGCTGAAAGTTTTGGACTATGCTGAAATGGATAAACTTACAATTTTAATTAAGGAAAAATCAGTTAACCTTTTCGTGAATAACTGGAAACCATTTATCAATTTTTTAAGAGAGAGAGAGAGAAGAACGATGTGATGATATGCGGATTTAATGAATAGAACGAGGGTGTTATTTTGGCTTAGTTGGATATTATATGTAGAAAATAGTGAATAGTATGCTAGTATGATGTATTGCTTCGTGCTTGCTATAACTTTATGAAATATTTATTTATTTATTTTATTTACCATATTTCTATCCCGCCTTTCTCCCCACGGGACCCAAGGCGGCTTACAAAAATACAAATACAAATACAAATAAATTTCAATTTTACATTTTAAACAGCAAATAATTAATAAAAACATCTAAAAATTTAAAAATTTAAAACAAGCATTGTATATGTATTGTTTTTATGTTTATATATATATATATATATATATATATATATATATATATATATATATATATATATATATATATATATATATATATATATGAGAGAGAGAGAGAGAGAGAGAGAGAGAGAGAGAGAGAGAGAGAGAGAGAGAGAACTTGTGATAAATATCAATTACATAGACATGTCCTAACCCCCCTAGGCCATCTAGAGACTGGGAGTAGGAGCTATGCATGGAGTTCAGTTAATGTTTCATTAAAATAAGCTAACTGCATACTACTTACATAGTTCTTTATCATGCCTGATAACCATGTAAATATGCACTGGCGTTACTACAGGGGGGGCGGAGCTGTAAGTTCTGCTGAAATCGGAGCCTCCCTTACACGGAGGAACAAAGCGGCCCTGCCCCCTCACCTTCGGAGCCTTTCAGGGAAGCGAAAGCAACGCGCAGGGAGTCTCCTGTGCGTTGCTTTCGCTTCCCTGAAAGGCTCCGAAGGTGAGGGGGCAGGGCCGCTTCGTTCCTCCGTGTAAGGGAGGCTCCGATTTCAGCAGAACTTACAGCTTCGCCCCCCCCCTGTAGTAACGCCAGTGTAAATATGCCTCCTTAATTGTGCTGCATGAGCAGTATCTCAATACCTGTTGGTCAGACTGGCCATTGCTCATTTTAAAATTACAGTAGTTCTATACTGCTCAGGTCGTTAACTGCTCTGCACAGTAGGGAAAAGAATTAGAGGGAACATTGTTCCCAACCAAGAAGAACTTTAATCATAGCTGCAACCTCAAAGTGCTCAAAAGTCCATATTGATTGTAAATCACACGACTACTCCATCAGGTGGGCATGGAAAAGGTCCCACATGGGTACTGTTTATTATCTGCATTCAGTCAATTAGAGCTGAAACAAATATGTTCCCCAAAATTATCCTCTAAGTTCTTCCTTGAGAATTCCAGCTTTGAATGATGAGTACTCTCCAAGCATTTGCTATATATTATCCTTATTTAAACCCAAATATTTTGGATTCCCGGTAAATTATCTGAGATAACTTTCAGCTGCTGTTTTGCAGAAGATGGGAAAACCCAGGCACAGCTAAAGTATTGGTGTGCCAGTTTCTTTACCCTTCCTGCAATTCTAGATCTGAGACCATTGCGGGCAAATGTTCCACACCAAGCATCAGTGTGGTCAAAGATTGATCTTTTAGAAATATAACATATTTCTTATGAAGCATAAACTGTAAATGCCTGAAGGTTCTCTTGTATAACTTGGAATATTATTGCTGCTAATAGCCCTCATTTGGAAGAGGGTGTTTTTTTCCCCTCATAGCATCATCACTGTTTGTTGATAGTTCTCATATCAGAAGATAGCAATACAACTTCAGGTTTCTTCATTCTGCTTTGTAGGCTCCTTCTAGCAAGCCTATCCCCTGTCTTCAAAGGAGGGGAAAAGCAGGCTTTTTCTTCTTTTGTTTTCTTGTTTTGTTCCTTAAATCCCCTGTGGCTCATTTTCTGAACAATACAGTTTCTTATTCTAGAGCGGCCAGCTCCTTGTGAATAAACCTTTGAAGTTCTCTTTGAAACATCCACAAGGAGCGGGGGGGGGGGGAGAATACCCAGAAAGAATAATATCAGCAGATAAAAGGTTACAATCCAAAAGTCAGTTGAGCCATAATCCTCAATCTAAAATCTGGACTAGGTTCACAGAAGATAACTGTGGCCAAAGGTGGCTAGTTGGAGAGTGCTAGTAAGCTGCACTTTTTGATCGCAGTGCACAAAAAAAATCCCATTATTTGTGTTCCTATGTGTTAGCTCTCTGGAGATGAGTATTTGTTGCATCTGACTATATGGAGTACTTTGTAGAGCCACTCTGTGCTGGTATTTTCAGTCCACTAGAAAACAAACTCATTGTTTAAAGACAAAAATGCCATGGTTTAGGTTGGCATTCAAATAAATTAATCACCGGAGCAGGTAAGGTGGTGGTGGTGGTGGTGGTGGTGGGGTGGCTCAGTGGAAGATTGGGGTGGGGAGTGGGCTGAACTGGGGGTGGTTTGGGAGAAGGAGGGTGGGAATCTTGGCGGCAGTGGCACATGGCGCAACATAGCCCCTGAAGCTCTTTGAACGTATGCCAGCTAAACAGCTGGCATGATAGGTCTGAGGAGAGCCATTGGTGGCCAGGCAGCTTACAGGGAGGTAAATAAAATGATTTTTACTTACTTCTCCTGGGTCCTCTGGTCACACCCCCACCATAGCACACAGTGCACGGTCCGTTGGCAGCACTGCATGCTATGGGCTGGCAGGGGATAGGATTGGGCTGCTACAGTTACTCCAAATAAAGTCTATTTATTATGCATTTTCTATGCAGGAAACACTTTCATACATGAAATACTAGCAAGCCTCTTATAGAGCCATATCACATGTGATGACCACTTGTGTATTTCACTATATTTTGCATAGGTTAGATACTGAGGGTGGTCCAGCCAGTAGCCACTAGATGGATAATTGCAAAGTGAGTCACTCTTGCTATCTCTTATCTTCCACCCTCCAGGGCATGGGTTTCTTTTGAGGTCCTTGCATCATCACAGGGGTTTCCAAGGAAATCCAATTGTAGATGAAGTGAGGAGAAGGCAGGACTGTCTCAGTTGAGGAAGTTACACCACTGCAGTCACCTGCCCTGCCCAGCCTTTGGTCTGCGAGCTGGCCCATCAATTTGAGCAAGTCATCATCACTATGAGCTTCAGCAGCAGAAGCCTCTTCTTGCCTGTACTTGCATTGCTGTTCCTGATCTTTTCTGGAACTTGGCTTTCATCCTGGGAACTGTCTACAGTCCTTCCTGTGGATTCTCAGATCCTGACCTGTTTGTTCAGTCCTTGTCCTTACCTTCTTGGACCATCCGTTTGTGGACCACAACCTCAGTGCCTGTTTAGACTATAACCAAGAAGAGAGCCCTGCTAAGGCTTGACACGGATGCAGCTTTGAACAGAACGAACTGGGAGGGACAAGAGAAGAATGCCTCTGTGTAAATCAACAAAACATTCCGCATTTCTTTTCATCAGTGAAATGTTCCTTTCATTCAGGCTACAGGTTGAGCACCTTATGGCAGTCAAAATGCATCTAGATCAACGAGGATTTATTCCACTGATTTTCTCTTTCAAGTTGGCGCTGTGTCTTTTCAAGTGTCGTATTCAGCAGGTTGTTGTGCCCCTCAGCGCACATCCTTTCTTAAATCAGAAATGAACAAAGTGACCAAACTGGATGCAGTGCTGGAGGCAAGTCGGGCCGTTTCCTTGATCCTTGTTTTTGATGTCTACGTAATATTTGACAGATGAGTTTAGGAAGTCCCAAAACATCCTCTTGGTTATGAATTTCAAATCAGGGTAGGGTGTAAGCACCCAGTCCCTTGCATATTTGGATGGAATAAATTAATGGGAGATTCATGGGCATACTTCTTTTCCAGTACCTTTCTGCTTCCAGCTGGGTGTTTCCATTTCTCCATCCGCAAACATACCAAGATTAGAAGTGGAGGCCAGGACCCTGTAGTAGCTGTGCGCTCTGCCCTCTAGCAGATCAGTAGGAAGCTCATAACCTTCTTTCTCTTTCATCATCGCTGGCCTGAATTTAAAAGTTACGTCTCCAGCATAGACCACAAGTCCACTGATGATTTATTGATAGATAAATACAATGCCCAAATTTATGTCTTTTTTAAAAATAAAAGAATCCAGATACAAATATAGGTCTGTCGATCTTTGCTCTTCTCCATTGTCAATAGATGCACTCTATCTCTAAACATCAGCACTGTTGACTGTTTCATAGCCTGACCCTAACGCACAAATTACGACAGAGGAACAGAGTCCTGCTGTCATAAATGGCCATAATGTGGCCATTTTGGAGGCGCCACCACAAAGGTATCAGTGTCGGTTCTACTCGCTACTTGTGGGAGGGGAGGTAAGCCAGCATGGGAGGTAAGCCAGTGTGGCGGGCATATCTCCCTCAGAAATGGGGTGGGGAAGGGAGGAATAGGGGAGTTTCTTTTTGCACGCTGCAGCGGCCCTAGGCAGGATTGGGATGCCCGAGTACTACACAAGTGTCATGTCCATTTCAGGAAAGGGGTGGCCCTTATTTTATTTTGCCTCCTTAAGTCACTGATAACTTTTCCACCAAGCTGGATGAAATATAAATAACCTTTTCTCATCATTAGAAAAGAGACTTGCTGAGATGTATTGTATTCCAGCATCTTTCTGAGCAAAATGGTGAATAATTTAGTTGTTAGACTCCATGGGTCTGTCTTTATTGGAATCTGCCTTCTGTCTAGATATATGCCATGCTGCTCAAATGTAGTTGAAAATAGCTGAAGAACAGGACTAGCTGCTGGTTAATTGGCAATGGAGTTCACTGGATTTTTCAAAACAGGAGTGAATCAAATACATACAATATATGTATGACCCTCAGTGCCATATCCCAGCAGAAAAACACAACTGCACATTGGAGAAAATTGTTTCGTGAAAAGGTAATGGCCATGCTTATGCACTTCTCTAGTAGAGGACTATGTCTGATAGAGGTCACCGTAAGCACATGAGGCACTTTCCCTTTCCATAATCGACAGTGGAAACGTTGTGGCTATATTAGTCGTATGTACTCAGTCACTTGATTATGTCCATTTGCTCTGACAGTGGCTGTAAAAGACTCAAAAGAGCTCTGATGCACACCTGGAGGTCTTGGCAAGCTGGAAGTTTCCCCACCTACTTTTGTGGGCAATGGTCTAGGAGTTGAGCTTCACAGATGCACCAAAACCCTAGTGAGCTCTGGCTTTGATGTTCTGTGTTACTCGATTACGTTTGGACAGGTAAGCATGCTAATATTTGTTCAAACAAGAGTGCCACTGGGGTCTCTGGTTTGCACAAGAACTGAAACTGGTGGGGAGGAGTGTCATTGTGATGGCAGAATTGTGCCTGGTTACAATACATTAGCATTCCCTTCATATTCCTGAGTCCTGCAGCCCCACCACTTTTTCTTCTGCCACTTTCCCTGATCCTTCTCTATCCTTCTCTTGCTATCTTCTCCACTTTGCTCTTGGTTTCCACCCTCCCACTCAGTACCTTTTCCCATCTTTCTCTTTGTGTCTCCCTTCATCTGTCTCTCCTTTTTGTGCATTTCCTCAGCTTTCTCTTATTTTGTTTTCTGAATCTAGCATGAGGAGGCTCATGAGTTCATGACCCCCCCCCCATGACAACCATGTAGCTGGGCAACCCATTTTGCAGAGAATGCCTTTGATTTGTATTTTCTACCAGGGAGGAGGAAGGTGATGAGTAGGGAAGATGCTACTTTTGATGTGGCCATTATTTCCTGATCGGGTTTAGGTTTTCTGAGACTTTCAAATTCTGCAGGGGTAGGCGCTATTAAAATGGACCACCCCTGAAGATTAGTGAATCTGGATGGATTCCCCAGCATCAGGGAAGTTTCCTATTGGCAGGATTGGTGATACTGCTGAAGTCTTGCTTGGCCTCTGGAATGGAAAAATAACCCAGGTGATTGACATGATTGCTCCTATACTCCACATCCCACTTGTCTCTATGGTTTTCTGTGGAGCTGGTGCAATGAAATTGCATCAATGATAGCTAGAACAATGATGAGGAAGACTCCTGATCAGTCCAGCTGAACACATTTTAGGGCCTACTCCATGGTGGCAATGGAAGTGAAGACATGATATTTCTCCACCACCATTGCATCTTTTTTTTCAGCGTAGACGAGAGCTATGTTGGGTGGAGTAGTGTCTTTTACAGCTTTACTCTTGGGAAGCTGGAGAGAAGTCTTTGATGTTTCACAGTGATCAACTTGCAAAGTTTGTTGTATTTACTTTTTTTGGGGGGGGGAGTCACTTTGGGAGTCATTAGGGTACCAGAAAGTGGCATTTGAATACTAGCATAAATAAATACGTGCCTAAAATATAGTTCTCACAAACCGTAAATGAGGTGTCCAACCTGTATCTAGCCTCTCAGTCTTCAAGAGTGGGCGCACATGATTAAACACCTGCCTGTGGGCTCCAGTGCCCCTTCTGAGCCCCGAAAAAGCCACTAGGAGCCCCAGTGAGCAGCTGTGACAAGTTTGTTGACTCAGCAATGATGTGATCACCAAGCACCTGGAAACGATCTCCACTAGGAATAGCTAAGACAGCAATGAGGACCCTTTAAGAGGGCTGGGTAGGAGACAGGAGGGGGGAGAGAAAGAGAGGGAAAAGGAAGAGGAGGCAGCACAAGGCAGGTGGATGGAGAAGACTCAGAAAGAGAAAGGAAGCTGGCAGGAGCAATCTGAGGGAAAGAGGTGAGAATACTAGAAAGGAATACTAGAAAGGAAGGAAGGTGGACTGGAGGAGGGGATAGAAGACCAGGAAGGGAGAGGGGAAAGGAGCTCTTTATTCCCAGGGTTGAAAGCTTTTTCTCAGGCAGGGGAAGGGTTGCTTCCTGCAGGAAGAGGAGCCTGTAGAGATCAGGTGTCATCCTACCCTCTGAGAGCTGGCAGAGGTGGAGGGCTTTTTTGCAGAAGCAACCAAGGCAGCCAGGTCAGAAGACCATTTTGGCCAGACCCATCCACACATGCCATCCCCTCCTTGCTCCAGCCTCTCCAAGAAGATCCAGTTGACCAACAACAGACCTGAGTGGCGAAACTGCAAGATCTAGCAGTCATTGATAGACATTGGGACTGAGATTCTATTATTGTTCTCTTTCCATAATAGACAATAAACCCCTTGTGAGCAGTGCCTTGGTCTTTGTTGATTGCTGTGCACCAGGTAAACCAAAATGTCCTCCCTCACCCCTGCCCCTCTTTGTGTGGACCTGCCCACATGGGATGATTCTGAGGGGACAAGGAATATGACCCCTCCCCACAAAGAAAGCTCAGGAAGAAAACTAGACTAGAATCCCCCTCACTGGCATTTTCTGTGCAGGTACTTTTGGATAGAGGAGATTCCATCAAGTGAGTCTCGCCTGCACTCTGAAGTGGTAGATCTACCATCTCATCAGCTTTGTGAGAGCTAGGCTTTAACATAAAGGTGCTTAATTGATTTGGAGGAGACTCATTTAACATAGGATATGTTAAATTATCCTAGAAACAATCCAAACATTCCAGTGAACATATAGCACACCACCCCTTCATATGCCTGTACACAGTCGCGTCGCTACAACGCACGACACCCCAGAGCGGGGGTGCGCATTGACTTTAAGGGATAGGCTCCGCCCCCGCGCGTGACATCATGCGCAGGAGCAGAGCACCCTCCCCGCTCTGTTTTTGGCTCATTTTGGAGCCAAACAGACACAGGGGAGGGAGGGCGAGCCCAGCTCCGCCACCAAACTGTAAGTGGGGGGGTCGCGCGTCACCCCTATGCGCGCGATGCCTCCCGGTGGCCCGCCCCCGCGCTTCCCCCTGTCGATGCCCATGCCTGTACAACTTTGTACAGGCATTTGTAGGAACTGTTTATTTGAAAGTTCCCTCACATCAATATTACCATGAATGTACAAAGCTAACATTCAGGGAAAAGACTAGGCTAGAAGCCTTCACATTGATGTCTAAGTTTTCTTGAGCAGGGAGATTTTGAGGTGGGGCAGGTTTTGATCCAATGTGCATTCTGGGTTGCTGCAGATACGTAAGAAGTTAGTATGAACACTTGAACTAGTTTTTCTTAGGTCTTCTGATTTCAACTGTATCCTCCCCCCAGTTCTATGAGAATAAAATAATCTGTTACCATCACAGTCTTCATGTACCACATGATGAGGCATTTGTTACATCTAACTAAAATACATAACCTCAACCTGAATTGGAATGTGAACTCTAGAAATTCAATGGCTGTCTAACAAAGAATGCAATTATCTGCCTCTTTGTAGAACTGAACACTGCATTATGGTGACCTTACCTACATGGGCAGATCCAAGCTGAGCTAGGCATGAAAAAACCGATTCTTATTAGAAAGTTACAAGAAACGAAAAATTCAAGAAGCTACAAAATCGCCTATGAAGTTTGACACTAAGTGGCGCTTCCTTCATTTCCCCTTACTTCAAAATCTGAGAACTTTAATTCTCATTTAATCAGAAAAGAATGGATTGAGATGTTTCCCCTTTGTACTGAATAGCAATGCTGTCTTCACTAAGGATCGACTTGACTCAAAGGAGGTCCACTTGTGATAACAAAGAAGAATCATGAATAATGGTGGTGTCAGGACTTGAAACTTTTTTTTTTAAGCCAAACTCCCATTAAAACCAGAGTTATTCAATATGCTGTATTTGAAACCTGGATGATAGCATTTCAGCTTTCTCTCCCATGAGTTGGAAAAGTTGCTAAGAGTTGAAATAGTTTTCCTCCCAATATTAATTTTCATCTTTATTGCAAATATTCTTTCCAATGTGGATATCAAATATTCACCGGCTATATTCTATGAATATTTGCTAGCGTTGGCCGGATATGGTCAGATTTAAACTGGCATTTTCCGTATTGCTCTATTTGCAGTAAGCCAGAAAGAAACAGAAGGCAGGTTTTTGGCTGGCATTTTCCTCATCACCCTAGTCACAGCAACCACCAACTTCTCGGATATCTGGCAGTGCATAAAAAGAGCTCTTAATCTCGGTGGGTGAGCTGGTAAAAGTACCACTGCCTGGTGTTCTGCCCCTCCCACATCCATGACCTTTCCCAAAATCTCTAGGTCTAATACTGATTATTTCAGTACAATGTTTGTAAATCTATTCATCAACAATACGTGCTGTGTAAAATTGTCACTACTATGCTGAAACATACTCAGTATGTGTGTGCATGTGCATACATATGAATGTTAAGAACCTGCTGATTTTTTCCCCCCAGCCATCATTTCCTCTAATTATCAGGGACTATTTTTCATTTTTGAGTTCCCCTGTAACCAAAAACAGTGGCTGAAAATTAGAGAAAATGCTGGCAAATTTGGGGGCTGGGGAGGGCTTACCAGTGGTGGCAGTAGTGGGCTCCTGCTCTTTAACTCTTGAAACACTGCTGCTTCTGAGATTGGTGGCAGTGAAAGCATATTCTCTAGGCTTCTCTGCAGGATGTCCAGCTACCAAGCACCATTTTCTATTCCAGAGTGCAATGGAACACACATGATGTCCCTGTGCATTCTGGGATAGAAAATATTGCCCAGCAAAAATGAAGCTGTTATCTCTCTTACCCCTTCTTACTGTAATTGAAAGGTTGTGTGTGGAAACATGATCAATCAGAATTTTGGGCACTTGCTAAAATGTGTTTTAGTAAACTGCCTATTGGACCATCTCCCTTTCCCTGGTCCACACACACACCCCACACACACCTGTAATCTCCATCTGACCTATTCTGACTAGGCTGCTAGGGGAAACCAAGAGTAAGCAATGAAATATATGAATGAACATATGACATGTAGAATGCATTTGGGCCTCTGGAACTAGTTTCTTTACTTGTAACAAATGGAATAAATGGCCTCCTTTCATTTCAATTTTTCAATTGTTATGAGAGAAATGCACAACTCTACAACAAATCGAGTATTCGACATGTCGCATACGGTGAATTGCTAATATATGAGAATAGCCTGAACAGTCCTGGAGGGCCTGAGCTGCTACAGGCAAGCTGGTCTCAGCATGTGGGCTGAAGTTTCCAACACTCTTCTTGTCGACATTAACTCTCTGAGATCACCTTAAGGCTGATACAAAGCAGAGTGACAGAATCTACAGTCTATGCCTAGCAGCAGGGCTGGCTCAAGACCTCCTGAGGCAGCAAGTACCCATGCTGCCTCAGCCCCCCCCCCATGCACACTTGTGAGCACGCACTCCCCCATGGAAGTGGGGGAGGGTGCTCACATGTGCACGCACCCTCATCCCTTTACTTACCAAGAGTGCCATCCGCAGCCTGGGCTGGTCCATGCCACTTTTGGTTGAAATGGCAGCAGTATATTCTGGTTTCTCAGCCTGCTCCACTTCTGCTCAGGTCAAACAGAAGTAGTGTGGACCAGGCAGGTTGCAGATTGCGCTCCTGGTAAGTAAACTAAAGGGAAAGGAGAGCAGGATCCAAATCTCCTAACCCTGCCTAGACTGGAGGTGGTGAGAGATGATCTGAGCACAGCAGCCTCCTTACCTTCTGAGTGCACTCCACCCTTGAATGATGTTTACAGTTTATGGGAATGTGTCTTTTTAAACTTTAAATGCCATGTGAGTATGGAGCAAGGGGAGAGGATAGCAAAGTGGTCCTTCCTCACACAGCATTTGAAGTTTAAAGGGATACATTCCCTTCATCTTCATCATCATCATCATCATCATCATCATCATTATTATTATTATTATTATTATTATTATTATTATTATTATTAACAGTATTCATATACCGCTTTTCAACAAAAAGTTCACAAACTGGTTTACAGACAAAATCAAATGATTAAATTGTGCCCAAAGGGCTTAAAAAGGCTCACAAAAATCACAACTTTTACACTGGAAACCCCTTGCAAGAATGGAGAGTGGGGAGGAAAGGGATGATCTGATTCCCGCTTTTAGTGTTTAGCGAGCGGGGGAGTGGATCAATGCAGTTTGCATCCATGGTTGGCTGGAGGATGACAGTGGCAGACTCGGGGTGAAGGGCACTCTGAATCTGCCGCTCCTTCCACCGGCTGCCCTGATGCAAGCTGCAACACATGGCTTCATCATGGCTGGGTTGGCCATGTTTGCTAGGCCAGCGGGTGGCGCAGCGGGTTAAACCGCTGAACCATAAGCTGTCGATCGAAAGGTCGGCAGTTCGATTCCCACGACGGGGTGAGCGCTCGTTGCTTGGCCAGCTCCTGCCAACCTAGCAGTTCCAAAGCATGTCAATGCGAGTAGGTAAATAGGTACCGCTTGCGGGAAGGTAAACAGCGCTCCGTGTTCCAGCTGAATGCTACGCGCTGCGGCAAGGAGAGTCATGCCGGCCACATGACCACGGAGGCGTCTTCGGACAACACTGGCTCTTCGGCTTTGAAATGGAGATGAGCACCACACCCTAGAGTCGGACACGACTGGACTTAATTGTCAGGGGATACCTTTACCTTTACCTTTTAATGCAAAATCTACAATGAAACCTGGATGTGTTTTGTACTGGCTATCTTAGGGTCACTCTGTCTCTGTGACCCTAAGTTGCACATCGTTGTGGAATCACCACTTTTAGGAATCCTGCTTCACTGTTAAGCAGAAGTTTGGTTGAAATACCTTGCATAGCCAGCTAAGTTCCACTGAGAAACTGGATGTGCTGTTTTCCCCAGTAAGGTATTTCCAATATGCTGACTTGGCATAGTTCATTCCTTGGCTGTAACTTTTCAAATCCTTCTTAAAAACATCCTCGTAAAGTTTATATCCTGCTGTCAGGAGCAATGAATACTTTTGTTTGATATTACATATACATTTATTGCACATTTACTATCTTCCTAGGTACACAGTCAGTGAAGCTGCTGTTTTCTGGTGAGCTTGTCAATTGGGGGGCAGGGGATGATTCACTTAAAGTTACATGACATTAAAAAGGGAAAGGTGACCCCTGACAATTAAGTCCAGTCGTGTCCGACTCTAGGGTGTGGTGCTCATCCCCATTTCAAAGCCGAAGAGCCAGCATTGTCCGAAGACGCCTCCGTGGTCATGTGGCCGGCATGGCTCTCCTTGCCGCAGCGCATAGCATGCGGCTGGAACATGGAGCACTGTTTACCTTCCCGCAAGTGGTACCTATTTATCTACTCGCATTAATATGCTTTGGAACTGCTAGGTTGGCAGGAGCTGGCCAAGCAACGAGTGCTCACCCCGTCGCGGATTCGAACTGCCGACTTTTCGATCGACAGCTCATGGTTCAGCGGTTTAACCCACTGCGCCACCCGCTGGCTTTACTGGAATTACTGGAATGTATTTGATATAGGCTAATATTCTATATCTTGGACCATCCATTCTCAGGACCAAGGGACTAAAGGAGGCATTCTGCGTGAGTGGCAGGGACCCCTGGGGTTGGAAAAGGTGAGCAGTAATTCAAAATCCCTGAGCTGAAGTGACCCTTTTCCAAAGGGGGGGGGAGATTCAGGTGACTAAGTGGGAGGAAAGGCCTTTTCTTAAATAAAATCTCTTATTTTCTGTTTGTGCAAAATAACACAATGATAAACCATGAAAAGCATCACAACAAAGCTTGCAGTCAGCATATGGAGCATCACAGTCCTTGTGAGGTCAAGATACTTCCTTGGGAAGGAAGTGACAGACGTGTCTGTCAAGACGAAGACAGCGATCCATTTATATGTCTCCAGCATCTAGGACTCCCCTTGGCGCAAACCAGCAGGGTAAGGAGAGGGATGTTATTCCCTCTGCTATCATCCAAAGAAAGCTGGAAAAAACTGTTCATGATATTTTCATCCTTCCATTTCTGATATACAAATTGCTCAGCATATATCATTTGGTTCATTTACCTGCTCTCCAGGTATTAACTACTGTTGAATTTCAGTACAAAGAGAAAGGGAAGGCCTGTCTGGGAAATACATGAGCGTTTGTGTGGTGAAATTCAGCTATATTTGCATAACACAGCACTACTCAGGAAGCAACTGAAAGCACAGACACATCCACACCAAAACAACCATTCTAGTGACATTTGTACATGGCACTAAAGGAGCAGGGGTACAATTTCAGATAAATGGTTCCATCAGGGCTCTCGATTGCATGGAAGGGACCGTCTACACATGTACATGGGCTGAAATCTAATTCCCACTCTCTGTTCAATAAAGTTCATGCATGATCCCACTGCCTCTCCACAAATAGGCTAAACATGCAGTGTGTTCATATGAAAAGGTTAAAACCAAGAATTCTGAGTCTCTGAAATGAGGATTCCAAACTGAAGCTGGCAACACTGAGGAAGTTTCAAGAGAAAAAGGGAGAGACTGCTGGCTGGTGGAAGACTGGTTTGCTCACTGAGATCCAAGTTGCCCACAAACAGCAAGCCAAGACCTACTGAAATATAGAAGGAAACAATCAACTCTTTGCCCCTCAGTCACCTTGTACAGTTCTTTTGAATCAACTCTCTCCCAAGCATCACATTCCAACTAGCACTGGTGGTCCCAAAGTGCTCAGCTGGGGAGGGGGGGGGAGGAGAAGCAATTTTAGGACTTCCTCATTTGCGCCTCCTGGCAGCCACCATTTTGATTCCAAAATCCCAGTCAGAATAGCACAGGCTCATCATGACAGGTGCTGCAATGTAAAGTGTAAAAAATGACACCTGTTGCCTCCGGCACCAAACAGTGATAAGCCACCTTCACCCCTTTACAAGAAATTTGACAACAATTTCCCTGGAAGTCATCCTGCTTCGTCAAGAGACCCTTCAGTTCACAGAAACTGCAGGTCAGCTCTACCCTCCAGTCTTTAAGGGGGTAGAATTAGGCATCTACAACTGCCCTGTTTCTGATCATATTCTACTTTAAACTACATAAATGCCTTTTGCTGACTCTCTTTTGTCTTAGATCTAGTCAGTCACATCACCACCTACTCTGGTACTGGTATACTCTAGTACTGCCTCAAAAATACATTATAAAGGCTTGGAGGGCAAGTTTCAAGCAACGTACAAGGGTCTTTTATTTATTTTTAAACTCATTTTACATTTCTGGTAAATGGAAGCTATTTTATGTTGACAATTAAAGTTAAAGCATTTTTCTTCAGCGCAGGGAAAAAACTCTTTTATTTGCTCCTAGTTCATTCCATTTTTCACACCAATCCTTCCTTTCTCTCCGAACAGAGACAAGTCAATGTAAGCATGGCTAGCAGGCGAAATGATTATGGGATAATTTGTGTTTGCCAGACCAAACAAAATCAATCACGATTGTTTAGGGAGCAACAGCATTAAAAGTCGGCAAGATGACATTCCTGGACTTTTGCAAAATAGGTTTTTCAGCACAGATGTAGGAGAAGGCTGCTGCGTAATGCCCTTAGGTGTAGTTTGCAATTTTCAAATTTGCGCAGCAACATGGAGTCACTTGCCTGGGTCTGATTCTTTTGTACAGAATAAAATTGACATCATTGGAGTTATCATGCCTGTGGAAAGGTAGGGATCCTGGTCGGCAATGCGATATCACAAATCCGTATATGATATTGTTCTAATATAGCCGGAATAACATTTCATGGAAAGTTATATGGGGACAAGTACTATTTCCCAATAATGAAATGTGAATTACAGCAAAGCTGAGAGAAATGAGTTTTATTATCTTTCTAACATTTATATTTGCTCCAGTGAAGAATACGTGCAATGCTTCTTTGATTTGAATAATTCCTCCTTATCCATCACAACCAGAAATCCAGCAAGAGAACACAATTGGAAACAAACTCATCACACCCCTCAAGACTTGCAGTCTGCCTTGGTTTGCAGTAATGTCGGTGGTTCAGTGGAGGTGACAAGGAAGTCATTGTCATTACAGAGGAGGAGGGGAGAATGGCTCTATGTATGTCTTCATGCATCATGACTCATGTCTGCAAGTTTATAACTGGTGATGTGAAGGATGTCAAGCAGGAATAGAGCCTGTTCAGCACTGCCCTGCCCTGGCCAAGACCTTGCAGGCAGACAACTCACACTAGCCAAGGAAGTCTCCTTGCACCAAAAGGCCAGAACAAAGTAAATCAGGCTTGATTCTTCAGACTTGTTTGAAACAGCTAGAACAGGGGTGGGGAACCTATTTGGGGTGGGGGGCCATTTTCCCATGGGGAAAATTGGTTGCGGGCCGGCCGAAATTTTTGCCCCCCACCGCAAATTTGACCCCCCGCGAATTTACAGGACCCACCCACCCACCGCTCGCTCGCCCGTCTGCCCACCCACCCACCGACCGCTCGCTCTTGCTCAGCTCCCTCCCACCCACCCACTCACCCACCGACCGCTCGCTCTCGCTCAGCTCAAATTTATTTATTTGATTGATTGATTAATTAATATCCCACCTTTCCCAAGCCGAAGCAAATGCCCAAGGTGGGCACACTGGCGTCTCTGGAGGTGGGGCGGAAAGTTAAGTTCTGCAGCTTTCCGCCCCACCGTTACTCTCTGGTACGAGGCGCCCCACCCCCTCGTCATATGAGCCCGTCAGCGGAGAGAAAGCAAGGCGCAGGAGAGTCCCTGCACGTTGCTTTATCTCCGCTGACGGGCTCCTATGACGAGGGGGCGGGGCGCCTCATACCGGAGAGTAACGGTGGGGCGGAAAGCTGCAGAACTTAACTTTCCGCCCCACCTCCAGCGATGCCAGTGGGCGGGCAATGTACACTGCTTTGTGAACTTTGTTTCTTGGAAAATTCCATGACTGACCGCACCTTGCTTGCACAACACTTTTGACATCATGAGTAAAAGCTTCCTGAACTAGAGTAAACAAAAGTTGATAGTGGCACAAAAGAAGGCTCCCCAACCCTAGCTGCCCTCACTGACACCATGGCCAAATTCAGTCAAGGAGCCATGCTAAGGAAGCAGCTGGCCTCCTGAGCTAGCTACCACACCCTCGGCAAGCTGCAAAACATAGTGGCACCCATTTAGGGCCAGGGATGAGCAATCAAATGCCATCAAGGCACAAAGGTAGGTCTCTTGAAGATCTCATAGGAGTCTATAGGAAAAAACATACAAAAAGCAGAGTCACCAGATCCTTGTGTTGTTCGTCCCTTGCTTGTCTGTTTGCCTTCTCCCCTGTGCTATAGGATTGGGCCTTAAGAGACAAATTGCTTTTTATCCCTGATCCCACATCCCTGCATTTCAAATCATCTCCACAATGAAGACTTTTTATTGAAACTTCACCCTTGCCTCCCTTGTCTTTTTCCACTGAACCATTGAGCTGTGCCATTGAGTGCTGCACATGAGATATATTCCCCCATGTGCATGTTATTGCATGTCTGAAAAGCACATGCAGTAATCCACTCCCCCCACTTTCTTCCTTTCTTTTCCTTCCATCCAGTTTTCTTTCTCCTTCTAAACTCCTGCCTTCTTTTCTCTTCCCTGTCCTTCCACCATTCCAGCTTAGCTTCTCTTTCCTTGTAGCCATCCTCACCTTCTCACCAGGCGCCATGGGGCAGGTGGACAGGAATCTCCTTCAGCCTCTCCCAGGCTGGAATCCTCCCCGTGTGATAATGCAGGGGAGCCAAAAGGCCTGAGAGATCTCCATAGCCAATCAGTTTGCTCCCATGAGCAAGCCTGAACTGTGATATTACTCTAGCTCTTCCTAATTTTTTTTGGCGTGACTGGTACATAGAATACCTAGAGTTCCACATGAGTCTAGATTTTAAAATCATTCTTAGCAGCAATCTGTGGGACCCTTCAGGACATGGACCCCAGGGACGTGTCCAGGTATAGATGTGTCATCTGATGCCACCTGTGGCCCTTACAACATGGATGCTCAACAACATACCTGTGAAGTGCAAATCATGGACTGGGTGTGCATTATTGTGCAGCTGATGAAAATTCATGGTCCTGGATACAGCCTAAGAGAAGAGTTTATAGAGGACAGAAGAACAGGCTAGTGACTGGAGTATGCTTAAGAAGAAGGTTCATAGCCTTTGTAAGGGCAACTGCATTGCTTTAAAAGAACCCAGATGATTTAGACTAACCATTAGTAAAGCCACTGTGACACAGATTAATTAGGATATGGAACTGAGAGGAATGGGCAGAGCTAACCCTCTTCAGCTGCCAAATCACTTAAAGAATTTAAAATATAAATGGAACAAAGCAGGGGAAAATGTGCTGTAGATAATGAATCTTTCATTGACAGAAAGAAAGATGGATTGGATCGCATCCTCCATTTCTAATTTCAGTGATTCAGTGACACTGTGATGAGGTGATTATTTTTCTTAGTGTAAGCCCCAGACAATGATCTACGCCATGGAAACCTTTACGTGATGTACCTCTGGACGGCGACGCCCAAGGAGGGGTCTGGAAGTCTTCGTCGTCCTCTGATCCCTCGCTGCTGGACCCTGAGGATTCCAGTGCGATGCCTCCGTCTATCCCTGTGATAGAGAGACAAAAGGGGAAAAAGGGAAGGAGAGGGAGGGGGGAAGGGCCTCAGAGTGCTAGGGAGGGAGCAGGTTCCTTGCACCTTCTGGCTCCTCTCTCAGCTACGGGTCTTTTGCAATATGGAACTTTGAATGCAGCCTCCCAGGCTTAGGCTCGCTCTGCCTAGCCCCCTCATCATCGGCCCTTGTGGGGTTTAAATAGGGAGGGAGAGGGGATGGGTGGAGCCTCCGGGGGACCTGGGCGGCCAGTCAGCTCGTGGGAGCTGTTGCTTGCCTCTGCGTTGCAGCTGGTGCTTGGGGGAGGTTTCTGGCAGCGGGGGTGGGGCCTGGCCCATCCGGTGCGGTCCGCCCCTGCTGCTGCTGATTCTCCTTTAATCTTCTGTTCTTCCTCTTTTGCAGCATTGGAGGTCGTCACCCCTGAGAGCCGCGGAGCGCCCTTGGATGCCGGTAAGTCGTGGGGTGAGGGTGGGGTGCTGTCCGTGTCCCTCCGCGGGTCGGGGTTCCCTTCGCCGGGCTTCCCTTTGCCCGGCGCGTGTCCGAGGGAGTTGCTGCTGACTCCGGGAGGGCGGGACCAGAGCTCGGGGTCGGCAGCACGCTCGTCTGTGCTTGCGTCAGCTGCTGCCGAGCCCGGCTCCATCCCGGGGAGGACGCTGGGGCCTCCGGGCAGCCGAGGCTGCGTTTGAAGTCTGGGTGAGGCGGCCCACCCTGCGTGGGCTGGATCGGGCGCCGCCGAACCCGGACACTTTACAAATTAACCCTGGCACCACTGAAAATTAGCACTCATCTAATAATAATAATAGTTGAATTGGGAAGGCTTGAACTACACTGGGTTTGGAATGATTTTACATAAGATTTGCTGATACTCAGATTATCTGTATTAACATAGAATTTCATACAGATGTGGCACAAAGGCTATCTCACCAGCATCACAAAATCAACACAGGTTGTGTCATAGTACTCAAATTATGGAAAGGGGGGGGAAAGGCCCCTTAATTAAAGCCAAAATCGCACATCCTAACTGCTCCCAATCTAATCATAGCATGCCTTTTTTAGCTTTTTAAAAATACAACATAAAAGTAATGGGGCCAGACCTCCTCCCTCTCTGCCTTGTAATTAGAGCATTGGTTGGCCAGCATTAATGATTCAGCCACAGTTTCATTGCCAGATTGCAGAATAGGGAAATCAAACAAAGATTTAGAACAGCCCAGAAAAATATAGCGATAATTAGGGGCAGGAGAAAATGCTGATAACAACAAATAACACCGCTTTCTGCTAAAAATTCTGTGAAAATATAATAAAATAAAACCATGTAACTTCACATCATTCTTCATCTGCTGACACTGTACAACCTATACCACCTACCTAGTACACTTCTAAAGCATTTACAATTGATAAAAATGGGAAAATTTGGAATAAAAACACATAACACCGCTTTCTGCTATTTCATTTTGGTTAAACACCAAAATCTCTCCCCCCCCCAAAAAAAGATCCATTTTGTCCCACCTTTAGCGATAATGTATTGGGAGAAAGACTAATTACAACACTCCTACTATGTTCCTTCCTCAAGGGATTCTGGGGGATTCACAACAAAAATGCTACTGATACATGCAGAACATTTGAATAATGGTCACTCCTTTTCTCTATTTGCCAAATGCCACTCTAGCCAGTACACACAGATGACAGTATGTGTCTTCACAGGTGTGCATATATTAAGGATTGGGGTGTTGGGCCAACAAGTTATAAAGAAAATAGGAAAATATCTATATAAGTTATATATGCTAACCATAAGTAAGTTGAAAAGATCGAAGACTGTTATAACCAGCTACGATGTAGAAAGAACAAGGCATCTTCAGGATTCCGGTTATAAAATGATTTATAAAATGTAAAAATTGTAAAATATATACAATGACTTTTCAAGTCAAATTAAAACACAATTGTGAAATAAAAATGCTTTAAAAGTCCATGATTAAAATACAATCAAAACATTCAAAAGTTCTTGAGCATTACGTTTCGTTCATAATCTATGAACTTTGTCAAATGCAAGGAAAGCCTAAGTAGGCAGGAAGATGTAATATGTAAGTTGTATATTGGATGCTATCCAATCTAACCTATACCCCCCCCCCCCGCCAATGCAAGTGTGGGAAGGAGGTATGCACTGTATCTTATGGTGAGGAGGGCAGTTGGACAGGTTTCCTTGAGGTAATTGAAGGGTATGGGACTTCTTGGTCCTGTGGCAGCTGGTACAGTGCGGCACAGGATGGTTTGCTGGTACAGGACGAAGACTTGTAAAGGCAGCAGAAAGGGAGAGGGGGGATTTGGCTGCATGCTCGTGCTGCCAAACCGCTCCCTCCCTCCCTTGTTCCACCTTCTTCCCTACCCAGAAATAGGGTTCTCACCCCTTCCTCTCCCTCCTCACCCTGTTCTGCCTACTGCCTGTCCCCACTGTCCTGCCACCTTACTTTTTGCCGATGGATGGTGGTTGTCTCACTGTGCTGGCTGGCGGTGCTGGAACACATGACACTATTGCACAACTTCTGGCACGATCCAGGCACTTCTGCCTGGATACTGCCAGCTCTGCTGGCGGAACGCTCATTCTGCCAGCGGAGTATTTGGGTAGGATTGGCTGCCCCTTTGTAAGTAAAATGAATGTGATTGGTCAAAAACATTTAACTCCGGACTAACAAACGATTCAAAGAAACTGAATTTAAGATTTTCTGCCCAGATGAGATTGCACAATTTTCAGCGTGGTCTCTTATCTAACCTTCCTTGTGGTCAGTCTCTGTTATCTATACTTGGCTTTTTGCATTCATGTTGGTCACTCCTTTTCTCTTGATGGAAAAAATAAAGGAAGGGGGATATCATGAGCATTTTTCTAGAGGTATCTGGCTAATGGTTGTTGGCTGATGGTTGTTGGAATCTGGAAACTGGACTAGATGGGAAACTCTTCTTTTATTGTTAAGAAAAGGGGAGGTGTAGTTCATGGTGAATGAGAAAAAGAGATCAGCAACATTATGATCTCTCACTGCACACATGCCCACACCTCTGTGCCCTATGATTTAAAAGCTTCACAACTTGCATTTTGTGGTTTGCAGATTGCACTCTTGTTGCAATAATTCAAACAAAACTGGGTTTCTTTTCGTCTTAGAAAGAGCCAGGTTTTGTGTTTTTTTTTTTTTGCCACTCTCGAAGGTTGGCAAACAATAAAAAAGAAGGAACCAAACTAAGTCAGGAACTTCACAGTAACAATATTGCTATTGTGTTGAAACACATTAAGCAACTAGGCTGCAAGATATGGTTTCTCTCATAATGATAATGTGCATGGCAATTGTGTCCCATTTTACATGATAATATGCTATTATAAACCCTAACAATATTCAGCACTGTATGAAAATGAATGGCAGGAATAATGATGCATTCTGAATTTCTCCTAAAAAGGTTTGAAATGTCTCCATTTAAGTCCTGCAGAATGGATTCGATTTGCATAGAAATTTCACCTGGGTTTAAATGCAGTTTTCATTATGGAACATAACCACCGGCCACCTTTATCAAACCTCGTTCATTTCCCACTGGGTCATCCCAAAAGCAGCCACAATAATGTATCTATTTCACAGTGACATCTGCAGCTGCAGGGACACCTGCCCCCCACAGCATGTTTGATTTTATCCATTCAAGGAGATTACTTCAAATAAAAGAATTAGCAGCTCAAACGTATATCTCTTATGCAGTCGTTTACTCTGGGAATGATAACTTTCGACGAGGATCAAGATCATACAAGTTGCAATTTCATTCCAATTTCATTGGAAGAGATAGAATTCTGTTTCTCATTTATTTGTCCCAGATCGAGAATATCACGACACAGATCACTGAAAAACAACAGCATAAGTTAATACAGTGATAATATTGAACTACCGAGCTGGGGCCGTTCCCAGCTCAGCCTAGAAATATTGGGGATTAAACCTGGGACCTTTTTGCATGCGAGGCACATGATCTACCACTGAACTATGGCCCCATTCCATACATGCTGATGTATAGGACTTAGTACCATGATGGTGAACCTATGACATGCATGTCACAGGTGACACGCGAGGTCATTTTGGGTGACACGTCAGCGTTTCCCCCAGGGCCCCAACACACCTTATATTTTCGCAAAAGTTTTACAGGCTTGTCTTAAACATTTAGGGAAGGGATTTTGGCTACCTCTTTCAAATTATTCTCTAGTAAAACTCAGCAACAAAAAAAAGTCACTAATTGATGTTAAATAAAATGCAATTTTATTTTTTATTTATCTAGGATACTGGAATGACCCAAGATATAGGGACTTGAAATAATTTGAATATATTAAAACCTACACCTATATATTGGTATTTAGAGACATTTGAAATCCTATTTGCATATTCAGTTTAATTCTTCACACATAGAGCTTTAGACACAAAGTTATCAGTAACTTTTGAGAAGGCCTCAAATATTCTCATTTTCTCTTCAAAGTTTTCCCCTTTACAGTGACACAAAAAGATAAAATTTCCATATGCTTGGTGCTATGAAGGCGAACTCCAGATGACAAGTTTTCCTTGTTAATATAACCTTGAAACGATAACCTTGCTTTATTTTACAGAGCACGGCAGTTTTGTGTATAGAATGAGCACAAGGATTTAGGAAGCTTGTATCTAGCTAGGTTTCTGCAAATAAATTACCACCCCGCATAGCTCCTCAGCTACTGTGGCTGTTTTACTTTTCTTCCTAAGCCCAAAGTCCTCTGTGCCCCCCCCCCAGGCTTTTCCTTATTTGGTAAGGAAAACTAACAAGGTGAAGTAACTGGTTTCTTACCATCTAACACAGCAGATCTGTTCCCAGAATAATGTTCTGGAAAGGTCACAGGCACTGGCGTTGCTGAAGGTGGGGCGGAGTTCTAAGTTCTGCCGCAGTCCGACCCTCCGTTACACGGGAACATGAAGCGCCCCCTTGCCTTCGGAGCCATTCAAGTCGGTGAAAGCGTTGCTTTCACCGAATTGAATGGCTCCGAAGGCAAGGGGGCACTTCGTGCTCCCGTGTAACATAGGGTCGGACCGCAGCAGAACTTAGAGTTCCACCCCCCCTGCAGCGACGCCAGTGGTCACAGGAATCTACTCCTGTGACTAAAACCCTCACTTCCATGCCAAGAGGATTGTAGTACAATGGGACCCCCCAGGAATGTGAAGGTTTCTGGGTATTTAAAATTGGAACAAAACAAAACAAAACCCAAAGTTGGCAAAAAGAAGCCCCCAAACACTTTGCTTCATAGATTTAACATTTAAATGTTACAGATAGAGAACAAGAATTTGGATTACTACAGAGGCTTCAAGGTGCCTTGAAACACTCCCTCATTCCTGCCCAGAAACAGGTTGGTTTGAGTATATAAATATAATGCATTTGAAATGCATTCGAGAGCTGATTGTGTGAAAATGGGAGGACAGGAGAAGTCTGAGACTGAAAAGGGACAAATGAATAAATAAAACAACAGTATGATCTAGGGCAGGTGTTCTCAACCTCTTCCTGGTCAAGTACCACTTCCAGTGCCACTCTCCTGATGTGTACCACCGGAAGTGACTGGCAATGACATCATCAGCAGTTACTTCTGTGTTTTCAGGTTTTGGGAGGCCAGAAAATGCAGGTAGGAGGCTCTGAGCGAGTGGGAGGGCCCTTCTCAGTGTTCCTGAGAGGATCGGCCAAAGGCATGAGCCTCTCAGGAGCGAAAACATGCTGCCGAAAGTGCCTCATCAGAGCAGAGTTCCGATTGTCTGGCGGTCTGAGTACCACCAGCAGTCGGTTGAAGTACCACTGTTTGAGAAACCCTGATCTAGGGCATGTTTATTCTGAAGAAAATCCTGTGGAGGCTACACTGGGCGATACTATCAGGAAGACATAGAAAATAAACTGGAAAGGAGAGAGGAGACAGAAGGCTTCCACCAAGTCCTTGCAACCTAAAGGTTTTCCTCCAGGGCATGTGTACTCTTCTGAAGAAAGCTCCATGGAGTTCAGTGGGATTTACTTTCAGTGTGATATGGAAAAGGAGTCGGGAAGACTTATTTGAGGGGAGGGTGAGATATAACCCAACTCCTGCAGTGTGACCCAGGGCATGTTTACTCTGAAATAAACCCCTTAAAGTCTGGTAGAACTTACTCCAAGGAGATACAGAATAAACCCAAAAACAGCTTGGTATAGACTGGACATGTTGAGGAGCCATAGAATGTTGATGTGGTCATTAGCAACAAAGCAGAATGTGGGGTGCGTGGGGAAGAAATTCACTGTTGGCGCCTTAACAGCTGGATGTGAACAACTTAGGATTCGACATATTGTTGTGGCACCATCTTGTAGAGATACTGAAAGCTGAACTGCCACTAGCCAATTTAGCGAACTCTCTTGGGAGCAAATTGTATGGGTCTTGGCTTCAAGTGGGCACAGACCTTTTCTTGGGATTATTTATTTTCTTCTCTCCCATGACACCATGATTGCAGCCGAGTGCTTTATGTATTTTCTATGATTCTTGTTTTCTGTGATTGATATGCTCTCCTGTCTGGTGCTTTGTCCAGTACAGTATATGTGATGTACATTATTTTATGTTAAAGATCCTGACACGTTAGGAAGATTAGGTTCCCCCTACCCCCACCCCAAGACCAAGAGTGACTCAAGTCTTGTTCTGACACTATTGTATAGTGCTTAAAGTGTTAGACCAGACTTTGAATAGGCCCCACCCTGGTGACTTTGTACCTTTTAAAAAAAATATTTTATTAAATAATTTCATGACAATCCATATCAATATCGTGAATCACATTCTACCATCAATACTTTATACATATAACAATACATTTAACAATACTTATAATTATAATCCTAATAAATAATTGACCAATATACCAGTGGATCGGTTCTATTCATTTCTATATCTGTTTCCCTATCCAATTTTAACAAGGGGTACCAAATTTTACTAAAGTTATCAATTTTAGTCTCTTCTTTTAAAACTCTATCTTAATTGGGACCGGAATTAAGCAATTAAGCAATTAAGTTTCCCGCGCTTTTGTAGCGCGTCCCGGTTTAAATCCTGCCTACTCTCTCTAATAGGTATTGGAACACCACTGGCTACGGCCAGTTTGCTTGAAAAAATCCCAGGAGCGGGGAGAAACATCGCAAGAAGACTGTGGAATTTATTTTATTTTTCTTTTTGTCTGCCGGTTAATCCTTATGCGCCCTTCTTCTTCGGTTCGCTGAAGTCTTTGCGTTAAAGGAATTTCATCAGACATTTGGTAATAAGTAAATTTATTTGTCTCTTCAACAAAAAACTTTACGTGGCTTCCTTACCCATACTTCCGATCTCGCTGCAAATCGTAACAAGCCATGAGAACCTTCACACAACGTATTGCTCTTTTCTGTTTCTCCTTTGCCGCTGTATATATTATATTCAAAACTCTTCTAATTGCATCAGCCATTTGTCTACCTGGCATAAATCCATATTGATCTGTATGGATATATTTTGTTATAAACATATTCATTCTTTGAGCTAATATTGAAGAAAAAGAAATTTGATCCTGATTTTGTAAAGTTATTGGCCTATAAACTGAAGGGCAAGTAGTATCCTTCCCTTGTTTTGGTATAACAATTATTAACAATTATTCTAACAATTATTCTATAACAATTATTCTAGCTAATTTCTTTGTGACTTTGTACCGGCAGGCATTTTTCACCCTAACCTCATAGGGTTGTTGTGAGCATAACACGGGGCAGAAAAAGGGAAGAGAACCATGTATGTTGTTTTGAGTTCCTTAGAGGAAGAACAGGACTGTAACTCAATACATTTTTTTTGCCAGATTATTTTAGAACATCTCTTCCAAAACAAAAACAATTAGCTAGGTAACATGAATGCATCTTTTTCAAGTTGCCCCTTTTATCGATGTACTCCCAGAAATCAAAAGAAGTCAGCTCTTACCTTGACCATCCAACTATTGGGAGTCATAGTACACAGTCCTACAAAATTACAACATACTGTACTTATTTTATGCATTTACGTGCTGCCTTTAATGTATCGTTTTCCCAACAAGATAACAGGCAATCTTCCTAGACAATGAGAGACAGGGCACACTCTTGGAAGCAATGTGATACAGCTTGTATATTGAGATGCATTTGAGTTGAAGGCGGATCATCCTGATGATGAACTTCATCAGAACACTAGTACTTCTCTTCTAAAGGAGAAATATTCTTATCTAAACTGACTGATGAATTATTTATGCTTGGTAAAAAAAAACAAGGGAAGAGATTGCAAAGAGACAGAACATTTCAACTGAAAAATCGTATAAACATATAACAATTTTGCAGGGGGAGGGAATAAAGAACATCGGACAAAAGTACAGTGGAGATAGGATAGCTATATATTTTGATGATGGATCATAGCTGAGCAGCACAGCTTAGGTTTTGCAAACATAGAATTCAATTTCTTGCATCTCTCATTACAAAGATCTTAGAAAATAAAGCTGGGAAAGTCCTGCGCCTGAGACCTTGGAGAGACACTGCACAATAGACTGCTTTATCTGAAAAAGATAAATGTAATTATGTCTTATGTCCCATCTTATCCTTTGGAAACTAATGGCCCAATCATATCTGCACAATATACCATCAAGTATAGCCTCTCCCTTGATCTGCCGGTAATGTGAGTTTGCTAGGGGGGAGGGGGAACAGATCAGGGCGGAGATCAGGCTGGGATGGGGGAAGACTGGGGGTGAGATGGGACAGACCTTGGCAGCACTGATGGTCACTGAAACTACAGTGGCCACTCGGCATCCGCAGTCTCAGGATTCACGGGTTTCACCATCCGTGGATGCTGAGCTGGAGGTCTCCGGAGGCTTCTTCCACATTGGACCAGGTCTGCAACCACACCCATAAGTCTCCGTGGGCCTTAGGACACATCTCCGATGCAACCGGAAGTGACTTCAAGTTCTGATAAATCTGATCAGCTGTTTGGCGCTAGATTAGCACTTTGATGTATAACACTGTTCAGTGCTAGAGCAGAGGGGGTGACTGGAGCTGGAGGCAATAGGGGGATGGGGTGGACTACCCACGAGTACCCCCTCATTCAGTTGGAACCGGGAGCGGGCCGCACCAGCCGCTTTGTGGTTGCTACGCTACTGTGCCCACCTAAGTATGACAGAAGGAGTTGAGTATTGACTGATATGGCACTTGGAGTCCAAAGTGAAATGTGATTAGCCCGATGTCATTCATGACTGTTTACAACTTATCCCAAAGTAGTTCTAGCAACAAGCATGTGGGGCACTACTAGATGATTCTGGGCCATGACAGACAGACCATCACACTTCTAAGTTAAAACTGATTGTGGGTTGTTTTCAAATCTTTGCTCTGTGTGTTTTATGTAATGTGAGCATATTAGCAAGTGGAATCTGGAGAACATCAGGAAATAGTAGCAGACATACGCATCGCTGGGTCGTGGCGGGGGGGCGCCGAAGGGTGACGCGCGCAAAGGGTGGAACTCCTGTGGAACTCCTTGCCACAGGATGTGGTGATGGCATCTGGCCTAGATGCCTTTAAAAGGGGTTTGGACAGATTCATGGAGGAAAAGACCATCACAGGTTACAAGCCATAAGCAACCTCCTGCTTTTTAGAAGTGGGTTTTCTCTGTGCCAGGTGCAAGGGAGTGTCAACGGGAAACGGGTTATCTTGTTGTCTTGTGCTCCCTGAGGCATCTGGTGGGGCCACTGTGTGACACAGGAAGCTGGACTAGATGGGCTTTTGGCCTGATCCAGCAGGGCTCTTCTTATGTTCTTATGTTCTTAAAGGGTGACGCACGCACCCCTGTGCGTCATCCTCCGGAGGCTCCAAGGCCGTGAGAAGGCCTCGGAGCGTCTGCCCCAGCTGCCGGCCCAGGGCCTTATGACGAGGCCCAATGCATTAATACGTGATTTTTTAGCTTTTTTGCACATGCGCAGACCATTTCTAAGGGCAAGAGGGCAGCCCTTGTTCTCAGGAACGGTCTGCGCATGCGCGAAAAAGCTAAAAAATCACGTATTAACGCATTGGGCCTCATCAGAAGGCCCTGGGCCTCTGGAGAAGGAGGACGCTTGGAGCGGGGGGGTAAGTCCTCCTTCTCCGGCTTCTCTGGAGCGGGGGTAAATTTGGGGGGGCCACGGGAGCTAGCGCGCGCGCCCCTGCCATCAGGTGATGCACGCGCAGTGACGCCACTGCAATAGCATCACACACAAGGACACAAGAAGATAGCAACAGGCCCATCTGAGCTCTAGGGTAGAAACTTCTGTCAGTTTTGTCCTTCCCAAACCTCAACAACCCTGCACAGGGGTCAAAAGCTGTTGTTTCTTGCTGAGGTTGCTTGGCAATATACAATGGCTGGTGGAATGCATTTGGTTTGGTGGACCTCAAGTTGTGCAGGCCTTGTCCAAGAAGGCAAAAATGACATAGTCATGCGAGGAAACTACCTCTCAAATCATCCACTGGGATATTTAAGGTTGGAGTCAAGACCTAATCTCAATTTCATTGTGTCAAACATTCCTGACAACATAGTGGAGCACACTGATTGAAAGTGAAAGGAATGGATGACACAATATTAATCATACAACAGGAACAATAAGGCAGAAAGCATGCAGAATTACTAAAAGCAAGGTCTTGGCTAAGAATCTGGGCTAAGAATCCAAGAGCATTCTCTAGTTTTGTCTGTGACTCAAGAAGCCATAGGCAGAAAGAGGAGGTACCTATTCTGAAGAAGTCCTTCCATCTCTTTTGAGATCCAAAATCCTTTGTTTCAGGCATTCTATATGCCTATGTGTCTGTCTACTGTTCTGGAGCAAATCCCACCAGTAATAACTTCTCAGCCCCTTCAATCCAGGAGAGTTATAAAAGCCATGCTTTTGACAGTATTGTTATTAAGCTCTTTTTCATATCTACCTCTTTTTGAGAAAATTAATTCCATATGATTATGCTGATATTTCTCTAATAAATTAGAAAAGAAACCTGTGCACAGCATTAATGAACCACGTAATGTCTCCTGTGTGGTGCTATTTCCAGATACTTTTTCCCCCCTAAAAAGGCATATGAATATAAACATGCCCTTGGTAATGGGTACAAAGATAATTATTCTTACTTTGCCTTGGTTTTTTAAATGCCTTTAAGGTACGCTAATTGGATGCTAATATGGGAATAGTTAAAGTCAGTGATCCCAAGGTATCATAGCAGATATAAGCATACATAATAGAATCATATTACTGTTTTATAGTCAATGATTTTATTTAGAATACAAGGCTGGATTCAACCCCCTGAAGTCTTTCTGTTGACTCAAGCAGGTTTCATTACAAACCTTTTAAAAGACAGGTAGTCAATGGGCATTTCAGTACATCTGCAACACTCATTTAAATCATTTTAAACCTCTGGAATGGTTTGAATTGACTCTTGGCAGGAGCCAAGCACCTTTCTGATCGTCAGCTGGAGCTTGGGGCAGGCACTTCAGCCGACAAAGTCTCCCCAGCATGCCGTGCCCGCCCTTGCTGATGATCAGGAGCCGAGTGCCTTTCCAATTGTCAGTGGAGAGCAGAGCATGCTGGAGCGAGCTCAGAAAGAGAGCGGGTCAGACTGGATGACTCGTGAGAGATCGCCGCTGAACAGAGGGGGCGAAATGGCACAGCGTCGGCTGTTTTGGCGCAGCGGAGCATGCTGGGGCGAGTTCGACGGGCTTTGGGGAGGGACAAAAAAAGCGTGAAGGTGCTGCTTTGTGTCATCACCCTGCAATACCTGGCCCTGCCCGACTGTTCTGGGCTGCATGAGAAGACCGGGCTTTTCGAGCAAGGACACTCGCTTGCTTGGGGCTCTCTTGTGCTGCCTCCTACAGTAGCAGCAGCAGCAACAGCAAACCGTTGTGAACCTTTTCTCAAGCTAGGTGATTTTCCAGTCAGTAGTACTTTCATTCCCCCCTACATGCACACATCGGTCCGTGGAAAAATGTCTTCCACGAAACCAGTCCCTGGTGCCAAAAGGGTTGGGGACCGCTGGTCTAGATAACCTCCAAGATCCCTTCCAACTAACATTTTATGATTTGATTTCAGAAAATATCACAGCACAAATAGGCTGAATCTTGTGCATGTGTATTTGCTTTCAATAATGAAAACAATGCAAACAAGATGGCGGTTGTACATATGGAATTGGAAATACCTAAGTGATCTAGGTTTACATGGCATGGAGTTTTATATGGGAGGAAGTAGCAGGACTTACAGCTCAATCCAACTTAAAGATCGGGCGGCCGTCTGAAGCCGTCTGCCCAATCCAATGCTCCGCCGCGGGCTGCCTGTCAGAAGAGGAGGCCGTGTAACAGCCCAGCCACCCTACGGAGCCCGGCGGGGACTGGGATATGGCGGACGCCATGTCCCCACCCCCGCCCGGGATAGCTAGGCCTATGGCCGCCCTCCTGGCTCCACCCGAAATGCCCCCCGCCTGCCTGACCGCTGGATCCACACTTACCTGGGTCCGGCAGTGAGCGGAGTCCTCGGCCGGCAGAGCAGGGCAGGCTGGCCTTGTGCCGGCCTGCCCTGCTCTAAAGTAGTCCGTAAATGTGCTTTACGGCACGTTTGCGACTACTTTGGCTTATTTTCATTCGAAAGCTTTCATGGCCAGCAGATATAGTTAGAGAAACAGGTAGTACGGGTAACGCAGCCATATCTAAGTAAAAACACAGCAATCCGACTGAGGTTTAAAAACAATGACTATTTTATCTGGGTTTAATGATGTATTCCCGGACAAACAGAAATTATTAAGAAACCACGGCTGGACAAGTGAGCCCAACGTTTCGTGTCCTAATCTGGACACATCTTCTGGGGCAATCCCAAAAAGGAATGAGAGATGTTATAGTTCTCGGCGTCTTGCTTCGTTGTTTTGAACTTCAGAGGTTAGGGAAACATGCTGTCAGTTGAACTGAAACCATTCCGGAACTCCTCTGTCAATCAAAGAGATCGATCCTGCAAAAACTCTGCAAGTGAAAGCTTGCAATTTTGTCCTTTAGACCTGGGGCTGTTGTTCACTTAGAGACACGGTGACTATCAGTCACATAGTATCAACCCGCATTTTCTGTTGTTATATTATTGCGAGCCTGTCCCTTCATAGGATGTTTACGTATTACAGGGAGCCAAATGCGATTGGCAAGATTCAATTCTTGCTGCCTATTCATCAGTAAGTGAGGTGGTTTTTTGCTGATCTCGAGAGCTTCCAAGTTCTTCAAAATCAATCCCTTGTTTTCTGTTCTTATAGAGCAGGTTTCTTTGAACAATATAGAGTGTCCTGTGGTAAGAACATGTTCAGCCACCGCAGATTGTTCTGGGTGTTCCAGTCTTACCGAACCTTCATGTTCTTTTAATCTGGTGCTGATGGACCTCTGAGTCAATCCAATGTACTCCTTTCCACATGTACCACAGGGAATGCTGTAAACGCCTGGGTTGGAAAGGGGTGGTCTCTTGTCCTTGGGGTTGTTTAAAAGTTGCTCAATCTTCCTGGTTGGCTTAAAGATTGTCCTGATGTTACCCTGCCTGAGAATTCTTGCGATTTTATCAGTTACCCCTTTAATAAATGGTAAAAAAAGTCCAAATTTCTTGTTCTTTCTCAACTTTTTGTATCTCACAAAGTAAAAAAATCAAGACGGCTAGGGAAGGAAGAAGCAATATTCCAATAAATACAGAAGACACCAATGAGATACAAAAAGTTGAGAAAGAACAAGAAATTTGGACTTTTTTACCATTTATTAAAGGGGTAACTGATAAAATCGCAAGAATTCTCAGGCAGGGTAACATCAGGACAATCTTTAAGCCAACCAGGAAGATTGAGCAACTTTTAAACAACCCCAAGGACAAGAAACCACCCCTTTCCAACCCAGGCGTTTACAGCATTCCCTGTGGTACATGTGGAAAGGAGTACATTGGATTGACTCAGAGGTCCATCAGCACCAGATTAAAAGAACATGAAGGTTCGGTAAGACTGGAACACCCAGAACAATCTGCGGTGGCTGAACATGTTCTTACCACAGGACACTCTATATTGTTCAAAGAAACCTGCTCTATAAGAACAGAAAACAAGGGATTGATTTTGAAGAACTTGGAAGCTCTCGAGATCAGCAAAAAACCACCTCACTTACTGATGAATAGGCAGCAAGAATTGAATCTTGCCAATCGCATTTGGCTCCCTGTAATACGTAAACATCCTATGAAGGGACAGGCTCGCAATAATATAACAACAGAAAATGCGGGTTGATACTATGTGACTGATAGTCACCGTGTCTCTAAGTGAACAACAGCCCCAGGTCTAAAGGACAAAATTGCAAGCTTTCACTTGCAGAGTTTTTGCAGGATCGATCTCTTTGATTGACAGAGGAGTTCCGGAATGGTTTCAGTTCAACTGACAGCATGTTTCCCTAACCTCTGAAGTTCAAAACAACGAAGCAAGACGCCGAGAACTATAACATCTCTCATTCCTTTTTGGGATTGCCCCAGAAGATGTGTCCAGATTAGGACACGAAACGTTGGGCTCACTTGTCCAGCCGTGGTTTCTTAATAATTTCTGTTTGTCCGGGAATACATCATTAAACCCAGATAAAATAGTCATTGTTTTTAAACCTCAGTCGGATTGCTGTGTTTTTACTTAGATATGGCTGCGTTACCCATACTACCTGTTTCTCTAACTATACTTTGGCTTATTCCGGGTGGCGGATCGCTAGGTCCGCTGCCCGGAACTTGAATTGGATTGTGTCCTTAGAGTTTTAAAGGTCAGCACCAGCACTTTGAGTTGAACCCAGAAACAAGCATCCAGCATAACATTCATTTAAGGGTGACCTGGGCTGGGATAACTATTATGCTGAGAAAATATAAATTACAATGCCACTGAAATTGTCACTCCTACTGGTATGGCATTTATCTGTGTCTTTCCTGTTGTCAGGTGTGGACTCTTTGCCTTATTTCAAAATTCCAGTTGCTGAAAAAGGGGTAATTCTCACATTACAAAGAAGCTGTGGCTATAATCTCTGACGTGTACAAAGCCATTTGAAGCACAACTGCCACGATGTATTGTAGAGATTGAGATGGGTGGAAGTTTGTGGAATGCATGGTCATTTCGCATGGATCTTGGCAGAAGGGAGCTGTGTTAGTTGAGAGACTAGCCCTCGTTCCTCAATCTGTCCATTCTACATAATATCCATTTAGATCTCAAGGCCAGATGATACATGAGTGGTTTGGTTACTACTACTGTACCCTGGTACAATCCCACACTTCTGGAAATGACTGACAATTTGGTTACTTGCCATGTTAGCATCACACCTTGGTGACATTGTGCTGCTAGCCCAAATTGGCTGGTTTAGCGACAGATTGTGAGCAGCCTTCTCCTCCTCTAGAAAGCCCCTAACTGTATGGAAATTTCAGTGTCTTCCATTTTCACAACTCTCTTTTGGAAAGAAACTGCTTTATTTTAGGCAAAGACTCTATTGTTCCCACAATATTTTCAGGAGTGGTCTTTAACCTTACCCAGTTTTTACTGTACATCTTCTTATGCACAACAAATTACTTAGCCACATAATGTGATGAACCACAATAATTGCTTGAGGCGCCTTAAAATATACTCAATTTTTTCCACAGTGTGATTTATTCCTGTGGAGGAAGAAGTAAAAGTACCTCTTAGATGCATACAGTGAACAAATACATTGCTAACTTGGTTTGTTTTTGAGTGTGCAAAACCAGCCACAGAGGTTTCTACTTTTGTTTTTATGTTACTGGCAAATCTAACAGTGATGTAGATTCTTGTGTAGAAACCTCAGAGAATTTAGCATGTACTTAAGACAGGTAATTATTAACAAACTTGATTTGAAAATGATATATTTTTTTATAAGCTAAGAACTTCTCATCATTGACTCCCGCTATTGAGCATATCTCAGTTTCCTGTAATTGTAGTTTTCTTTCTTGTGTGCAGCCTGCTACGTTTATATTAGTGTATTGCCTGCAATTATAAGAACCTTTTTTAAAAAAATCCTGTATTAACTTGTAAATAACACTGTGAACCTATCAAAGCAGGCACCAATGAATTCCTTTCACTTTCATGGAAGTATTTGATGAATGATGTGGTTTGCACATTCTAGCATGAAAAGTGTGTATGTGCCAGGATGATGTAGTGGTTTGGGAGTCGGACTTAGACCTGGAAGATCCAGGTTCAAATCCCCGCTCAGCCACAAAGCTTCCTGGGTGACCTTGGGGCAGTCACTATCTCTCAGCCCCACCTAACTCACAGGGTTGTTGTGAGGACAAAAAAGGAGGGGAGGGAATATGTACACCACTCTGAGCTCCTTGGAGGAAGGGCGGTATAAAAATGTGAAAAATAAATAAATAAATAAATACTTGTGTGTGTGTGTGTGTGTGTGTGTGTGTGTGTGTGTGTTTTGTTTTCCTTTCACAAGAGGTTGCAAAAAATAGTTTAAATAAAGATGATTTTTTTTAACCAGAATAAACTAATGATAGTTTCGAGAGGAAGCTTTCATGGCCCGCAATTACTATACAAGATTTGAAAATTATGGGTAAAAATGCCATGTAGTTTTTTTCCAAGCCAAATAGACTAAAAACAATATCCGATCCCGCTCCAAGGGTCCCAAATAAACGGTAGCCGTGGGCAGGAAAAATAGTTTTAAAATCCGAGGCAGGGAAGTTGCGAAGACCAATGTTTCGTTCCTAAACTTGGAACATTTTCTAGGTGCAATCCAGAGAGGATTGATGATGGAATACAGGATTGCACCTAGAAAATGTTCCAAGTTTAGGAACGAAACGTTGGTCTTCGCAACTTCCCTGCCTCGGATTTTAAAAGTATATTTCTCCTGCCCACGGCTACCGTTTATTTGGGACCCTTGGAGCGAGATCGGATATTGTTTTTAATCTATTTGGCTTGGAGAAAAACTACATGGCATTTTTACCCGTAAATTTCAAATCTTGTATGGAAACTAATGATAAACACTGTTTTAGCAGCTCCAGTGAGCATGTGAGGATACCTAAACTCACATGAGCTTTGAGCAAACAAGGGTTGATCGATCTACTTCAGGGTTGGGGTGAAGTGGGGCTTAGCCACATTATCTTGCCAAGAACAATCCAGCTGAATGTTTTTCCTCTTCATGATTCTCCACAAGTCACCCACTGTCATATTCACCCTCCTTGAACAGGTTATAGATGGAAGGTAATGCCATGCAGTGCAGCTTTGTCAATTTCACTAAGTTTGTTTAGAGTTTGTTTCACTATGCCCTTAGAACATAGGTGGCCAATCTGCGGCATGTGTGCCACTTAGTGGGACGCCGAACCTTCTGAAGTGGCACACGCAAAAGTACCTGGAGCCGAGCCAAACATTGTAAAAAGGCTGCTCTGGAAGGGCTATTGTGCAGATTAGCTATGTGATTGGCTGTGTGGGGCATTCCAGCCGCTCTGAGAGACCGGATGGGCCAAATTTCATAAAGACGCTGGGGCAGAAATGCAGATATTTAAATATATTCTATTTTAATTACCGAAGAAACTTATATTTAGTTATTTTAGTGGCACACTCAAGATTATCTACACAAAAAGTGGCACGTGGCATGCTGCAGGTTGGCCATCACTGCCTTAGAGTGACATTTGATTTTCACACAGCAACTAAAGGCTCAGCTGGCTAAGGATTCCCTTTGTATGGCTGAAGGGTGAATAAAGGCCCCTCCTCACATATAAGGCTATGTGTGACGGGCAGCCCGATCCTGCCTAAGATGCAGCAGCCGGCCTAAAGGGCAGACTGCTTCATCCTAGGCCCATTGTGGGCCACACCAGCACAGCCTGCGCTCACCTTGTGGAAAGGGGACGTTTGTCCCCTTCCCCTGTTGTAAGCGTCACGGGCCCCAATGGGCCTCCTTGGATGCATGCCAGTTCTGGAGCTGGCATGCGTCTGGGGAGGCCATGTAAAGCTGGAACAGGGTGCTGGATATTGGCGCCCTCCCCGGTCCCTCCCAGCCCAGGTAGGCCAATGGCCCCCCTCCCTCGCCACCCCTGCCTGTCCTCCTTCCACCCCCGTGCCGACTTGCACAGGACTTACCTGCAGCAGCTGGTGTGGAGTTGGTCCTGCAGCACAGTAAGCCAGTTACAGCGCAATCCAACTTAACTTTTGTGCCGGTTTAACCAGCGGCGCAGTGAGAACAGGAGGCCCCAGAACGGAAAAGGGATTCAAATCCCCTTCAAAAGAGGAATTCAAAGGGGATTTGAATCCCTTTTCCATTCTGGGGCCTCCCGTTCTCGCTGTGCCGCTGGTTAAACCGGCACAAAAGTTAAGTCGGATTGCGCTGTTATTCGCAAGTTTTAAGGCAGGGGTGGCCAACCTTCCACCATTAGGGCCTCTGTGTTCTTAAGAGTTTTGTAGAAGACAGAATCTTGGCAGCTGCCATTGCTGATGGTGCTGCTAAAGCAGCTACACCTGCTGAAATGCCCTCACCTATACAACCATTAAAGGGCCAGGAGCATTCATGTTGAAAGGTTGGCCACCGCTGTTTTAAGGCATGTTTGCGATTCCTTAGGCCAGCACAGTGCTGGCCTAAATTAGGCAGGATTGTGCTGTCAGTTATAACTCAGCTGCTTTGGGTGCTCTTTGGGAAGAAAAGCTGGATAGGAGTTAAGTAAGTAAATAAAATAAGTATAACGTATGCCTGTTTTCTAGCATGCAAAGACGATTTCCAGCCAGGCAAGTATGTGAGTTGCCCCAGAATAATAATTGTACGTAATTTGTGCTAAACAAACACACTGCAGCTGTCTGGAACAGCATAGTGGATGCTCCATATGCAAAGTGCAATTCTGAGTACAGATCAGGCTCTGAACTCAAAGTCTATAGGGCACTTCCTGCTTGCTTGGGGCAATATACTGTACACTCTAGTCTAGCTGAATGTTGGATTGAAGCCAATAAGGGCAGAGGAGGAATGCTTACAGAATTAAGAGGCATGACCTGCTCTTATTGTGAGGACATCAGAGGAAGGCCTTCAGAAGGTTAAAGCTCATCTTTAAGAAAAGTTCACCTTTTGGATTGCATACCAAAACATCAACATTGTTGCAAACTGCTCTTTTCTTGCAGTTCCTCCCCCCCCAATACAGACACAGAGAAACATAAAATTTGCAACGTTAAGTATTTCATTTGTGCTTTCTTGTGACTACACAATGGCCCTATATAATCGTTTATATCCTGCCCCACCTCCAAGAGTTGGGTTAGTCCTGTAGGAATGGGTGGGGCGGGGTGGGTGGGCCCCCTCCGGGCAGCTCGTGGGGGCATCAAATGGGCAGCTGGGAGCGGCAAAATGGTGGCGGCGGTGATGAATGCGGCAGTGGTTGCAGAACACGCCAATCGAGGAGGAGGCGGAACAGCTCAGAGGAGCCAAGAGAAGGCTCCTGCTGCCTCTGCACCACGGCTGGTTATGGGCCCACCCGAGGGACATTTGGCTCCGGGTAACATCACTCAGGGGTGGGGCGAGTGACGTCAGCCGTCACAGCCCCCCCCCCCATGTTACTACGACTCTGGGTTGGGTTGGAACCAAAAGCATGAATAGGCTCTCACCCTCTGTTAACCCCATCAGTGTGAAAATGAACCTCTGAAATTGCAAACATATTACCGTAGGACTCAAAATGATTCTGAAAATGTTTAAATAAACTCATCTTGGTGTTTCTACTTTTAACAATGCTAATGTTCAAAGAGTGTGGAAAATCTTTGAAGGGCTTTTCAGTGCTGGTTAGAAGATCCACTTATGATGTCAGTCTGCTTTGTAACTCTGCTTTAATATTCAGCTTTGTAGTTGTATGTTATTTATGCAGCTTGCCACTTATTTTCTTTTTTAAAATCCCCAAAGAACAGAAATCAATATTAATTTTATTTAGATCTTGCACACTTGGGCACATTTTTATACATCTATAATTTGCACCAGAGAAAGAGAGAGGGAAAAACAAACAGATATAGAACCTCTTCGATATTTAAACAAAGAAATGCATAGACATTTCAAACTGTAGTGCTAATTAGTGTTGTTGTTTTTCTTGGTGAAGGTGATCCATCTGCCAACAGTGTTGCTACTCGATTCTGAAATGCAAAGTGCTAGCAGTGAGCTGGGTATTAATTCATAGTGCATAGTAATGTTTACAAGGCAACTTCCCTTGGGATGTTTTATAGTGTGGGACAATGTAGGGAAGCATATTGCTTTTCTTATTAGCTTCTGTTTCTGTGTATAAATTTTATACTTGGTGCATGCCCACAGGACAACATCTTAATTAAAAATAAAGTTCTTGATAAACAAGACCTTACCCAGCTATTGTTTGTATTATTGAACACAATAGGAACACTAAATATTCCGCATCCTGCAGCTGATTAATCCATGAGCTATACTCTAATATCAGAGATTTTCATGTGAATGAGGCTGGTGGTTCTTATCACTTTTATCTCTGGGGTCTCATAAACCAGCTAGGTAAGATATGCAAAGCAGGAACTGGCTACATGTAAATTCAGCAGGGCATGCTCAGTAACATACATATGTCTCCCAAATGTTCAGTAATAAATGCAGATGCACTCCCTAGTCACATACCCAAACACAAACAGTTTCAAATATTATATACATATGCACCAACATTCAACCATTTTCTATCATGCTCACTCACCCTGAAATACTATCATATACAGCCATCAAACTCCATCTTGTTCCTTCTGTCTTTATGGCTCTAAATCAGTGGTTCCCAACATTTTTAGCAGCAGGACCCCCTTTTGTAGGATGACAATCTGTCAGGACCCCCCTAAAGACCCAGATTTGGAAGTGATGCCATTGTTTTCAATAAGTTACAGTGTTTAATAAATCACACTTAGAAAAATAAATTGCATTTTTAAAGTTGTACTCATAAGCAGCCCCATGGGGGGTAGGGGGAAGGAATGAGCTAATATTAACAGAGATGCTAAAAGGCAAACAGAAAGTAACAAAAGGTGAGCAAACAAGCCCCAAGAAAGCATCAGACGCTTCTTTCTCTGCAGTGGAGGGGGGGGACGACTGAGCTGCCATCTTATTTATTATTTATTTAAAGAATTTATATGCTGCCTTTCTCCCAGCAAGGGCACTCAAGGCGGCTTACAAAAAACATTAAAATATGTATATACATTAAAATAATTAAAAACAAATAATTAAAACAATTAAAACAAACAACCCCAGTGGGTCACCTATATTTACATTTGTTAAGAGCCATTTGTTAAGAAGCACCCCATCCAACCAACGCCCCGAGACCCCCCAGAAACTGCTTTGCGACCCCCTTGGGGGTGCTGCTCTAAATGATGAAAATATTCCACTTTTCTTTTTTGCCTGCTTGGAAAACTGCCATCAGATCTTTAATTTTCTGGGTCAGGAAGAATTGTGTGCATTCTCCCATCATGAATTAATCCATGGCAGAGCCACTACAGCAAGATGCTGGGTGGGTGATTCATCATCCTATGGAGTTTCCTGCTAGGACACCTCCATTGTCAAGACTCAATATCGGTAGGAGAGGAAAGGCAGGGAAAAGAGCAGGTGCCAAAGGTCCTCGGGAAGTAGTAGCCCAAATCAGTTCCTGTGATGAAAATGAGGCTAATGGCTCCAATGGGAAGCAAGAGGATCAGAGACACAGAGAAGCCATCCTAGGGTGGAGGATGCCTCCCTGGGTGGCATAATCCTGTCCCCACCAGTGTCCACTCTGAGGCACCTGTCTTAAGGCTCCCAGAACCTTCTCCCGGCTACACTAATGTTTGAGGCACATGAATTGGAGCCCATGGAGGGCAAGCAGGAGAGGGGACCCCACTGCCCCAAAAGTTCTTAGATCACAGCCAGATAATATTAGGAAATATCATCAGGCACTCTGATTCACAATCTTGACATGTGAAAGCCAGGCTTGGACCTTTCTAATCCCCATGTTGACGCACTTCACAGAACCCCCACGCGCACTTGTTGATACCTTTTTACAGTATTTTGCACTCCAAGGACCAAAGATCTATCTATCTATCTATCTATCTATCTATCTATCTATCTATCTATCTATCTATCTATCTATCTATCTAGGATGTGGATCAAGTCTCTGACTCTAACTCTCGAGTCCCAAGTCTCTGGGTCCAAGTCTCAAGTCAAGTCTCAAGTCAAGTCCCAAGTCTTTGCTCCCAAGTCCTGAGTCTTTGGTTGCGAGTTGCGAGTCCCTATCTATTTAATGGGGAAAACAGGTTTAAACCTGAATAAAATTGAACTTATCGTAAAAGGCTCCAAGTCTCGAGTCAAGTCTTTCGAGTCATTTACAATTGCCAAGTCAAGTTCAAGTCAAGTCATTGACCCGACTTGAGTCCGACTCAAGTCCAAGTCAATAGATTCAAGTCTACATCACTGCTGTCTGTCTGTCTGTTTGTCTGTCTCTCTGTGTGTCAGCGCAATCCAGCGCAAGGATCCGGCCAGCGGCCCATGGCCACCCGCTGGATCCTGAGCCCTGGTGGTCGTTCTGCCACCGGGCCGGAGGTATACTCAGGGAAGGGGATGAGTATACCTCCGGCCCAGTGGCAGAACGACCACCCCCTCCCCTCCCCTCCCCTCCCTGCGCCGGCCTCCCTTGCTCCAGAGTAGTCGCAAATGTGCTTTCCAGCACGTTTGTGACTGCTGCCAGTGACGGAATGCTCGTTGCGTCGCCATCGTAATCCTCAGGATTGTGCTTTGTGTGTGTGTGTGTGTGTGTGTGTGTGTGTGTGTGTGTGTGTGTGTGTGTGTGTGTGTGTGCGCACAATGGATAGTTGACTATTGTTTTAATCAAATGGTTTTTCTTCACAAAAGAAGACAACCTAAGAAGGGAGAGCTGAGAATCTAGAAGCAAAGCCTTGCCTTTAATGTTTAAATGAAGCTAGCTAAATGTACTTGGAATACAAGGCAAGTAGCGTTAAGACTTACAGGCTAATATAAATTGTCCTTGTATTCATTCCAAGGTCACCAGAAGAATTCCATGGTTATCTGTGCACTTTCTTGCCTTTTTGGTGTACTTGATTAATCAAACAAGTGCTTATTTTTGAGTGCACTTCGCCACAGATTGGGAAATCTGATTTTATTTACTGGGATGTCATTTTTACACTCTCTTTTTGATTGTTAAAGGCAGATAGAGTTGTTGATAATGGAAGCTAGTTTTACATTTAAGTAGGAAAATGCACTGCAGTCAAGAAAAAGTACCCCAGGACAGACATTTTCCTTTGTATCTGGTTTAGTCTGTGGTACACAAATGGAACCACGGGAAGCCATACTGTTGAAAAGAAGATGGTGTGCTTCCACTGGCATCGCTGCAGGGGGGGCGGAGCTCTAAGTTCCACCACGGTCTGACCTTCCGTTACACCGGTGCACAAAGCAGCCCCGCCCCCTCACTTTCGGAGCCATTCAAGGCGGTGAAAGCAATGTGCTTTCACCCCCTTGAATGGTTCTGAAGGTGAAGGGGGCGGGGCCACTTCATACACCGGTGTAACGGAGGGTCAGACCGTGGCGAAACTTAGAGCTCCACCCCCCCTGCAGTGACGCCAGTGTGTGCTTCCTCTATGCAGACTGCACAGCACTTACAAATGCTGCAATGTACTGCATTTGTCATGTGAAGGGGAGGGGAATGAGGAACAGCTTTGACTGATCTGGGGCACTGTTTGGCTCTCTGTGAAGGACCATAAGTGAATGTGTTGCAATGCTCAACCTGAACCTGGGGGACTTGGGTTCAAATGTCTTCACATCTATGGTCTTATTATGAGATCATAATAAGATCACTCTCTGTCTCCATTCTCTATCTGTAAAATGGGAAACTTTAATAGCCTCACTAAAAGGATTTTTTTAAACAATAAACAGCATGACATCTGTAGAACATGCAGGCATATTAAACATGCTTTAGACATTATGAATAGGTGTGACTGATGATTGGTGAGGCATACTTTATCAAAAAGTTTACTTACCCTATAATATAACTTCCCACCGTGGCATTTTAAGGGGCAGCTGCCGCAAAACAGTATGCATACATTTTCTCATTCAGAATGAGGACAAGAAACATTGTCTGATTGGTTATGGGAAATTATCATGGAGCATGTTCAGAGTGAGGGCAAATCTGATTGGCTACACGATAATGTGACATAATGTTAGCTACATGATCCCTGATTGGCTATGATCACATCGGGAAGAACATCCTGTGTTGTTTTTAAACAATGGTGCTAAAGTTGCAAATTGGAGAAAGAAATAGCTGAGAATTGTGTGCAGCATTTTTTTTTTTAAAAAAAACATGAGTATGTGTGCTATGAAACTTTTTGCCTCCTTTCACCCCAAAATATATTATGGGTCAAAACTCAGCAAATCACTAGTTACTATGCCTAATCCAATAATCCTAATTATCATCAGTTTCTGTCCAATTATATTGATGTGACATTATTAATGTAATATTTTCAGTTATGGGTCCATATCAAATGTAATGCTGTTACGGCGGAATCCTGCGCAAGTTTGCGTGGCCAGCCTAAATGGCTGTGGCTGCAGCATCCTGTGTGGATTGCAGTCTGCACTGACGCGGCCCGGGCTCACCTCAGGGTTCCCCCAGTGTAAGCCCCGGCAGCCCCAATGGGCCTCCTCGGATGTGCACCAGCTCTTTAGCTGGGGCACAACTGGGGAGGCCATGTAAGGCCGGCCTGGCCTGGGAAGGGGCTCAGGATATCGGTGCAACACCGATATCCCCGACCCCTCCCAGCCTGGGTTCTTCGTTGGCACTTGCCTTCGTCGGCCGGAATGGCTCCAAAGGCGAGGGGGCGGGGCCGCTTTCTCCCATCGTGTAACGGAGGGTCAGAGCCCGACGGAACTTGGAGCTCCGCCCCCCCTGCAGTGACGCTGCTGCACCTGAGGCTTGCAAAGGTGAAGATTTCATGGAATGCTCCAGACACCACAGTGAATGGTGTGGGATGCCCCTTGTCATACAGAGCTGTGTGTGTACATCAAACCACATGAGGTGGCACCTGAACTCCCAAATTTTTAAGTGTATTTTATATTCCATGGGTTTTCAGGAGCTTCTTTATATTTTTTATGTGTTCTACAATGATTTAAAATGCCGGGTACAGAATATATTTTGCAGAGATTTATCCAGTGGGTATTGCATAGATTCCTTGGGAATAATGCATGAAGTAAACCATTTGTATGATTCACACATGAAAAAACAGGCTGAGAAGGTCAAATTGGAAAAAAAAATCCATTTGCCAAATCAATTCAGAACATCAATAAGTTTAATTACGGAACCAAATCAGCAGGGCTTACTGTGTGGTGAACATGTTGAAAACATAGGATAAGCATTTTAAAATTCATTTCTTTTTTAAAAATCATTCAGGCTTATTTCTTATTTAATACTTTTGTAAACATTTCCTTACTGGTCAGATAGACAACAAAACATGAATATGAAACTATCAATCAACTGCAGCTTTCACAACTATAACCATATTTTCTGGCAGTAATAAAAGTATTAGAAAGGGAAGGATAGTATACATCTTTCTGTCATGGGTTTTAATTCATGGTCATTTGCCCTAAGAAGTCTCAGGTCTGAATCAGTTCTTCCTGGCATGTAGCAAACTTTAATGGTCCAAGTTGCTGCAGAATGCATATGATTGGCTAATGGCCCAATCCTATTGGACCTCACTGCCAGCAGAATGCGTGTTCTGCTGGCTGCGACAGCCGCAAAATGGCCATGTTTAAAATCTATTCTACGTTAGTAATATTAACAGTAAAAATGTATGCCAGCAAATTGGATTACATTGTACACATAGAAAGGATGGCAGTCCTATGTTATAAATATGAACCAGAATATGCTCTCTAGAAAATACACTACTGGGTTAATCTTATTAACTATAGACAAAATCATGGTTTTCAAGATTAGGCACCACAGAAGTAGAATCACATGTTTCAACAGATGTCACTATTAGTCCAATCAAAGACCATGGAAAAGCAATGAAAGAGATGCCCCCTGTGAGGAGAGGTTCCCTGTTCAATTCGTTGCAGGCTCACACAATGTGGCTTCATTCCATTAGAGTCTATGAGGAATGAGAGTTACAAAAATGAATGAAATAATAATGCGTGAGTTACAAAATGACTGTGATTTTCCCCAATGAATGGCTGAAAAAATTACAGTGTTAATAACAAAAAGGACTGGAAGAACTACTTCCATGAAATACTAAAAGCACTTTCTTGTACACCCCCTAGTGAAAAGGAGTAACACTCCAAACATGCCTAACAGCCCAATCCTGTGCAACCTTAAGCCGGTTGAGTGAGCGTTCCGCCAGCGCAAGGTGATGTAAATGTAGGCTTACCAGATCTCCAAGCGGGACAGAGTGCGAGACCTTTAGGAGAAGGAATGTGGACAGGTGTAGCTTGTTAAACCTCAGAGCACAATCCTAGGCATGTCTACTCAGAAGCAAGCCCCACTGAACACAATTATCCCCAAAATCTTTAATTATCCCAATTATATTTTATCCCCAAAATCTTTTAATCATCTCATGCACTTCCATGAATCAGAAAATGTTGTCATTGTAAAAGTAAACACAAGAAGATGGCAATTGTTTATGTTTTCTCACATTATTTACTTTCCTACCTCCCCCCAATAAAAATAAAATAAAAATAAATTCCTGTACTCTGGCATCAGCTTAAAAGTTGCTGAGAAAGATGACATTTCTGGGTGTGTGCAAACTCCGAAAGTCCCTGAAGGCATTTTACTTTTTTGTGCCAGTACACTACTATTTGCAGTGCTGAACAGCTGCTGCTTCTCATCCATTATTTTAGCCTTTGTTTTCCTAAAAACATTGAGTTGATCAGATTTGACGGGCAGCGCAATCCTCCCTAGCTTTAGACTGGCAGAGCTCCTGCTCTGCTAGCCTAATGCATTGCAAATGTGCCGTAAAGCAAGTTTGCAGCGACTAGGGAGTAAGCAGTGCTGGCACGAAGGCCGGCACCACTTACTCTGTCGTGGAACTCACACGCAGCTGGCCACCGCAGGTAAGTCCCGTGCCAGTCGGTGGTAGGGAGGGCAGGGACAGCAAGGGAGGGGGGCCATTGGTGGTGGCGAGGGGGGCCATATCGGCAGCGATATCCTAAGCCCCTTCCCAGCCTGCACCGCCCTTACACCACCTCCCCGGATAAACACCAGCCCCAGAGCTGGCGTACATCCAAGGAGGCCCATAGGCCCCTTCTCCTGAGAACGTCCCCTTCACCTGAGGTGCATCCTAGCAGCACCAGGGCAGCCCAGAATGGGCACAGGAGGCTGTGGCAGCTGGCCCTTTAGGCTGGCCGCCGCATCTTACACAGGATTGCGCTGTAACTAACAGTGCAATCCTATCCAACTTATGCCACCAGCTGAGCTCCACTCAAGCCTATCCAAATTATGCCACCAGTGTAACCAGCAGTGCAGCGAGAACAGGAGTCCCCAGAACGAAAAGGGGATTCAAATCCCCTCCAAAGGGGAATTCAAAGGGGATTTGAATCCCCTTTCCGTTCTGGGGCCTCCCGTTCTTGCTGCACCACTGGTTACACTGGTGGCATAAATTGGATAGGATTGAGCAGAGCTCAGCTGGTGGCATAAATTGGATAGGATTGCGCCCTAAGTGATGTCATCACCAAGGACAAATAAAGCTAGTGATGTAATTGTCCATAAGCTTTACTTTCCCTCACTGATGTTGTCACCTGGCAAAATCTGATTGGCTAAATGAAGATCTTACTGATTCTCAGTGAGGAATCTTCACTGTGGATACACTTTTTGTGTGTGTAAGTGGCACCGAAGCAACCACCAATGGAGGCTGCAAACAAGCTAAGATATCAAGGAGCAGAGCATTGAATTTAGCTGGTTCAGTGGCCAGATGAACAATTTGGTTGAAAGCAACCTGGCTAGAAGTCATAAAGTACAAAACTAGACAGCTCCCCTCCCCACCCCACTATGACATGTTGCTCAGATTAAAGGAAATCTGCTGACATGCAAGTCTCTACAGTCTAATGTATATCCTTCAGTAGCACCAGCAGCACCATCTGACTTTCCATGAGGATTATTATGGGCTGTTATGTCAAACTTCTTGCTGGCTGGCCTGGCCTGTAGTTCTTCTCTAAATGGAACAGGTAGTAGAGGGACAGTGAAAGATGCACAGGGTTTCGAATCTGAGCCTCCTGGCAAGAGATCACTTTCATCTGCCAGTAGGGGAGGTCACATTTTTTTTGAAGTTCTATAGGTCAAAACCAGAATCTTGGATTGGGCCTGAAAGGCCTATAGGCAACCAGTTCAGACTCAGGGATGTTGTAATAATATGTTTCTGGCAGTTTACTACTACAGAAAAGTTGTTGCAGTTTTAAAAAATTGCAATGCATTTGTACGTATACAACTCAGTTGTCTCGTCTTACAAGCTGCTGTGACAAACAACAGCTATGCAAGAAATCAAAGGCATCAATTTTAATTATAGCAACATAGACTGTATATTTGAGATTGCTTTGATTTATCTTGGAAACCTCTTTGTTTTTAATAAACTCAATCAGAGGTGGGTAAAAAGAAATCAGAGTGCTTCTGTAGCTATAATCTGAAGTGCTTCTAAATGTAGCTTTTCATATATAAATGAACAGTCACTTCATTTGAAAAAGAGACTGATTGATGCTGTTAGGATTAAGTGAAACTGGCTGAGTTCCTTAAGATGAAGCTTGACTGAGAGAGATGTGTTATTAGTTATAAGGCATTTCATCATGACAGACCTTCTGATAGGTGTAAATTGTCTATGGAAACAATGTTGCCCAAAGATTACTTATAATAAGCACTTAATCAATGGTTGGGAGAAGAGAGGAAAGGTGGTTAACTCCACCAGTGACTGATGCTATTCAATCTGCTATGTCATAAATTATGGCTTCTGCAATAGCTTAGAAGGGCAATTCTCGCCTTAGCAATATCTGTTGAAGGATGACACATATTTTCAAAAACAACTCAGGTCTGTAGGCATCAGTTTTTAAAGGTCCTGCAAGGGCATTCTGAAGTTCAGCAGATTGAAAGTCACATTAGTTTTACATCCTAGTGGGGTAAAGCTGAACCAGTAGAATAGACCACAGACCTAAAATAACACTACTTTTGCAAAAGCTTCTCCTGTCTTTTACTTAAAGCCATACACCTGTTAGCATTTTTTAATTCTATTTTTCAGTTTTTGAGCATTTATTAATTTAAACAATTGCAGCCCACTCCAGGAGTTTGCGGTGGAATCAGCTAGATCTTTAAATATGATTTAAAGTAGGAATAAATGGCAAGAAATTAAGAAATTTAAAGTTGATTGTTGCTACTACTATTGTTGTTGTTGTTGTTGTTGTTGTTGTATAGTTTTGTGGAGTATGGCTGTGGGGGTGGCATGATAAGCTCCTGCACTTCAAAATTTACTGCTACACCACTGACTATAGGTTCCCTAATTTAACCCAATAAGTTGAAGGAAGATAATTCAGTTCATAGCTACAAGACTTGCTTGAATCTTTCAGAACTGATTGGTGGAGATGGAGAAAGATCTTCCAGAAAATAGGTTATTAATCCACAAAAATAACCCAAAAATGAAAGTTAGTCCACAAACTTGATGAGAAAATTAATTCTTAGATGAAAAGGAAAGCTCATTAAAGAAAAATTGGGGAAAGGAGAAACCGAGGAGTAAAATAAATCCATAAGGGATTTATTAAAAGTGAAAATAAAAGTTTGTCCGAGGTCTCAGAGAGACTAGGGAAGTGCACAGCTTAAAAACGAAAGTTACCAAAAATGGGAGAAACAGAGAAAAAAAGAAACCCTTTTCCTTTAAACCATTTTTACCCAAGGCCAAGGGTAAGTTACAATCCAAGTTTGTCTCACCCTTCTTTTTGCCCTCTGCTGTGTACTGGAGATGTTGGGGTGATGGAGAGTGACCCATACCTGCTAGGAAGGATACTGGACAAGATCTTGGATGCTGCTGTTCATCTGCGTCGTGTTTAGGATTGCTGGACTTGATTTGTGGTTGCTATCATGCTCAACTACCCTGTGAGGAGTTTCCAAGGCCTCCTTAGCCCCCAACCCCTTCTCAGCATGGATGAGGCATTCTCTAAGTGTATCTGATAAGTAGCACGGAGCAGGGAGACAAGGAGAGAATCCTGTGTATTCTAGGAAAAGTGCTGGGTATAGGCATACTCTAGACCCCATCATGCTCTAATGACACCATTAGAAGCATGATGGGTCTAGAAATCTCTTCACGCTAGTATAGACCCTCTGAAAAATATGAACTAATTTTGAGGGTCTGGCAGATATCCTCCCAACCCATTCTAAATTAGAGGGTGGTCTGTTCATCACTAATATTGTACTGATTCAATGAGACCGGTGCTGATATTGGATCATCATCATCAGTAATAGTAATAGTATATGGAGGATGCATAGGATCACAGATTGTTGACTTTTGCCACGGTCACCCAAGCCCTGATGTCCATTGTCCATCCCTTGTGTCCTCATCATTTATGTGTATCAAGTGTTTTTGGAATTAAAACTGAATTTCACGTCTAGCCTGGACACTTGATTTTAGCTGGACGTTGGAAAATATTGATGTCTGCAATTTTATTAGGGTTGCAATAAGAAATATGCTGGCGCCAGCTAAAGTCTTGCTAAAGATTTATTATAATAATAATAAAGTTAAACTGCATCATTTGTCTAGAAATGTTTTCAGTAATCAGGACATTTACTGTATTTTCCAACCTGCTGAATTAACTTATATTAATATTGAGTTGGAAATCATGTTAACTGAATGGTGAGCGCAATAACTTTAAAACACAATTATTTCCATGACATGAGAAGGCCAATTATGTAAGAATCACTTCATATGCAAAGGGTCTGTTGGAAGGGCAGCAGATAATACAATCAGCTTTATAAGACTTCATCTTTCAGGTGATTTGAATTTTTTGGATAGCAAAATCCAAACCTTACTAGTATGCAAAAAATGATGAAAGATTATTAATATGTGAGTACAAGATGACAAGCACAATCTCATCATTCGTTTCACTAAGAGTTAAGCACATTTATGGCCCAATCCTAAACCCCCCCCCCCCCGCATTAGCAGTTGAGGGGCTTATATAGAGGTAAAGGAAAATATTTTCCCTTACACCTCTCAAGCCTCCCGATCACTCCCCCCCCCCCCCCATAGCATGCAACACAGCCTGTTTTGGCGGGGAAAAGGATAGGATTGGGTTGTAAATTATACTGGTTTTTTTTTCTTAATTGTAAGCTGTCAGGTGTCATTTCAAAGCCAGAAAAGCAAGATATATATTTAATATACTGTATATGCACACAAACCACTGTTGAAAGATCTGGTGGTGCTCGGTGAAGTAACAAATATGAAATACTGCTGCAAGTGAGAGAATAGATTATGGAGAGTAAGGGATAACTAAAATACTTTTGTTGTTCTTGTTTTATTAAATAAAAGTTAATGTTTTTTTTTAAATATTTGAACATTCTCTGACAATACTTGACTAGTCAACAGACCAAGAACGTGATCCTAAACTTACCATATGTAGTTGCTTCTCCTCCGCTGGCGCTCCTACAGGTGTAAAAGGTGCTCTGACAGCGCTACTCAGCACACTGGTGGGAGCGCCAGCAGGAAGGATGCATATGCGCCTTCCCACCCATGCCATCGTTGGCTCTCCTGCTCATCAGAGCAGGTAAGATGGGGAGGGCAGAATGGGGGAGGGCAAAACGAGGTGGCACAGGGGCCGATATATGGGAGGAAGTGGTTCTTCAAATAACCAGGAACTGCCAGATCAATCCTAATCTACGTTGGTGCCAGCGCTGCGGCCTCAACGCTGGTTTAGGGTTCGCAAATGTGCTGATGCTGAATCCTGTTGCCAGCACAACGGAGCAGGTAGGTTCCGCACAAGCAGCACAGTGACTGAGGGAGGGGATCTCCATCGCTGGTGAATGCTGAATCCTATGTACTCCCTGAGGCATCTGGTGGGGCCACTGTGAGATACAGGAAGCTGGACTAGATGGTCTGATCCAGCAGGGCTCTTCTTAAGTTCTTATGGTCTTATGCTCCCTCCCAGGACTTTTTAGCTTACCCAGGGCTTCTCGGGTCAATGCCAGCAAAACAGCTGGCACTGACTCAAGTAGCCCCATTGTGGGGGCTGGGTCTTTACCCACATAGAGTGCACTGCAGTAATTCCAGCAAGATGGTACCAAGGTGTCACCTATCCAGGAATGGGCACAGTTGGACCTACCTCTCCACCACAGCGCTCCACCATTCTGCAGTGCCGACAGAGTGGCATAAGCCTCTCAGCCAGTGCCACTTACTTAACTAGTGCCACAAACGTGTTGCATATATTTATGTGACACCTTAGACCAGCAGAGCAATTGATCCGACTGTCTAATTGTAGACAGGATTGCGCTGTGAGTCTGCAAGGCAAATAGCGTGGCTGTTTCCACTTGTAATCAACATACCGTGGAAAGACCCATGTGCTCTGCCCCCCTCCCCTAACGTGGCTGTGTCATTTCATACAGAGGCCACAGCTGAATGGAAGAGTAGCACCCATGCAGTTGCAGCTGTGTTTGAAAGACACCTACGCGGCTTTACAGGAAAAGGAGGGAGGCTCAATGCAAGTGGCATTTCTGTATTGAGGGTGGTGCATGATGACCTTCTCAAAAGGTCATCGTGAATGAATCGACATATGACTGGAAAGTGGTTTGCAGCGGGATTTCATCCGGGATGAGTCAGTCGATCTTATCCCATTGTTTCACCTTTTCTTTCAAAGATATTTTCAGACGTTTGATAGGAAACGGAAGCCCATTAAAATTTAATAATTAACCTTCAGATGCTGATGTTTCATATTTAATTTATGTGACTCAACGTTTCCCACGAGGCCCAATTAAGCCTAAGAGGGCACAATTAAGCTTAGATAGTTCTGAAAACATGTTGTTGAAAGCAGGTACAATAGCAATGAAATATTTTTAGATCCATAATGAATTGTCAATGAGATGCAATTAGAAAAAGGTGAAAAGTTTGTTTTGTTTATCAGCCTGGTTTCCTTACATTTAGATTCCTCTTTTTGCTTTAGGGCATTAAGCTGTCATTCTTTGGCATTTGTGTACAGGAGGACTTGAAAAACAATTTTTATGATACAGTAGTTGAGACCAGCCAGGGGCAGCTCAAAGGGAAACAGCCCCTGAAGTCGCCCTCCCCCTTCCGCCACTGCACCTTGTGTGGGTCGAGGGCACTCCCACCTCCACGTCAGCAGGGGAGGGATAGTGGCATCCCCACCATATTTTCCGAGTCCCATTGCCATGTCCTCCTTGCCAGCCCAGTCATATAAACCAAGCTAGGCAAGGAGGAGGGGAGGGAAGGACCAGTCTCTACTCTTACTTTCAGTTCTGCTGCCTGCTTCTTCCTTCTTCAAACGCACAGGCTGAGCTGAAGATGCTGGGAGAGGAAGAGGGCAAATTCGAAATCCAGACAACTTCCTGTCCCAAGCAGTCCAGATAAAAAATACTCAACCTGTACCAAATACCAACCTGATGAACTGTATCTAGAGCAGGGGTGGCCAACCTTCCACCATTAGGGCCTCTGTGTTCTTAAGAGTTGTGCAGAAGACAGAATCTTGGCAGCTGCAAGTGCTGATGGTGCTGCTAAAGCAGCTGCACCTGCTGAAATGCCCTCACCTATACAACCATTTAAAGGGCCATCCTGTATGAATGGAAGCATTCATGTTGAAAGGTTGGCCACCACCGATCTAGAGTGATGATACAGACCCACAAGAGTGTTGACTTCAATCAGCACAATTGGTCTTTGGAGAAAGCCCTGTTCATAGTTACCCTGAAAGACAATGTTCAAAGAAGTGCATCCAAGGAGAACACTTCATTATGAGGTCAGATCTTTTCTTTGGAGCCTGTGGATTACGTTTTTCAATAGCTTGTCTGCAAATTTATATGATATAGAAGAGACTGTGAGGAGGAGACTCATGTAATAACAGCTGTGCTACTAATGATGAATTTCCCCACACTTTGGCAGAACAGGATTGCTATTGTTTCCTTGCGGTATAATGAACCGGGAGTTCAGCACATACTAGATGCTCTTTTCATATTTTAAGCCTCCTGCTCTTGTGGCGCTATCGATTCCACAACCTTGCTGCATCAGTTGCTTAATGAGAGCTTGCATACAACCATGCAATCAATTTTGCTGAGATCTTTTTTTGATCCTTCCTGGTCTTATTATCATAACTGACTCACAAAGTTTGGATATCCAAGAGCAACTGTCTTTGTAAAAAATATAACATATGGTGTGCTATGGAGAATGCGCCAAATGCCTTAAGGGTAATTATATCCACGAAACCAAATAGTCCTTATGGTCACAGATGAACTTGCACATAAAAGCTGTCATAGACAGGAACGACCCTTCAGAGTGTGTGCACTATGCAGTGTCACATTTTGGAACTGGCACAGAATTTGGTATCCCAAAGGCAGATTCTCATGGCGACCCACCCTTAATGAGAGGATACATGTGTCTGAGCTCCCTCTGCCCATTGTGGAATTCTGAAGCAAGAACATATGAAATTGCCTTATATGGAATCAGACTACAGTTCCATCCAGCTCCAATTATCTGACTGGCAAAATGATTGGCAGCAGATCTCCAGGGTTTCAGAGAGGGGGTCTTTCACAGGCCTGCTGAGAGGCCAGGGAGTGAGCCTGAAGCCTTGGCATGCAAAGCATGTTCTCTATTATTTCGCTACAGCCCCATCTCTGAGCAAATTGTCTTCTAAGGAAGCAAACGGACTCTCAGCAGCCAGTACAGGGAGTGGGGACAGGAGAGTGTTGCAGGACTGACTTACCCTGGAGGAGAGAGAGGAAAGCAGCGGGCAGCCTTCAAGGCTTGGATTTTTGATCAGGTCAAGAGAGCCTTTCTTTCAGCATCAGCACCAAGTAACCAGGACACCCTCCCATGAGCAGATGAGGTGTTTCAGGACCAAAGCTGGGTCCAATCATTTTAGAAATTAAGCTTGAACAATAAATATATTCTAGGTAAGAAAGGCAGGCAAAAACATAGTGAGCAATGAGACAGGATCAAGACATTGACATGTGAATACAGACACGATTCTTCATGGTTATAATTGGAAAGCACTTAATGTTTAATATGCCATGGATAGGTATTTGTTGGAATTAAAAAAAAGGGAAATGAAATCATTGTGTTTACCTTATCAGCAGGAGATAAGCCATGAAATGGGTCATAGGAAAAAGTGGCCAGTGTAGACACGTGGATGATTAACTTGGGGTGTAGATCAGAAAAATGTGCTATAAAAATCAGGAAGATACGGGATTAGTGTGTTATATACATGCTTCTATAAAGGCAGGGTCTTTACAGGTCAGCTACCTATGCTATTTTCCCTGTGATGTTATGCAAATATTGCTCTTTTTTTGTTTATACTGGCCTTGTAAATACTTCCTCAGTTACCTGCTAAATCCCCTATTGCAGGCCTGTACTGAATTCACAAATGTTTGCCTGCGTAGCTGTCACAAGTGTTTGAGCAATGAGGATAGTAACCTGTTTCAGGTGAGTCATTATCATTGGATAGCCTGGTCAGTGGCTTGGGATCAAAACAACGCAAAGAGATTTGTGGCCCCATTAAAATGCTTTGTCTTAGGGTCCAATCAGACCCTAAATGATTAGAGCTTCCCCCCCCCAGTTAAATAGCAGCTGTAGGGGGTCCCTGGTGTAAGGTGTGCAGGGAGGGGGTGCTTAACACCCTTCCTTTGTGGTGCTCTGATCTTGATGAATATTCCCTGAAGTTCCTGTAAGCTCTAGGAAGGAAACTCTCAAATGCTGCAGTCTTATGCTCACTTGTTTGGGAGTAGGCTGCAGTGAACTCAGTGGGACACACAGCACAATCCTAACCAACTTTCCAGTGCTGGTGTAGCCATGCCAACAACAAGGTGCACACTGCATTTTGCAGTGCAGGGGCAGTCATGGAGGCCTCTTCAAGGTGAGAGAACATTTGTTCCCTTAAGTTGGGGATGCATTGTGGCTGCACCGGTGCTGGAAAGTTGTTTAGGATTGTGCTGTTAGTTCTGAATCGCAAAGTATAGGGCCAAACTGTTAGCCACCTCTTGGAGCTTCTTTCCTAGGGTGATAAATAGCAGGGATTTTTGTCAGGACCGTGGTGTGAAGGGAAGAGATAAGTACCCACTCTCTGCATATCATGTTCCCAGTCCTGAGTAGGTCCTCCATAGTTACTACTATGTAACTTGCAGCGCAATCCTATCCAATTTACACCACCAGTGTAACCCAGCAGTGCAGCGAGAACAGGAGGCCCCAGAATGGAAAGGGGATTTAAATCCCCTTTGAGTCCCCCTTTGGAGGGGATTTGAATCCCCTTTCCGTTCTGGGGCCTCGTGTTCTCGCTGCACCGCTGGGTTACACCAGTGGTGTAAGTTGGATAGGATTGCGCTGTTGGTCTTGAAATAGTTCCTAGGAATGTAGCCTACATATAGACTGAGTGGGTATGATCGGTCGCTGTATGGGTGCTGCTTGCTCATGTGCAAAGCAATCAGCCGAGTAGAGTCTCCAGCAGCAGCTCCCTCCAGTAGATTATCCAGCTGATTCTCCAGAATCAGCAGCTCCAGACTTGGAGCTTGAGTAACATGCACTGGCTGAGAGGCAAGCCTGGGTGGAGAAAGTGGAGGCCTGGATTTGCCTCCCATTCCTAGTGATGATCCAGTGTGCTATGGTTCATATGTGACTATGCATGCACATCAATAAGGATAGAGAAGGACCAGGACTCAGTCGAGCCCTATGAAGATGCCTGCATGGAGATTGATCATACCCTTCAAGGTGGGTTTTTGTGGGTTTTGTTTTAAACAAATTCACAGAGGAAATGTTATTTGTACGTCGACTGGAATATTTGATTTGAAAGGTGACTCATAAATCTATAAACAAACAAAATTCATAAATCTCAAATAATTGCAAATGAGTTCTATTGTGCGATTCTATTTAAAAGCTTTAATACATTTTTAAAAGGACAGAGACAGACATATCAGTCCCAAACTGAGAAATAAAGTGGCAAAATTATAAAACTTCAAACACTTTTCTTTTTTTAATTTTTTTTACTTGCAAACTTCTTTTTAGAAAAGGCCTTGGTTTGGGGAGGGGGGGGGAAGGATGAATGTAACAATGGTATTCAGATAAGATTCATTTCCATTGTACATCGCCATGGAATTATTTGGACAGCAATTAGCTCTCCCTATTTTTATTCATATTTTATTTCTGCAAAAAATGAAAAGAGCTCTAAATGAATTCTTTTTATAAGAATAAATGAGATAAGTATTTGGACTGTGCTGTTTTCCCACTTGTGGGTGATTGATTGAGAATAGAGAGCAGAAATTAACTTCTCTGGCAACTTAAAACTTCTAGGAAGACCTTTGTACCAGAAAACTATATAAATGCAGCATGTGCTAAAAATCAATGTCAAATGCTTTTTTGAAAGTGCCAGAATACTTTTCATGTCTGATGTATAATATCCATATCAATACTAGAGAAAACACAAATTAATCAGAAATATAGCTTCTTTGAAGTGCCTTAATGGAATCTTTTAAATGTAAAATCTATTTTCATTTACAACTGTTGGCCAGAATGGGTTGGGCGTAGGAGTTTGAAGGAGAGCAGTATGTTCAGCAATGAAAGTGGAGCCATCATCTCCGCCATATCTATGACTGTTCAGGAAAGAAGCCAGATCCACAAAGTGCTGTGCTTTTATTATGCTTATATAATTTCCAGGAAGTGTAAAAGCTTCAAACACAGGTTTAAGGAAAGGATAAAATTCATTTTGCAAGTCTAGTCATTCTGAATGCACATGGAAAAGGGGCCATAATCAATTTTTCCTGTTTTTCTATTTTTCATGTGACAAAAAAAGGGGAGAGGAAATCCATTATTTTCCCTAGCTAGTACATGAAATAGATTATAAATATCATGAGACCAAATATATATTGCTGCAGTGCCAGGTTCAATCAGCTTGCAAGCCTCAAAGTGCTTATTCCGGAGGAGTTTCTTTGAAGTCTGTCAATTATTGCCAATGACTTCACTTTTGTTTCACAGAAAGTGAATGGCACAGAATGACTGGTCTCGCTTCACAGAAGGACATTGTACCCCAGTCTATCCAGAAGATTAAGGATCAATAATTTCTCACTCCCTCTAACCTTTATGACATCTCTAGCTTCATTCTAAAATCTTCCATTCCCTAGTGCTTGTTTTAAATGTCCTGCTAATTTTCTCCCTCTCTCTCGTTGGGTCATCTCTGGCAGAGGAAACTCAGCCCAGCTGATAGCCCGATGATCACTTTTGCATTTTCCCTCCTTCACTTAACTTATGCCTGTCCAAACGGAGCTATTTACGAATATTTTCTCACCCACACAGCACAATCCTAGCGCTGAAACGGGCGGCAAAACGAGTGTTCCGCCACCTGCAATAGTCGCAAATGTGCCGTAAAGCATGTTTGCGACTACTTTAGAGCAGGGCAGGCCAGCGCAAGGCCGGCCTGCCCTGCTCTGCTGCCCGAGGACTCGGACAGCCGCCAGACCCAGCAAAGGTAGGACCCGATGGGCGGGGGGATGGGTGGGGGTGGTTTGGGCGGTAGCGGGAAGGGGCCCATTGGCCCAGCCACTCCGGGAGGGGGTGGGATTTGGCCTCGGCCATATCCTGCACCCCGCCGGGCGGCTGGGCCGTTACATGGTCTCCTCCAACTTCCGCCAGCAAAATGGCTGGCGGAACTCCGAGGAGGCCGATTGGCCCCAGCCCCGGTTACACTCGGGGAAGGGGACAATCGTCCCCTTCCCCGAGTAGACCTTCTGCCGCGGGCTGCCTGCCCTCGGCAGAAAGCAGGATCCGGCGGGTGACTACCCGATCCTTAAGTAGCTTTGGACTGACAGGCATTTGACTGTATGTGTAACTGATCTGTCAAGTAAACGTGGCTTTTTCCTTGTTTTTCTATAATCTATCTTCTTGGTTACTGGTAGCCTAATTACAGGTACTTTGAGGTTGTTCACTCCGCTTTCCAGTTAATGATCCCCAAACTGTCAGACACTGCAAATTTTGATCTTTTGCCCTATAGTGCTAATTCCTCCAATTTAGTTTAATTCTGGACCAGACAGATCCACGCCTGAGATATTGTGTGTGTGTGTGTGTGTGTGTGTGTGTGTGTGTGTGTGTGTGTGTACACATTTATAGGTAGACACTTGTGCGTATGAATGAGCAGTGCTGGCAGCACTCTCTCTCCTAGATCAAGCATATACTGTATATGCTGGAGTAGACTCATTGGCTTGAGGATACTTTAAGTTACTTGAGGCTGTAGCCTTTCTTGGGAGTAAACAAAGATATTCTTCAGTCTCGTACAGGTTGCTGGGGGCTCTGGAACAAAGCCCTGCACTGGGCCCCACAAGGCACCCTCCAACCCCATGAGGGTGCATTCAGTGCTACTGAAACAGTCTATTTAGGGGTTAGTCTGACAAGCGAGCCTCTGATGGCTGTGCACCCTCAGCCGGTATGTGAGCTGGCTGGCCTCTGATGCTATCCTAGTCTCATGTCAGCAGGGTTTCAGTAAAGTGGTTGTATCATGTGCCATCAAACCGTGCCCTGGGACTCGGTGTTGATTTTGTGACTCCAAATAGCCTTCTTGGGAATATACATAATCAACAACATATCTTCTCAGACGACTATTGAGAAGAGTTTCTTGCAGGCAATGGCGTCACTAGGGCGCGCGCCGCCCTGTGCGAGGGCACGCGCGCTGCCCTAATGACCCCCGCGCCGCCCGACAGCCGGCCGGCGAGGATGTTTCTGGAGCCGACAGCAGCGGAGCCTCCACTGCTGCCGGCTCCGGATACATCCTCGCCGGCCGGATGTCTTGGGCAGGAGGACGCCTCGGAGCGTCCGCCCTTGGCGGAGCTCCAAGGCCTTCTGAGGGAGGCCCGATGCGTGACGTCATATTTATAAGTTTTCGCGCATGCGCAGTACGTTTCTGAGGGCAAATTTGCCCTCAAACGTTCTGCGCATGCGCTAAACCTTGTAAATATGACGTCGCGCATCGGGGTTCCCTCAGAAGGCCTTGGAGCTCCGCCAAGGGCGGACGCTCCGAGGCCTCCTCCGAGGCGTCGCTGGAGCGCGGCAGGAAGGGAGGACCGCCTGCGCGGGTGCACGCGCTGACCGCGCATCACCCATTGCGCGCGTTGCCCCCAGGCGGTCCGCCCTTCCCGCCGCGCTCCAGCGACACCTCTGCTTGCAGGTAAGGGTGTTTCATTCATTAAACAGGAGTGCATTCAAAAAGGAGTGCGCACACTGATTAGCTTCATTGCAATGCATAGAGTAGTAACTGTGAGCAAGGTAAGTTACACAGACATCAAACTACAGTAGGATTTTGATTTTTAGGTGGAATCAAAGTCAGTATTGCTGACTTCTACCCATAGTCAGCAATACTGGGCTAGATAGGCGAATGTTCTGACTCAAGATGCAGACTCATCTATCCATCTATCCATCCATCCATCCATTATGACAGCGGAGGTCATTCCGCTGTCATAAATGGCGCAGCAGTGCCACAAATGGTGCGCCACTGCCATATGCATCAGAGCCACAGGCATGCCAACCACTGACGGATCCGGCCTACACCAGAAAAGGGAAGGTGCAGCAGGGGCCAGTTGTGGGCAGTTTACAGGAGGTTCAGGGTGGGGAGGGACAATGGTAGGAGGTGGGGGGGGCTTGAAGGGGGTGGATCTCAGTGACAACAGTGTGCACCAGGATCTGATCCCTATTTTTTCTAGCCCAAACTGCCCCCTTCCTCTCCTTGGACTTATGACAGCAAAAATAGCTGGCATGGGTCTGAGGAGACGTATTGTCAACCAGGTGGCCTACTGGGAGGTAAGTAAAAGATATTCTTGCTGGCCATCTAATTGTCCCTCTGCCATTGCATGCAGCACATGCTCCATCAGCACAGCTGGATGGAAGAAGATGGTGGGGGATAGAATTGGGCCGTAGATGTATTCTAAGATATTCAATACTTGCAAAACTAGGTTCCCTGCTATTCACAGGATTCTATCAGGCCAAGTCTTTCATAGCACTTCTTCTGCTATTTTATTTCTATAGCAGGTACTTCCACGACTTAGCATCCTGCCTCCTTCTGCTTGGTGATCCTGCATCCATGGTAAGACCTCCTGCCAACAGACTTTGAAGATCTGACCTAAGTAGAAATATGCAACTGTGCTTATTCAGGGGAAAATCTAGCTTCATTTATTTATAAAACCAATCATATCCTCCTACCTTTGTCTTATTAAAATAATGCCCAAGGTGGCTTATAGCAATAAAGAACAATAAGACAGTAAAATCTGAAAATAAAACAATAAAAGAGAACATGGTATTAAATGTCTGCAGTTCTACTACATTCCTATTATGATTTTGTTAGTAAGCTTCAATTCCGCACAACACATTAAGTTCAATTTCTTTCAGCCTACAGATATGTAGAAGCATTTTGGTTTATTTTTTTTGGGGTGGTGGTGGTGGTATGTTCTTGTGCTACAATTCAGTGGGATCTGTGTACAAACCACCATCTGTTCAGATTTTCTTGCATTCTTCCAAGCAAGCTACCTGGCATTAAAATATTGATAAACAGAAAAGAAAACTCAGCTGTATAGCCAATGTATTTTTGTGTTCCCTGTGCCTTCCCTTTAGGAGCAGAGTTAAATAACTTCATTTTTCAAATGAAGGAAACCTGAACACATCTCGATGAGAGATGTAGAAAGCAGCAGTACATACGAGAAAATACAGTATTGTCAGGCCTCTGGTACTATTCTGCAAGTGATATTCTGTGTTTTCTGGAGTCATATACCCATTGATATGTCTGGCATTCTGACATGCTACAGCTTATTCATGCCCTGTGAAAAAAATAGGAAAGAGAGAGAGGCGCTGGGGCTGGTAGCCCACCTAGCTTTCTCAGTTGCCTTTGTTCAGTTTTAGCTCTGTGATTTTGTAGCTTGACAGAGAGTTGTCTTTTTCCCCTTCCCAGATTTCTACAGCTGTCAGGTGCTGTAGTGTCAAAAGTTATTTGACTTCCCATTTGTAAGTCTAAAGTAACAAGCTTTGATAGAACATGTGTCAGGAGTATGGATCTGTTTTTTGTGTGTGGTCATTATCATGTGGGTGGCAGGTGATGTGTTGAAAGAGGGTAACCATATGGAGCATAATTGAAATGCCACCCCTTTGTCACCAATATGAAGGCAGGGGCATCTTTACCCCATCCCTGTCTCATACAAGGCAGGAAAAAGCCACATTGGATGCTTGGCCTTGGTAGGGGTAGCCCCTGGGTAGCAGTAAGCCTGGTTTGGCCCCTTTGGCATAGTGTGCCTTGAGCCTGCCAATGACCTTCTTTCACCCACTCACCAGGATAGTCTGAGATTAGCTGGTTACCATCTAGATTGTTTTGCCTCTCACCTGATTGGCTGTTGGTGAGGGTTTGTGTTTTGTGGGGTTTTTTTGCCTGCCCTAGGCCAGCGGGTGGCACAGTGGTTTAAACTGCTGAACCATGAGCTGTCGATCAAAAGGTTGGCAGATTGAATCCGCGATGGAGTGAGCTCTTGTTGCTTGGCCAGCTCCTGCCAACCTAGCAGTTCCAAAGCATGTTAATGCGAGTAGATAAATAGGTACCGCTTGCGGGAAGGTAAACAGCGCTCCGTGTTCCAGCCGCATGCTACACGCTGTGGCAAGGAGAGTCATGCCGGCCACATGACCACGGAGGCGTCTTCGGACAACGCTGGCTCTTCGGCTTTGAAATGAGAATGAGCACCACACCCTAGAGTCGGACACGACTGGACTTAATTGTCAGGGGTCACCTTTACCATTACCTTGCCTGCCCTAGACTGTTATAAGGGTTTGGTGGATTTAACCAGGTCGGTCACAACTAGCAGGTATAATGCAGGACAGGAAGTAGGAATAGGGATTTGTTGCGCATCTTGCGATAAGCAAGAGTCAGAAGGGGAACCAGAACCCATCTCAACAGGCAATCTGGCTCAGGGAAGCTGGCTGATAGCCACTTGGGCTTGGATTGCAAAGTTGACCTCAAAGACTTTCTGGCCTGGGGGAAACCTATTCAACTTACTCAACCTCCTTTGGGAGTTGGCGTAGAGAATCTGAGATTGTCAGCACGGTCTTCTGCAGCTTTGAGTCAGGTTGGGAATGCTGACAGAGGCATACTGTCTCCTCCAAGGGAGGTGACCTCATTAAAGGAGGGAGAAGAGTATGGAGTTAAGAAGACCCTTTGCAGGGTTTGTAGTATCTTGTCGACTGGCATTAATTTGGATAAATGCAGCCCAGGTTTAATCCAAATTTTGCCTCATGTCTTTATTGGTGAGTGTATGGGCAGAGAACCAGCCTTGGAAGCATGGTTGCTGAGGAAGGTGTCTGGCATAGCTGCTCTAGCAATAAATGGTCTTCCTGCTTTTAATACCTTGATTTCATCTGTCCTACCTTTATCCACTGTGACATCCAGAGTGTCTTTGAAAGCTGCGCTCTTGACCTTGCAGTACTGCCCCAAACTCTGCGCTGCTTCATGCCGCTTTATCTACAGATTTGCTATCAAAGCTTCTTGAAGCTCAGTGGCCATGTAGTTCCCTGAATCTGTAGATGCATTGATTTTGATGTGTCTTTGATAGCTACTTGTGATTTCAGTTGCTTTGTTCCTGCTGTCTTGTAAAAACACGCCTCATAATTATTTGGCCCGTTCTTACTCCAACGAACCTTCTCTGATGCATACTAACCTCCCTCAACTCTAACCTTTCACGATGCCTTTGATCCCGTAGGTTAGTCCTTATTCATCTTGCTCCACACCTTCCTTCTTTCTTCTTCATTCCTTTTGCCATTTTGACATTTAGCTCTAGTGTTCTGACTCAAAGCTCCCAAACCTTTTGCCTTACTAGCGCATTAGTATGGCTGCTGTGGAAACGAACATTGTACAAAGGTCTTCAATCTGTCATAAAAATCTGTGCACTCTTAAAATACTCCAAATAATTGTAGCATTATGGAACTTGTCCTAATTACTCTTTATACCATTTAACTTCACTGTCTGTATCTCTCCTTTAGAAATGTACTCCACGTTTTTGCTCAACTTCCGTTACACTACTGACAAGTTTAATTCATTTGGGCTGAATCCTATATGGCTCTGCCTGCTTTTAGTAGTCCACCTGCCCCACCTACCCAGGGATCCTATTGCATCATGCATGCTGAAGAAAACTGAGCATGCTGATAGACCTAGACCTTTAGGTTAAGGCAATCAACTTTCTAGGTTTTCAGTTACACTTGTGATATTTAAATGCACCCTGTTGCAATGCTTTTTCATAAGGCAGTGAAGATGCTGTCATTAACGAAGACAACTACCAACTACCGACTACCATTGTATCAGCTTCCAATCTGTTTTTGGGTTCAGTGCAAGGTGCTGGGGATCACCTAAGCTGTAAACAGGTTGGGCCAATGGTTCGTTAAAGCCCATATCCTTCCTCCTCAATCTGCCAATCCACTGAGATCATCAGGACAGGCCCATCTGTGTGCTCTGCCACCATCACAGAAGGTGGTTTGGGAAACATGGGAGCACATTCTCCATGGCAGTGCACAAGATGTGGAAGAAACTACCTGCCCTGGAAGAACTGCTTGCCCTGCCCTGACTTTAATGTTGTTCAGATGCTAACTGAATTCTGGAGTGTTCCAAAAGGACTTTGACCGACTTGGATCATGGCATATTATTCCCCCCACCCCCAGGGTTTTTATACCTGTCAAATTTCTATGGTGTTTTGGTTGTTTTGATATATATGATTTGTGTTATGAGGCTGTACACCACTTCCAGCAGAAATAAAGCAGAAAGGCGGAATATGGGTATTTAATACCAGACTTGGGGACCTAATCCTATCCAACTTTCCAGTGCCAATGCCGCTGCAATGCAGCCCAAATGTTGTGACTCCCCCCCCACCGCAGAATGCAGCGCACGTCCCATTGGCATGGCTGCATCAGTGCTGGAAAGTTGGATAGGATTGGGCCCTCAGTAATATGAGACCTCAACCAACCATATGTGGCATTTCTCCCTTTAACCTGTTCTCTGTCCCAACCCCCAGATTCCTAAGGCCCAGCTGGATGGTTCTCTCGCTTACAAAGGCTCCACATATCCTCATGCATCTCCTGAGTCTGGAAAGTCCTGTAGTTTAAACCACAATAATTCACATAAAGGCAACAAGCCTACCTAATTTCATACAGACTGAAGTCCTACGTCTGTCCATATACTGCATAACACCAGTCAGTATGATTAACAGAAGTGTCCTTCATATTTTTTTATTCTGTGCTGCATTCCATTTATAGTGCTTAAGGCATTTATGCAGAGGTAAATTATTAACTGCAATATTGAATAAGTTTCTTTCACACCATCACATGGTCTGCCGAAAATGCAATTAGCCATTTTCCTTGGTGTAAACATCTTGTAGCTTGCATACAAAAGCAACCAGTTGGACAGAAGCTAAGATGTATCTGCCGAAGTTTTTCTTAATTTACTGCTTGGCTCTTGGTCTTTTCAGCTATTTCAGTCAGCACATTTGTAGCTAATAGGAATAGATCTTTTACAGCACTTTAGCAAAATGGAACACTGGTACATTATGAGTGAAAATCTATATTGTCATTTGTCATTTTTTGTTATTACTATTTCATAATAATTAAGCAATAAATAAAACGGGGCATGCTGACAAGTCAGAGAAAGCGGCATGAAATTGAATGGCATGGGGGAAAAAGATGACAAGGTGATTGGAAAAAAACCTAAATATTATAAGACAAATTTTCAGAGTGGGAGATTTTTTTTCTAAAATGTTGCTATTAACAAGTGACGCATAGTTTCTTTGCATTTTCTGCATCTACAGTATACTATCTGTATGTTCAGTTTTGGGATATGATCCCACCAAAGTTAAGTTCAGTGCATGTCACAATGGGAGAGGGCTCAGCATATACATAGTGCTCACACTGAAGCTTAGAGCAGGGGTTCTCAACCAGTGGTACTAGTCAGACTGCCAGACCACCAGAACCCTGCTCTGATACGACACTTTCAGCGGCGTGTTTTTGTTCCTGAGAGACTTCTGCTGGATTTTAGGATATCTATATTTGAAACCAGGCTTGTAAACTCAACAATCAAATGAGATTCCTTCCTTTTTGAGTAGTGATATCAGCATTTCATATAATAATTCACACAGCAGTTTTTTACACACACACACACACACACACACACACAGAATTTCATTTCTCTTGGCAAAGATTCAAAAATGGAATGCAATTAATTGCACTATCTTATAAACAATGCTTTCAACAGATTTGTTCGTTTACCTTGGAGGATTTTTACAGCTAGGATTTTACTTTTTTAAAAAAGATAAGACTGGTAGGTTTTAGTTATGTGTGAAATTCTGCATTTAGAAAAGCACATCAAATTATATGTCATGTAATTTATTCTTGATAACTCAAGGTTGTTTTCTGACAATGTGAAAACACTTAGCTTAACATGCCTCATGCTAGGACAGAAAATCCTGGTCGGTTTTAGTCTTGTTAAAAAACAAAAAAGTTTTGCAAATATTGTAAACTGCCCCAATGTCTTTTCTGATCAGAAGCATAGCACTGTTAGTAAGACCCCATCTGACCATCTAATTTTTGTATCATTGCCGTTGCCACATACAGTGTGAAATTCTGGAGTAATTGCTTTCTTATGTGTACAGCTCACTTTTAAAATGATAAAAACACATTAGTTCTACAGAAAACCTTTCTAGCTCTGCTTTCTTCTAAAATAAGGAAGCCAGCGCAATAAAAAAAAACCCTAAATCAAAACAATAGTATTAACCTAACTGCAGAAGGACAACCACCAGAAACTTCATTCCTGTCCATCTCCAAACACTTTCCTAAATAATAATAATACAGTCTTTACTTGGCCCAAAAAGGATAAAAGAAAAAAATGCCGCTGAACTTCTTTGGAGTTCTAAAACATGGGTGCTACCACTGAAAAGGCCCTATCTGCACCTGTCATCGCTGCCTCTGCAGTGCCAAAGGAGAGGACATTCTGCTGATGGTACACTAGGTTTGGGCCCTTGATTAATCGAGAGGTGGTATGATAATTAAGGCACAGGCCTCCTGAGCAATCAAGGTCCTCTGCTACACCCTCTGCAGGGTGCCAAAAAACTGAGGCACCCATCTCAAACTGGGGGTGGACCATCAAGCAACAAGAGAAAGGTCCTTGATGAGCTCACCCCACAATGGCCTTTATCATGCTTCCCTATGGGAATTTTGGGTCTAAAAAGTAGGTTCCCGGCCCCTCATTGTTATCTGTCTTTTTCCTGTTCATGCTGCTGTTTCTGCTATTTGTCAATTGCTCCAAGACCAGCTGGTGCTGCATCAAGCAACCTCATTCTGTCTGCAGCCCAATAACTGCTGTGCCACTGATGCCCAGGACATTTCTGCATAGTAGGGGGATGGGAAGGACATACCTGAGGGGGAGAAGCTAGTTATTATAACACTTCACCCGACTGTTGTGCTCCCCTCTCTTCATCCCTTGTGTTTCTGCAGTTCTTCCTGTTTTCCCTCATTTTCTCCCCCCTCCACTGTTCTCAGGCTCAGACTCACTCCTCCTTCGTCCTTTCTCCACTAGCTGTCCCACTTGCTCTTTCCCGCCATCTCCTCTCCTTCTTTTCCCAACCTCTCACCTGACCCTTTCTCTCCTTTGAGGCTCCCACTTTTCAGCCCCTATCCCAATCAATGGGATTCAGGCCATCTTCCCTGCCGTCCTGCTCCTGCAAGACCACTGGACTTGGCCATGACATCATTGCCCGGCAGCAGCATAGCTAGAAGCCCTGTCCTGCTGTTGCTGTCTGTGGCATCTCTGGGGCCCCAGGCTCACACTACCCCACCTGTATTTGCTTTCCAATCCCTTTTCTGCCTTTCTCACCACCTTTGAACCAGGAGATTGTTGTTTCTTTGCACTCTAGCCCCACAATCCATGCAAAGCAGACCGTGAAGCCAAGGAAACAGACTGGTGACAGACAATTATGCTTTTAGGAGTCTTGAAACGGCCATGGCTACAAGGTAGACATTGGAATGACATTCTAGGTCCAAGACATACCAGGGTCTTTGCTGTTGACCTTGTCCAACAATAAATCAACAGGAGGAGGCTGCAATGTTTGCCAGTTCCAAGGACAGGAATCGGATGGGTCTTGCTGTGCTTAGAGGAAATGAAGATACTGAGGAGGTTCTAATGCCTGCAGACAGTCACTTCATTTGTGTAACTTTGTTTTGTTCATTGCATCTAAACTACTGAATTGCTTGTTGGCTTCATGACAAAAGTCGATTTGGCGCATGCTTCCAAATAAAACTAGAGCTTCAAATATTGTCAAGCTCTTTTCCAAGACAAAGAGTACAGTCCACTGCAGTGCAACCTGCAGTAGCACATGTTTTCATCTGCCCTTCGGAGCATACTGCTGTGTGGAGGACAGAGAGGGAAAAATGTGCAGCAACAGAGAACAGCGGCAGCCTAGTGACGAAATTCTGCCCGTAAAAGACAGAGCCACTTGTTGGCTGTTCCCAGAGAGGGAAGGATTTCCTTGGTCTTATCTAAAGTAGTGGGTCGTGTGCGTGTGCGTGTGCGTGTGCGTGTGCGTGTGCGTGTGCGTGTGCGTGTGCGTGTGCGTGTGCGTGTGCGTGTGTGTGTGTGTTGGGGCCAGAGAGTGTGCCCCAACACACTCTCCTAGGGTGCTACTTGGATTCATGAAAGAAGCCCCATTTGCGTAGTGTTCACTGATCTTCCATCTGACGTTTCCTGTGTCCTTCCGCCTCCAAATATTTGCTCTGGAGGGCCCCTTATCCTCGAGGAACACATTTTCAGGGCACACAGGCAGTTGCAGAAGGTCTCACTAACAAAAGCACTACATTTGGATGCAACCCAGAATGTTTTGCAAAGCCTAATAGATACAAATCACTTTGTGTGGTCATGATGTAATTTCTATTCTTTTGCTATTTGCCCACACAGAATAGTTTTTAAGATTTCATGGTTTTAAAAAACAGCATCAGTGCACCATCTCTTTTCCCTTTCAAATTGCTGACCTCTCGTTACCATGCTGAGTTTTACTATCATGTTCTCGTCCTGAACTATGTATATGGCATGTTATGACCTACTTGCCCTTTTGCCCGGAAAAAAAAAAAAAACCACAAAATTTTTAGCACAAAGACTTTCATGGCCAGCAATTATCATCATCCAACGTTTCGTTTTCATTCCCGGAAACATTATCTAGGAAACAATCTAAAAGATTGAAGGATGTTACAGGTTAGCAGTAGCACTGGATGTTTTATCCTTCAAAAGCGCAGGAACAAAGTTGCTGAGCATGCTATAACCACAGGACACAACATCTGCTTTGAGGATGCCAGCTGCCTACGGGCTGAAAGCAAGGTAGGCATTTTGCGTAACTTGGAGGCGATTGAGATCAGTAGGAAACCTGCCTCTTGTTTGATTAATCGCCAACAGGACTTAAGTTTCATCAATAAAACCTGGTTACCAATAATACGCAAGAATGAGCACAGACAGCAGCAGAGAGAAAAGGACGGAGCAGCAGGGTAATTTCAAGTTACGGAGGCTTCTCAAGACCATTCTGGTATAAGATCACTAAGTACTTGCTGAATGTGGCACCTTGAACGAACTTACACATACGGCTGGCTGATTGTGGTTTTCAAACAGTGGGTAATTGATCATTTCAGCTGTTCTGGTTTGAACCATTTCGTTCCCGCGCTTTTGAAGGATGAAACATCCAGTGCTACTGTTAACCTGTAACATCCTTCAATCTTTTAGATTGTTCCTAGATAATGTTTCCGGGAATGGAAACGAAACGTTGGAATTTTAAACATTAGACTTCGGATTTTAATGGATTTCTGTCTGCCTGTTGAAACGTAAATAATGAAAGACGCAAGTAGAACTGTAATTTCGTTTTTATTCAAGTCTGTTTTCTTTTATTGATACATGGTCATGTCACCCGTGTTACCCAAATCTTTGATAACACCACAAAAACTTTAACGATTAGGACTGCCAACTGGGACATGGTGAGACAGCATGAAGACCTCTGCTAAATCTCAGGGTCAAACACTTCTGTGGGAGTTCTCACAAGTATGGTTTCCACATTGTCAAGCATTGTGTTTTTTTTTTCTTTAAACAATTTAAATAAAATTGCAGTTTAAGACTGTAAGAACCATGAAATGACAAACAGCAGAGAGAAACAGCAACCAACATCAAGGTCTAAGGGAAGGGTGGGGAACGCCCAGCCCCCGGGCCGGATCCGGCCCCCGAGGGCATGTTCTCAGGCCCCCGGAGAGCAAGCTCCCCATAGCATGGTGTCCGGCCTGCCAGGAGCTTTTTCGGGAGCGCCGCGGCTTGTTTCTGCATGCACACACTGAAGGCTGATTCACACTAGCCCTTTCCGTGCGCGTTTTGGCTTAACGTTTGGTCTTTTCGTGCGTTTTTCATGCTTGCGTCAGACGCAGCATGAGCTTACGACGCAGCCAGGAGAGATGGTTTCGGTTTATCTTTTTGCTGCGCTCGCGTTTAAGCTAGCGTTTATGCTCCCGGTGCTAGGCAGCTCACCAATCAGAGAAGCGCATTTCTCTTCACCCAATCACAGCTGCCCTTTCTTCAAGAAGGCGGGCAAACGTTCAGAGAACTGCTAGACACACGTACAGATGCTAGAGTAGAGCAAACGTGCACGGAAGGGCTAGTGTGAATCAGCTTTTCTAGTGATTGTCATGCATGTGTATCTGTTGAGCGTGCTGCTTCTCACAGCATAAATAAATAAATAAATAAATAGCAAAAAAATAAAAATAAATAAAAACCGGGGCTGGCCTAACGGCCGGCCCTCAAGCACATTTGTAAAACTTCAAATGGCCCTTGGCAGGAAAAAGGTTCCCCACCCCTGGTCTAAGGAATCTAAGGAATGCGTTAAAGGAATCTCTACCATATCTTGAATTGAAATGACGTTTAGAGAACCTTGGATATGTCTTCACATTCAAAGAATACATCCAATGTGTAGTGATGATTACAAAATAAGAAAAAGAGTGGTGGTGTTAGATGGCAAATTTCCAGTGTGGGGCAGGAACTAGGGTCCGGTGCACCCGATGCCCATGAATGTTTTGCACACACACCCTTGAGTCCCAACAAATCATTATGTATAATATTAACTATGGTAATAATTAATAATTAATAATTCCTATGGGGGAGAAAGGTGGGATATAAATTCAATAAATAATTCAATAAAAAATAATTTATTATTATTAAATGGCACCCCCGTGGCAACCCCCCCCGAGGCCTGGCCCCCGGGGCCCACCCCCCCTTAGCTATGCCATAAGTAGGAAGGGCAGTAGTAGTTTGTGGCACCCCTGGCCAGAAACAGGAGAGCCTATGGACCTGAACTCAGTTCATGGGTGAGTTCATAGCATGGGATCATGTGCATGCCTTGTGCATGCCTCTTGTGCATGCCTCTTCAGAACCGCCTTGCAGCCTGCTGTCTAACTCAGTAGTCCAGAGGCACCATCATAACAATGCACTACAGGATTGCATGCATGCACTAGGTACTCTCCCATGCTTAGTTTTCGACTGCTTCTATACTTGCCCCAAAGGCCATTTACTCTTCTGTTAGACAAGATATTTCACTGCAAGCTTGACAGGGCTAAGTTTGTACCAAATCCCCTCAAATCTCATCTCTTGTCTTGCCTCTGTTTTCAATGTTTCATTTAGCCCTAGAATGTATGGCATAAGAATGGGGGGAAGTGTCCCTAAGCAAGTGCAGAATGTATTTCCCTTGTCACTAAGTAACTATCAAGTTTCCTCACACATCAGGGATTAGGGAGGAGCACTTCCAGATTACAAACTGGTTTGTACCCAACGTTCCTTCATTTGAGATATTAAGCACTGAAGCCAGGTCTCATTCAGATTCACACAGCAAATGTGGACTGCGCCAAAAAGTCGGCATGCATGAATTCAGTTCAACATCAGGAAAGCCACTTTTTAACCAGCAAATCAACTGCTTCAATGGGGCAACATGATTAGACTTCATCGTGGATGCCCTGTCTAGTCCCATTGTTTTAATTGGTTTCGTTATTAAATACAGAGTAGGAAAAACAGTCATTAATGTTGAGTGGCCTTTTCAGCCCCAATTATCCTTCATAGTGTTTTCGGTTTCCAAATAGACTGTGAATGTTAAAGTGTACGTAGACCATTTCTGAAAAGGTACTGACCCTTATTAGTATAAATTAGTACAGTATAGTCCTTGCTGCAACACACTAACCTAGCCCCCATTCTAGATTGTATCTGTCTGTGGAAGGTACCATGTATGTACAGCTTCACTGTCCCCTTCTTGCCTATGAAAAATCATGTCCCAATTAATTTGTTAGTCTTCAGTGTGCCAAAAATACTTTTTCCTCCTCATTAGTATACCCTTCTGGAATGATCCGTGCGGCTGCTCTTTCTTGCCTTCAAAAGACTCCCCTTCCCTCTTCTTTTTTCACACAGATCTTTTGAAATGGCTGCCCTTAATATGCCTTCTCTTCCTTGTGGATAAAGCACCCCAAATATTGACAAAAGCTCCAGATCATGAATGCTGTATGCTCAATATTTGAAAAAGGTGAGAATTTAGTTTCTAGCCTCCTGTATGAGGTCCTATTAGCTAGGACTAAAGGCCTACAAACAGTGTTTGTCTGATAAATTCCAGTGCACACAACGTTCCCACCATGATCCATCTACCTAAGCAGCAAATCTTAGGAGAATCTCATTTTCAGTGTCCCATTCCCCCCCCCATCTAAAAAAATGTATTTATTTCAGTCCAATACAGCATAAATCCGTGTGCGGTAATGCAGCGACGCCAGTGCAGGCTACGCTACCTTCTGCGGGGGATTTGTGGCAGCTGGAGGTCTCCTCAGTGTAAGGGGACATTTGTCCCCTTGCCCCGGAACAAGCCTCAGCAGCCGCAATGGGTCAACCCGGACCATACAAGTCCATGTTGTTGTTATTATTATTATTATTAACAGTATTTATATACCGCTTTTCAACAAAAAGTTCACAAAGCGGTTTACAGACTAAAATCAAATGATTAAATGGCTCCCTGTCCCCAAAGGGCTCACAATCTAAAAAAGATGCAGAACACCACCAGCGAACAGCCACCAGAAAAGAGACTGTGCTGGGGTGAAAGGGGGGCAGTTACTCTCCCCATGCTAAATATAAGAAAAGCACCAATTGAAAAAAGTGCATCTTGCCCAGTTAACAGGGGTTGATCCATGCAGACAGATCAGGCCCTGGAAGTCGGTTTAAATACAGAACGCACTGGAACCGTCGATCCAGGCCCAATCCACCCACCCTCATTGTCGCCCATTGCACCCGTTCATTCAGTCCCCTCCCTGTCCTCCCCTGCCCCTGCACTGGACTTACCTGCTTCAGTGGTCCTTCTGACATCTGCTGGCGCATGGGAAGACTTTGGCCTTCCCACTGGTGCTCTGGCTCCCAGCATTGTCATGAAGCGCTTTACGGCGCTTTTGCGACAGCATGCACTGGTGAAACACGTGTTCCGCTAGTGTGTCACTTAATAAGGATTGGGTCATTTCTCCAGTATCTTTCTCTCCACTCACCTCCCTCCCTGCTCTGTCTGTCTTTAGCAACTTTCTTATAAGCCTATTAGCGTGATGCCCGTGCTTCACTACAGGATTTAAATCCATTTTGTCTCCAATAAACTCTCCTTTGATTGCAATGAATCAATTAAATGTAGCAGAACTACCCCATGTTAGACAACGCCCTGCATTTACTAAAAGTCATGGTTCCATCAAATGATAGTTGTCCCCCTCGCTGTCATGGGACATGATAGAGAACTCCTCCCAGCAGTCCACCACATGCCTCACGATTATCTCATGCACCTCTCTAGCCATGAGGTGAGTGTCATACATGAGATAGGAGAGGGACCAGAAAAGGCAGGCTCCATCTCCTGTGATGGGGACAACTGTGTGAGACGGCACCATCTCCCCATTAACATTTAGAAACTCAATGGCCATACCAACTTAAAAAGCAATAGAGTGACAGCGCAATCCACACTAACTTTAGACCGGCGGAGTGTGTGCTCCGCCAGTCTAACCTGTCGCAAACGTGCCATAAAGCACGTTTGTGACAACTCTAGAGTAAGGGCCGCCGGCATGGAGGCCGGTAGCCCTCACTCCACCACCGAAGCGACCCAGCCGCTGCCGGAGAAGGAAAGTCTCCCACCGGCGGGTGCAAGGGTGGGCCAGGTGGCAAGGGAGGACGGCGGTTGTCCGAGCTGGCCCGGGAGGGGGCAGGGATGTCAGCTGCCACAACCCCATCCGATTTCTGGGCTCGGCGGCATCTAACGGGGCAAATCTAGATTTGGGGGTCAATTACAGAACCCTTTGTATCTCCTGTGTTTGTGGAGTTCTAACATGGTTTTGTGGGGGGGGGCATATGGGTGTCTTTAGAAACTGTCTTGGGCCAGCTCTGTCCCTGGCACATATGCTGTGAGGCTTCACCACTGCAAGCACAATACAAGATTTACATAGTTTATATATTCCAGTGAGACGCCAATGTGAAAGTCTTTTATTAAAGTTCTATTCCTGTGTGTACATTCCACTGAAAAGCACTCAGAATGGCACCCAGTAGGTGGCCCCTCTAATTATATATGCAATGCCTGAATGGTTTCTTTGCATTTTGACTTCAGTGCAAATTTTATAACTTGTCTGCTTGATTTTAATATCCTGAGACATTGTGTTATGAGGTTTTGAATTGTGTTTTGACAATTCTTCCATTCCCCCTTGCGGTGTATTTTCTCTTTCACTGGAATAAAATAAATTATATACACTGGTTCCTATTTATCTCAATCCCTCTATATGTATTGCACACCTTCTGAGAATTTTTTAAGTATGAATGTTGTTGTTGATGCTCTTGTTTAACATTTCCAGGTATATTTATCCCTAACAATGCATCCAGTACACCTTTGAGTACTAATGCAACAGCCTTCCTTCAGAATGTTTTTTTCTCCCTTCTTTGTGTTAGGCCATGAATTATTTCTGTGGGGAAATGTTCTTTTTATTACCTTAGTCCACTAGCAGTGTAGTATACACTGTACATTGCACTGTTAATATTGTCAGCAGAACTGTTGAGGCTACTGAGATGTATACAAGCCACACTTCCCACACTTGGAGCAGAGTTATGTGTGCATTTCTCAGAGATGTGCCTTTTGTTCTTTTCTTTTTTAAAAAAAGAGCTCTTTGACCGAACACAAGGACTGCCTGCTTAACAGAGAGCTATGCCCTGCTGCAGAATCTGGGGTGAAGGGGTGCCCAGACTTACTGCATGTCACCCTGACCTGCCTATGAGACGAATAGTCTCCTCTGCAGCTGAGAAGACCTCGCACAGGCACGGACTACCTGATGAACAGGGTGCGAGGGAGTGGTACCTGGTAACCGCATTTTTATCAGTTGGACTTTCAGTGCTTTGTTGTATTGTCCAAAGGCATAAACTACCTCTGGTGAATGCTCATTATTTTTCCAATTAGCCAGCTCCTGGGAGTAGAGTTGCTCAACATTTGTTTTTTTTAAGGGATGACATGTTTGCTGACTTAACACATGCTAACAGTAACACATTTCTAGATGCAAGGGAGTGGTGACAGGATACAGGTATCTTGTTGTCTCGTGTGCTCCCTGAGGCATCTGGTGGGGCCACTGTGAGATACAGGAAGCTGGACTAGATGGGTCTTTGGCCTGATCCAGCATGGCTCTTCTTCTGTTGTTATGTTCTACACTGCATAAGCAGAATATATTTCTTTTTTCAAGTATCTTTCTTTTCTTTTTCTAAAATCTACCTATATCATGTGCCCTCCCATCCGGCAGGGCTGGTGGTCTGCTTGTGATGAAGGTGAGTTTTTATGCATCCTGAGGAAAGGAGTTATGCATAGGTAGGCTTCCCATATTTCCCCCAACCTCAACCGGGACACACACCCCCGGGAGACCCCACCACCAACCAACCAATTAATTAAATAATAAAAAATAAAAAATAAAGTTAATAAAAAATAATTTTAGAAATGAAGGGGGCGCGAAGCGCGTCTGAAATTTTTATTTATTTAATTAATTAAACTATTAAAAATAATTAAATTTACTTACCCCCATCCCTTGCGCTGCTCCTCGTCCTCCACCGGTGGTCGCGGCGATCCTCGGGCAAGCAGGCTGTGTGGTGGGAGACCGAGCGAACCACAGCCTGCTGCCCGTGTCTTGCACACCTGCCGGAGGTGCGCGAGACACGTGCAGCAGGCTGTGGTTCGCCCGCTCCCTCGCTGGCTCTGTGCCGGTGAGAGAGCGAGTGAATGAGGGGCCGCCGCCGCCGTCATCTTGTCGAGCTTCTTCTTCTTTCAACTTACCCGCGCGCCAGCATCAGCTTGGATAATGAAATCTTGTGTGATCCAAGCTGTCAGCACCCAAATCGTGAGGGCATCATGCCCTCACGAGATTTCGGTGCCGACAGCTTGGATCACGCGAGATTTCGTGATCCAAGATGTCGACGCCCAGGTAAGTTAGAAAAAAAATTAAATGGCGGCGGAAAGCCGGCCGGGACATTCCCGGGAAATGGAGGGCCATTTCCAGGACTGTCCCGGTTTTTCCAGGACGGATGGCAAGCTTATGCAGTGGCGTTTTAAGCCATTCCGGCGCCCGGGGGGGCGGGGGCTGGAGTGCCCCCCGTCGCGCCAGAGCCCAGCTGCCGCCGCCGCCGCCCCCCCAGCGGAGCGTCACCGGCTTCCGGAGGCTCCGCTCCGAAGCCGGAACAAGCCCTCGTCATTGCGACCGCCCAGTTCGGCGGTCAAGGGCTTTGTGAGACGGCCGAACGCGTCGCAGGCTTTTATTTGTTTTTTCTGCACATACGCAGAACCTTTCTGAGGGCAAACCGGCAGCCCGTTTGCCCTCAGAAAGGTTCTGCGCATGTGCAGAAAAAACAAATAAAAGCCTGCGACGCGTTCGGCCGGCTCACAAAGCCCTTGACCGCGGAACTGGGCGGTCGCAATGACGAGGGCTTGTTCCGGCTTTGGAGCGGAGCCTCCGGAAGCCGGTGACATGCCAAGTGGGCGTGCTGCTTCCTGGGGGCTCGGCAGCCGGGCTCCGATGCACAGCCCCAAGCCCAAGCTCCCGCGCCCCCCAGAAGCAGCGTGCCTACTTGGCGCCTGGGGCGCAGCATACCAGCGCCCCAATAGTAAGAACGCCACTGAGCCTATGCATAGGGTCCAGTACAGATGTGTTTTGATGACACGTGTAGTGCCATTACACGTGTCATCAAAGCACATCCTGTGTTTTCTTCTGCAAATTGGGGCAAGGAGGGTGCAATTTCCAGTGGCGAAACTGTGATTCATAACCTTTCCTCATCCACTGCATTTTCTTTTCAGCAAGGGAAATTTCAAATTTGAACTAGCAATCTGGGTTGGGGAAAAGAAGGGGGAAAATTATGAGAAGAAGCCAGGAGTTGGGGGATGGTTAAGCTTAATCCTTTCTTCCCTGTTGTTTTTCTGCTGAAAATTGCATGCTTGTAGACTCATAGCCCAATCCTGTGTAACTATATTCGGCTGGCCTAAAGGGCCGGCTGCTGTATCCTAGACCCATTGCACACCTCAGGAGGACGTTCATCCCCTTCCCCCAGTGTAAGTAGTGCGGGCCACAATGGGCTTCCTCGGATGCACGCCAGGTCTGAAGCTGGTGCGCAACAGGGGAGGCAGAGTAAGGCCGATCCGGGCTGCGATGGGGCATAGGATATCGGTGCATCTCAGCGTTGATATTCCCGCCCTTCCCAACCTTGTCTGGCCAATGTCCCTCTCCCTCACCACCCCCGCCCTCCCTCCCAACACCCCCGCCGACCAGCGCAGCACTCACCTGTGGCGGCCAGCGTGGGTCCAGGTAGGTCACGGAGTAAATGGTGCTGGCCTCCATGCCGGCGTCACTTACTCTTCAGGTACCAAAACACAATTAAACTATTTACAGCACGTTTATGACACCCTAGGCTGGCGGAGTGCTAGCTCCACCAATCTATTGTTGCGCAGGATTGCGCTGAAAATCTGTCAAGGAGAAGCCTTTAAAGAAATGAGGTTAAGGCAGATGCCATTAGTGTTTTCCTTCCAAATTGTAAGGGGAGTGAAAGGTCCCATCTTAGGTTTAATTTGGTTTCTACTTCCTTCAACATTTGAGGAGTACTGACTCTCTTCCAGGAGACAGTTTCATAGCCTAAGGTGAACTCTGTGAGACAGCCAAATTTTTTGTCACTCTTTCCCTAATTCAGCACCGCTCTCTAAATGAGCACTTGGAATTTAAGTGTATCGGTGGCACTGCTGATCCAAACGATAGCATTGCGACTTGAAAATGAACAGCAGACAACAACAGTTGTGTGAAGTATGTTTGCCTTGCTTTCAGACCTCATCACGTTTTGAGGGACTTGCAAATCTTATCAGGAACCCGAAAGACGAGAAAGTTCAGAGTAGGGGAATATTTATTTAGATGCGAGCAAGCTCTGTAGAGAAGTAGGAAGGGCTTGGAGCTGTGTAATGAACACCAGCAAAACAGACCTCCTTTTCCATTTGTCATTTGACACTTGAGTGGGTTTCAGCGTTTGGGATTCAAGCATTGTACGGTGATATCCAGGTACTGCCACGGCACTTTATTAGCTCTAGTGTAATCTTTCATGCCGCCAGTCGACTTATCCAGCTGGTAAAATGCTGGAGCTTTGAAATGAGTTCTGCAGTTTAGCATTTAATATTCCCCTCCTTTGCTCTGCAATTAGCTTTCCTAATGCAATTTAATCTATCTGAAACATTTCTAGAAAATCATGGAGGTAAACATGATTTCAAACTACGCTAAATCTCTTGAACTTTTCCTTAACGCTAATTTCAAATGCCAGCAGGGCACCAACTGCTGAGAAAATTAATGAATGAGCAACACCAGACTGTCTTTCATTTTCATTTGGATGATTTTGCACTCAGAGAGCATATGTGATCAACACAACAATATAAACCATGCTGAAGCAACAGGAATTTAACTCCTGGTCTGGCTGCTGCAGCAGGCTGACAAACCCTGATTTTCTATGGAAAGGAGTGCATAGAATCTCTTTCTGAATGACATTTGTTTTGGATTGATTAACAAATACCAAAATTAAGTTGGAGCGGAAGCTTTCATGGCTAGGTCTAATCTTGCAGGATATAGGGTATATGGGTCGAAATGCCATGTACATATTCTATCAAAGCCAGAATAAGATTAAAAACAATTTTCAAACACTGAGACACAGATTTTAATAACAAGTACAAAAAACTGCGACCAGGAAAAATACATTTAAAATTCAAGGCTGAAGATGGTGCAAAAAAAACCCCCAGATGTTTCGTCTTATTCCTAAGACATTTTCTAGGTGGTGACAGCTTGGCTGTTAGGATGACACTGAAAACCAACCGACAGAACGGAACTTTAAAGGAAACCACCAGCAGAGGCGTCGTCTGATATGGGGCGGGGGGGAGGTGGGCCCCAGGGCGTAGGGCGCTGAGGCCTCCTGGGGGGGCACGGACCTCCTTAGGTTTCGTTTTCGAAAACCTTTTTTTAACCTTTATTTAACCTTTTTTTTACGTTTTCCCAGGGTTTTTAGTGTTAAAGGATCCTCTGTGAGTGTAGTGTGTGCTTTCTCCCCACTTACTTGTTATCTCTAAGCCGATTGGAAGCACCCCGAACTTCGGGCGCCCGGGGCGAGCTTCCTCCGGCGAGCGCCCAGAACTTCTTTGTTCTGCGCTTGCGCAAGTCCTTGCAGTTCTACACCTGGGCTAACTGCACCGGGCACCATTCCTTTACCCATATACCCTATATCCTGCAAGAAAATACCAAAATGCCATGTCAAGCTATGTCTTCTTTGTCACATGGGTCTTTTGGTGTGCAGAGAAGTACAGCGTGGCAGCTGGCAAGGATCTTACAAAGTCAATGGCTATCTGCACAAGTGGTCTCTATATACACACTGGCAACTATTGTCTCTCCTGTAGGTTCCTTCCTGCTATTTGGGACAGTTTTACCACCCTAAAAGACCCATGTGACCCAGAAGAACTCCTTCTGTGGAGTCCTCAGAGTTCTTACACTAACCCTTCATCAACAGATCTTGGTCCTAAAACTTGCCTGCCTGCAACATCAGCTGCAGTTTTAGGTGAACTTAAGTGTGGCAAAGAAATAGGGGGCAGACTGAAACTCTTTCCGGCATGTGAGAGGAAAGGCCAGATCCTCAGTCATGACTCATGAGTTGTGATTTCTCTGACTGCCTAACCTTCCCGTGTTCTATGTGTGCAGTCTGGAAGAGTCGCAATTGCAGTGACAGGGCAGTGAGAAGCAGCAGCAAACGTGCATGAAGTCAGATGCCCATTTTCCAAGTGGTAACGTATCATGGTATGCATGTAACCATTCAGAAGGCTGTCATTTGTATTGTCCCATCAACGTATGAAGAGAATCTCACCATTCTCCCTACTTCCTCAGCTTTCTGATCTAGAAAACAGTATGCGGTAGAGTGGTGGCTGCAGCCAGTTTTGTTTTTGCTTCATCCAACACCATTGAAGGAAGAGATGGGCTGCCACTGCCCCAATCCTGTTCCTACTTGCTGAAAGCCTGAAGCGGTTCAGTAAGGAACGAGCCAGAGGAAGCAGCAGGCAGGTGCAGGTACCCCTTGTCAGTTCACCACCACGCCAAACTTACAGCTTTGTACAAGCATTTAAGTCAGCATCACAGATGGGCCAGCCTTCTTCTTCTTTTTTTAAACCATTTGGTCCCATTGGCTTACTAAATGGCAATGTGCACACAAGTAATATATGATGGGCAGCGCAATCCTGAAGGTGCTGTCTGGAAGAGCGTTCCGGTGCCGGGAGACGTCGCAAATGTGCTGGAAAGCACACTTGCGATGATTCATGAGCAAGGAAGGCTGGTGTAGAAGCTGGCCTCCCTTGCTCCGGTGCCAGAGCGCCCCTGTGGCCGCCGACAAACCCAGGTAAAGATCCAACGGGGGCGGTTTGGTGGTAGAGGGAGGGGGGCCATTGGCCCAGCCGGCCCAGGAGGGGGCGGCAATGGCCTCGGCCATATCCTGGCCCCCACCGGGCAGCTGGGCCGTTACACGGCTTTCTCCGACTTCTGCCAGCAATTTTGCTGGCGGAAATCCGAGGAGGCCGATCGGGGCGGCCTGCGTCTACACTCAGGGAAGGGGACGAGTGTCCCCTTCCCCGAGTAGACTTCCGGCCCAGCGGCAGCCTGGCCGCCGGTGCACAGGATCTGGCTGGTGGCCCTGGGCCGCCTGCCAGATCCTTACGTAGGATTGCGCTATTAGCCAGTGCTTGTCTAAATTCAGCTGGGATCTCAAGGTATTCCCCACCTCTCACCTTCTGGTATAAGCCTGCCCTTTCTACATGCCCAAATGGGAATCTCCATGTTTTTTTAACCAATCTCACCAGCCCAGCGTAGACACTGCCGTTCTCTCAAATTAAATGCATCCCATCAAATGGAGGGCTATATTACTGAAAATACTATGCTGTAACAAAGACCTGGAAATATTTACTGAGACATTTTCAAAAGTGTGCAAAGAATACAATTCATTTTCTTAGGAAGATGCACATGCTTCTCATTCCAAATGCTATGGACCATAGAACCAAAAATCTAAGTAGCTTTGGGGAAAGTGAGAAGCAATTCAAGTCATTTCATAGACATTAATCTCAGCTAAGGCTCTATGTTGTTACACGACTTCAACAGATATTCAAAAAGGATGAAATAATATTGCTGACAGTGATTGCCTTTAAGTGCTATGAATACCATTTAGCTCATGAGGAAAAGAAAAATCAGTGCTTCAAGTTGCAATTAAAGAAAAGTTAATTTTTCTTTCTTACTATTTGTAGCTTGGAAGGATGAGGTGAGGTAAACATTTTAAACATCTAGGGATATGTAATTTCTGAAGACAGGGAAATTTGTAAGTCACTGGAACAGGTAGGGGGTGTGAGTAAGAGAGAGAGAGAGAGAGATTGGTGACTATATTAATGGCCCAGTACTATAGGCTAAGGGCACCGGGGTGTCACAAACGTGCCGTAAAGGCACGTTTCGGCACCCAGAGAGGAGATGGCAGCATCCTGCTGGCCCCATATCCAGGCCCCTCACACTGGAGGAGGTAAGGCTGCTCTGAGCAGTGCGGCTGTGCAGCTCCGTGTGCACACTGTTTCAGCATGCACATGGAGCCGCGCTTCTTTTCCTGAGTTGTAGGGCAGGTGGGGGGACTCTCTGCAGCCAGAAACAGTGGCGTTGAAACAGTTGGAATCAGCGGGGCAGCTCCATGCGCACACAGAGCTGCGCCGCTGTTTTTCGAGCTGTAGGGAAGCACCCACCCTACCGCTCGGGAAACAGCGGTGTGGCTCTGTGCGCATGGAGCTGTTTCCTGGGCTCTACAGTGGGTGGGTGGGGGAGAGTGAGGGAAACAGTGGTGCGGGCGGTGGAGTGGAGCTGAGGTGCCCCCCCCGGCTTGAGCCCAGAGCAGCTGCTCCTCAGGCTCCACCCACATTATGCCCCCTGGATGCATGTCTACTCAGAAGTAAGTTTCACTGAGTTCAAGTAAGCCTTATAGGATTTCAGCTTAAGTGGCAGATTCAACATCTGCTATCATACATATTTATGTGAATAGTCCACCTAGAAACCATTTTTAATCGACAAAATTAAAGGAAATGTTGTCTGGGCAGGAAGTTTACTTAATGCTGATATAGTGCACATTTGTTTTGTTTTTTGTTCCACCATTAGGAATCTCTAATAAGAAAAAATACCAGCCAGTGTGACCATAAAAATAAATTTCATTCTCTACTAACTGATCAAATTAGCTTTTTTTGCTAGGAACTAGCTTAAATAATGGTATGGGTAAATAATAAACAATGCTCTATCTAATTTTTATACACACGCATGCATACACACACACAAAAATGTACACTCTCTCTACACTGCAGTCATTTTTGTTTGTTTTTTTAAAGGCTAATTGCATTTGGACTTGGAAAAAATTCTTCTGCAATGTATTCTAAAGTTGCATGTTGAATTGAAATATTGAATAATGTGGAATGAAAGAAAACAAGAAGGGGCTGGAGCGCATTATTGAAATGGCAAGAATTTGCACGTTTTCCCCTCTGGCTTGCACTTATTGAAAGGACTTAAACAGCCATGGTGGCACGTGAAGATGAGTTGTGAATGACCAGTTCCACTTAATGGATATAAATGAATAGGAAGTTCAAGTGCGTTTTTAACATAAAGCAGCGTGTAAGCTGTGATCATGTGCAAATGATTTGAATGGGGTCCTCGGCTGCATGCAGTCCACCGTCTCTGTGGTCAAGAAAGGGGAGATCTTTTTGTTCTGTCTGCTTCCTGCAGGGCAGTTATCTTTCATTTTCTCCCCTCACTATCCTCCAAGGACAGGCAAGGTCTTCAATTGTGTCATTTTTCATCGCTCTTCTAGATAAATGGTGACATCCTTAGTCTCTGTTTGTTGTCAGACACCAAAGCTGTTGGAGACATAATTTATGAGCATGATTTATACATCTAAACACCTGTCAAACTAAACTTTTAACAAAATAAAGTTTTGAAGACTAACAGGGCACAAACGGCATATCTAATGATGTGACGACAATGTTCCTTATGCAGCACAGTTAATGGTGCTGTTGGCTCCTTTCTTTTTGCAAGAATCCTTCAAGGAAGAAAATTATCATGGTCTCCTCCAACCTGCAAACACAAATGGCCCTTCCAGGTGATTTCTGAATCATACACTAAAGGAGACCACAGATGGGTGGGGAGGGAATCTATCACCTAGGGTCCACACAGAGCATGTGTACCAGGTATGTGCAGTGCCAAATAGATGATTAATACTTGCACCCCTTTATACCCCCTCTCTTTCCGACAGGTAATCAGAATGCATCAATCATCTGTTCAGCCGGAAGATCTTATCCAATGAATGCATTGCAGGTTGTATCCAAATAATTTTAGTCATTACTAAATTCATGGGTCTTCATTAAATCACAGCTAACTTGTCTAATTTTTTTTTAATGGTGCCTAGTTGTGACTAACAGCCCAATTCTAACCAAAGCACCCCGTCATATGCAGCTGTGCCAATGGAGCACATGCTGCATCCCGTGGGGGGGGGGAGTCCTGGAGGCCTCCTTGAGGTAAAGGAACTCTAGTTCCCTTACCTTGGGGTAAGCCTTTGCCTTGGGGTAAGTCTCCCCAAGTCTCTCTTACTTTGAGGTAAGTCTCAGTGGGTCAGCAATGGTTTTGCTGGCACAGAACTGAGGACAGTAAGGGAGGGGGAAGGGGAGAGGAATGGGGAGATGATCCTGACACATGCCAGTGCTCGCAAAATCCACCCCTCCCTCGTTCTGCCTCCCACCCGCTCCCTTCGCTGCCCAGACACTCCCCAGGTTCTCCTCCTTCCTGCCCTGGTTCTCCCACCACGTTCTCCCTGCGCCAGTTTACCTGTGCTCCCACTAGTAGCTGGCAGCGGCAGCAGTTCCATAATGCCCGTTGGCGGCGCACTGCATGTGACGACATATGGCCATTTATGGCAGCAGAAGAGCTGCTCCGCTCTTGTAATGCCCAGTTAGGATTGGGATGTAAGTTCTTTAGATACCACCCTGTCACTGTATGTATTCATTTGATTGATCTGTTGATTGTGCATTATTCAAATGTGGGAGTAATCACTGCCAATTTTGTTTCGTAGTGAAACTTATCATTTTACCTCCTAATGTGATAAAAGCTGGTTACGTCTAGTTCAGCTCGGTTTTCTGGACTGAGCAACAGCATCAACTAACGCAAGGAAGAAAAGCCGTGGGGGATGAATCACAGGTATTTTCCACCTGACAATACCACAACTCAGGGCTCGTTCGCACATTTACCATCCAGCGAAAGGAGAACATCCAATAATAAATGCTCGTGGCAATGTTTTGCTCCTGCTTAGGCAACAACATGCTAATCAATATTTGCATAATGGCAGGTTTTCTTTTTTCCCTACTGTGCAGGGATATATCTATTTGATGTTGTTTTGTTTCCCGTTGGACAGTTATTTTATGAATTTCTTGAAATGATGCATTTTCCATTTTGCATTACTGGAAATTCCCAGCCAGAGGCAAATGTTAAGTATCGCCTCAGAAAGACATTTCCCTCCTATTATTAATACAGATAGCTTTATTCAGCCACAAGATTAAATCCCCACCTTTCTGAAAATTGCTGATTGTTAGGAGCAATCTGCATACATTTGAACTTCTGTACTTTGACAGCTGATTCTTTTCTCCCCTCAAAACTGTGCTCGAAAATTTTAATAATACAAAACCTATGCTTAATCCATTCAAACGTTACAAAAAAATCTCGAAATGAAAGAACTGTTGAACGGGCTTGGAGGTAGAGGGAAAGGTAAAAACTCTCAGAGATACATTTTTCAAAACTCATGAATATTTGAACTGATCTTTTTGATTTATTTAAATTCATATTTCCCGAGCACCTGACTCAAAGTCAAGCAAAGATTAAATTTCAATTGGACACTAATATTTGAATGATAGATTTTTCTCTTTGAAACCCATTTTTCAATGCTCCACAGAGAAGACAAAGAAGCTATTAACAAAGGAGTTCTTCCTCTTGGTTAAGGGATGTGAACATTTAAATGACGATTGTCAAACAAGACATTTTAATTGGTATTGGCACACAACCATAGCTATGGCTCTGTCAACATTCCCTTTATTAACCTTGATGCTCAAGTACTTATGACTAGAATGCTGAAATCCATGTCTCCATGAAGTTTGCTATCAGGCGTTGTGACTAATTAAAGTGTTTCCATATCATTTCCCCACATTATATATATATATATATATATATATATATATATATATATATATATATATATATATATATATATATATATATATATATATATATATATATAATGCCCCGTCCCAAGATTCTCAAATTGGAAAAAACTGGAAAAAAATAAGCAGAATTAAAGCAGCAATCCAATAAAACTAAGAGAACCCATCCAACCTCTCTCAGGACTTCTGATGCCCCCCCAACATAGCATGCAGTGTGTGCCTCCATGTCACAGCTGCATGCTACAGCATGACATGGGATAGGATTGAGCTGTTAAACATGCATTGCTTTTGCTGGATCATGCTGCAAAACACTATACTGAATAAAAAACAGTATACTGTACAAAATGGCAGTCTCTCTCTCTCCCTCTCTCTCTCTCTCTCTCTCTCTCTCTAGCTATAGATATAGATATAGATATAGATGATATAGATATAGATATAGATATACCTTTGTTTATCCCCAGGTAAAGGTAAAGGTGACCCCTGACAATTAAGTCCAGTCGTGTCCGACTCTAGGGTGTGGTGCTCATCTCCATTTCAAAGCCGAAGAGCCAGCGTTGTCCGAAGACGCCTCCGTGGTCATGTGGCCGGCATGACTCTCCTTGCCGCAGCGCGTAGCATGCGGCTGGAACACGGAGCGCTGTTTACCTTCCCACAAGCGGTACCTATTTTAGCTGACCTAAATATGGGTCTTCTCAGACCTATGCCAGCCATTTTGCTTGCTTATGTCCGAGGAGAGAAAAGGAGTGGGGCAGCCTGGGAATGAGGGGATGCTGCCAATGCTGCTGAGATCCACCTCCTCCCTCTCTGCCCCTGCCCATTCCCTGATCTGCCATGAAAGTGTCCCTGACCTCCTCGTCACCTCCCACAACAGACCTCCACTGCCAACCTACCAGATGGAGGCTTCTGGAGCTGCTGCTGCATTTGTTGCACCAACACCCATTTGTGGTAGTGACACAGAATTGTGTGACAGTAGCCCAGATTTTGCGCCACCCTTAAGGGTCTTGTGTGGCTGGAACACTAGTTCCAGCAGTGCAAGGCCCCATTAGGATTGGGACCTGAATTAATTACCAATCTGACAGCACAATCCTACCCAGCTCCTCCACTGGTGCAGCAGTGGTGGAGGGAGAATGTGAGGCTTTGGGAGGGGGTATTTAAATCCCCTTTACATCCCAAAGCCTGCTGTTCTCCCTCCACCACTGCTGCACCAGTGGAGGAGCTGTGGAGGATTGCGCTGTGAAGTGCACATTTCCATCTCAGTTCTAAACTACCTCTGTATTGGGTAGCCCAATCCTATTGGGCACTTACAGCAGTGGATCTCCTGATCTGCCTCTGTAAGGATCAGTCACGTCACTGGAGGGTGGCGCGGGCGGCGGACCGCCGCAGGGTGACGTGTGCAAAGGCCCCAGTCCAGGGCCTTCTAACGAGGTCCAATGCGTTAATACGTGAACTTTTACCTTTTTCACGCATGCGCAGAACATTTCTAAGGGCAAAAGGGCAGCCCTTGCCCTCAGAAACGTCTGTGTGCATGCGCGGAAAAGCTAAATGTTCACGTATTAACGCATTGGGCCTCGTCAGAAGGCCCCGGACCACCGGAGACGGAGGACGCTTGGAGCAGGGGTAATTTTGGGGGGTGCATGGGGTGCTCTAGGGTGCTCTAGGGTGACGCGCGCGCTAGTGACGATACTGGTAAGGATCAGTGCAGCGCCACAAAAGATGTGCCACTGTCATGTGCTGTGAGACCACTGGTGCAAATGGCCAGAGGCCCCATGCATATTCCAACGGCACACCGAGGCTGCACTGGTGCAGGTAAGGTGGCAGCGGGGGGCGAATCATGGACAGTTCGGGAAAGGACTAGAGGAGAGCGAGGCAGTTCAGGGGTGGATCTCAGTGGCAGCAGCACATGTCAGGGTCCTATCCCCCTCCTGACCCAGGCCCACTCCCTGAGGCTCCTTGGACAGCTAAATAGCTGGTTTGGGTCTGAGGAGACCCATTAGTGACCAGGCTTACTTATTGGGAGGTAAGTAAAAAAAAAATATATTGACCCCTCCAGGGTTGTCTGTCCCCCCCCCCCATAGCATGCAGTGCATGCTCAAGCAGCATGGCTGCATCTTGTAAACAGATGGGCGATAGGATTGGGGCATAAGTTATGTATTTATGTGTGCATATGTTTATGATACATTTATGATGTTTTTCCACCAACGAAGCCCATCGTTCCTAATGAAATAAAATAAATCCCAGAATAGTTCAGTATTCGGTAATATAATCACATTATCTTTTCCATGAGTTGCAAATTTAATATTTGGAATAAATCAACAGGCTGTGGATATGATCCTGTGCAGAGTAGATGGCCATACATATTTCCTTGAAATCAAGGTGACTCATACGTGCATAACACTGTGTAAAGAATTGCCAAAAACTATATTGGAAAGCACACTTTAGATGCAAATACCTATCAGTTACTTTATTTCTTTACTCATTGGGTTGCAATCTCGTCTTCATATAATCACAAAACTCAACAACAACAAAATAAAAATATCAATAGATGTTCAGTCTACTTCTTTCATTGTATGAATCTGTAACACCCAACCTCAAGGACTGTTGCTGTTTTGTTTACAGTGAATAATACATGAACACTGTTAGATGTGTCCTACGCATTACAGAACTCAGAATGTGCTATTATAGCAATCTATATTCACACCAAACATTACCATTGTTCTGAATACTGAATTGCTCAAAGAAGTAGCAATGCCAAGGACATTCAAAGGCCGTGGTGGTAACACTCTACCAGGCATTCTAATTGGCTATATAGGTGTATGGCTTGGATGTTTAGTCTCTATAGCACTGATAGATCTATTCTATGAGCTTTGCTTGCATTCCAGGCCAGAGTACTATGAGTTATTCCAGGCTAAGAACATAAGAAGAATGTTGCTGGATAAGACGATGAAGTCTAGCATCCTGTTTCCTACAGATGGGTCTGAGAAGTCCAGAAATTGGACATGTAGGCAAATAGTTTGGCACTGTTACAGTTTCCAAGCAACTGGTATTCAGCAGCAGCAGCAGCAGCAGACTGTCTCGGACCTAGAGGTAGCATATAGCCCCCCTCACGATGGATGGTTAGTTGCAGTTGATTAATTGCTGGATCAGAACGAGTGACCATGCTCACCAGTAGACCACAAGCAGGAGATGAAGTACCCTCCAGGAGTCTCCAAGAATCAGCATCAACCTCTAGGGGACTAGTGAAAGAAATCACAGAGATGTTAACAGCCTTCAGGAATTCCAAGATGGGCAGTGCAATCCTGTGTAAGGATCTGGCCAGTGGCCCAGGGCCGCCCGCCGGATCCTTAGCCCCGGTGGCTGTGCTGCCGCCGGGTTGGAGGTCTACTCAGGGAAGGGGACATTCGTCCCCTTCCCGGTTATAAATTCCAGCAGTCCCGATCTACCTCCTCGGATTTCCGCCAGCTAAATAACTAGCAGAAGTAGAGGAGGCTCTGTAATGGCCTAGCCGGCCCGGTGGGGACCGGGATATGGCCGAGGCCATCCTCCGCCCCCTCCTGGGCCGGCTACACCAATGTCCCCCCTCCCTCGACCGCCGAACCACCCCCGCCGGATCCTTACCTGTTTTCTCCGGTGGCCGCTCGGGTGTCCCGGCGATGGAGCAAGGCACGTTACAGCACGTTCGGCACGTTTGTGACTGCAGCCAGTGACAGAACGCTCGTTCCATCGCCGGCGCCCTCTACAGGATTGCACTGTACATCACATTGGAAAGAAACATCCCCAGAAATAGCTTCAATCAGCTTCAGTCAGCTTTAAGATGAAGTCATGCCCCTTCCTCATGCAGAGACATATCATATCATAGCATAGAGATTGTCTTTGGGTATGCATGTGCCTGTGGTGATGTGGTGAAGATGCTTTAGGAACTGGCTCTACACCCAAGTTGCAATAATTTCTGAAACTGCAGCAGTACTTTTTGTCACAATAGTGGAGATCACCTCAGTGTCTATATGCACATTGCCCCTTCATAGGGTGCACCTCTCCACACAATTACGTAGCGTAGCCGGAAGATGCTTGGCATGGTAAGGTGGCCAACAATGAGACAAACTCTGTATTTCAGCATAGTGTTTTGGGTTGTAACCTGCAATACGTGTCAGGTTGGGCTAATTTCTATACCAAGAGTGCCTACAATGATGTAACACCTGTCCCTCCAAATAATGGATGAGCTTTTAGAATTTGTTTTTAGGAAAAGTAAAGGTACCCTGCTATTGGCAGTTAGTTTCAGAGCTAGCCCTATAATACAAGCATAGCAAAGAAGTGGGGAGTTCTTCGCATTCTGCCTCTGGCCATAGAATACTCTGAGTGGCTATTCCTCAACATTAGCATAGTATTATGTTTCGGTCTCCCCATAATCACCTTCTACAAATGCTGTTGCATTAGTATTTAATGAGGTCAGAATTAGAGAGAAAGAGAAGGAAATTTCACCTTTCCTGTAAATTGGATTTCTGTTAATTGGATTGCAAACCCCACTCCATTCTGCCTGTTATTGTATTCTGGCCCTTCCCATTTGTGCTCTTTTGCTGTTCGGTTTTATTTGGATTTCTTGCCTCTATGCGGTAATGCTTAACTATTAGTGACTGCTCTGTGACAAAGCCAATATTCAGCCCATCCTGTTCAACTACCAGGCAGCTTAGCGACCTGCTAATTTCTTCTAGCACTGAAGTTAGTGATATTATAATTAGAGGAAATCTACCCTACAGGTGGCAGTTAAAAAGCCCTTTCTTCTGATTTGGAATTTCTGCTCTCCTCTCTCTCTCTCTCTCTCCCTCTCTCTCTCTCTCTCTCTCTCTCTCTCTCTCTCTCTCTCTCAGAGACAGAAGGCACTCAATGGTACATTAAAAACACAAGTATATAATATACCGTATTGGTCTGAGTATAAGACTCACTTTTTTCTCCTAATTTAAGTTTTTAAACTAGGGGTGCGTCTTATAATCAGGCTGTTGCAATTTAATGCCAGTGATTTAATTATTATTTTTAATAGCACCAAACTTTAAGGGTGCGTCTTATAATCAGGTGTGTCTTATACTCAGGACAATATGGTAATTAATAATTCTAGCCTACCCTTCCTCCAAGGAGCTCAGGGTTTTCATACTTCATGTTGTCCTCACAATAACCAAGTGTGGTAGGGGAGGTTGGAAGATAGCAAATTGTTTCAAGGTCACCCAGTGGAATTTGTGGCTGAGTAGGAATCTGAACACAAGTCTCCTTGCTGCTAGTTTAACACTGAAACTACTGCCCCAGATTGTCTCTCTAACAGCGCAATCCTAAGAATCCTGTGCACCAGCAGCTATGCTGCCACTGGGCCGGAGGTCACCTCGGGGAAGGGGACGTTCGTCCCCTTCCCCGAGTGTAAACTGGGGCAGGCCCTATCGGCTTCCTCGGATTTGGAGGAGGTCGTGTAATGGCCCAGCAGCCCGGCGGGGGCTGGGATATGGCCGACGCCATCCCCTCCCCCTCCCGGACTGGCTGGGCAAATGTCCCTCCTCCCTGGCCCGGTGAAACGCCTCCCCGCCCGCCAGATCCCAGCTTATCTGGTCCGGCAGCAGCAGGGGCGCTCCAGTGCTGGAGCAAGGGAGGCCGGCCTCTGCACTGGCCTTCCTTGCTCACAGGTCATCGCAAATGTGCTTTCCGGCAGGTTTGCGATGTCTCCCGGTGCGGGAGAACTCACTCCGGCGCTGGCTCCGTCAAGAGGATTGCGCTGTTAGTATGTGTGGACAAAATGTCTTTAGTGTTTCATCTTGTTACTGACATCTGTGCCTTAAAACAGGCACAGATTTCATAACCACGGTTTTCTTATCACAGAGGTTAAATTTCATTAAATTTCAATGGCATGGGGCCCTGCCAAAAGAAAGAGATGGGAATGTGTGTCCGAATGTTAAAAAAAAGCGACAACATGGATTCATTGACGCCATACATTTGCTTTCCAAAATTAAGTTCCATTGCACTCTACTTGTAGGACATTTGCAGGAAAATCTCTGTGTATATAACTGAAGCCATTAGCTTTTCACTCATGAGTAAATGGATACAGTCACATAACCATTTTTAATTACATCTTACATTTCTTCTGGAGAGGTTGGTGTACATAAGATTCCCACTCAGAATCTTATGTACAGTACACAATAGGATTAGGTACAGTGCACCATAAGATGTGTACCATAAAATGTGCACCATAATCTTGTCAGACCCAGATGCACTTTGCTTCAGCAAGACTACTGTAACACAGGCCATAGGCTAGCATTGTTTTCTCTCAACAGTGGTATCTTTTGCTAGCCTAGACTGAAGCATGGTTGTAGACCTTGAAATGTTCCCTGAAGGGACACAATCTATGGTTCAGTATCCCACCACAAAAACTGTGAAGCGAGTTAAAATGTGTGCCGTGAGCAGCAGTTGATTCCCATGACAGACAGAACACAGTGACCAGAGGTTTGCCACAATGGCTTTACATACCTGAATCTGACCTCATAAGAAAACACACATATGTAAATCTGTGTGAATCTGCATATGTGAATCTGACCTCATAAGTGACAAGAAAAGTAGCAGCAGCCTCATGTCTTACAGCACAATCCTCGCTAACTCCTACAGCTGTGGATCACACACTCCGCTGCTCTAAGCCATCGCAAATGTGCCATAAAGCACGTTTGTGACGACTCGGGAGTAAGGGCTGCTGGCACAGAGGCCAGCAGCCCTCATTCCGCTGCCCTCCGGACCCTGTGCCCACCGATTCAGGTAAGTCCTGCACCAGTTGGTGTAGGGGTGGGGGGAGGGCAAATAGGGGCAACCAGGTGGTCATTGCCGACCCGGTCTGGGAGGGGCTGGGGATATCGGTGGCGTGCTCCACAGATACCCTGCCCGTTCCCAGCCCGGTTCGGCCTTACTCTACTACCTCGGATGTATGTCAGCTTTATAGCTGGTGTATATCCGAGGAGGCCCACAGGGCCCCGGCTGGTTTACACCTGGGGAAGGGGATGGCCTAGGATACAGAGGCCAGCCCTTTAGACTGTCCGTGTATTTTTAGGCAGGATTGCGCATCTGAAGCAAGCCTCTGTGAACTAAAGAGAACTGGGGTTGCACCTTTTTTCTTGCAGTGTTCCACCTGGACAGGCAGACATTTAGCAGATGAAAGCTTTGTCACTTCACCTTCATACTAGGAAAAGGCTCACTTGCTAAATTGCTACAAGCAGAGGTTCAATTAAAGAGACTCTAGCAGAAACAAACAAACAAACAAACAAACAAAAGCTGGCAAGTAGACTGCCCATAGCTAAAAAGGAAAGGGGCACTCGGGCCTTTGCAACCTTTGAAGAGACAGTAGTTCTATTGATAGTGCAGTGGAGGGAAACACTCCACTCCCTGATTGGTGCCTGTTTCTGGGTTCTTAACGGAATAGGAGTTCATTCCATTTGAGAACAGGATCAAGACAAACTGATTCCTTCCAGTTAATTCTAGTCTAATTTCCCTAATTCAAATACTATCTATATGTAACCTTAGTTTTCCCCTCCCAAATTTCTTCTTGTCCAGGAAGAACATTAAAGTGGAGGATATTCAGCAGGAAGCACAGGCTATTACTTTTGAGTGACTGTAACAATTCAAGTAATTTTCAATATGGAGTCATGCAGTGTAACCTAATATACAATTAACATCTGTTGGGTAGTTTATTCCTTTGGCACATCTCCAGCTTCTGCTAAGGATCTTAGCATGAAATAAACCAAACCAATTTGTCCAGGCTCTTCAATCAGGTGACGGCAGCTTGCAAGGCATTAAAACAATTACATGTATTTATGCAAGAGGCATTACCTACAGCCAGTAAAATGAACATTTTATGACATGGCAAAATATCCTAATTTACAGAGAATAAAGAGATCATGTTGAAAATACTCTTGTGTGCAGTTCTGTATAATCTGTATATATTTTGAAACTAATCAATAGGCTTATCAGATTTTCCGAGACCCCAAGGGGGGTGGAAGTGACCTCACGGGAGCAGGTCAAGGCACTGTGATGTCACTTCCGCCAGAAGTGATGTCACTGGGGCATGTCCGGCCGGCACAACTGGAAGTGATGTCACAAAGGGCGTGTCCAGTTGGACACGCCCACTGTGACATCACAGGGGCGGAGATCTCTGGAAAAGCAACATATTTAAATAAATAAATATTTTATTTACATTTTTATTAAGTAATTAATAATAATTACCAAAAAAAGCTTGAAAACCAATAGAATCTTTGTATTTTTAACTTTAAATAGTCATCTGGTTATGATTGGTTGCATGATTGGGCGAGAATCTGTAGTGGGGGCCAAGTGCTAACGCACCTTATCAGTGATAGTTAGTTATCCCCCTACTGCAGTGTCAGGTGGTTTTTTCACCCCCTACCCCCCACTGTGCTATTTATTAAAAAAATAAGAAATCCTTTGTCAAAACCATTTAAGGGTCAAAGCACTACAGAGCTTCTTAAACCACTCTGAGCTATCTTTTCAGTCTCTAGTCTATACGATGACTTTTAGAGTGCAGTTCAAAGTAAAGTAGTTTTATAGATGTTCCAAATACTAACACACATACAACAGCTGAAGCAGATCTTGTCTCTGGGTAGATGAAACTGGAAGGGGGGGGAGAGAAGAGAAGCTGGTCTCTTAAGTGGAGCTTGAAGGGGAGAACAGCACTCCCTTCTCCTGCCACTTCTCTGCTGTTAATCACCTGCCCCCCAAAGTGGCCTACTCGCACAGCGTGTGTGCACAAATGCCCCTCTTTAACCCTAACCTGGCAGGTGGCTGAAGCGGTTGCTGCTGAGGTTGAAGATGTGCAAGAAGCGCTCAAGTAGGGTGCCTGCCAGGCCTTTAGGGAGGGAGCCCAGAGCGCCCAGCCAGTTGTTCTTGGACAGCAGCGTGTGGAGCTGTGCCGGGTCCAGCAGCTCCGGGCCCAGTGCTGACAGCCCCATCCTGCTCACATCGAGCACTTCCAGTGCCGGGAACCAGCTCCTGAACTCTGACGGGAGCCCACCCACCAGGGAGACCCACGATGGGGGCAGCAACAGGTGCCACAAAGACAACTCCACGCTCCCCCACGCTCGGCACTGAGCGTCCGCTGGCTGGGTCTCAGACTCGACCTGTCCGAACTCTTCCGCCATCTCAGTCTGGAGGGAGCCCCAAAACCTGTGTATTCATTCACTCTCAGAGAAAGAGCCCTTTGTTCGCCGCCAGCAACTTGAATAATGCATAAACAAATCGCCATCTCTGCCCTGCTCCCTTTCAATTGTTCAATGCATATACAGGTTCCTGACCACCTCGCATGGGAAAGGGAAGAAGCTCCGCCTTCCTACAGAGCTTTCTTTATGGCTTATACAGTTTCCCGGGTAATCTTCCTGAAAGTGCCTCAAAAAGAACCCATCCCTGTGGAGGTTGGCCAAGACCACTGCGACAGTCGGGCCCTTCCTGGATGGCGGCCGCCCTTCCAGGAATATCCCGGCGAGTTCTGATAAGCCTTCAAATCAAGGTGTTTTTTAAATAGTGCTAAAAACAAACACCCAAACCGCACAACGTGTTTTGTTGTTGTTCAGTCGTTAAGTCGTGTCCGACCCTTCGTGATCCCATGAACCATATCCTGCCAGGCCTTCCTGTCCTCCACTATCTTCCTGAGTTCGCTCATTTTCATGTTTGTTGCATCGGTGATGCTGTCTAACCATCTCATCCTTGGCCTTCCCCTTCTCCTTTTGCCTTCAATCTTTCCCAGCATCAGAGTCTTTTCCAGAGAGTCCTCTCTTCGCATTAGGTGGCCAAAATATTTGAGTTTCAGCCTTAGTACCTGTCCTTCCAGGGAACAGTCAGGCTTGATTTCATTTAGAATTGACTGATTTGATCTCCTAGCAGTCCAAGGGACTCTCAGGAGTCTTCTCCAGCACCACAGTTCAAAAGCATCTATTCTTCGGCGCTCAGCCTTCCTTATGGTCCAACTCTCGCAACCATACATTGCTACTGGGAACACCATCGCCCTGACTATACGAACTTTTGTTGGTATGGTGATATCTCTGCTTTTTATTATGCTGTCTAAGTTTGCCATAGCTTTCCTTCCAAGGAGTAAGCGTCTTTTAATTTCATGGCTGCTGTCTCCGTCTGCAGTGATCTTGGAGCCCAGAAAAGTAAAATCCGTTACTGCTTCCATTTCTGCCCCTTCTATTTGCCAGGAATTGATGGGACCCGATGCCATGATCTTAGTTTTATTAATGTTGAGTTTCAAGCCAACTTTTGCACTCACCTCTTTCACTCTCATCAAGAGGCTCTTTAGTTCTTCTTCACTTTCTGCCATTAGGGTGGTATCGTCTGCATATCTGAGGTTGTTGATATTTCTCCCGGCAACCTTGATTCCGGCTTGCGATTCATTCAGCCCTGCATTTCTCATAATGTACTCTGCATATAAGTTAAATAAGCAGGGTGACAATATACAGCCTTGCCGTACTCCCTTCCCAATTTTGAACCAATCAGTTGTTCCATGGCCGGTTCGAACTGTTGCTTCTTGACCCGCATACAGGTTTCTCAGGAGACAGGTAAGGTGGTCTGGTACCCCCATCTCTTTAAGAATTTGCCACAGTTTGTTGTGATCCACACAATCAAAGGCTTTTGCGTAGTCAATGAAGCAGAAGTAGGTGTTTTTTTGGAACTCTCGTGCTTTCTCCATGATCCAGCGCATGTTGGCAATTTGATCTCTAGTTCCTCTGCCTCTTCGAAACCCAGCTTGTACGTCCGGTAGTTCTCGGTCCACGTACTGCTGAAGCCTAGCTTGTAGGATTTTGAGCATAACCTTGCTAGCATGTGAAATGAGTGCAATTGTACGGTAGTTTGAACACTCTTTGGCACTGCCCTTCTTTGGAATTGGAACGTAAACTGACCTTTTCCAATCCTTTGGCCACTGCTGAGTTTTCCAAATTTGTTGGCATATTGAGTGCAGCACTTTCACAGCATCATCATTTAGGATTTTAAGTAGCTCAGCTGGGATATTATCATCTCCACTAGCTTTGTTGTTAGTAATGCTACCTAAGGCCCACTTGACTTCACTCTCTAGGATGTCCGGCTCTGGGTCAGTGACCACACCAGCGTGGTCATCAGGAACATTAAGATCTTTCTTGTATAGTTCTTCTGTGTATTCTTGCCATCTCTTCTTAATCTCTTCTGCTTCTGTTAGGTCCTTGCCTTTTTTGTCCTTTATCATGCCCATCTTTGCACAAAACGTTCCCTTGATATCTCCAATTTTCTTGAAGAGATCTCTAGTCCTCCCCATTCTGTTGTTTTCCTCGATTTCCTTGCATTGTTCATTTAAGAAGGCCTTCTTATCTCTCCTTGCTATTCTCTGGAACTCTGCATTCAGTTGTTTATATCTTTCCCTTTCACCCTTGCTTTTTGCATTCCTTCTTTCCACAGCTATTTGTAAAGCCTCATCTGACAGCCACTTTGCTTTCTTGCCTTTCTTTTTCTTTGGGATGGTTTTCGTTGCTGCCTCCTGTACAATGTTACAAACTTCCGTCCATAGTTCTTCAGGCACTCTGTCTACCAGGTCTAATGCCCTAAATCTATTCTTCACCTCCACTGTATACTCATAAGGGATATGGTTTAGGTCATATCTGACTGGTCTAGTGGTGTTCCCTACATTCTTCAGTTTAAGTCTGAATTTTGCAATAAGAAGCTCATGATCTGAGCCACAGTCAGCTCCAGGTCTTGTTTTTACTGATTGTATAGAGCTTCTCCATCTTTGGCTGCAAAGCACATAATCTATCTGGTTTCGGTATTGACCATCTGGTGATGTCCATGTGTAGAGTCGCCTCTTGTGTTGTTGGAAAAGAGTGTTTGCTATGACCAGCGTGTTCTCTTGACAGAACTCCGTTAGCCTTTGCCCTGCTTCATTTTGCGCTCCAAGGCCAAACTTGCCTGTTGTTCCGTTTATTTCTTGATTTCCTACTTTAGCATTCCAGTCTCCTATGATGTAAAGGACATCTTTTTTGGGTGCTAGTTCTAGAAGGTGTTGTAGGTCTTCATAGAACCGGTCAACTTCATCTTCTTCGGCATCAGTGGTTGGGGCATACACTTGGATTACTGTAATGTTGAATGGTTTGCCTTGGATTCGAACTGAAATCATTCTGTCGTTTTTGAGGTTGCACCCCAGTACTGCCTTTCCCACTCTTTTATTGACTATGAGGGCTACTCCATTTCTTCTAAGGGATTCATGCCCACAGTAGTAGATATGATGGTCACCTGACTTAAATTCGCCCATGCCCGTCCATTTTAGTTCGCTGATTCCCAAGATGTCAATGTTCAATCTTATCATCTCATTTTTGACCACATCCAGCTTGCCTTGATTCATAGACCTCACATTCCATGTTCCTAAGCAGTATTGCTCCTTGCAGCATTGGATTTTCCTTTCAACCTCAGACACATCCACAGCTGGACGTCCTTTTGGCTTTGGCCCAGCCGCTTCACTCTTTCTGGGTCTACTTGGAATAGTCCTCCGCTCTTCCTCAGTAGCATATTGGACACCTTCCGACCTGAGGGGCTCATCTTCCGGCGTCATATCTTTTAGCCTTTTGGTACTGTTCATGGGATTTTCTTGGCAAGGTTACTGGAGTGGGTTGCCATTTCCTTCTCCAGTGGATCACTTTTAGTCAGAACTCTCTGCTACGACCTGTCCGTCTTGGGTGTCCCTGCACGGCATAGCTCATGGCTTCTTTGAGTTACGCAAGCCCCTTCGCCACGACAAGGCAATGATCCATGAAGGGGACAACGTGTTTAGTACAATAAAAAAGGAATATGGATAAAGGCAGAATATATTTGATATAGAAGGAAAGGGTGGGGCAAAGAATTTGAGAACCTGGGATTGCAGAATTTAGTGAAATTCTTACATTATAAAGTTGTTTTTTTTAAAAGTCTGACCAGATTTGATAGAATAGAATCTAAAGGCAACTACTGAGTAGGAAAAGCAGGCAAGCACTTGGATCCAATGTTTCTGCCTGCTGGTAAAAGCTGATTGTGATTATTCCTGTTCCAAAGCTCTGTTTTCCCCAAATACTCTCCTACCATAAGGTCTGCCTCTGTAATCTCCCTCTTGCAAACGGCTTCTCTCACGTTGTTCAACTTCCAAATCCTGTTTCCTAATTTCTGTCAGAGTCCAAGTCTTGAACACAGAGTAGCAATAAGCAAAGGAAAATAGGGCTCTTATACTGTTAATAGACCATACTGTAGAGGGATTTTCAGCACAAGCAGCTTGTTATGCAGGACTGATAAAGCTGCTGAAATTCTCTACTCTTCACAACTACAGAAAGCACATAAGAAGACACTCTGCTGCTAGACTGGAATAAACACTCATCTGGCCCAGCAACCTGTTTCCCATAATAAGGGCCAACCCAATGCCTGAGGAAAAAAGTCCGCAGGCAAAGCTTGAAGGCAAGAGCCCCTTCACACTGTTGCCTCACTGCAATTGGTCAAGAGCCCTGCCACTCTGTCTCTGGTTGCTCAACCTACACGTTTACTTGGTAGTGTTTTCTGGTGAAGCTCTGTGCCACAAATGAAACGTATCCTACAAGTGCCTTCGCTTTAAATTTCTTGTCACTACTACAATACTGTCAATTTTCAATGTAGGTTCATGTCTCGTCTGCATTATCTCACCTTGCTCAAAAGTTGTCTTATACATAATGATTGATTTTGAGATACAAAATAAAATATGATTTCAAATTTTGATCCTGGATACAGCAACTATTGGCCCAAGTGGCACTGCCAGCGGAATGAGCGTTCTGCGGGTGGAAGTGCAATGACACCGGTGGAAGTGATGCAGCGAACACCAGTGAGTTGGTGGTGGGGGGCAGGCTGTGGGAGGAATGGGGCATTTCTGGGAAGGGAAGGGAAGGAACTGAGGATCAGGGAGGAGGCCGGAGGGGTGGGTCCGGTGGCAATGGTGAACACCAGATCTTATCCCCTCTTTTGTACTCATTTTTCAAGAAATCAAGGGCCTCCCCACTCATTTTTCCTCCTTGGACATATGCTACCACCAAAAGTGGGCAAAACCACCATCAAAATTGGGGCAGGGGATAGGATTGGGCTGTCAGTCACATCCATTCAAAAAGCAACTTGCACTATCAAAATCCTTCAAACTCTGAAGGTATACCACACCAGAACATACTGCCTTACTTGCTTAAGGAGCTTCCATCAGGATTCCATTGTTGTTTGATATGTGCAGCCAGACATCAATATTGTTCAACTTCATTGATATGGATTTGGTAAGTATTCATCTAATAATGGCCCATTTGCACAAATCAATGAGCTGGTATTCAGTTAAAAGCACAATTGTGCTGATGTTTTTCTTTTGGGGCAGCTCAAACCCTATTAAAAGAATGCAGTGCAAAGGGTTGTCACTCCAGCCCCACCTGGCCAATGCTACTTTGCAGATAGGAAAGGAACATGGTAGCGCTAGGTCTGAGGTTCCCAGTGTAAGGAACCTCAGACCTAGCGCTACCATGTTCCTTTCCTATCTGCAAAGTAGCATTGGCCAGGTGGGGCTGGAGTGACAACCCTTTGCACTGCATTCTTTTAATAGGGTTTGAGCTGCCCCAAAAGAAAAACATCAGCACACAAATCAATGTAGTATATGTATGTTTTCACCCATGAGGGAAAAAAAAAGCTTCAGAAGCCATTTGAATGGGGAAAAGCATGGAGGAAAGGGGTGAAATCCACTCCCCAAGCACTGCTGTCCCAAGCCATTTAAGGACCCCAGTGCCTGGAGCTTTGCTTTTGTTTTTTGTTTTGATAAAAAAAACCCCAAACTTAATCTGAAATCTCTCACATCACATCTAGTTGTACATTTAGGATTAATTTAGGGCCAAACTACATGTTACAATGAACACAAAATGTGGATTTGTGTTTTTGGAGGATTTTTTGGTAATCCTCTGGGGGCCACAAAACAGAGAGAAATCATGGCAAAGGTAGGGAGGCTTTAGCATTTGGTCCTCACTGAAGTTCCAGTCCCAATCACAGCTTCTCCTGCATGCTATTTTTATCGGAGGAAAAAGTTTCATTGGTTTTCAATAGGTTTCCCCCCAAATATACATAGCATGCAATGGTAGGAGGGGGTGGGCACGATGAGTTTGGAACTTCAGCAACCTCCCTACCACTTGTCATGTTTGTGTTCCATGTTGCACCTTCTGGCACCTAGCTAGAACACACACACACACACACACACACACACACACACACACACACACACACACACACACAGCAGACCTATGTTATATAGTCTGCATAACATCTAGTTTGACCCTTTCTGAGAAGACGTGCACAGAATTATTTACACCACATAGAAGTTAATAAATAATTCTGGGAAAAGAAATACTGCAAAGAAGAGATCAGAAACATGGAAACAGAACTGTACTTACTGTAGTTTCCAGTAAATATTATAGTTTCTTCCAGTAATACCAGTAACTAGTTTTTGCCTTTAGGCTATCCTTTCACCCTTCTCATCCTATGCCAACAAAATAGTTAGGAAAGAAATCTCAGTAGCTGTAACATTTTTTTAAAAAAAATCACTACAATGACACTTTACAGGAAAGTAATATCTCATTACAGTTCCAAAGTCTGAGTCTAAGAAATTATTGATAGCTTGATTGTAGCTTTGCTTTTATTATTTCAGCAGATCTTCCATTTTTTTGATATGGGGTGTCATATCTTCCTTTGGTTTTATTACCCCCCCAACATATTTCTCTCTTGTTATCGAGTGTTAAAGTTTACTAGTGGTGTGTACTGTTGCAAATATCTTGTGCTTATAAACCTCTAGAACTAATAAATTACCAGTAGACTGTATTAGTGGGATTTCCTGAAGACAGGACATAATATTTAAAGGTTAGGAATCTAGCCAAATAAAACACAGTACAACAAGGGTTAATAAAGATGATGGGTTAGGCTTTGTTCAATAAACAGTTTGTAGGTTGTCTTGAAAACATCTGAAGGTATAAGCATCTGAAAACAGATGAAAACATCTGAAGGTATATAAAACATCTGAAGGTACATCAACATCTGAAGGTATAAACATCCTCTTGATCATAGATTGGTACCTTTTTAGGGGTTTCCAGCAAATTTTTCCCTTGGGTCTATTAAGAGGAAATCAAAGCAGCTATTCCTTGTGGAAGTCTGGGCAACCAAGCTTACAGGAGACATGTGGTGGTAATGTTGGCTCCCATACCAAAATGATTGTTGTGGGTGAAAGATGCTGCCAGATGTAATCAATAAAGCCCATAGAAGCAACCATTTCTCCCTCTAGTCCTGTATCACTGGCAAGTACCAGTTTCTGTTAGGTAGAAGACCAACATATAGATTATACATTTCTACAGTTTCATGTTCAAGAATCCTATGATGAACCATAATTTGGAAAGTTTGTAGTTCTCCATCTAATGAAGATTTACTCTTTCCTTCTCCCTCCAGTTGAACATGAGACTATATATTTGTATTGATTTCAGATTTTCTGTAGGGCCCCTCAACTTTATTTTGTAGTGTTGTCCTCAGAGAATGTATTTTGCTAAGCCAATAGAAAAGAATGGTATTGACAATGCTTATGGCACTGCATTGGCATATTCTTCGTAAATGTCTTTTAGATGGAATCTTACTGAGCTTGTGCCTGGGCCTATAGGCTCCACTTAGAAGATTTGATTTAAGCACTCAATTTAAGCACTGTGAAGGCGCACTGTCTGATGGGGGTGCAGAGCCACATTTGAGCCATGGAGGTGGAAGCAATGGGGATGGGGGGAGGGTTCAACATGACCCACATAAGCTGTTGCTCTGGCCAGCTCATTACTTAGGAAATGAGGATATTTGAGCTCTTGTCTCGTGAAAGCTCAACAGGAGAGGGAATATGTGTGGCTTGCCATGCTGGTTTCAAAGGGGGAGATAGCACTAATAAGGCCACGTCTCTCCTGGTTTGCCCTCCCTGTAGTACCACAGGCCCGATAAATAAATACCATTTGTTATTTTCCAATGTCTGTGATGCTAAGCTAAGGTCCGTGAGAGGCCATTACAGCCACCCACCACCACTCTGTGGGATTTCTCTGAGCAGAAACATTTGTGAATAATACCATAAGCACTTGCACGGTCATTCAGCCATTTCATTAGAACCTTATGAACAATAAAGACAGGGCAGCAGATCCTTAAAAAAAAGAAAAAGAGAAATCAATACAGTACACTTCCTGTCTAGGTGGAAATCATTGATTAAAGCCACAGGCAATAGCAAAATTGCAGTCACGTGCCCAGGAGCCCATACAATGACGCTGATGGTATTTAGTTCTGCAAGATGGCCACTCACTCAGTAAAAGCCTCAAAACATGAGTTAGGAATACATACAATGATAATTGGCTAGTTCATCTTCATCAAGTTTTGGCTTTCTGACATTCCGATACGTACTGTCACATGTCTTCAAACAAATGTATGTTGGAGTTTCTGCATTTGAACTGGTGTATAGATGCATCAGGGAAGCAGAGAACTGAGATGTAAACTAAAACAAAAGAGAAGTACCATATTGGTCTGAGTATGACACTTTTTTCTCATAATTTAAGTTTTTAAACTAGGGGTGCGTCTTATAATCAGGCTGTTGCAATTCGGGTTTGCAGCCGCCCCTCCCCCAGGCTCAGCAGAGAAAGGGCAGCAAAATACTCACTGCTGCTGCTCAGCTGTGCAGTGAGGGCCTTTGAATGGCATGGGACATTGCTGGAAGAAGCAGCGAGGCTAAGAGGAGATTTCGGAGCACGTGTTTGTTTTTAGTGAAGATAATGGCAGATATACAGTGGGCGCCTTCTCTGCCCTGCAGGGCTTATGGTATGTCCTTCTTCTTTGTTAAAACAAGAGCACACATACCTCTCCCCTTTCCAGGCTGTAATTAGTTGTTAATTTTCGTTCTCTGGTCTGCTGGGTTTTGTATCCTTTTGTAAAGCAAGATCACATACACTTTCATCCCCCCTCCCCAGGCAATCAATGGTTTAGGCTGCAATCCTGTGCACACTTTCCTGAGAGTAAGCTCCATTGAGAACAGTGGGACATGCTTCTGAGTAGACATGCACATGATTGCACTGTTCGTTAAATCACTGGCATAAATTTAATGCCAGTGATTTAATTAATTTTTTTAATAGCACCAAACTTTAATGGTGCGTCTTATAATCAGGTGTGTCTTATACTCGGGACAATACGGTACTTCAGAACTGTGATGGTGACATTCCTACTGAACGACCTTTCCGAAATCATCTTTGTGGGCACTGAGAGTTCTGGCATCAATGTGCAGTTCACGTTTGTTATGAGAATAAAAGAGAGTGCAAATCAAAGGGGGAAAGGAAGGATTGTGTCAAATTCAATTTGTTGCTTAGCAATACCATAATGTTATGCTATGGTTGAAAAGGGACCATGCCATTATGTGCAACAGCACAACAGTGGATTGAGTTGAAAGGACCAGTGTTCTCTGTGAGAGAGGCAGTACATTGAGAATATATATATATATATATATATATATATATATATATATATATATATATATATATATATATATATAAATCATGACTATTTGGACCTAGACCCAGTTACTGATTCTTCTGTTCTTTCAATATGGTTCACTCAGGATTGAGAATCTACCCATCTTTACTGAGTAAAAGGATGAAGAGCTTCAGTAAATTCTCCTTATACAAATGACACCTTTCTAAGCAATGGATCAGTAAGCCCAATTTTTTTTTAATTGTTATATAATGGATCAGTAGTTAGAATTCATGTTTGTTAGTAACAACATTCAGTAATAGAAACAATATATCAAGAGAATATGCTATAATGTAACTTCAGGATAATCAAAGAAGACATGAAATTGATTTCATTTGCAACTTTTTGGCTTTGATTCAACTTTGTCCTTTTGCCCGTTGGATTAACTCTTCACTTTTTTATATACCCATAGGGGCAGCAGCACAAACAAGAACTCCTCCTGATGCCACTGTGGGCCTGCCACTGCCAACTCTGCACAAGAACACTCACAAAACCCCTCTTACCTGGCTCCTGGCAAGGTTTCACCAAATGCAGTAGTGCAGGACTTCTGGTTGAACACAGTGGCGTCATGTGCCGCTGCTGCGCCCGGGTCAGTGACATCATGATGTAACATCAGGACGTCACTTTGCAAGGAAGCGGCAGGCAGATACGGCCGCTCTCCCTTAGTGGAGAGGGTGAGCAGCCATGGTTGCCCTCCTCCTCCCACCCTCCTCGTGATCTTCTCCTCAGGGTGCACCCTGAGGATGAGGTTGTGTGGAGACAGAAGAATTCACCACAAGAGGGAGAACTGCCCCGGCTTCACGATCAGGCTGCGGCCACCTTCTCCTCACGATCACCTCTTCGGGGGGCATGAGGAGGAGGATGCGAGAACATGGTGGAGCCTGGGGGGGGTAGAGCCCTGATTGCGTCTCTCTTGGCAGAGCACCCAGGGCAGTTGCCCCTCAGGCTCCGCCATAGTGATGGCTTCGGTTGAACATGTCCCTGTTTGAAGAAATTGTATCAGGAGCAGGGTAAGGAGGCAGATGATCTTCTTTCCACCAGTAGCGGTACTACACCCTCCTAGGGGGATACTGCCGTGACACCCCCTATGGGACGCCACCCACCCCGCCCCTGGGGGGGCATGACATCATCCTTGAGCGCGGCAGCAGCACAGAAACAGCCCCTGGTGCTTTTTGGGCCCTTTTTGGAGCCGACCGGTTCCTGGGGTGGCGGGAGGGCCAAACTTGCAGCCGACAATAGCTGCACGAAGAGGAGCTAGCGCAGAACGGATCCAGTGGCAGGTACACCCCCGTGACCCACCACTTGGGGCCCACCGCCCCCACCGCCCCCGACCGTAACAACACCTCTGCTTTCCACTTGCTGTTAGTGGGCCAAAAGTGGATCAATGCAGATTGCATTCTTAGTGAGCTGGAGGGAGATGGCAGTGGCAGACTTGTGAGCCATATCATTCACGTCATGGCTGGGCCAACTCTGGCAACTGGGAATGAGCTTGACTAGAACAGCTCATTGTGATGTGTAATTTAACTCACAGTGAGTTGGGAAACATTCAAAGCTGCTGCCTATCCTTGTCCTCTGAAATGGTACAGTCCACCCTATGATTTCAAGATTCTTATCACCTCCTTGGGCTCCGTTCCAGGGCTGTGTGTTTCCCAAGTTCCTCCTTTGAAAGCTCATATGCCCAATCGTCAAACTGCTTTTTGAACTCTAGCATTCAATTATCAGCTTGAATTTATAGAGACACCATTTAAAATGGTAGCTCAGGAAAAGAATAATTTGATAAGATTAAGATGTGTATACATTTCTCTTTTGAGTCTAGTCTGTTCACATGTAATTTGCTATAGTTGTGAACAAATATAATACAGGTCCAGCTAGACAGCACCTATCACATAAGCCCAAGATGGGAGTGCCTGAGGCTTCTTTGCATGCAGCAAATTGGGTGTGTGAACATGTGATTGTTCCAGAGATTTGTGGAGTGATAGCTCACACTTCTCTGCCACATGATCTGCCTTGCCAAACACATTTTTGCCATGTGTCAGTTATATGCAGCCTGAAATCACCTCTAAGGAAGTCTTCTGTTTGCCCAATTTCAGCGTCAGAGAACATTGCAAACATGAAATAGGAAATAAAAAGAAAAAAATATGCAACATACTTTGCATCACCTAAGTCATTTTCAAAATAGGTCATCATCAAGGTGCTTTTCTGTTCCATGTTGCAATGAAAAAAAAAGGCTGGAAAAATGAAGTTTACAATGAGCGTATATCATTTAAATTGTCCAGCTGTCTAATTGTTCAGCATGTTTGACGAGTTCATTGTCACGGCAGTGTAAGCAATGTGCATACAAAAAAGTTAGCCAACCATTTACGAACTGTCAGTGAGGTGCTCAAAAAAGACTAAGCTTTCCGGGAGATGCAGTTCCCAAGCCTTCTGCCTTTTTGCCTCTAACTATCGTGAACCAAAAGAGCATCTGGTTTCTCTGATTCCCTTCAAAGTCATACCAAATATGGCTTAGGTAAACTTGATAGCATATTTTGGCCTTTAATCCATCTCACCTTTTAATCCATCTCATCTTTTAGTAGATTATATAACGTGATCAAATAAAACTCCCATGAAACTCTCTCCCCCCCACCAGCCCACTGAAAACTCTACAAAGCATGCAAACTTTTCTATACATAAAAAAGCAGTAGAAAAAAATGGGACACTCATTGACATTACCACATGGTGACTGTAGTTGAAAGCAGATGAGCAGGAAGCTTTGATATATAGCAATGACATAGGTATGTATATGGTGAAAAAACCCAGGGATGTGGATCAAGTCTCTGGCGCCAAGTCTCAAGTCAAGTCCCAAACCTTTGCCCCCAAGTCCCGAGTCTTTGGTTGCGAGTTGTGAGCCCCTATCTATTTAATTGGGGAAACGGGTTGAAACTTGAATAAAATTCAACTTGTCGTAAAAGGTTCCAAGTCTCAAGTCGAGTCTTTCAAGTATTTTACAATCTCCAAGTCAAGTCCGACTTGAGTCCGAGTCAATACTAGAAAAAACCCATTTGACGAAGAGCCCGATTCTCTTCTCCCCCCTCCCTGCTGGTTCAGCCTCACGGATCCGTGGATATCCCCCCCGCCCGTAATTTGTAAATTGGATCTGAAATTTTGAAAATGAACTCTTTCTCTTGATTATAAGTCCTGCTAGGGATATTTGATAGCTAGCAGGACTTATAATCAAGAGAAATAGTTCATTTTCAAATTCTCAGATCCAATTTACAAATTACTGGGGGGGGGGGGAGGGCGTATCCACGGATCCTTAAGTCTAGGTAAAAATAATTTGGAAATCAATGCCATGATGTACCCCACTTCCCTAGAGAGTTACTGAGCTTTCAAAGTTGTAATTCTGTGACTGACGTTATATGAGGTGGGCATAGGGGGAGATATTTTTTAAAACAATAAAGAAATGCGCCAATTGTGTTCCGCTCATGTTCATGGCCCAGCGACTGAAATCAATGTGTCTGCAAATGTAACTTGCCTCATAAATCATTAGGTCACAATCCTTAACAATGTCAATGGGCTGTCACTATCCCGCTCAATTAAATTACTAACCAAGGTAATATTTAACAACACGTTTTGCTTAGAACAGTGTTTTAATGTATTGACGGAGCTGGCGAATAGATGTGGCCTGCCTGCGCTGTGAAGGCAAAGTGAATGCTTTGAACGGAAGAGATGCAAGTGCAGAGAAGGGGAGAAAACAGAAAGGGAAGCACAATCTTATATGACATATTGAAATGCTGCAGTGCTTTAATGAGAAGTGCATTCTTAAGTACTCACATGTAATTATTACAGAGTGAGGTTAGGAAACAAGCCATTGATCTACAACTTTGAAAGAGAGTAGATTCGGCTGACTTCCATAGCTCATTTGTATACCCAGCTCAGGGATGAAAGGACCAAACACAGGGAATCTGTTCTCTGTAATTTCATCAGAGGCACTTTTTAATGTTTCTGTGTCTGACTTTGAGGCCAAGTTACTCTGTTCGCCAAATGAGACAGGAACACAATGAATTTCTGTGAGTGCTAACAGTTATCAAATCATCTACTTATGCCTGATACTCTCTCCACATCTGCTTTCTCTTAGGAAACAAAATGATAATGTGCAAACTGCTGCACAAGGTTTGCTAGGGGGAAAACACTGGCTGGATGTTGAAACTCTTGTGCAAACTAGGACCAGGTGCCGCAAAAGTGTTTTACGGCACTTTCACAACACTCAGCACCAGCGGAGCGCATGCTCCGTCGGCACTTTGGGCGAAATCCACTCTAAACTTCTGGCGCCAGAGCAAGCGCTCCGGCACCAGAAGCTGTCGCAAACATGCCATCCCTCACTCCGCCGCTGGGACAACTATGTGGGCGCCGGAGGCAGATAAGTCCATCATTTTAGCCATCCAAAGTCCTCCTGAACAAAAAGGTCTTAAGGCCCTGCTGAAAATGTGTAGATTAAAAGGGAAATGTGTAGATTAAAAGGACCTACAAAATTTTTCTTTTTTTTACTTCTGAAGATGATTTAGATGAGGAAAAATGTCACTGTGCTGATTCAGAAATTATTCAGCAACTAAAGGAAAATTTGATATGTTCCCTGAATGTTGAGCACTGCATGAAACAGTACTATTGGAGACATTGTTGATCTAATAGGCAGGAAATAGGTGCTGATTGTCCCAGAATTCACTACTCTCATTGGTTAGAATGGCTGTCATCAAATTGGGACAAAGAGTACTGTAAAAACTCAGCATTAAAGGAAACTACTGTATAATTAAAATAAAACCTGACAGATTGCATTTGTATTTTGTAACAGTCAATGTGTCCACATTATTTTTTAGAAATCCAAGAAATAATTGAAAATGGACGGAAGTTAGTTAGTTGGCTCTCTGCCATGGTGGATAGCATCTACACTTTCAAGAGCTATAAAATCTGGAAATTTGGCAGTCATATCATTGAATCCTGGACAATGTCTCATGAAAATTGACATCAGTTCATGAATTTGGAAGAAGAGGTGGCCCACAGATGTAGAAGTAATAAAAAAGAATGAACAATAAGGAAAAAGAATACTAGAGCAAGTCTTCTATTAGTCTTCTATTAGGAGCAGATAAACAGCAAACTTATTAGGGAGAGGATTGGAGCTGGCCAGGGGTTTGTCAAGGGAGGGCGTATATCAGTGGTGGTGATGCTGCTGATATCCTATGCTCCCTTCCTGTCAAGGTATGACCACACTTACCAATACTCTTTGAAAATCTGAATGGAACTAATAAATTGACTATATATACACTTTATCAGAGTATTAAGCAATGGTTAATGTTCCTTTGTCAACTGCAGGTCTATATTTCCAGGATACTGTAGTTGTAGCTGAAATGAATACAAGAAATGTTGCATGTCTGGGTCTTGCTGCTGTTATTATCAAAGTCTCCACTGATTGTTAAGGTATATGGTCTTTGTTCACATTCTGTTTTCAGCTATCACACTGCAGTGTAGAAGGCCGAAATCCTGTGTAAGGATACGGCTGGTGGTCCAGGTCCGCCCGCCGGATCACATCCCCCGCTGCGGCCCGCCATGCAGAGGGCCGGAGGTCTACTCGGGGAAGGGGACATTCGTCTCCTTCCCTGGGTGTAAACCGAGGCTGGCCCTATCGGCCTCCTTGGATTTCCACCAGCTAAATAGGCCGGCTCTCCCAGTGGCCCCCCTCCCGGACTGCCCATGCAGCCGCCGGCGGGAGCCTTACCTGCATCCGGCGGCCGCATGCTCATTCTGGCGGCAGAGTGAGGGAGACTGGCCTTTCACCGGCCTCCATTACTCCAAAGTAGGTGCTGCTTCCGGTGCTGGAGCACTCACTCCGGCGCCGGAAATTTACACTGAATCTCGCTGGAAGATATGGAAATATGCAGTATAGCTCTTGGGTGAGATGTATAGAATATCTCTGCTAACTGGGCAAAGAACCTTCAGAGTGGTGGTTCTCTTATATTTAGTAGAAGCAGAGCATCTGTCCCTCTTCAATTCAGTACAGTGTATGTTCCAATGGCTGCTTTCTGGAGTTTATTCTGCATCTTTTTAGACTTTGAGCCCTTGGGGGACAAGGAACCATTGATTGATTGATTGATGATTGATTGATTGATTTTAGCTATGTAAGCCACATTGTGAACTTTTTTTGTTGAAAAGCGGTATATAAATATTCTAAATACAGTAGAAGATGCAATATCCAGCACCTGATGATCTGTAAAGCTCTATTAACTGGCTCAGCAAGCTCACAAGCCCGAACTTCCTATCTGCAGCCAAACCTGTTGACGCCTGTGGAAAACTGACAGCATCCCATCCCAAGTGAAATTGACAGCACAGACAGCGTCTGGAGTGAAACTGACAGCTACAGCAATGGAGACCTTCAATACCTATAAAATTGTGATATCCGGCAACCCTTCAGATGCTGGATAACACAACTTTTACTGTACCACTAATCTTCTCTCCGTTAAGGTGAAGCTTGTTGTGGCAGTTGAAAACTTTCAATTGATTCACATTTCAGACATGCCGCTGGTGAATTTGTTAAACAGATACAAAATTAAAAGCCAGGAGAGACAGCTACTCTTTCCCTGAAGATTCCTGAAATAGGGAAAGAGAAAATAGGGCCCCACAATCTAAAGAGAAAACACTAGCAAGGAAAAAAAATCTAGCGCTATTCAGGGTCTAGTTCTTGCTTACCTTCAGCATAAATTTCAGCATTGAGATCAAAATTGTGTCCTCATTTTTCATAAGTTACAAAGGTGAAGGTTTCTGCTTATAGAGTGCATTGACATTTATCAGGGAAAGACAACAGAGAAAGATAACAAAAAAAGGGGGGGAGTTCCACAATTAAATGAAAGAAGATTTAATTAACAGAATATTTACTCTTGTTTCATCATACGACCCCTGATATTCTTCCAAAGGGCATGGCTGATCAAAGTTGTGATAGTTGTCCATGCTACAAGGTATTCAGTGATATCATTCAAATAGTTCATTCAAATATATCATTCAAATGTATATCAAGGTATTCATTTGGGGCAGCCAAAAACAAATTGAGGAAGACAGAGCAAAACTATTAGCCTATGCAGTAACAAGAATTTCACTAACAATAATGACACACTGAGAAATCTGTAAGATGATCCGTCGAGTTCCTTTTCATATTCATGGCATGGTAACACTGTTCCTTCTGCTGCTGCAAGGGTAATCAGAAGCATCGGTTCAAATGGGAAGAGCCCATGCAGTGACTGCCCATGCTCTATCCCCCATTTAACAGCAGAGCATCAATCCTTGTAGATATTTGGATTTATGCATGAGGGACTAAAGATCATACTCTGAGTGCAGGGCCAATTGCTATGGAAAGAGCAACCTCCTCAGTGACTCCTCTTACTTGGTGTAATCCAGGGTGTAATCTCATCCAGGGGATCAGTGGCATCACAAACAAGCGCGTCACCCCTGGTGGGAGGCCGGCCACTCAGTGCGTCACTCCCTCCAGGCGAGTCACCCGCGGCACCCCCCCACGTCCTAGCGACAGCACTGTAGGGGATAAAGTACTAGTTTAACTTCTGCACTCCAGGATTCCTATCAGGCAGGCCATCTGTTTCGTTTGAACCATCAACTGTCCTGTGAGAAAGATGAGAAGGAAAAACCCACATGGTGAAACGTCACCATCGCCATCGTTTCCTGCTGGTGACCATTAAGCTGGAACCAGCTGCCCTGTGAGGAGGAGGAAGAGGAAGAAGAGGAGAAGAAGGAAAAGCCAGCAAAGCAAAAAGTCACCATTGCCACTCCATTTGCTGGTACTTTTCAAGTCGAACTGTGTCTGCCCCCTCTCACAGAGGCTCCAAGGAAGAGAAGAACAAGGAGGCATATCCCCACCACCATCTTTTCTGTTGTAATGATTTCCACCTCTTTGATTTTATGTAAGCTGCGCTTGGACCCATGTCAGGTGAAGGGTGGGGAATTACTGCATTAAATAAATGAAGGGATAGTGAAAGACCCTCATGTATATGGGTTCTAGGACATGTAGGATTTTAAAGTTTAACCAGAACCAAGAACTGGATCTGGGAGTAGTAATCAGTACAGTTGGCACAGCAGGCATCGTAAATGGGTGGATTTTTAGATGCTGTTTTTTATTAGTTTTAGTTTTATTAGTTTTTTATTGTTTAAAAAAGTGATTATTTTTTATTTTGTACTTTTTGTATTGTATTCTTTTTCATGTTGTAAGCCGCCTTGGGTCCCTTCGGGGAGAAAGGCGGGGTAAAAATATTGTAAAATAAACAAACAAACAAACAAACAAACAAACAAACAAGTACAGTGGTTAAAAGGCATTTGCAGAAATGGCTGCCCCCACCATTTCTAAAAGCGCCTTCCATTCTCTTCGATGCCAGTAAATGCTCCATGTCCTCAAAAACAATGTACACGTGGGACATTCCTCAAGTTGGACAAAGCACTGTGTGTGCAGTAGAGACATATGGAGTTTGAGACAAGTGTTCTTTAAAAGAGATTTCTGTTTGCATTAAAGGGGTTACAGTTTGGCTGCAAAAATAAAAACAATAAAAAGGCAATATAACCTCACTGATGTCCGTGAGTCTACTCCATAGTAAATGGTTTAAGGACAGTGCTGATAATTTCTAATCTAAAAAAACCCTGATGAGATACACTCTAAAGGGAATTGATGTACAAAATGCTTTCAGTATCAAGGATATGACGACTGTCAAAAATGCTAAGTTGTAAAGGTACCATCACTGATTAATTCTCCCAGCATTAAAAAAGCATTGATTTAGACATGGGAAGAGTGAACAGGAATCCATTAGGAAGCAGAAAATATGGCATATCTATGAAAATCAATGTATTTGGCAAGAATGGGAACAGAAAGAGAGAAATGCAATCACATCTCAAAGAGGCACTGAAGATTGAACTAGCATAAAATACAGCTATTGCAGCAATAGGATACAATGTGGTTTTCAATTCAGTGGTGAAAAAGGTAGGGATACTGTTGAATTTTATCGGAGCAGCACAGAAAATAAAGGTATCTATAATACTGATGATATATCATATGACTGCAGAAAGAGTAAATCTTTAGAACAGTAAAAAGAAAGGCAATTTGAACAGAGAAGATTGTGGAATGTGCATTATTCAATTCTGATTCTTCTGGCTATGTTCCCCAAACTAATTAATGCCACCCTTATAAAGGATACTCTCTTCAGATAAGGAAGTATTCCTCCAGAACTTTTTTTGAAACTTTAGTTTATTTGCTGGATAATGTAAGAAAAAATGTAACAATTTGTTTAACATTTGCAATGCAGAACAATTTTACTTCTATTTGACATGCTTGACAACCTTAACATTAAAATTAAATGACAACCTTAAAATTAATGTAGACATTATACATTTCTGACAAGGGGTTCAACAGAAAGAATAAGAGAGCTCGTGGATTTTGTATTTCTTGTATAAATACTGTATGTACAGCGTGCTTTATTTATTGAGCTTTGATTGTGGCATTTACAGAGAATACTTCAACTATCTCATGTTCTGCTGTAGTTCTGCTAAAGGCATTTCACACCAGGAAGCAGGTGTCAAACACTGAAGGCATTCTAGGCCATCCGATAGGGTAACATCAAAGCATCTAACTAAATGGTGAGGCTAAATAATTGGTCAGAGATGCAGGAGAAGGTCAGTTCTTAGAGGGAAGTTCAGACAAGAAAATAAAATGTGGGAAGAGCAGCAAGAAATGGAACTGTCAGGGAACCAGGAGGTGGATTTCATTGTCACAAAAATATAGGAGGAACAGGTAAGACAAAGGATCAGAGTCTATGAGCCCAATATTATTCTTCCGCCGCCGCTGCCACCCCCTGTTGATGCAGCGGTTCCAAAATGGCTACCGCTGTATCCTGAGTGGGCGCAGTTGCAGAGGTCTCCTCTGGGCAAGGGAACTATTGTTCCCTTACCTGGTGGTAAGTCTCTGCAGCATGGGGGAGGTCTAATCGGACCTGTGCTACCTAAATAGCTATTTGGCTATAGCTATAATAAATAGCTAAGGCCAGCGGGTGGCGCAGTGGGTTAAATTGCTGAACCATGAGCTGTCGATCGAAAGGTCTGCAGTTCGAATCCGCGACGGGGTGAGCTCTCTCGTGGTTTGGCCAGCTTCTGCCAACCTAGCAGTTCCAAAGCATGTTAATGCAAGTAGATAAATAGGTACCACTTGCGGGAAGGTAACAGCGCTCCGTGTTACAGCCGCATGCTACACGCTGCGGCAAGGAGAGTCATGTCGGCCACATGACCACGGAGGCGTCTTCGGACAACGCTGGCTCTTCGGCTTTGAAATGGGGATGAGCACCACACCCTAGAGTCGGACACGACTGGACTTAATTGTCAGGGGTCACCTTTACCTTTACCTATAATAAATAGCTAGTTGGGGCTATTGAAGGCAATGAGCGCATGATGAGTGCCTTCATGGACAGGCAAACTGCTGTGATGGAGACGTGCCTGTCCTCCATTAACCTCCACAAGCTGCAGAGGGGACAAACACTAGGAGGTCGTGTTACTGAGGCGCCAAGCGACCCCCCTTCTCTGAACCTATTTGTCAGCACTTGTTTTCTGTGCATTGGTATATATACAGTAGTAGCTGTTGCTGTAGTTATCTAATGTTACATAGGAACACATCATCTTTTTGGTGCGCATTTGTAGATAGCTGTTGTTGCATTGGAATACAGCACTTGTTTTGTGTGTGCATTTGTGCATACCTGTTATTGCAGCTAATACATTAGAGTATTGATAGTAATAGTAATAGTAACAGTAATAGTATCATATTACAGTTTAGGATTTGGCTGCCAATTGATCCGTCATCTGATCCAGCAAGGCTGTTCTTATGTTCTTGGCCAGAATGCAAATGTCGTCTTTTGTCATCAAGGATTGGGGAATGTTTTTTGTTTGTTTGTTTGTTTTGTTTTTTACAGTTTATGCTTTGGGGCATACCTTTGTCTGCACAGTTCCGCTGCACTTCCTAATAGAATAACACTGGTCAACACACTTTTTCTGGCATAAGGTATTCCAATGGTTTTAAGGTAATTTTGGGGCGCTGATTCCAAATCTGGCATCAGTTTTTGTCTATCGTATTGCTTTACTTTTATTCTCCTTCCCTACTATTGTAAATTACCCCCATAAAAGTTGGATTGTTGCACTGTTCGCCTTCAACTTCTCTTCCTTCCCCGCCAAACCACTGAGCTGTTCCACTGACCACAACACAGGTGGTTTTCCTCCATGTGTGCATGTTAATTGCATCTTCCTCCCCCTTTCTCCACTAATACATCATAATCTGCAGTTATTCAGCCCTTATTCCTCTTGAGTGACCTCTCCAATTTCCCAAGGTCCTCCTCTCTTCCCTCCTCCATTTTGCACCATTACTGTTGACCCTCTTTTCTGGTAAAGAGTTCCTGTTTCTGTTTTCTCTGCCTCAAAACCACTGATGCTTGCGGCCCCGTTATGCAAGTGATGGTTTGTGAATATGGCATTCTCTTTTATTTCCCTTCCTGGTTATTGTCTTCTTATCCTTACAATAATAGCTATATACGGGTATTGATGCTTCCATATCCTTGCCTTTCTCCTTATTTCATGCCAATTTACTGAGCTGTGCCATGAGCCACTGCCCTTGGGTCCTGCAGGCGTAGTCAATTTCCCCCCCATGTGTGCATATTTCATGTGTCTTGGAGCTCACCTGGTAACAGTAAAGAGGCAGAGCTAATGGAATGACAGGTGTTGCAATATGTACCTACCAACACTTTCCTTTCCTTTTTTTCTCTTCCTCTGCTATGAATGCGACTGGTTCTCGGCATTTATCTTCACTCTATTTAGATAAATAGAGGCTAAAAAATTGGTGGTTTCAAAATAGAATTTGAAATCAGAATTTCCAGAATTCTTTATCATTTAATAATCATTATTAAATTACACTGGTCTACAAAAAAGAATATTTTTGGGGGGCCTGGACTTTTGCAGTTTTAAACTAATTTCAGGGTGCTGATTCCAAATCTGGCACCAGGTTTTGTCTATCACATCAGGTTTTTGAGATAGCAAATATTGCATTTGATAAAAGCAATGAAAACAGCAAATTTACACTGGTCTACAATTTTTTTTCCTGGCCTGGACTTTTGCAGCTGTTTTAGACTAATTTCAGGGTGCTGATTCCAAATCTGATCTCAGATTTGCTCTATCACATCTCATTTTTATGCTATCGGAATACCCCCATTTTCATGATGCCAAACCTGATGCCAGATTTGGAATCGGCGCCCCCAAATTTCCTTAAAACCATTGGAATACCTTATGCCAGAAAATGTGTGTTGACCGGGTACCCCCTTATCACAGTCCAATTTTCTGAAGTACCCCTGCTAATTAACTGCTAATTAATTGGATTAATCAATTAATTAATTAGGTAATTAATCGTTAAGTAAAAAAGTACTAACACAATTTTAAATGTGAAAAAATGTCTTATTTAACTCTGTGTGTGAGAGAGTGAGTGAGTGAGTGAGTGAGTGAGAGAGAGAGAGAGAGAGAGAGAGAGAGAGAGAGAGAGAGAGAGAGAGAGAGAGAGAGAGAGAGATATGCAAGGATCTCTTTTTTCTCCAAGTCACACTTCCCAAAATCAGCTCCTCCCTCCCCCACCCCACCAAAGTACATTTTCCAAAGTGCAAAAATAAGCCCAAAACCAAAATCAGAGAGGCTCCGAAAATAATTACAATATAAAATCCATGTTAATTAACACTTAATTAGCTGCTGATGGGGCAGATAAGGGGCAGGGCTTGGCATAACCCCAGCAAGAGGTCCTCATACCCCTAGGGGTACCCGTACCACAGTTGAGAACCCCTGTTGTAGCCATTGTTAGATCACGCCCTGCAGGAGGAAAATATTAAATAAATGTGGATATCTACATAAAATTGTATTACAAACACACTATCCTAAAAATACAGCATCATATTTTAACACTAAAGCAGTCACTGACTCGCAACAACTTGCAATCATAAGTGACAATGAGTTAATTTTGGGTAAAATCAATGAAAATGGGGTATGCCGATAGCATAAAAACGAGATGTGATAGAGCAAATCTAAGATCAGATTTGGAATCAGCACCCTGAAATTAGTCTAAAACAGCTGCAAAAGTCCAGGCCAGGAAAAAAAATGTAGACCAGTGTAAATTTGCTGTTTTTCAACAAAAATTTCACAAAGCGGTTTACAGACAAAATCAAATGATTAAATGTCTCCAGTGGTGACATGACGGTGGAGCGCGTGGCTCACCCGGGCCAAGCGCCACCGCTGATTGAGCGCCGGCGCAGGCCGCCCTGAGTAGTTAACTTGACTTTGTCTTCGTTGCCAGCAGCAACGAAGACGCGCGACCCGCCTGCCCAGCCCGCCCAGCCTCTCGCCTCTGTTCTCTCTTCCTCCTCCTCCTCACGATCGTCAGGCTGGGCAGGGGGGAGGGGTTTTCTGAGAAAACGCCTCCCCCCTGCCCAGCCTGACAATCGTGAGGAGGAGGAGACATTTCTGGGTTGCATACATTCCCTCCCCACCCTCTTCACAAGCTAAGGTAAAGGGCAGAAAACGATGGCTGGGCAGGGGGGGAGGCGGGGGAGGCGGGGCTGGGGAGGAGAGGTTCTCCTCCTCCTCCACCCGCCCTTAGCCAGAAGAAGGAGGTGAGTGAGGATCCCCTGCAGCCTGCAAAAGCAGCGGCGAGACAGACTTCTGCTTGCCGGCACTGTTCTGGAACTGGAGGGGGGAGCGCCCGGAGGGGGGCACCCAGGGCAGCGTCCTGCGGAGTGCCCCCCCCAAAAGCACGCGCGGCCTACCGGCCACGCAAATAAGACACTAAAGGCGCAAAAATCCAACCCTCGAGCCAAGCGCAGGAAGGACTAGTTACGCCTCTGAATGTCTCCCTGTCCCAAAAGGGCTCACAATCTAAAGAAGATCCAGAACACCACCAGCAAACAGCCACCAGAAAAGAGACTGTGCTGGGGTGAAAGCACAGAGAAGTTTGTACTGGTTTGCAGTGTTCTTGACTCTAATGAAATTTCCAATTATCAACTCTGTATTCAGAATTTGGTTGCTGTGACAATTCTGTGAATATATTTCCAAGAAATTTCTCATTATATATCTTTTGCCTAATAATAGGAATACAAGCTGTAATTTAGTTTGGTGCTATATTGAATAATTCTAAGGCATGCTAATCCAGTCATGTTGCTGAGACTTGGAACAAAAAAACCTTAACACGGTGTCAAGAATTTGGCACTATGTTTATGTACAAAATGACTATTTAGAAGGATAATGTAAGATGTTGAATCAAGGGCTTAGCCTTTTTGCATATTTGTAATGGGACAGGAATTTGCATAGTATGCTAGAGTACACTTCATTGGTGACTGACGTTTTGGGGTTTGTTTGTTTCCTTGGCAGGCAGCTAATTTTTCTGTGTATATTCCAGCCGTACTCTCTTCAAATATTTATGTATGAATCTTCCTTGCCTTGCAAATCACCTTGATTTGCATTAAATCACAAAAGTAACTACTAAACCACAAATGGAAAAAAAAATGACAATGAAGATCAGAACGAAAGCTTAAATGGCGTGGAGCTGCAAGCTTGAAGCATAACCTCTCACCTTCAGGGAGCATTGCATTTAAGTAAAACTGAGGCACAGATTGGGGAATCTTCCTGTAAGGAATGGATAGAACATACAGTATAAGAGCTGAGTCACAATTGCATCTGCCAGTTACAACGTCACTGTCAGTCTCGTGTCATTGAATGGAACTGGCTGGGAGTTCAGGGCTTGCTCTCAGGACAAGTTTCCTACATGGCTGTGAGCGTAGGCTCTGTGTGTTTGTGTGTGTGTGTGGGTGTGTGTGGGTGTGGGTGTGGGTGTATCACTTTTCATAGGAGAAAAGTCATACAGCATTGCGTGAGTACAATTTTGGCATACGTACATGTTGACTTGCCACTTGGAAACTGCAGTGTGCAACACTTTCTAAACATTTGAACAGGTTGGAAACGAGACAGCGTTCCAATTTCCCTGATTCTATCTTGTGACGATCCCTTTATGATAGACGTAGGATAACAGCCCAAAAAGATACAATATTACTGATTACCATAGAACATTTTGGAATTTTCATGATGTGGAGCGAGTATCTTCTGGGCGAATAGCTGCTAGGGGCAAAACAAGCAGTATGGGAGGGAGCATGGGAGATGTGTCAATCCCTGCATCAGGTAAGGAATATGTGTCCCTTGGGATGCCTTCATTCAGTAATGAATGAATAGCGCCATCAACTGGGAGGATCCGGCCGACAGCCCATTGGACACAATGGGACTTACTTCTGTGTAGACATGCATAGAATTGTGCTGTGGGTCTAGTGGGTCACAAGTTTCACAGGTCTTGCCTAGATTATGCCCTCCGGATAGCACATTTTGCACCACTTTACAGGTTTTTCATGTTTTCTCTCATGTGATGATGCATAGAAATCAAACAGCACGGAATGCAGTTTGTCTATCAATGACATTTTGTTATGGCTTAATGATTTTCTTTGCACCATGTTGCTGTTCCTACAAATTTAACTATCCCTATCTCATCCATTTCCTTCTATCCTTCCTTGCAGTTGCCATCTCAGCATGCACAAAATTCTAGGGGTTCCTTGGAGCGTTAACTATCATGTTTTCTCTTTTTCTGGCTTGTATAGTTTAACAAAGAAATCAGCACCATTGGCAAAAGATAAAAAAAATCGTACATGTAAAATTAATGATTAGTTTGAAAAATGGTTCTCACATATTTCATTTGACTGAAATGGCATTATGGCAGGTGCATTATGCATTGTAGATATGACAGTTTCAATCAAACAATATCACAGTTCTGTTTTTCACGCTGTTCACATACTTTTCTCTAGCCCTCTTTTTTAATAAACAATTTTGGAACCTAAATTTGATCATTACGTGAAGATTGTCATGGCTGATTATCCCATTCTGGAAAACTGATTACAAGATGAGTTGCTTATTTTTTCCATTATTCTTCACTCAAGAGTTCTTAAAGGAACACATGCGACTCTCGATACAGTGTTTAAAACACAATGGGGCATTTTCTTAATGCAGAAGGCTACTTGGGAACATTCCATCAAAATTGCTGTAAAAAAAGTCTAGACATTTCATATGAACAAAATTAGGCTTAAGTCAGATCCCACAAGGAAAGGTGGGGTTTTATACCTGTCTACTACCACAGTTATATACTGTACCTAGAACTGTCCCGGTCTTTGATCATGAAGAAATGACTGAAAAAATGAGTAGACAAGACTAGTCTGAACAAAAGCAGTACGAAGTGGGGTGGAGGTGGCATAACCTGAATTGGTCAGATCTGGATGGAAAGAATCAAAGCAGACAACAAGTTGGGGGGTCAGGTATGAGATAATTTTGTATCATGAAAAATCTATATGTAAGGAACACAAAAGTATTAACATACAAAATCCAACTGCTGTGCTAGAATGTGGGTTGAGTTTGGATGCAAGTCAGAGCTGACATACAACAAAGCTGTCATATTTCTGCTTTACTACATACATGATGTCAGTTCAACCCAAGTTCACTTCACCACTGAACCACCCATGATGGGCAATTCTGCGGTAGCCTGGTAAAGGGTACAGCTTAGCTTCTGGTAAATCAGATGGTTGGTTTGGCACATGCTCTACTTTTCAGGGCTCCACTCAACCTTCATTTTCAGCCAATCAACGAAGTTGCATGAGTGACCCTTTGTTTGTTCTGGAAAAGTACCAACTGAATGTAGCCCAGTAATAAGCCTAGTGTCTGCCAGTACTGCAGTGCAATTAAACACTATGTATGAAAAGAGTCTGACGCTTTAGAATCTGACACTTAAAAAAATTGTCTGAGTCAAATGTAAATTTATAGCTCTTTACTCATGCTTATTCTCATCTAGCTAAGTAAATGTATTCCACTTCTCCTGAACGTCTGCCAATTAACAGATAAAAAGACGCTTTATATAAGTCTCCACTGTTTCATGATTTCGAGGATAGAGTATCAACATACAAGAGGATTCCTTAATCCAGTAGTACCCATGTAGTTTTATCTAAACCCACTTCCTTTTCATAGTTCATGAAACTCTGTTATTTAATGCATTGGTTTTTATTTGAGTTGAACAGTGTAGGGGAATCAATGGCAGCTCAATCTTATTCAGGGCTTATGGTGAGCCCAGGGCTGGTGGTACGAAAGCACCTCTGCCATGTGTTTCAAGGCTGCCAGTATAAACAGCTGGAGGCCCAGTGCGCACAACAGTGGCTCCCAGGTTCAGTGGTGGGGGCAGTTTGGAGGAGGACCGTGGGAGGTTTGCGGTGGAGAGTGGGCTGGGTAGGGGGAAGTTCAGGGGTGGGAGGGGGAGGATCTTGGAAGCAGTGTGCAAGCCGAGATCCTATCCCTCTTTCCCCACCCCAAACTGTCCCTTGAGTCTCCTTGGATTATGCAAGCAAAACACTGGCATTGGTTCAAGGAGACCCATTGGAGGCCAGATGGTCTACATATGAGGAGGTACATAAGAAAAAAGTTTTACTTATCTCTCCTGAGCCTTGTGGTTGTTCAGCCCCCCCCCCAGAATGCAACACACGCTCTGTCAGTGACACTGAGTATTATGGGCTGGCAGGGGATAGGACTGGGCCCTAAGAAATAAAGTCAATAGCCAGGTAGGATGAAGGCTCTGCCTCAGGGCACTTTAGGGATGGCAAATTTTGGCCCTAATTTCAATGACTCATGTGCTGCTGCTGAAGATAGATGGGGCACTCCCAAGATTGCTCTTTGGACATGCATATTGAACAGGCCTTGTAGAGTGGCTGCTCCATCTTGAGCAAGATGATACCATCCTAAAGAACCATTTGAGGATGGCTGCATGCAATGCCCGTGCTTTCACTGCCTTCCTTGGCGGTACTTCCTTGCCACCATTAAATAGGTGCATGCGTGAGGAGGGGATGTGTCACATGGCAGCCAGCTTAGCTTCTTCTCTTGCAAGAAATGCACCAAAACTTGCTTTGAGATAAAATGTGCATTGACCCAGAAGGATACAACGTGTAGTGAGGGCACATGCATTCACTCTCCATGACCATGGAAGGCTTGTCAGGAGGGTTCCAGGTGGCACTCACAGAGAGTATAGCTGAAGACTTCTCAGCCACGGCCCAGTCTGGGGAGCTCAGATGCCGGACCAGGTAGCTCAGATGCCAGCGGCTGCGTCTTCAGCTTCTCTGTCCCACAATCACGAGGAAAAGAAGCCAAAGGCGCAGGTGTCGAAGGGGTGTGTGACAAAGGCTGCAGCTGGGGGGTGGCCACGTCTTTGGCTTCTCTTCCCCAATCATGGGGCAATGAAGCTGAAGATGCGTTAGCCCCCCCCCCCAGCCACTTAAACAGCCGCAGCCTTTGTCATTCCCTCTCCAGCTGGGTGGCATGTCTCCCTGGGGTAGCCCGCACCTCCACCCCCCTTAGTACGCCACTGCTGAGTTGAGGATTTGTCTCTACAGACAACACTGAACTTGAAGAGCGAGGGAGGGAAAGGCAGGACTAGCATGTGCACATCACTGATGAAGGCAAGCAGTCATTCCTGACAAGACCCTTACATGTTCACTCTCCCTGGGAAAAGGCCTGAACAGGGTTAATGTGGGTTTAAGACTCAGCTGCTTTTCTGGATGGCCGAACAGCTCCGGCTATCCCTGCTAATGTCTTTCTAGCTTTTGAAGGACCTGTCCTATTAATCTGCCAAGGGAGCGTTATCTTTTTATACCCCCTCAACATGGATATTCAACACATCCAGTATACAGATATGTGACAGTAAGTTGCAATTTTGTATTTATTTTTGACTGATGCATCCTTATACAATAATGACTCTTCCGTCAATGCGCAGCAGGCATAAGAGAAATTACTGGCACAAGCATGAATGTCATTGCTCACATTTCTGAAAAGGGTTCTACGTGAACATATCACAAAAGAGCAGTAATAGCCATAATCTCAAAGTGTTCCCCATCTCAAGAAGTTTAAACGGGCAAAGCACCATGAGCTAAGGATATGAAAGTCATTTGGTTTGTCCTTTACATTCTTTCAAGAATACAAACCTGGCTTTGGATGAAAAAAAAAAACAACCCCGATATTTGATGCATGTATGAACTCACTCGAACGCCCTAAGTGAAGCAATTCACTTTGATTTACACAAATGTTTCTAGTGCAACATGTCTGCCCATAGAAGATTGCTAGATCTAACTATTTATATCTTCTGCTGAATTGAATCGGCTTCATAGATCATGTGAAGAAAACCGATCAGGCTGTTTGCGTTTGTTACAACAACGTACTGTGGGATCCATCAGCACCACTCCTTCTGGCAATAGTGGGGATATGTGAGAAAGCAAACCCATTGCATTATCAGCACAAGTTGAAAAACTCTTATTGGCCAGTTTTGTCACACACACACACACACACACACACACACACACACACACACACACACACACACACACACACACACACACACACACACAGAAGTATGGGGGGAGGAACTCATCAGCAGTTTAACCCAGAAGAATATTGATATATATGTTTTTTACTGTATATTGTACCATTTCACTTGATTCAGCTATTCCCACCTTGGTCAATACTGAGCACATTCTTTGAACAATAAAATGACTCAATAATAATAATAATAATAATAATAATAATAATAATAATAATAATAATAATACCGCCCTTCCTCCAAGGAGCTCAGAGTGGTGTACATATTTCCTCCCCTCCTTTTGTCCTCACAACAACCCTGTGAGGTAGGTGGGGCTGAGAGATAGTGACTGGCCCAAAGTCACCCAGGAAGCTTCGAGGCTGAGCGGGGATTTGAACCTGGATCTTCCAGGTCTAAGTCTGAGTCCCAAACCACTACACCATCCTGCCCTATCCTGTGGGGATGGGGGGCAGGGACGGAGGCACTGCCCAGGTTCTTTCCACGTTTTGGTTCAGAGTTATTTGGAACAGAGTTATTTGACCTTATGCCTCCCAAATAAACATACGAGACAAGTGAATTTAGCACTGGGCCACATTTACCGTTAAGCCAATCATGAAGTAAAAGCAATCAGCAGCAGGTCCTGCTTCGCACTCCACCTCATTTTGTGCAGGCATCTAACCCAGACAAGACAGCAAAAGCATCTCCTTCTTCCCTTATGGGCATTCTCACCCTGATTCCAAGCTGCAGGCTGAAACTGGCAGTCCAAGCTTATCAATGCCAACCTTGAATGGCTGAGGAAGCTGAGCTCAACTCTCGTCCCCTCTCCCCCCAGGCCAGAAAGCATTTGAGCCAGGCCCAGATAGCATCTAGGGATCAGTACTGGTCCCTCCTCCGACCCTGCTTACCTCAGGATGCACACCAAAAAAAACCTTTACCCACTCCCTGGCCTTATCCAAAACTGCCAAATTGGGGGGGGGGGTAGTCTGGAGCTTAGCTACCCCAGCCCAACCTACAAAGGCTGCAAATCATGGAGAAAAGTACCTATGCCAATCACAGACAAATGTACTCCATTACCTTGATAGAAGGTGGACTGAGATTGAGAATTAACTACAGTATATCCGAATGGGCAATGACAGCCCCACCGTCCCTAGTCACCACCCTCCCAGGGTGGAACATATCACATTCCTTCTGGTCTTATAATCAACCCTACTATAATTGACAGCCCCCACCAGACCCTATGCTGTAAAAGATTTGACCAGAGTATATAAACTCTGGGGATCCACTCACAGAGGAGTGAAAGCTCCCGAACACGAACAGCCTGACATCTCAAGGACAACAATGCGTGTGCACTCAGTTCCATCACAAGGTACACTGAAGAGAGCTGGTGGGTGTCTGCAAGGGCTGCTACACCTCTCCCACTTGCTCAAAGCTTCCAAGAGGGTGCAAGTTAATTAAGCTCCCTTGCCTTGCCTCCCATTATGGTGAGGAAGGGCAACAATGCTCTCACTGCCAAGACGTGGGTGGGACTGCATTCTCCTGCAATCTGCATGCACGTTACTAGTTTGTGCTTCTAATCTTAATTATGTAGATGTTACTCATTGGCCTGCCGCCCTCCACCAGCCAATCATGCCCAAGGGTGTCCAGATTTTTTAAATATGAGAGTTTGCCTTTGTCAATGAAATATTATTCAAAAGTTACAAAATTGGGCCTGATAAGCTCTCTGTTTAGTAGCTAACTAGGGACTAATTTGGATATCTGAAAGTACATAAAGAAGACAAGGAACAAAACATTATCTCTAGATGAAATGGGAGCTGCCCTCTTTGTGAAAGTGCCTTTATTATTATTATCAGGAATACATTTTCTTGTCTCATTATTTTGCTTTCGTGAGGAAATAAACAGAGAGTGTGTTGCTATTTTAGGGTTTTGATTGCTTAATCAAGATATCTAACAGCCCAACCCACTGTAGCTTTCCGCATGAGGGTTGACCTTTTGTATTATTATTTTGTCTGGTGAACAAAAATGAGACAAAGTGAGACAGTCTCATTACAAGAAAAGGATTTTTGCTCGAATGGAAGGAAGGAAGCGATACCGCTGAGCCCCACATTATCTGCAGTATAAAAGGAATATATTATAGCAGTGATTCCTACAGGTGTCTGGAATTGTTAACTTCTTCAGTTCAGCCTCCGCATCTCTCTTTGGAAAAACTAGCCAGAGTTCCTAACTGCAGGCCAGTCAATAGATTCGACGCGATGAGCTCTTGCACCGGGTGACACAAACCTGAGTGACACCTCTGGATTCACCTGTCAAAGACCCTGCAACTCTTCCAGCTCTCTATACTCCAGCCTTGGTTGTTCCTTCAGCAGCAACATGGCCAAGTGTCCAAATACTGTGTAAAATGTATCTTGGCCGTGCACTAGGGGTTCTATACAGATGGAAGCAACTACAGATTTCAGGGTTGCTCTGCGGAGTTCACTGAAGTTTGGGGATGCTGTCACTTAATGAGCAATAGACCTTGCTGCAGTGGTGTAGTGGTACATTTTGAAGTTCGGGAGCTCTTTATGATACCCCGTAGCCACACATTCCCAAAACAACAACACCTCCCCGCAAAGCAGGGGAATTTAACTTTGCTTTCTCAGAAGAACTCCCTGCACATTCAGACTAGCACGTCCAGGAAGAAGATTCAGGTCTAGTCTTATTCAACGTGTTTATTTTGTACATGCAGGGAAACATTTGAACACTTGACAGCTGACACTGAAGCCCACAGCGATATAACCCAGCAACAATACATGGGGCTAGTAATCATGTGCAGCAACCCTTAGGCAGCTACTGTTTCCATAGCCATCTCTAGGCTAGTTATGGATTATGTGACTTGTGATGCGCCGCCATGTCTCCTGGAAAAAGCTTTTCAGCTATTTTCACAGTTCTAATCTGGTTTACCACAAAAAAGCAGCAGAACTATCCTTATCATACTCTTGAGATAGGGTATTCATTGGTCCACTGACTAAAGCATTCCTCATGTCATAATATGCTCAGCAGGTTCAGAAATATGTACATGGGCAAAGCTTTCCAATGTTTATTTCTTGCTTGCAAGAAATGCCCCCTGCCCCAATCCCCACCTTCTTTCTTTAGAGCTGCAGTCTCCAGCAACTGTAAGATCAGGGCAGTTTATTTGGTTCTTCTCCCTATTTTATCTCATTTTTGCCATAATTCTGGGAGGAACGTTTAAGCTGCAAGATCATGACCAGACCAAAATCACCAGCTGCTAAATCCTAACTAAACAACCACGTGGCCATGTGGTGGTGCCAGCTGCACTGCATCCCGTGGGGGAGTTTTGCATGCTGGAGGTCTCCTCGGGGTAAGGGGACTTTTGTCCCCTTACCCTGGGGTAAGCCCCAGCAGCAGCAATGGGTCAACTCAGATCTGCGCTAATGATATTGCTGGCGCAAGTCCGCAAGTCCAAGTGCCCCCAGGAAGGGGGCTTGGATATGGTGTGTGCTGGCACCACTGATCCCACCCCCTTCCCAGGCCTGATCCGCCTGTCACTACCCCCATTGCTGCCCTCCCCAGTTCCGTTCCACCCCTCTTCACCCTCTCCCTGCCCTCCCCCACCACTGTGCCAGACGTATCTGGTCTGGCGAGCATCCCTTTGTCCACTGATGCCAGCAGGAAGACTCTGGACTTCCCGCTGGTTCAGCCAGTCCACCCGCTGTTGCAAAGCACTTTATGGCACTTTTGTGACAGCACGTGCCGGCAGAACTCGTGTTCCATAGGATTGGGCTGCAAGGAAATCTGAGTACAGATCTTCCCAGTCCTAGTCTGCCACTCTTTCTATAACTGCAGGCGTATATAAGGCTACAGCGTCTGGGGCTTTTCAGCCTAAAAAAAAGGGGCCTGAGGGGGGGGACATGATTGAGACGTATAAAATTATGCATGGGATGGAGAGAGTGGATAGAGGGAAATTCTTCTCCCTCTCTCACAACACCAGAACCAGGGGACATGCACTAAAATTGAGTGGAGGGAGAGTTAGAACAGACAAAAGAAAATATTTCTTTACCCAGCGTGTAATTCATCTGCGGAACTCCTTGCCACAGGATGTGGTGATGGCACCTGGCCTTAAAAGGGGTTTGGACAGATTCATGGAGGAAAGAGCATCATAGGTTGCAAGCTATAAGCAACCTCCTGGTTTTAGAAGTGGGTTTTCTCTGTGCCAGGTGCAAGGGAGTGTCAACGGGAAACAGGTTATCTTGTTGTCTTGTGCTCCCTGAGGCATCTGGTGGGACCACTGTGTGATACAGGAAGCTGGACTAGATGGGCTTTTGGCCTGATCCAGCAGGGCTCTTCTTATGTTCTTATGTTCTTATAGCCTATGCTCAACATAAAATACTGCCTAAATCACAGGTTTGTGTATTCTGGCAGTTAAATATGACATGGATTAGAGTTCCATTTGTTTCCTAGTTTGGGCGAACATTATGCTCATGAAACTGAGACGAATTGCTGTGGCTCAGCATAGGTGCCGCATTGACAGGCACCACATGCCAGTTTAAATCACATCTGAATTGTGAGCATTATTCCAAATGAAGGAGTTGATGCCAATTCTGCTGAACTACGTAGAGTGTTGAGAGCATTTGGATGATGAAACTAATAAGCCTTCCAGAGAGGTTACTGCCACCAAATGTGAATTCAATAGCTGTATGCAGGCAGCTAATTATGATGCTGTAAATTAGAATGAATACAAATAAAATCAGAACCCAGTCCCAATTCCTATCAATTGACTGCCAATGTATGTTTGTGTCATGTCTGCCTTGCTTTTTCCTATCAGGCTCATCTACGACTGTGCATGTGAAGCAGCACAAACAAAGGCAGTCATTTCTACTGGGTTGACTTCATTCGGTGAGTGTTTCTGTACCAAAAGAAAGGTTGGAGAGGTTGTGTGCATGAAAGGGAAGCTTTGATGGGAACAGTTGTTGAACCAAGAAAGCATTGGCACAGGAACTCCTCTGGCTTCCCAAAGCAGCAAAACTCAGATGTCCTCAGACAAAGGCAGAACGATGTGGTGCAAGATCAAGCAGCACAATCCTCACACCTGGGACTGCAGGCATATGGACTGGTGGGATAAGATGATAAACCTTGTGATTGTATCAGTTCCCTGTATAGAATCACCATCAGAGAAGACGACAACCTAGGAAAATGGTTAAAAGAATTTTAAAAAATGCATCTACTGGATGCATGGACATAATTTTTATTATTACTACTACTTACTTATATACTACTACTTATAAAGGTAAAGGTATCCCCTGACAATTAAGTCCAGTCGTGTCCGACTCTAGGGTGTGGTGCTCATCCCCATTTCAAAGCCGAAGAGCCAGCGTTGTCCGAAGACGCCTCCGTGGTCATGTGGCTGGCATGACTCTCCTTGCCGCAGCGCGTAGCATGCGGCTGGAACACGGAGCGCTGTTTACCTTTCCGCAAGCGGTACCTATTTATCTACTCACATTAACATGCTTTGAAACTGCTAGGTTGGCAGGAGCTGGCCAAGCAACGAGAGCTCACCCCGTCGCGAGAATCGAACTGCCGACCTTTCGAGCAACAGCTTATGGTCCAGCGGTTTAACCCACTGCGCCACCCGCTGGCCATACTACTACTTATATATTACTACTAATATTTACATGCTACTTTTCAACAAAACAGTTCACAAAATGGTTTACAGAGAAAAATCAAATAATGGTTCCCTGTCCCTATCGGATTCACAATCAAAAAAGATGCAGAACACCAGCAAACAGCCACTAGAAAAAACACTGTGCTGGGGTGAATAGGGAGTTAACTCTCCCCCTGGTAAATATAAGAGGTGCACCACTACCTGCCCAGTTTGCAGGGTAAAAACATGCTGCTGCTGCTGCTGCTTTTTGTTTTCTGCCATTGAAATAGTTAAGAAGGTAAAGGGTTGATAGGGAGGGAGTCAAGAATTTCTACAAGCTTTTGAAGATTAGAAGAATTATTGGAGCTTGGGAAATTTGCCTCAGGGTGGGGAGAAGATGGAGAGATGTTTTGACTTCTTTTAGAAAAGAATTCTTTTCTAAGTTACAGCCGGATAAAATTCTCAAACATTTGGTTTGGTTTGGGTTGGTTTCTCACGCCTCATCAGTCCTAGAGTGGCAACACTTTATGCTTGGAGAGGACTCGATGTTCACTTTCCCTCCCTTCCTTTCTCTGAGATGTTCCAGCTGCTGTCCCTCCCCTGCTACCCAACTGCTCTGTTGGAGCAATGAGCTTCTATGAGAAGTGGTTGCCCCTATCCAGAAGCAGAAATAGGACTTCCCCAGGAGAACTACAGCCCAATCCTAACTAACTTTCTGCGCAGTTATGCAGCAAGGCCAGTGCAGGCAACGTTGCATCCTGTGCAGAAATGGGGAGGTGGGAGGTCTCCTCGAGGTTTGGGAACTTGTGTTCCCTTACCCCGGGTAAAGCCCCAGCCCCTGCAACAACATGTCTCCTCAGATCTGCGCTAGCTATTTTGCCATGTAAGAGGGCCCAGGAAGGGGGATAGGATTTGGCACATGCCACTGCCACCAATCCCGTCCCCCCTCCCAGGCCCAATCCACCCACTCCTTGCCCTCGTTGCTGCCTTTACATCCCCTTACCTGCCCTCCCCCCACCCTGTTCTGCCTCCCACAGTGGCTTGCCTGCGCTGGAGCGCGTCCTGCGGCTCTCTGGCACTGCCAGGCCAGTCCATGCCTTTGGTGTGTGGCCCAGGCCTCTGGTGTGTGGTCGCAATGTACCTTACAACAAGTGCTTGACAACTAGTGCTGGCACAGCATGCGCTGTGCTAGTGCAAGAGCTCAATAGGACTGAGCCACTAGTTTCCAAATGTAGGTTTCCATTTTCAGATGCAAACATATTAAGGACAACTATGTACTACAAAACTTTAATGAGAATAGAAACATTGTTCTGGTTCTGAGCCAAGTCAATTCAGATTACTATTATGGATGGTACGTCTTTGCAATGATACATTTGGCACATAGACCCTACACAGATTGCCTTACTTGGGTATTTAGATTATAACTGGTAGATAATTTCAAAAGAGCAGAATGTCAAAATAGCAATTTAATGAGATTAGCAATGTCTTAGCTCTAGTAACTCCCCCCGCCTACTTTCTATATCTTATAGAATAGATGAGATGAAGTTTAGTTGTTCTGATGCTGTACTGATTGAAACCTGTCATATATGTCTCAACACTGGTGAACTCATTAGCATGACACTAAGGAACAATGACTGTTAGGTTATTATTGTCAGTTAACCAGACAAAATTAAAGATGCTTTAACAAGGAAGCTGGTGTTTATGCGCAAGGCAGTCCTACAAAGTGACAATTAATATCCCCTGCCAGTGGTTTTAATTTTGAGGCAACACTTCACAATTTTCCAAGGAACTCTTCAATGTCTCCCAGAGAACTCCTCTGTAACTTAAATTAATTTTATGATTCTTTTTTTTTCTGGCCCTAAGAACTCTCCAGATCATTGGGGGTTTTTTGGCAATCAGTGAAGAGGCTGCTGTATAGCCCTAAATATACAGCTATTTCCTTCTTGAGCACTGCAAGCAGAGGCTTGACAGAAGTTGCTTAGTATGTGATTGGTTTGTTAGACTCTTGTGTCATGCATGGATTCTGCATTGTTATTACACTACCACTGCGACCCTTGGCTGAGTGGTGGTCACTTACCATTGTACGTGCACCCCCCAATAAATGCACGAGGCACGATCTGGGTTAAAACTGAGCAGCATTTATTAAATTAATACCAATCAGCAAGATACTGCAAAATTTGCAGCAAGTTCTATACTGTACACTCTTCTCCTCTAAATGTGGCTACCTAGCTTGGCAGAGATAAACACACTACTGTCTTTTCCCCTTTTGAGCGTTTCCACCCTGAATCAAAACTGCAGATTGTCAGCACTCAACCTATGCTTCTCTACACCAACCCACAAAGGAGGCAGAGGAAGCAGAATTGCACCCCCCCCCCAAAGCTGGAAAGCTTTTGAAGTTGACTTTGCACTCCAAGCCTGAGGAGTCACCAGTCAGAATCCCTGAGCCTGATCTTGAGATCAGTTCTGATCTCCCCTCTGACTCTTGCTTATCTCAGGGTGCACACCAACTCCTATTCCAGCTCCATATCCCACACTATACCAGGATGGTATAGTTGTTTGGGAGTTGGACTTAGACCTGGAAGATCCAGGTTCAAATCTCCGCTCAGCCATGAAGCTTCCTGGGTGACCTTGGGCCAGTCGCTATCTCTCAGACTAACCTACCTCACAGAGTTGTTAACCTACCTCACAGAGTTGAGGACCAAGGAGGGAATGAACCATGTGCACCACCCTGAGCTTCTTGAAGGAAGGGCGGCATAAAAAAGTGAAAATAAATAAATACCTGCCAGTTGTATATAAATACCTGACCTGGCTAATCACACCACCCTAGGTGATAAAACTCCTACCTGGCTCCAGATGGCAACCACCATCTAGCTTGCAACCTCAAACTATCCCAATGGCATCGCTGACGCCATAGGCCATGGGTGGGGGTGATAATGCGTTTCACATCATCACCCCCACCCATGTCGCTCTGTCGCTCCCGGAAAGGCTCCATTTGGAGCCTTGCAGGGGCGAGGACGGGTGCCGCAGCTGTTGCAGCCGCTGATGTGAAAGCAGCAGCCACTTCAGCTATGAAAGCTGCCACTGAGGCCACTCCTCATGAGGAGACCGCAGGCGGTACCCAGGGCACAGCAACCCCCCCCAGCCCCGACTTAGTTACACAACTGGGTGGGCTCATCGAAAGGCTGGAAATACACTAGCTCAAGGGGCAAGCCAGGCTGCCTGATGAACAGGGTCCACCCCCAACCACAGTAACCCCCAATCAAGTGCTGTGCTGCAACCACTGGTGTTGCTCGAGGTGGGGCGGAACAGTACGTTCTGTACTGTGCTAACCTCCGTGTACTCGCTGGCACGAGGCGGCCCCGCCCCCTCGCTGTTGGAGCCATTCAGAGCGGTGAAGGCAACGTGCACTGAGTTGCCTTCGCCGCACTGAATGGCTCTGACGGCGAGGGGGCAGGACTGCCTCATGCCGGAGAGTAAATGCAGGGTAGCACAGTGCAGAACGTACTGTTCCGCCCCACCTCGAGCGACACTAGTGGCTGCAACCCTGTATTAAGTGAGGGAACAACATGGCAAAGGTGCCCCTGCCTTCACAATGGCAGCAGAGGGGCAGTATTCTTATGAACTTTGTTCTACATTTCAAAACAGATTTTCGTAAGGAAATTGACCATGGCAGGGTGGAAAGGTGCCTACTGCTAAGGAACTGGAGACACAAAGCCTTGCCTGATTATCTTAATTGTCAGTTACCCCAATTCAAAAACTCTCTGGAAAATCATCTTTAACTGCCAGCCCTAATGGGCCTGCTTGTGTGGTGCTTTTTCTTGTACTTTGGATAAGAACAATGCTTTCTAAAAAAGGAAAGCAATCTAATGGCCTTTTGTAGAGGGGGAGAGAGAAAGAGAGAGCAAGAGACGACATTAGCGACAGAGAAATCACTGTGGAAATTTCATTCATCAGCACCACCAGCAGTTTAAATGAAGTAGTTAATAACATCCTTCCTCCTCTCATTCTGACTCATCTTTCCGCTTTCATATACAAAAATTGAGCTGTCGACTTTCTCAATCCTTTTCTTCCTGGACAACCCCTAGTTCTTCATCAATACATCATTGAGGCATCTCATTTGGATGATGCATAGTGATAATCCATAACAGAGATGCAATTACGCCGATGATAAAACCGCAACGTGATGAGGGCCAGCTGCTGGGGCTGACTTTTGTGATTCTTAGTAACAGTCACACTATTATTTTAGAGTGATGACTTTTTTTTTTTTTTTGAAAGGGATAACTACTGGTTTTGCAAGGGAAAGTGTGTTAAACTTCCGGCAGGGAAGTGCCCCCCCATCCCACAACTCAGCTAAATGCATTTATACATTGTGAACAAGATAAGAATGTTACTAAAGAAATTAACGCCTTTCTTCAAATCTGTGGTTGACAGGCCTTTATTCTTACAGCATAAAAACATGACAGTTATCATGCAGGGAAAGAGATACAGATTTGAGACCTGGGCTTTCTCTCTTGATCACCCAACGTGTGCTACTCGTAATTTGCTGATATGGTTCATGACGAAACTAAACGAAAGCTGGTGATCAACTAAATCTAAAAGATCACTGGGTAGATGTCAAGCCACGTGTGTTCAGCATTGGTCCACGCCTCCCATGCTCCTGACACAGCACATTCATTCCCTGTGCTGTCCCACTTTATTTTCACTATGCCACTCCTTCCTGCTTTTGCTACCATGACCGCCTCACCTTCCTCCTCCTTCACGCTTACATATGGAGAAGAGGAGAGGTGAGGCAGTGGGAGATGCTCTAGGACGGTCTCTACCTCTCTTGTCCTCCATACACTTCCAAGAGGATGAGGAAAAGAAAGAGAATGAAACAGCTGCTGAAGGTGGATCAGGCCTGGGAAGGGGGCCCTGCCGAACCCACCCCCTCCTGATCCCCGTTCTGCCCACCCCCTAGTAGCCAGGCCCCACACACTGGCCTAGTCACATTTGTGATGGCCACTTGCTTGCTCTCTCTGTCACATTGGTCCTAGTCAAGAGAGAGGGGCAATGCTTGGCTCTTGCCCTCAGCCAGGTCACAGGCTTGTGCTCTCTCCAGCAGCCAGCTTAGGCCCAGGTGACAGAACGGGTAAGCAATTGGCCCAGTGTTGGATGGGCAGCAGGCAAAGTGAGTAGCTGGCAGAAGCAGTGGGTAGGTGAAGGGTGTGTCTGGGACACCCCCACCAAACTGGCACCCCTCCAGCCCGCCACGCTACCTAAGAGGACACCTTTACCCTGTCTCATGGGTGGACAGTCTGGCCATGAATAATGTCCTTAAGCTCAACTAATTTATCAAACGACACACTGGTTTCTTCCCCAAAGTTCACTTCTTTCTTCCTGTCATAACGTGTTATTTTTATAATGAATGATTCACTTTTCAGCACGCTTGTCCTTGCTCATTCATTGTAGAGATCAATGTGCTTGACAGTCTGACTTGATCAGAGGGAATGTGAATTTGGAAATACCTGCTAAAGGTGAACCATTCAAGGCATTTGAGGAAAGTAAAGAGAGTGTTTGCAAAATATCTTGGGGTGGTGAGAGGGTTCTGCACAGCTCTAATTTGCTGTTAAGAGTTGTCTAAAATGAAAATACAAGACAGATTTGGAAGTTCCTGCTCATATAAATCAACCGAGGAAGAAGGAAGGAAAAGGAGTGTCAATGAGACTAGCAATACCTCATGCGGCTTCTGCAGCTACAATAATTTTTCTCTGGTCTCGAAAGAGCATCTGGATTTTAATATTTGTTCCTCCAAACTTTCTTAATAGTTTATCATTTACTGAAATAGATACAGGTATATCACTTCTAGTGCAAGGGACTGGAGTGAAAAAGCAACCCCAAACCCAAAATGAGTCGCATAGGGAATCCCCCATCAAGCACAATTAAATGGGATGAGGGAGTTCAGTTATCGCAGTAGTGTGATCCCATCAGCTAAAAGCAGTAAATGACAACACGAATAATAAACAGATACTGTATATCACGTGCACTTCAGGTTAGTATTTCCTACTTTTCTTAATAAAGCTCCAACATAACAATATTCTGTGTGAAACAAATGCAGAAACTGCTTTAGACTCAGCGTCTAAAACTGGGGTTGATGTTTGCTCAGAAATGTCCCATGAATCTGTATCTCACCATTCTCCCGGATAATTCAAAATAAGTCCCTTCAGGATGTTGCTTGAGATCTGCTGTTCCGCTGCTGTCTCCTCTTCTCCTGCAGATTGCAGTTCTCTGAAATAATGAATTTGCAGTCTTATCAATAAGCTTTAGCCCTGGATGTCTCTGAAGTCCCCCTGAAGTGAATCTTCTGCCTGAGGCCTTCTGAGCTCTTCAGAGAATTGCTTTATATATACCTTTCAAACAACAAGTTATATATACCCCCCCAAACCACTAATATATATTAAATATATATTTAAATATATATCTTTAAAAGCCCAGAAATATTAAATACACAACCCCATTTTCAGTAATAACCAGGATGGAAACCTCAACCAGAAATAATGGATTTGCAGCCTTATCAATGGGCTGTCTCTGAAGTCCTCCTGAAATGAAAGATCTGTCTTAGCTTAGGCCTTCTGAACTCTCCAGGGAATTGTACCTCCCCTCCCCAACGATATGGTAGTAACCCATACCCAGTTTTCCAGCCCCATAGTGCACAAACCTGAATCCCCTTAGATTTTCAGGTACTAGAGGAAAGGGGGGAGAGCTGAATGGGTTGAAACTACAGGGAAGTAGGTTTAGTCTAGATATAAGGAAGAATGTCCTAATTGTAAGAGCTGTCTGGTGCTGAAACAATCTGCCTCGTGCAGTTATGTGCTTTTTCTCATTGGATGTTTTCTAGCAGAGGTTGGATGGCTGTTGTCAGGGAAGATATACAGCCCAATCCTATCCAAAGCCCCACACTGGGTTGCAGAGGCACCGGGGCAGGCTCCGCTGTATCCAGCGTGGAGCTGGAGTACGCTGGAAACCTCTTCAACTTTCATCCCCTTACCCCATGTTGAGCTCCAGCAGCCTCTATGGGACTACTCAGATCTGTGCCAGCTAAATGGTCCGAGTGGCCCTGTGTCAGGCTTCCAAGCCTTGGAAGTGGGAATGGATTCTGCAGAGGCCTCCTCCGCTGAGCTTGCCCCCCCCTCCCAGGCCTATTTCTTTTCAGGTTACTTGGTCTCCTATCTGTTATCTTCCTTAGATGCTTTTAGAGCCTCTTGCTTTAGGGCAGCTTCTTCCCTTAACGGCTTGTGTTGTGCTGAATCTGGTAGCCTAGTTTTTCTGACTTTCTCACACAGGTGACCCAAATGTCACCTTGCTTGCACATATGCCTAACAAAGGATAACAAACGCCACATTCATACGTAATCCAGAAATGAGAACCTTTTGAATGTTATCTTACATTTCAGAAGCTTCATTGGCTTCAGCACTTGGAAACATTTTACATTTCCCACTGGCTGAGAAGTGTGGTTGAAAGGGTTCTTCTAAGCTTGTCCTTCATTCCGTGCTTAACTGGAGCGTGCAGATTGGCTTTGACAGCAGGATGCAAAACAGACTTCCAAAACAGACTATTGAAACAAATAGACTTAAGAGCAATTAATTGTGCACTGGATTGTGGTTGTGATGTGCAAATTGCCGATTTCTGATATCAACTGTTACAACAAGCAAGGGCTGTAGGCAGGGCCATAGGCAGCCATTTCGAGATGAAATGCATGAATGGGAATAGTTCTTCTGAACCAGCATCAACTTACATAAAAGAGTAGTGGGGAACATATGGTAGACATTTTTCAAGATCCCTTTACTTTGCCTCTTACCTCCTTTAAACCCATTTCTGTCTAACCCACAGGTGTACACAAGTGGGCAGAAATGCCTTTTACAAAGCAATCCTATCCAATTTATGCCACCGGCTGAGCTCTGCTCAATCCTATCCAACTTATGCCACTGGTGCAACCAGCGAGAACGGAGGCCCCAGAATGGAAAGGGGATTCAAATCCCCTCCAAATGGGGAATTCGAAGGGGATTTGAATTCCCCTTCTGTTCTGGGGCCTCCTGTTCTCGCTGCACCACTGGTTACACCGGTGGCAGAAGTTGGATAGGATTGAGCAGAGCTCAGCAGGTGGCATAAATTGGATAGGAATGTTGTGCCCTTAGGCACCCTGCTTTACTCACTATCGTGTCTAACACAATGTGTTTTTGTTTCTTTGCTTGTTTTGCAGTATCACTTTGGAAACCATGAAGATAGTTTGAGGATTAAAAAAATCCACCCTGGATGAGCTGAAGGAAATTGAGCAGGGTTGTGTGGGTCAGCTGCACAGAGGCACAGAAGAGGACTGTAAGATGCTGCAATTATTCGTTTGGACTACAATTACTCCTGGTCTTAAAACAATCTCCCACAGCACAATCCTGTGTCACCTTGCACCGGTGTAACAGTAGATGCACTGGCGTAAGTGCACCTATGCCAGTGTAAGTGCACTTACACCGGTGCATCTACTGTTACACTGGTGCAAAGTTACACAGGATTGCACTGCCATTTTTTAAAGGGAGGCTGTCATTAACCAATAATCTGATTGAAGATATAGAAGAGCCTCACATGTTACCACCATTTCAATGCACAGCATTTAAAGAAAAAAAGCAACAGTTCTGCCTGATTATTATTTATTTAAAGATAGAAACAGGAATTGCAGGAAATGGCATTTTCTTCATTTTTCTTGCTTCTATATTCCAATTAATTGTTCTCTTTCTGACATCTACTGTGAACTGGCACTCTTTGGCTACTCTCTAGAGTCAGGCTGGACCAGCCTCTGGATTTTATGACATCTCTGAAGTTACTATTTTTTGAGAGCATTGTGAACTCGTCTCCAGCACATGTCAACTTTGTAATTCTATGCACACTGATTTGGGAGCAAGCTGCATTTTTTACAGCTCAAATATGCATAGGATCGGTCTAGTTGTCTGTCAAGAGATTTTTTTTCATGACAAGTGGGACTGAGCTGGATGTCTCTGCCTTACTACTAAAGTGCTGGATGATGCTTTAGTTGCTTTGGATGACACAAACTACAGTTTGCACTAAGACAGCTAAAGTGGGTATCCAGAATTAGCTTGTCAAGTTATGCAATGAATACATGAGCATACATTGATAGCTATACATAACGAGACTTCATGGCAGGTATTTCCCCCCAAGTCACTGCCTATGTCTTTCATGCCTGTTTCTTTTTTCTATTTTGAAGGACTAATAGTGAACCTTTATGGATTTTATCATTCAAATATAACCATAGGCAGTGACCCAATAATGCAGAACCTGTTCTTTTTTAAAAAAAGGCAAAACATTAAGGGCAAATTGTTCAGTGACTGCACAAAGTGAGCAAGTCTACTGGTGACTCTAGTGACAATTGTTTTATGTTGGCAACAAAGAAGCAACAATAATTTCCTATATTGACAGGAAAATTGCCTGATTGCCTTTACTTGACTATTACACTGAAATTCTCAAGACTGTTTGCCATCCATCATTTTAATATTTTTATCCGCTTTTATGGCCTGACTGAATTCATACTGTAACTCAGAGAAAACAATTGGGTTAATGAAAGGCATTTATGTACAGGCCCCTAAAACAATCTCAAATTGCAATTATTTACTGTGCATATAAAAATTAGAAATACACTAATAGTGAAAGGAAATGACAGCCTAGAATACGACACAAATATGCATGTCAAAACAGCGATAAAACAAGTTAATTGCCATCCTTTTGAATCACTGGTTGATCTGACTCTAATTGCTATTATAATAAGAAATCTCTCTGTGACGTTGATAAACGTCTTGTTGAATACTTTGGTCATCATTAGAGTTCATATTCCAGACATTAGACAATTCAATGGGTCCGAAATGAACCCCTTTTTGCAAGGGATTCAAAAAGAACAAGAAGTTTGACCATTCAAAGGGGTCTAAAAAGGTGAAAACCTTAAAGAACTCCAGCTTTCTATTAAGGAAGGTGGGACATTTGCCACATGAATGGGCACAAAGAACCTGTAGTGAAGATCAACAGGTGAAGGAACAATGTGTTGAAGTTCCAGAATGATACAAATGAGACAACATTGTTACTGTTCGCTTTTAGAAGGTCAATCCCATTTTTTAAAATCTTAAAAAAGAGATATGCCTAGGCACTTGTTGACCTTGAAGCCTTGCAAGCCACTTCTTCCTAATTCCAGACAGTGGTGCGGGGCTGGTTTATCACTCAATGATAAGGGAAATGCACCCTGCACATTTCTCAGACATGGTTCGCTTTTTATTATCACTGCATGTGTTTCATAGCTAGGCTCCTGTATTAAGTGTGCATGCATGTGTGCGCATGCACACACACACAATTTTGGAGTTAAAAGTTGTTTAGGCCAGGCTTAGACTGAGGCCTGGATAAAAAAAAGTACAGTAGTTTAAAGATGAGATAATGCTGGTCCCAAATTAGAGCCCTGAAGACCACCCAGTTAAATATGTGACAACGCTGTGGCCCTCACATGAGCAGATGCTTTAACTGTGATTGAGGCCCTTTGTAAGGCCTTGAAGATGAAAAGAAGTCCCTAAGGTTTCTAAGGTTTACCTTAACCTGTAAATCAGTGTTTCCCAAACCTTTTTGACCTGCGGCTTCCTTGACCATCGGTGACCATTGGCGGTGGCTTCCCATTACATTATGTTGATGCCTGTCAATTGGCATTGCACTGTTTTCCCAAGAGGATTCCGTGGCACTCCGCGGCTCCCCTGACTGGTTTCTGTGGCTCCCCTGGGAATCGTGCCTCCCAGTTTGGGAACCACTGCTCTAAATGTACTACTGAATTTACCTGTTTTTTGCTTGAGTCTTGTCACTTACTTCTACCCCTTTACCTACCTGTTGCAAGGAGCAGGATTCCAGATGTACTACACAGCAGGTCGGGGAGAGAGAAGGTGATAGGATGTGGAAGGAGAAGTTGTGGCTGCTTCATATCCCACTTCAGCAACAGATTAATGGGGGAATATCTAGACCACAACATGACAACTCTAAAAGTTGTCAGTCTGAGAAAGTACCAACATGTCCATCAAGACTCAAACTAACCTTCCTACTTGGAGGCCAATTGCTCAGAGAATGTGGCAAAGGCTTGGCAGCTGTCCTTTCCTCACCAGTGCCTCCATCTTATGAAAAAGACTCTGTGCATGTGATCAGGTTTAGAGTTTTTCACCGCTGGTTCCAGTCATGCTCGAAGTCATTTTCTGTGAGAATTAGCTAGTTAGTCTTGGCCGACACTTTGTCAGCCAGTCGTTCAAGGAGAACGACAGTAGGGATTAAGTAAGAAGCACAAGGGTTCAGCAAAGGACCCCTCAAAGACTTTAATTGTCCTTTCAACTTGTGCACAATCATAGCTCTAGCAGACAAACATTTCAGTCTGTTGCACGTCTAACTTCAAGCAGATTATACAACGCAAGTTGTAAAACACACACATTCCAAACTTAACAGCCAGGGTTCATTATCTTGAAAGTACTGGATGCATTGTACTTAGCTGGAAACTTTCATGGAGCCTTTAGTTGCTGCTCAGGCACAGTTAAATAACAAATGCAGCAAACACACCTCCCAAACAAAACTAACAGCCCAATCCTACCCAAATCTCCCCCCCCCGCCAATGCAGCTGTGCCAATGGAGTGTGTGCTGTATCCGTGGGAGGGGGCCAATCAGAAAGGTCTCCTCAGGGTAAGTGAACTTTTGTTTGCTTACCCCGGGGAAAGTCTCCACTGCCATCATGAGTCTCCTCAGATCTACGCCTGCTGTTTAGCAGACGTAAGTCCGAGGTGTGTAATGGCGGCAGTAAGGGAGAGGGATGGAGTTAGGCTACCAGTGCACACAAGTGCCACCGATACTGGCCCTGGTCCGCCTCCCTCCCCACCCTCAGCCCTGCCCGGAACAAACCCCTGTTCCTCCCTGTCGCTGCCCCATTCCACCCTTGCCACCATCACACTTACCTGCACTGGTCCAGTGACGGGTCTCCTATGCTGCTGCTGGTTTCAGCAGCCACTCAAAACAGCTGCACCAGAATCCATTTTACAATGGAGGAACTCTGTTCTACTGCTGTAAACCCCTGTGTGTGCCAGCCCAATCCTGGATAGGCCTGTGAAGATCTGCCAGTGTCACCTTTTGAATGCTAAGCTACTCTCTGACCTACACTTATATCACTCCTCTTATTTGCTGGCCAGTTTTATCTGAAGTTGCTAAAACATGTTTAAGTGAACAACTGTTGGCAATGAAGGTACCGTTTCTGAAAGGGAGAAGTTCCATAAAACTAGACCTCGGCTTCCATTCATGCTAATTACGATAGGCAGTATAATATTGCAAGAGCTAAACTGCTATAAAAGAAATGTGCTATCTTTAAAGTTAAGATGCTTGGAGTTCTCAGTCAATCAATAACAGCCCAAATCTATCCAGTGTATCTCCATGTATGCCAGCACAACAATAGAAATCCACCCATCAACAGATGCAACACAGACACCGGTGCAACATTAGAAAAATGCTGTACCAGCATAACACAGAAACTGGTGCAAGTCTGCCAGCAGAGAGGCCAAAAATAGGGAGGGGGTTAGGGCATAATGTGGGAGGCAGTAGCATAGCCAGACAGGGAGCGGCACAGTAAGTGCCATTACACGGAGGGGCAAAGTGGGCCCTTCAACTCGCCATCGGAGCCGGTTCAGCAGCAAAGGCAGCTTTGTGGAGTAGCTTGTGTGGGTTCTAGACTTGCCTCCCACTTTTCTTATTCTCCCTGCCATAGGTGTTTCTGGCCAGTCATGCAAAAGGTGAGCGCCTTGTTGGTTAGGGCAAGTCCCTTGACTGGGCTCAAATTCACCTCGCCTGACTCCCAGCCTGTATCTTTGTGTAGTGAGCTGCCAGCAGCCCGCTTTGCTACAGTGCTGTTGGGGCTCCCCTTGTGACTTGTTCCAGTCTCTCTCTTGGCATATGGCAGTGGTTCCCAAACTGGGAGGCGTGGCTCCCAGGGGAGCCGCAGAAACCAGCCAGGGGAGCCACGGAGTGCCACGGAATCCTCTCGAAATACAGCGCAATGCCAATTGGCAGGCATCAACATAATGTAATGGGGAGCTGTAGCCAATAGTTGCCAATGGTCAAGGGAGCCGTAGGTCGAAAACGTTTGGGGAACACTGGCATATGGGCTCCTTCTGGCTGGTGGATTTCCCCGCATGGACTCAAACCTTTGCCATGAAGAGACTTGTTTGCTTATTTTTCCTGGCTGTCCTCTTCCAAGGGAGCTGTATTTCTGCCCTTCCTGTGCTCTGCTCAAAAATGTATCCTTTGGATGTGTGTGTTTGTGTGGGTAGGATAAGGAGACATGAATCCTGGGTGCAGGGATTCCTAGTTCTTTGCTTTTGCTCCTTTGCTGCTAATGCCACAGTGGGTCCTTTAAGGTGTAGTCATACTGTGTTGCATGTGTGTGGTATCCTTGGGGCATTGCCCATGATTGGCTGTGGTGCCTGTTACTGTGTTGCTCATTCCTAGTGGCTGGCAGGGGGCATCTTCCTGGGGGTGACTGTTCATTGTCCCCTGTGCCTACCCTCACTCCCTGCTTGATTCATCCTGGCAGAGCTTCTCTGGCTGTCAGCATTGGGTCAGGATGAATGCATTGATTGGCTCCTCTTGGACTTTGCATCAGTGATGCAACGATGTCACACCAACACACTGACAATGCACTGGATAGACTTAGGATATGGCGGTCATTGCACCAGCTTGGGTGCACTGTCTGTGCAGCCTCTGAATAGGATTGAGCCTTTAGTGTTTGTATGGGCACCACGTCGAGAGCGCAATGGGTTGTGATAGGGAAAGGCAGGTCTGTGCACATATCTCCCAATCAGCCCTGTTCTCCATGCATCTTGCTTGGGGTATGGAGAGGAGGTGTAGTCAAGATTTGCGAGTCATGCATAGACCTCCTATTCCACCAAACATCATATATTCTTCATGCATGGGCACTGATCCTATGGTGAAAGTGGAGCATATCCTATTTTTTTAATGTGACTTTTTAAAAAGAATTTTGAAGAATGAATGTCAAATCAGACCACAGCACATTACAGAATATGTATTTTGACACTGAGAACTCCTGTGGATTTAGGGTGCTGTGGATCTTGTGACACAGGACAGGTTAGCACTTCAATTTTTTGCAAGTTATTTTCTTACACACACTTTTGAAATATGTAAGTAGCCTTCTACAACTGGTTCAGGATTTACAAATATATTACCTGGAACCATCTAGATCTTTTAAAAATCCACACCAGCTCCAGCAGCTTATAGGCTACAAAATGTCAGAGATCAGGCTTAATCTTTTCTGTAAACCTTTGCCCAGTTGCTATATTATTGTTTTTGTGAGACACAGGAATATAAAAGTGGAACCACATAAGTACATCTGTTAAAAAGAACTGAAAGATGATATATGAAACAATATGGGAGGAACAGAGCTGTCAAGAATAAAATAAAGCCAGCCATATAATCCTCTCAGTCTCCAGGTATTGAATTAAGTAGTTATCCCATTGTGCGTAAATGCATGTTTCCCCATAAACAGCTTGTCCCATTATTCTTGGAATCAGATGAGATGCAGTACATATGTGATTAGATGTCCTGACTTTTTTCTTTCTTTCTTTTTTTTTACTTTAACGGAATTGTGAAGTATTCTGATTGGAGCACTGGTTCTGGGGGTGGGGAGCTAACCCTTTTCCTCACACTGTTCCCCTGACCAGAATCCCTCCCTCTGGCTGCTGATAGCTCTGTATATTAAAAAAAAAAGTCATAATATTGGTACTATATTTTTGCGACAACAGGGCAATGACTTTGATCAGGAAAAATGGGGGGATGGACAGAGTCAGTGCTCCAGTCAAAATCAGATTCTACTCATGGCTCTCTTAAAGTTAAATATAAAATTAAAAAAGTACTTAACACTAATTAATTTGTTGTTGTTGTTTAAAAAAAGGCAGTGGATCTAAGCATGAATCTCTTAGGTCACATGCATTATGTCCCTTAATGTTCATTTAATGAAGTGTTTAAATGTAAATTATATATGTGTTTTATAACAGGTCCAACCTTTTTATCCGTGGAGGTTCCATTCCCGGAACTCCTGACTATGCCAAAATCCACAGATAATGAAATTCGTGGTGAGGGCAGTGCTAAAATACCTTATTTTAAGGTTGTTTGGGGGCCTGCCAGCTGCTTCCCGCCTCCTGCATGGCTTCAAAAGGTTCTAAACTGCCTCAAAAAGAAAAAAATCGCGACTGGAAGCGACTTCCAGTTCGCTTACGTGATCGGAAGTTGCTTCCAGTCACATTTTTTCTTTTTGCTGTAGCTTAGAGTCTTCTGAAGCCATGCAGGAGCTGGGAAGCGGCTGGCAGGCCCCCAAACAACTTAAAAATAAGGTATTTTAGCGCTACCCCCCACCTCCAGTGGGCCTTCCTCTTCCGTGGTGCCCCCCGGGGGGGTGTCGAGTTCGTGGATGGCTAATCTGCGGGTGAGAAGGTCCGACCGGTATATATGTTACACACATACACATATTTATAGTTCTATCAGATTATACTTTATTACAATGCAGAAACATTAAATAATTATCTGGAGGTGCTTTAAGGTCCCATCAATGAACTGTTGATAAATCTTAATGCTCTCTGGCACACAAAACAGTGTGATCATAAGAGACTTTCAAATATAGATCTATGGCAATCTCTCCATAGATTTTATAAATATAGGATATTTATCAGGAATTGTATATAAACACTGAAGTATGACTGAATCTAAAATATGTAAACGCCACGGAGAATAATCAAACATCACTTGCTCTCATATTATAACATCAAACTTGCTTATCAGCTGATGAGTAATGAGGAAAATCAGTATTGGTATCATGTAATCAAGAATAATCCAAACTAAGATAAATACTGGCATAGTTAATTTTCCCCAATCAGGAATACTCAAGAAGAAAATACCCTTGTAACAAAGGCTCTAGAAAGGGAATACTTGGTAAGGGAATATTCATGTAAGAGGACGACACATACTCCATTTCTAAATTTTCTTTCCATATTTGTTTTTGAATAAGATTTTTCATTTTGCTACTCAGTTTCTTTTTCTTCTCCTGAAATTAAACCTCTATTTATGGTATCAGCATCTGTTGCCATGGAAACAAATGTGATGATCCAACTATGGATTCACCAGAGAGGACAGTAGGAGGGAAAGAGGGCTGGGGAAGAGCAAACATTGGCTTATGTGACTTACTTTTCAGAAGAAAGTAAAGGGGAAAAAAGAATAGATTTACCAAATGGTTGAAATGTTAAGGGTGATTTCTATTTTTGTATGGGGGAGCTTCCATTTGAAGACTAAGGTGAGATGGAAACAGCAAAGGGAAGTGAAGGTCAAGGCATCTGCACAGTGTGACATGATCACCAGTGAATTATAGGACCTCTGGTTTTGCAGATAAAAGAATGGAGTACAAACCCAAAAGATTTATAGAAACTTCCAGGAAAGAAACTTTCTAAAATGTAGGTCAGATATCATATCTGCCTTCTCTCCACCTCGGAAGTTGAATATGGAAGCTGCTATTACTGATCCTCTCTCACAAGTTGGTCAACATTAATGCTGATGTCTACAAAATTGAAAGAGCTCTTTCTGCAAAAATATTGGTGTCTTGTGGTGGTTTTATATGGCCCAATTCTAACTAAATCCCCTTGCTGATTCAGTGGCACCAACGGAGCGTGCACTGCGTCCTGTGGTGGGGGGACAGTAATGGATGTCTCCTCATGGTAAAGGAACTTTCATTCCCTTACCCTGGGGCAATCCGCTGCCAAAACAGGTCTCCTCAGATCTGCGCCAGCTATTTTCCTGACTCAGGTCTGAGGAGAGTAAAGGAGAGGGAAAAGGAGAGGGAATGGGGATAGGATCGTGGCACATGACGGTATTGGCAGGACGTCTGGCTCAGTTGGTAGAGTGATCATCTCATAAATGCCTGAAGATCTGAAGGATGGCAGTTCAAGATGGCCGGAAGTGTCTGTCGGAGAGCTGCCAGCACGCCAAACTGATAAGTTGCAGAGCCTCTGTGGGGAGTGGAACTGCAGCTGCAGCACTTGAGTGGCAGTCAAGGTTACCTGTCAGCTGAAGCGTGCTGAGGCAAACGTCAGAGAGAGAGAGAGAGAGAGAGAGAGAGAGAGAGAGAGAGAGAGAGAGAGAGAGAGGAACTGTGGACTGTGAAAGCAACATCTAGAATGAAGGGTTCTACGAAAGATTATAATGTTATTATATTGTAAAAACCCCTTGGGGTTTAGAAAGCCTGCCCACGTACACCGCCTTGAATTAAAGTCGGAGGAGAAATCCAATGAACAAGAAAGGCGGTATATAAATACTGTATGTTGTTGTTGTTGTTGTTGTTGTTGTTGTTGGGATCCACCCCTCCCTTCCCTGTTCTGTCTTCCACCTGCCCCCTCCCTGCCCAGACAATCCCCTGTTCTTTCCCCTCTGCCCTATTTCTCCCACTGCCCACCCTGCCATAAACTTACTAGCACTGGCAGTGGGTGGCTCCTCCACTGGCACATGCATGAGACCACCATCCATGTGCGCTGGCAGCCTCATTGTGCATGCCATCGCCATTACACTTCTGCTGGTGGAATGCGTGTTCCGTTGGTGGATCCATGCGTTAAGATTGGGCTGTTAATCTCGGAGTTTAATTACAAACTGACCTCTCAGCAAGAACCATGCCTGAGATGCAGGAATTTCCATTGAAAGGGAGCCAATGGTCATTCCAATGGTCCAGTCATATCTCCTCAGACTTCAGGTTTATGACAGCATCCAAAAAAGCATTAGTCAACTCTGGGGCACCACCTCCAGGAGGCAAATGAGAAACTTCCCACCGTAGATTCCTCAACCATTTTCTCCTGTTTTCAAATTGTCCTCTTCTTGTCCTGCAAAGTAGAATTTAAAAAGAGCCTTGCAGTAGCTTTGTCCCAATACTACACTCTTTTGGGCAGCCCGATCCTGCCTAAGATGCAGTGGCCAGCCGAAATGGCACTGGAGCAGCCAAGGCTTACCTCGGGGGAAGGGACGGTCAATCCTGTTGATGGCTTAGGCTGGCGCAGCACTGCTGTGCTGGCCTAGGGTTTCGCAAACATGTCATAAGGCATGTTTTCAGCACCTGGTGAGTAGGCGGTGCCAGCGCAGAGGCCTGCACTGCTCGGCCGCCCACCAAAGAACCCAGAGGACTGCGCCATGGAGTGGGTAAGTCCCATTCCGAGCAGCGCAGGAGTTGGGGGAGGGTGGGGAGAGGGTGTAACAGGGTGGGGGGAGGGCTGGGATGGGCAGATCAAGCCCAGGAGGTTGGAGAAATTGGCAACGCTATGGCATGCTGTATCCTATCCACCCCTCCCAGGCCCTTTCTGCTGACTCGGGGCTACTTGGTTCTCTGCTAAAGAGCTGTCAGTGACCAAGTAGCCCCATTGTGGCAGGTAGGGGTTTACCAAGGGGTAAGCAGACAAATGTCTGCTTCCCCAGCCTGAGTAGATGTCAAGCAGGACCCTTCCTCAGATACATTGCAGTGTGGGCCACATGGCCTAAGCTGCATCACCCAACCTGGGGGAGGATAGGATTAGGCTGTCCAATAATCAGATTACAGAACCTCTCCAAAAACATGCACCATGGAGGGCAGCAATGTGATCTCCATTGCACCAATGGTAGGAAATACCGTCACCCACATGTCTTATGTGCAGTTGACTTGTGCTAATTCAACTTCATGTGGCCAGCAAACCAACATAAGGCAACAAAACAGCAGTTTAAATAGTGCAGGCAATTCTGCCTATAGTTCCACTTACTAAATAAATGCCTGAGAGTGTCAGATCGGAGAATGAAGCTTCTGTTCCCTCTTTTGGTTTCAATTCCCACCTGTCTCTCATAATTTTTAAAGAGAGAGTCTGTATTTTTTGGATATAAGGGATTTTTAAGGCAATTTTGAGTATTTGTGATTTTACGTTTACACACTGACTCTGGGATGTAACCCTCACATAAGACAAGCGGCGACTGTACAGTAATTTTCAGGAACTCCAGAACTAGGAACTTCCTGATCTGGGATTATCTGTGCTCATGTCTCAGAGTCTTCTTCTAGTTCACAGATGGAACTAGACATGTGCAACATCATAAGAACATAAGAACATAAGAAGAGCCCTGCTGGATCAGGCCAAAAGCCCATCTAGTCCAGCTTCCTGTGTCACACAGTGGCCCCACCAGATGCCTCAGGGAGCACAAGACAACAAGATAACCTGTGTCCAGTCGCCACTCCCTTGCACCTGGCACAGAGAAAACCCACTTCTAAAACCAGGAGGTTGCTTATGGCTTGTAACCTGTGATGGTCTTTTCCTCCATGAATTTGTCCAAACCCCTTTTAAAGGCATCTAGGCCAGGTGCCATCACCACATCCTGTGGCAAGGAGTTCCACAGATGAATCACACGCTGGGTAAAGAAATATTTTCTTTTGTCTGTTCTAACTCTCCCTCCACTCAATTTTAGTGCGTGTCCCCTGGTTCTGGTGTTGTGCGAGAGGGAGAAGAATTTCCCTCTATCCACTCTCTCCATCCCATGCATAATTTTATAAGTCTCAATCATGTCCCCCCTCAGGCGCCTTTTTTCTAGGCTGAAAAGCCCCAGACGCTGTAGCCTTTCCTCGTAAGGGAGGTGCTCCAGCCCACTAATCATTCTGGTCGCTCTTTTCTGCACCTTTTCCAATTCAGCTATATCCTTTTTGAGGTATGGTGACCAGAACTGGACACAATACTCCAGATGTGGCCTTACCATCGATTTGTACAAAGGCATAATGATATTGGCCGTTTTATTCTCAATCCCCTTTTTAATGATCCCGAGCATGGAATTGGCCTTCTTCACAGCCGCCGCACACTGGGTCGACACTTTCATCGACCTGTCCACCAGGACCCCAAGATCTCTCTCTTGATCCGTCACAGACAACTCAGAACCCATTAGCGTATATGTGAAATTTTGGTTTCTTGCCCCAATGTGCATCACTTTGCACTTACTTACATTGAAGCGCATCTGCCATTTTGCTGCCCATTCTCCCAGTTTGGAGAGATCCTTCTGGAGCTCTTCACAATCCCTGCTGGTCTTTACCACCCGGAAAAGTTTAGTGTCATCCGCAAACTTGGCCACCTCACTGCCTATCCCCAAGTCCAGGTCATTTATGAATAAGTTGAAAAGCACCGGTCCCAAGACCGATCCTTGGGGCACACCGCTTTTCACCTCTCGCCATTGTGAAAATTGCCCATTGACTCCCACTCGCTGTTTCCTGGTCTTCAACCAGTTCCTAATCCACAAGAGGACCTGCCCTCTTATTCCCTGACTGTGGAGTTTTCTCAGGAGCCTTTCATGAGGGACCGTGTCAAACGCCTTCTGAAAATCCAGATATATAATATCCACGGGTTCGCTCGCATCCACATGCCTGTTGACCTTTTCAAAAAATTCTAACAGGTTTGTGAGGCAAGACTTCCCCTTGCAGAAGCCATGCTGACTCTCCCTCAGCAGAGCTTGTTCTTCTATGTATTTTAAGATTTTATCCTTAATGAGACTTTCCACCATCTTCCCTGGAACAGATGTTAGGCTGACCGGCCTGTAGTTCCCCGGGTCCCCCCTCCTTCCTTTTTTAAAGATTGGCGTGACATTAGCTATCCTCCAATCCTCTGGCACAGTGGCCGTTTTAAGGGACAAGTTGCATATTTTGGTCAAGAGGTCAGCAACTTCATTCTTGAGTTCCTTCAGAACTCTTGGGTGGATGCCATCCGGGCCTGGTGATTTATTGATCTTTATTTTGTCAATTAAGTCTGAGACGTCTTCTCTTTTAACCTCTATTCTGAGACGTCTTCTCTTTTAACCTCTATAACTTAACCATCAACTTCTTGTGGCCTGAGACAGTATACATTTCTGGATTTGCTATTACAGGTTGATTATCTCTTATCCAGACTGCTTGGGACGTGAAGTTGTCTGGATTTTGGAATATTTGCATAAATATAATGAGATATCTTGGGGATGGGACCCATTTATGTCTCATATATACCTTATACACATAGCCTGAAGGTAATTTTATACAATATTTTTAATAATGTTGTGCCCCAGTATGCCTTGTGCTATGCCAGCCTGGTGCTGGAAAAGGTTTTTTTTTAAACCCCCCAAAATGTCTGGATTTCGGAATAGTCTGGATTTCGGATGTCTGGTTAAGGGGTTATCAACCTGTATAAATAATAGTAGGTTTTCTTTCAGGACAAGAATACCTTCTGTTTGCTGTGCCTCAGGATCTAGCTTCTTGCTTGCCAGCTTCCCCAGGTCAGCTTAGCCTAGTTCTACATTTTCTTCAACTCACAACTCAAGGTCATGTTCAAGCCCCCTATCCCAGATTCTCCTCAAGGAGAACAGGGCGGGAGAACACACCCAAGTTTCAGCCCCGATTTGTTTATCATGACTGCCCACAAACCTAGCCTGGCCCTGACACTATCCCTCAACCCAAACATACACAGTTTTCTCAAGTCTTCCTAATGCTTCTATATCAATACAACACACTTAAATCTCTTCAAGACCTTGGTCTTACAAGACCTAAAATAGCTTACAAGCTTTACTAGCCTCTGCATAGCACTCATTTTACCCCCTAATGAGTAATCCAACAAGTCTTCCATAGTAAGCATCTGATACAGATGACTGCTTCCTTTGATAAAGTGCCTAATCTACGTGAGGATGGATCAGACAGATTTAATCAACTATTGATGATTGGGGTTAAATAATAGATGACATATCTGTTCAATTAAAGCACTGCCTGTAGATGCTGGCTAAACTGATTGATAGCTGGAGCTTTTTCTTTTTTTAATATACTATAGGAGTCTCATCAAACTGAATGATCTGTCCTGGAGACTGATTAGAATAAAAAGACCGTTACTTGAACTGTAATTAAAAACATTAACAATGTTTAAACCACATAGGAAATTAAAGACAATGACCATCATTTTTTATTCCCTCTATTAAAAGTGTATTGGCAGTCTTTTTTTTTTTTTTAATAAAAGCAACCTGTGATCTGCAAAACTGTTAATCTTTAAGGGAACATTTTTGGTACTCAAACAGTATGACTGGCAGGAGAATTGGAATAGAAGCATGAGACATAAGGTTGGAGTTGACACACACCCTTTGCACAGTGTTAGAGTCAAAGTAGAGAATCAGCAGAATCAAATGGTGGATTGCATTTTGGATTGCTGATCCATGTTTGAATGCTCCTCGACACAGGGAGGGCCAAAAGTCAGTATACAGTACTGATTTGGACACTGTATTTTTTATTTTATTTTTATTTTTCGTTATTATTACTTTTTATTGTGTTGCTGTGTGTCACAGTGTCGGAGACAGGTTCCAGGAATGTTGCAGTGTTGATGGAGGAAATTTTGAGCACCTTAGAGACTAAACATGACCTGATCGGTACTGTATACCTACTTTTGGCCCACCCTGTATAATAAAAAGCCCTCACCAGGGGGAATCACAGAATCATTTTCCCTTCCAAAGAACCCAACTATCCTAAGGGAGCAAACAGTACTTCCAGGTATTGGTCTTGGCGGCAGCAGCACGTGCCAGATCCGATCCCCTTTCCCAGCCTAGATCGACCCCCAGGAGACCCCTCAAACTTACAACTGCTAAAGACCTGGCATAGGTCTAAGGAATCCCATTGACAGCCAGGCAGCCTATGGAAATACAAGTAACCTGATTTTTACTATCTCTCCTGGGCTGTCCGGTCACCCTTCCACCATAGCATGCAGCACATGCTTTGTTGGCGGCACTGCGTGCTATGGCCTGGTGGGGGATAGAATTGGGCCCTCAGCCACTTACATCTAGCTCTTGATATTCCACACATTAAAAAAAAAAAACCCAAATCCAAGAATGACTCCATATTTAACCTAGAAAGTCTAATGAGGGGAAAAGGAGAAAGGACAGAACCGCAGCGATTGCTGCGGAACATTTCCATCTTCAGAATGACTTATCAAGCTTATCTTCCACATCCGTAGTTAAGTTGCGATTGATTATACATCAGTTGGGGTGACACTGGGGATAATATGTATATATCAGCAGGCAAGTCTTTGGATGGTATGGAGTGATTGCTGCCTAATGTATGCTGCAATTACTCAAGGGCAGACAGCTTTGAAAAATGATCCCTCAAGCCACATGCATGGGAAGGTCACACTGAGCAATTATTTTGCTTTAGCATAACCTTTCACTGGAATGTGATTACCTGCCAGTATAATATATATTGCTGCAAGTCACTTGGTGCTTATGAATCCTATGGTGGAACCAATAGCACATTGAACGTTGAATGTCCCAAACACCAAAAAGAGGAGGAAAATATGTGAGTATGCATGATGTAGATGCATAATACCAGCTCTTACTTTCTTATATATGCCCTGAAGAGCGGTTTTCTCTCAGGTATACATAGAAATATTCAGCACTTATTTAGGGTATTCCATACAGATGTTTATTTGCATAGGTACACTGATGGCACAATCCTAACTCCCCGCACGGTGATGCTGGAGGTCTCCGTGGGGTAAGGGGACATTTGTCCCATTCAGAAGTGTTGTTGGGTGGGGCAGGGGGCCCCCAGGTGACAAGCAGCAGAGGGAGGGCGACAACCGCACCGTTTTGGCAGTGGGAAGAGCAGGCAACGGCGGCGGCGAAGGCGATGTGTTTGGCCCGCCCACCCACCCACCCTGCATCTCTGAAGCAAGTTGCAGCAGTGGTTACGGTGATTTCACTTCCAAGCACCTGGGAGTCAAACAGACTTCTGGAACAGCCCTCTGTGAGTCACACAGAGTTGTGGGCTGGCAAGGGACTTCACAGTGTCCCACATAAAATGTGCTGTTTTAATTCTGGGTGTGATCTTCTAATGGCCAACTGTGTGGATGCAGCCTCAGATGCAGGAAGTTGTGAATTTACTAAGAAGTACTGTACTGAGATAAATAATTCCCAGTGGCTTCACTAGGGATCCAACAATGCCATTCCATTAGATATTTGCATCCTTCGTAGCCCAGTTTTGTTTTTTTTTACAAAGGCTGTAAGATTTAAGTTACAGTACTTGATTGATAGATTAATCCTGACAGCCCAGTCCTATCCTTCCCCCCGCCATAGCATGCAGCCATGTCAAAACAGTCTGTGCTGCATGCTATGGTTGTGGGTCAATTGGGAGGCTTGGGAGGGGAAAGGGAAAATATTTTCCCTTACCCCTTGGTAAACCCCTTGACCGCTAATGAGTCTCTTCGGACCTGTGTGAGTTCTTTAGCTGACGGAAGTCTGAGGAGACAATGGGAGCATGTCAGCTGGTGCAAGTCACTCATACCAGGTGCCACTCCCACCTCCAACATGCCCCAGGCCCTCGCCCGATCCACCCCAATCCGCCCACCATGCTGACTTACCAACATTGGCAGGGCTCCTCTGTGTGTGGGCTCCTCTGTGTGTGGGTTTCTCCATGCTCTTGTAGAGCACCTTTTATGATGCCATAAAGCATCAACTGCTGCTGAAACGCTAGTTCTGGCAGTGGTAAGGCCCCATAGGATTGGGATGTAAAGCTTTTGCTGATTGGTGGGGATAGATTTTATCATATGATTCAGTTTAAGGGCATAGTTATTTGAAATAATTTTGGATCTGGAATGGTATTAAACAGAGAATTAACATAAAATATTAAATATGAACTTTCTAATAATGACTTGTACTTTTGGATGATCATCATCATCATCATCATCATCATCATCATCATCATCATCATCATCATCACATGATTCCTTCAACGTCTCAAATAGGTGCCTATACAGAGGTTTGGGGAATACACACATTTATTTATCTTTAATCAAATAAAGAAAGAGCTAAAGGGCATCCTACTAACATTCTTCAATGGTTGACAATCTAGTCTTAATTCTAACCTCAGTGTGCTGTGCTCGTTGTCTGTTATTCTTGGAAATTGCTTTCTCAAATAGACAACAACCACCCACAGAATTTACAGGTGTGATTGCCTGGCTTCTTCCATAATTTGTTTACCTCTTGATTCAATGTTCCTGTCATTGACTCTATTTTGTGATGTTATATACCTGTTGAAGCTCTCTTCTTATTTGGATAACAAAACCCAAGAAAAGGATTGGGGTGTATGAATCATATCTCTAACATAGTTCCTACAACAAAGCCACAATAAAACCACAGGTGCATTTGCTCTCCCTATTTAACATACTGTTTTGCTCAACCTAGTGAGCATTCCTGTGAGGTAACAAACATCTGAAATGTTCTACAAGCTGTAGGACTCAGAGGGTGGGATTCAAAATTCAATGCTGGTGGTTTTTGTTTTGCCTTGCAAATGGTATATTTTAGTAAACACATGTTACTCCTCTGCCAGGCACTGCTGCAAGCAAAACTAGTAGCTCATATCAAAGAATAGAAACTAAGTAGTAACCTGGATTAAACCAAACATAGCAGGGAATAGATAAATAATACACATTCTTGGGGAATTGGGACTGAAGACTCGGTCCTCCAGATTCAGATGCTTAGGTCCTTACTGCTTTTAAGAAAAGAAAAAAAAGGCAGCATCCTTACTGCTTGTACCAACTTCCTTATCATCTCTGTGAACCAACCACTGGAGGGCAACATGATATATTTTCACACACCATGTCAACCCTTTACAGCATGTTGCTCTGTGTTGTATTGATCATACCTTCCATGTCTAACAGCGCAAGCCTGTGTAACCTTGCAGTAGATGTAGATGTAGATGTAGTATAACAGTAGATGCACCGGTGTAAGTGCACTTATGCCAGTGTAATTGCACTTACACCGGTGCATCTGCTGTTACACCGGAGCATCTACTGTTACACCAGTGCAAAGTTACACAGGATTGTGCTGTCAATGTTTTGCATAACACTGAGTAATCCCCAAGTCCTGGCCTTAGCATGCATTGAATCTGGAACTTAGATCAAAAAAGGCTAAGACATGGAATAGATTCTCAAGGGATTTGTTTTCCCCCACATCTGGTTGCCTCAAAATACCTAGTCAGGAACCTGGAGGGACTATCCTTAGGACATTTTGGTAGTGACTTTGAAACATGATTGGCAGCTCTAATTGGGTGTCTGTAGAAAAGATCCTTTCCCTTGCTTAGAGAGAGTAGATAAGAGAGCATTGAGGGAAAACTTGAAAATTAATGGTAACGCAACACCAGATGGTGACAAAAACGAAAACAAAAATATGTCCTAGCAAGATTCACATTCACCTGACAACAGTTGAAGACTTTACTAGTAAAGTAGCAGCTGTAGTGGTTGGAAGAATGGCCATTGCTTCTTAGACAGAGATTTGCATTCAGGTGGTAACTCTCTGTCATCATCCATCACGCCATTACATTCCTGAACAAGACAACGTCAACATCAATCAGAACCCGTTAGACTTAAAAAAAAGCTGATTATATGCTGAAATAACTGTTATTCTGTATCCACAGTGATAATATACCAAGAAGACGCATACAATGGGCAATACACATAGAACGGTTTAGGTACGTTTATTCAGCAACAGAACGACATTTTGCCAATCTTCTCTGACCGTAAAACTTAGAGACAATGCTCATCAGTTCTCTGTTAGTTGAAGTGCTGTTTTGTTTCAGCGCTTTTGATTCGTTCACCTAAATAACTGGGAAGGAGTCTACCTGCAGGGGAGGGGGGAGAAAGAGAGAGGAGGCAGGTTGGGAAGGTCATTGAATGTCAGAAGAGAATTTGAGACAATTCTGGGGAAAGAATTACAGAAATAGAAAGAATCTCAGGTGGAGTGCCTGCATAAAGAGACATTGATTTCTTCTTCTGCAGGTAGTCACATGTGGGTATTAACAAACCAATCTCCAGAAAGCAGAGAATGAGCTGATAATATGCAATGCCTTGTAATGGAGAAAGAAGGAATGGGGGGGGGGGGGAATATGCATTGAGCAGTGCTCCAAGAAGCTGACAAATGAAGGTCAGAGTACAGTCTTAATAAGAGAACAAATCCATGAGTGATTAAACAGACTTTTCAAAAGATGTTATGCGTCTATAAAAGACAGATGGCATTTAGCATAAAATAAGAAACGAGAAAGGGTGGAGTACCTGAACTTTAGTTTTCTCTGTAGATAATGAGTTTTTGTGCAGAGTCATTAAAAAATAAATAAATTGACAAAGCAGATGACAAACTTATATATAAGACAAACAACATCCTCTTATTTTCCTCACCAAATATCTTGTCAGGGCACAGAGCAGATCTCCTCCCTTCAGTGAATCACAGATGGCTGGAGTGCCAGGCACTTGTGCTAATTCATTTATATTAAGTTTGCCACTGCATTTGTCAATCGATGCCACCTATCACAGCAAATTGTTTGATATATTGTAACTTGGGCTCCATATGAAAATGTTGACATGATTTATAAGTCACAGTCCCATTCAGGAGAAGGAACGTGTGACTTTATATTTGCAAATAAACCAAATATTACAAAAGCATCATACGTCTCCTCCACGGATCTCTCCTCCAAAGGAAACCAAACTCACATAGTGCTGATGCCTGGAATTTCTCATTGCTCAGAGAAGTGGGGAGAGTTTAACACTATATCAAAACATATCTTGGTCTAAGCTAGCTTTATTGCACTCTAAAAGCCCGACTCCTGTGCAGCAACAGTGGCGTAGCTAAGGGGCTGCCCCAGGTGACAGGGTCTCTGCGCCATTCCTTCTCCTTGCAATTGGCTTTCGAGCTGAAGGGCAGCCGATTGTGAGGAGCGCTGGCAATTGGCAGCCCTTCGCCTTCAGCTCATAGCGCAGCAAAAAAACCCCACCAGCTGCACTCCGAGCTGAAGGGCAGTTGATCGCTGTCCCTCCTCCTTCTTTGAGCGAACTCAGCTATGCTGCAGTTGGGGGGAAGGGAGTTGTGCATGCTGGAGGTCTCCTTGGGGTAAGGGGATATATGTCCCCTTGTCCCAACGTAAGCACCAGCATTTACATGAAGTTGGGAAATAGGCTAAACTTTCTTCAGTTCCAGAAGCAAACATCTCAAAACACAGATGAAACCTTTGTGTCCCCCCCCCCAAGTGATCAAAAGCAAAAAAAAAGTTCCAGGAATACAAAGAATAACATTTTATGATATGACTTCCAATACAGTTTTTTTTCCTCAGACTGAAAAAAAAAGCCATATGAATATTTGGGTAACTAGTAAAAAAAAAGTAAACCCTACATAAAATTCTCGTTCTTCTACCATACATTTTCCAAAGTAACCTTTATGTCAAGTAGATTTTCTGTGTCCTGTGGCTTGATTTTAAGCTACATTAAGAACCATCACTAAACAATACCTCTCTGCTTTTGGGTTCCATAGATAAGGCTGGTGGGAGGGGGGAAGCAGCACACTTATGCATGCTTACTTGGAATTACCGGTAAGTCCAGCTGTGGTTAAGGGGATTGACTTCCATGCAAGTATCAGCACGGCAGCCTAAGTCTTTATCATTTGAAAAGTGACATTCGTTTTCCTTTAGGGGGCAGGTTTGTTTCTGTACTGTGACTAGATAACACCTCATGAGCAGCATGGAAGAGAGAAGCATAGTGAGAGGAGCAATGATGGACTACTGTGTGGAACAGTATGAAATCAATGAAAAAAAGATTAAATATTTTTTTAAAAAATAATTGAGTGTGTGTGTGTGTGTGTGTGTGTGTGTGTGTGTGTGTGTGTGTGTGTGTGTGTGTGTGTGTGTGAAGCAAAGCAAAGCAAAGCAAAGCAGAGAGTGGAATAATGGGGATCTGAGTCAAAAACCTATTAGATCAGGGGGTTGTATCTTTTTTTAAGAGCTTGATGCTGCTTCTAGGTCATTCATTGCTCTCTCTGCAGTCTCTCAATTAAACCAACCCAGAATATTTTAATTTAGAGTGAAAACTTTCATGGCCAGCAATTATATTCAAAGAAATGGACAATACAGGATTAAAAGGATGTAGGCTACATCTGGCGGGATATGGTTCATGGGATCACGAAGGGTCGGACACGACTTAACGACTGAACAACAACAACAACAGGCTACATCTTGACAGCATGCCGCTGTCCTTATACCTAGAAGAAGTTTACAGTTGTAAACGAAACGTCATGTTTTAGTTCATTATGTTTTAATGCCAGTTTTACACAGGTTGGATCCTGCTTTTAAACCTGTGGTTTTAACTGTGTGATTTGAACGTGTTTCACTTGTTTTAATACATTCTTCTATTTTTACATGGCTTTTAATCCTGTTTTGCCCATTTCTTTGAATATCAACCCAGAATATTCAACAATATTCTGTAGTGGCATGAATGGCTTTGAGTCATTCACCTGAGCAACTGAGGAAAGAGCTTCCAAATATAAGGCAGCGGTCACCATAATACAGTATGTGCTTCAGTATAGTTTGGCTGAGCATCTTTCACTCATAATATCCACCCCTTGCGCTCTTGCAAAATGTCATTGCTTGTAAAGGTCCATGCATGAGTTTTTCAAAAGCTTGACATTTATTTCTAGTGCCAGGTTCAAAAGAAGCACCAAACTGGATTCATGTAAATTTCAACCAGTCTTGATTTATCTGGTTCAGCATCTCCTTTAACCTGTGTTGTTTACAGTGTGGCATAGCTAGCCTTGGCGGGGGTGGGGGGTTGGTAACCCGTGATGTCACAAGCCCCACCCCCTGTGTGTGATGTCACAAGCCCCCCTGAAGCGTCATGGTAGGAAAAAAACCCAGCATTTTTTTTGCCAGAAACAGACCACTAGGGGCCAGGGCAGGTGACTCCTTTTGCGCTGCCGCGCCACAAAAGGCCCATTTTTTCCATTGCTGCCGCTGCCGCGCCACTAAATTGCTGCCAATGCAGCGGCTTGTGAACCCCCCATGCCACCTGGGGGTGGTCCACCCCCTGCCCCCTCATTCCTACGCCACTGGTTGTTTAATTTAGAGTTTAACACTGCTGCCCATTATCCTTCTCATAGATACAGAGGTATTCACATGGTTGAGTTGAACTTCACAAAAATGGATTGATTTATTTATTTATCATGGTTATTCAGAGAGCTGCAACAATGTACATAGGGCACTGTGCCTGCTTTGAGTCTCAAATGCCTGTGCCTCTATCATCATCATCACAGCCTACCAGATGTTTGGACTGGGTTTCTTGGGGTGCTCACTAGTTCGAACTCTACCCAAGAGTTTAAGGACTGGTGAGATATTGCCATATAATGTTTGATGTTCCTAGTAGTGTGGCTCGTTGCAGTTGTTCAACTGTTATCTTATCAATGCCTGTATAGGCCAGATATTTCTTAAGGGCCTTGAGGATTGTAGCTAGCGCACCATTGACTTGTTGTTGTTGTTGTTGTTGTTGTTGTTGTTGTTGTTGTTGTTGTTAGTAGTAGTAATGGTAGTGGTAGTTTTTGTATATAGCACAATAAACTTACAGTATATGGCACTTTATATGGAGTGGAAAGATGGGACTATGCCCTGAAAGGATTACAATTTAGATCCTGACACAAGGGCTAGAGACAGGGGTAAACAGGGGAAGTGTATACTATAGCTTTAGTTACCACCAGGAAGACTTAAGTAAGTCCGTCTCTCTCCTCTTTTACTCTCTATGTGAAACTGAGAGTAATGACAGCCTAGGGAAGAGGTTCCCAAACTCCCAGGCAGAACTTTCCATGCTGCAAGTTGCTGTGAGCCCCCCCCCCCCTGACAGCAGCTACGACACTCCAGGGATCACGCTGGAACCGGAGAAAAGGGGGCTTTTTTTTTTACTCACCCGGGGTTGTGCTCGCCCTCCGGAGAGTGCAGGGGGCCCGCGGACCCCTCTGCGGGCCACCCCGTACCCCAGATTAGCTTCCAAAAGTGATTTAAAGCTACATCCAGTTTTCACCGAAACAGGAAATAAACTGGAAGTAGCTTTAAATCACTTTTAGAAGCTAATCTGGGGTGCCGGTAGGCCCACAGAGGGGTCCATGGCCCTCTTTTGACCTCCAGAGAAACCCCTTTTTCCCCTGGTTCCAGTGTGATCCCTGGAGTGCTTTTGCAGGTCATAGAATGTTGCCATCCCCCTTAAGGGGGTAGCAACCAATTCTTCTTGACGCCCCAGTTTGAGAACCTGTGGCCTAGGGGATAAAGTGGCAGAGTACACGCCGTCACTTTGCATGTAGAAAGTTCAATCTCCTTAAAAGAAATGGAAGTAGCAGGATCTTGAGGACATGCTGCCATTCAAAGAAGACAATACTGAGCTAGACTGATTCAGAAGAAGGGAGAGCCATATGCCCACGCTTGGCTCGCTCACTCCTGCTCAGAGGTGGGACGACCTCCATTGACCCATGGATACATCTCCTGTGTTTTTAAGGTAAATTTTTAGACCTATTTTTTTCCAACATATAGTCGAGTATCTATGGTAAGAAGTCTTACCTGTATACTAAATTTAAAAATAATGTGTGAAGAAGCCCTTAAACAATTTAGTTCCACCGTCTATCAACAGATCTCAATTTGCTTAAATACAAATGTATTACAGGTTTAACTGGGCTGAATGTCACTTTGTTACCTTTTTATGGAACTAAATGCAAGATGGATAGAGCTGGCTGCACTCTTAGCAGCTTCTGCTTGCAAAGGTTACTCTGAGTCAGCTGGCAGGAATAAGATAGCAATTAGAAGGCTGGATCCATGATAGACATTTTTTAACATCAGCAAGTAAATATGACCATCACTCTTGGGATACCTGACATACCTGTCAGAAGAAAAGATTAACATCTGAATGACTTGAAGTGATGTAGGACCTAAAAAGGATGGAATAAAATTGATCATTAAAGTCTGAAAAAAAATCAGTTCAGCGAATAAGTTGGTCTGTACTGTTAGTGCTCTAGGACACGTGTATTAATATGCACATGGCTTCTCCAGACATATGGAAGAGGGAACGTTGACTGTTGACTTGTGGTGCACCAACACTGTGTATTGGACAGGAGGTCTGGCTCAGTTGGTAGAGCAGCCATCTCATATGTCTGAAGGTCTGAATGACCGCAGTTCAGGATGCCTGGAAGTATCCGTGTGCTGTTGGAAAGCTGATGACATGCCGCTGACGAGCTACAGAGCCTCTGTGAGGGAGAAAAGCTGCAGCTGGCACCTTGAGTGGAAGTCAAGGTCTCCTGTCAATTGAAGCGTGGTGAGGCGGATGTCAGAGAGAGGCTGTACTGTGAAGGAAACCCCTTAAAATGAAGGGTTCTATGCAAGACTAGAATATAATGTATTATAAAAAAAAACCCTTGGTTTAGAAAGCCTGCCTGTGTAAATCGCCTTTGAATTAAAGTCAGAGGAGAACTCCGATGACCAAAGAAAAGATGGTATATAAATACTGGTTGATGATGATGATGACGATGATGATTGACACCTAAGTGAAAAAAGGCAGGCACTAAGAGAGTGGGGTACCTAGTGCCACTGGTACCTGGGATGGACTGCTCCCACTGCCCCCGCCCTTGGCTACTTGAAGTTATAGGTAGATCTGGCCTCCACCTTGAATCTCCCGGGGGAGACCAGGTTTACCTGGAATTCAAAGCAGCAGGAAGACCTGGCCTCCACCTCAAATCTCCTGGAGGAGGCCAGGTCTACCTGGCATTCGAAGGAACAGGCACACTGACACCCCATTACGGCATGCACATTGGTTGCCCCCCTCCCTTGATACATTAATGGTTAAGAGTAACTGAAATGAAGTCTGTTGTGGGATTAATTACAATATTGGAGGTATGGGAGAGAGAGGGGGGGTTTACAAAGTGGAAAGGGGTGACAGGTGTATATAGATTAGCTCCAGAAGGGGGAAGATAGCAAATGTATGCAGAAAATACCTTTCCTTGTGCCTGCTGTTTGGATCAGTCACTGAAGTAGCAGGGTAGGTAAGGTGTATTAATACTGTACAGTGGGAGTGTTATACACAAGTACAGAGGGCAGGGAAAATCGAATTGGGATCTCAAAACCTGATCAATTACAGTATTTTTATATTTGAGTTCTGATTGGTTCAGGAGTCACCCAGTCCTCCAAACAATCAATCATTTCTTGGAAACTTCCCATCTCCCACTTTTCTTATCAGTTTTCTCTGTTGAGTAACTTCTTGAGCAAGAAGTAGACAGGGAATTGGATGAATTTCTAGCTTGCTAAAGGGAATCCACTGCAGCAAATATGAATGAAGATGGGGTGATACTGAGTCTCATGTTAGCAGGCAGGGACACCCTGGGACCAGGATCCTTTGTTCTTTGATTGGTCCAAATAGTCTTATCTTGACTTTGGTAGCAGGATGTCACAATGTTTGGGCCATGTCTTTTGGTCCATGTTTGGGCCATGTCTTGCTGTGGTCACCATTGGAAAATTACTTCATGTGGCTTTTGATGAAGAGGAATCGGTTGGAAGGAGAAGAGGTTTCATGCTCTCCTGGAATTAATCCTGGGTGAAAAGACATGTAGTGCCCCAATATAAATAGTGGAGTTCTATAAAAGTACAGATTGCACAAAGCTGTGTCATGCATTATTAATCATTATGTGATAATATCCACATGTTTGGATATATACTTCGAGTCCCCATATGATCAATCAATTTATGGTTGAACTTACACATTTATAGATGTGATATTGAATGGGCTTTGAATGTCATCACTTTGTTCCAACTTGTAATTCCCATGTTTGTAATAAGTTCCTGTTAATATGACTTACAGCCCAATCTTAACTAGTGCTAACAACAGCAGAACAAAGCTTCTGCTATTGCAAATGGTTACATTAGGGCAGTGTTTCTCAAACTGACTCACCCATTTGGTGAGTCGCGACCTGATTTCTGGTGGGTCCCGCAGAGCCCCCAATGAAAATACGGGTGATGGAAAGGTCAAATAAGCAATTGCCTCAAGCCCTGAGGCTATTCAAAAATCACATAGCTGCTAATTGCCCTGCAAAGAGCTGCGCTCCTACATTTTGCAAGCTTCTGTAAATATAGGGAGATAAATGTGGAGATAAATGTAGGGAGATGAAAAGACACACCCCTGTAATTTTCTGGTGTGGTTTTACCAAGTCTGTCAATGACAGGTAGTGGGAGCAGGTAAAGGCTGAATCACATCACTTAGGACGCAATCCTATCCAACTTATGCCACCGGCTGAGCTCTGCTCAATCCTATCTAATTGATGCCACCGGTGTAACCCAGCGGTGCAGCAAGAACGGGAGGCCCCAGAATGGAAAGAGGATTCAAATCCCCTTTGAATTCCCCTTTTGGAGGGGATTTGGATTTGCATTTCCATTTGTTTTAATTAAATCACTGGCATTATTGCAACAGCCTGATTATAAGACGCACCCCTAGTTTAAAAACTTAAATTAGGAGAAAAAAGTGAGTCTTATACTCAGACCAATACGGTACTTGTAAATAAATAAATAAATAAATAAGCAAGCAAGCAAGCAAGCAAGCAAGCAAGCTAGGTGGGTCCCAATAGACTGTCATTTTAAAAAAGTGGGTCCCGGTGCTAAAACATTTGGGAACCACTGTTATACAGTATAGCAGCATGTGCAGTACACCACCCATGGCCATTTTGGAACTAATGCCACAAATTTGTCAGTGGCTTGCCTCTGCAGTGTCGGTGGCTTGCCTCTGCAGCCAGCTACCCACAGGAGTGCAAGTAAGCCAGCACAGGGGGCTGGTGGTGGAAGGTGGATCGGGGGAGAGAGGGGTGGATCCCAGTGGCAGCGACTTGCACCGGAAACCTATCCCTATCCTTTCTCCACTTCCCTCGCCCTTTCCCGGGACTTGCACGAGCAAAATAACTGGCATAGATCCGAGGAGACTTATTGGGGAAGTGGAGGCTTACCATGTGGTAAGGGAATGAAAGTTCCTTTACCTTGAGGAAGCCTCACCGGCTGGCCCCCACTGCAGGATGCAGCACGTGCCCCGTTAGCAAGGCTATATCAGTGCTGGGAGAGTTAGTTAGGATTTGGCTCTTATAGCCCAATTATCTCCTTTTTCCCGCCATAGCATGCAGCTACAACAAAACTTACTGCACTGCATGCTATGCTGGAGGGGACCGATCAGGAGGCCTGGGAGGGAAAAAAAAGAGATGGTGGCTGCCAGAGAGCACGCTGGGAGACTGCTATGCTCACTACACTCAGGGAGGGCACCAAAACACTTGGCCAAATGCTCCCATGAACAGTAGCATCACTAGGATGCGCGTCACCTTAGTGACGCTATGATATCGCGGCGCGGGGGGGCGACCCGGCTCCCCCCCCGCGTCGCCCTCTGGACGCTCCGAGGCCGGCCCAGGAGCCGGCCTCAGAGCGTCCAACCCCGTCAGCGCTCCAGGGCCTTCTGAAAGAAGGCCCAGGCAGCGCGTCCATCTGGGTATTTTTCGGATTTTCGCACATGCGCAGACCCGTTTTGAGGGCACGCTCTAGCAACGCCCCTGCCCATGAATCTGAAGCCAGCCTTGGTTGCCAAGTTGGCTCCCCATTCCATACAAGCTTCAGCAGCAGAATTGCTTCTTATGCCTTTGGACCATTCTGTCATTTGCGGTTGTACAAAGGTTAGTAAAATCTTTTTAATGTATTTATCCCGGCGCAGCAAATTTTGGGAGCAAACTCTTAGTCTGCATTATGGTGGAATAAGGTAAGCAATGGCAGATTCACCCAGTGAGTGGATTCTACCAGAAAAAAGGAGGCAATAGGTGTCTTTATTTAATCTTCAGATTAAACCATTATTTCATATTTGGATCCTGCTTTGTTAACAAATTGCTTAGCATGCCAATTTTGCAATTGACCAAATTTATGCAATCGCAAACAAAGTATTCTAGAAGAAGAAGTCCTCGAGATCCCAATTTAACTGAAACAAAAACAACACACACGGACACACACCTACAACTGCTTTTGCAAACATATGGCTTTGAGTTCCAAATCAGTAGTTCTCTCAACAGCTCCCTACTGTGCTTAATTTGATTGTGTCCAGTTGTTTTTGGACTTCTAATCAGGTTGATTAATGCCCTGGCAGCTTTTCAGAGAGAGAGAGAGAGATTTGTATGATAGAGTCTGGCAAGGAGTGGTCAACATTTTGTAATTTAAAAGATAAAGACAAGTTCAGATTATAGTTTATGCCATCATCAGTCCCTTTCCTAATGGCACAAACCAGACCAATAATGGAATGCATTTATTTTGTAAATGGCTTTCAACCACCTGCAGAGTTTGTATTTCATTAAAGACAAGGCATAGCCAGAAACTGAGGCCAGTAATGCTAAGACACATATTTTGGTTAGTTTTAAAAATAAAATGAACTGATCCAAACGAGAATACTCCTTGGATTTCCTTCTTTAATTCGTATGATTATAGACAAGTTTGTAGACAGATTATAGACATGATTATAGACAGATAAAGGAAATAAATCCTCTTTGCCATTGTGAGTGGCTCAGGCAAATGTTATCACTTTTTATTAAAACAACTGTGCACAGTAGTGCACACAGGCCTGGCGGAGACTTGGGCCATGTCACACATTTTATGCAAAAGTGAACCTGGGTTTTCCACCATGTGCACACTTTACAGGGATCTTCTGCCAATCTCAGGTCTCTGACAAGTATACTAATATATGATAGATGTTTGTTGTCCTCACACTTTATGTTTTTAGCTACATGCTGAAAATAAGTGGAGTTCCAGGTGTTCTTTCCTCCTGTTGTCCCCTTCAAGAGGAACAGAAGGAAGACGAAGGAGGGACAGGCACTGTAGCAAAATGATACACTGAGATAATCTATGACCTTTGCTTCTCCTCCAGATCAAACATAATCATGATGGTTGTCTTGTAAAATATCCAGATCCCTTCCTTTAATGACGGCCCTGATTACCAATTCTGAAGTAATCTATATCTAGACTTACCAGATCCCCATTGTGTTCAGTGGGGCTTGCTTCTGAGTAGACATGCCTAGGATTGTGCTCTAAGGTTTAACCAGCTACACCTGCCCACATTCCTTCTCCTAAAGGTCTAGCACTCTGTCCCGGTTGGAGATCTGGTAAGCCTATTTATATCTTTATTTAGTAATGAACTTCCATGGCATGAGAATTGAACCTCAGATATTTTGAAACTTTTGAGATATTGATTTCTCAGTATTCAAAATCCACCAGCTGGAAAGAAAATTTATATCAAGGAAGGACTAGAACAGGGGTGGCCAACATTTCAACATGAATGCTCCTGGTTCTTTAGTGGTTGTCTACGTGAGGGCATTTCAGCAGGTGCAGCTGCTTTAGCAGAACTATCAGCACTTGCAACTGCCAAGATTCTGTCTTCTGCACAACTCTTAAGAACACAGAGGCCCTAATGGTGGAAAAGATCATTCTGAAACAGGAAGACAGTCCAACACATCAGTTCCCCACACATTTAACATACATAATCCAAATCAAATTAGGTCAAAAATAGAGAGCTGGTGCAAAGGTTGTATACTGCACCTGAATAGTAGATAACTCAGGCCGGTGAGTTGAGTGGTACACCACAGGAGCAGGCTCCCCTCCCTACCTCAATCACTTCCAAAACCTTTAGTCAATATGACCTGGAACAAATTCATTGCCAGACATCAAAAGCCAGCATTGTCTCGAATATGTGAATGTGTTAGGCAATGAACAGAAAGCAAAATCTATCTTCTTAGCCATCCCCAAACTAAATTATACATCATAGCACAGTTTCATTCTTCAGCAAATGAAAATTTCTGTTTCAAGTCAGATCTTCTCCTGTTGTGCTGCAACCAGCAATTCTGTCGTTTCTTTAATTTTTAGCCCCCTTACGTGAGCATCAGTAACTTGTAATTCTGTGCTTCGAGAAAGTTGTTTGGAAAAAGGGCTTCTGTGTGCTGAAATTTGATCATCACTTGTGGCAGGGTGGGAGAGACAAGGACAAATTGTTCGAAATCTTTCTACTTTTTTAAATGAAAAACTCATCTCCAACGTCTTCATTAATAAGTCGTGGTATATTAGAAGATTTTTTTTTGTCACAGTTACAGAAGAGAGACATTTATAGAAATGTCTAATGCATGTATAGCATTTGTAAAATTACTGTTACAAATGGATGTTGCACACCGTAGCATACTGAATTAGGCTGCAATTCTGTACACACTTACCTGGAAGTAAGTCCCATTGAACTCAATGGGACTTTCTTCTGAGTAGACATGCAGAGAATTGTGCTGTTAATTTGCTTAACGCTTGTTTAACATGCAATAGTTTCAAAGGGTGACATGTGGAGATCAGGGTCTGAAAACGTATGGACACTGGAACTGAGGATGGGATAATGTTGCTGTATATTGTTTTGCTCATTCTTTCACTTATGAAGAATATGCACCTGTTCAGGCTTTGTAAGATAAACAACCGTAACTGTTTTGTCACACTTTCAGGAATCACACTAGCAGTGCACATTTAAGTGTGTTCACACTGTTCAACATGCTGACAGTTCAATTCCTACTTGTCTTTTCTGGTGTGTCTCCCTGTCTTTACTCTGCTCAATGTACTGGTTTAACACACTTCCAGGTTCCCATTTCAGTTATCACATGCAATTATTTTCTTCGTTCCATTGTATTTAGCTGAAACCTAAACTTCACGGAATAGCCTCCAAAATGTTCAAGTAGCTCTAGGAACATGAACTGAAAATAGACTTGGAACAACAGTTTCTGTGCCCTGGATAGACTTCAGTTTTTTTAACAGACCAAAATTGTATTTCTTTTTTAGAATCACAGCTACTTAAAAATGATGTCAATTGCATCCAAAAGGTGGCAAGAGAAATTGGCGTGGCGGGGAGAACTTTGAGTAGACAGCGGCGGCGGCGATCCCTGGGATCGCCACTGCTGGGAAACAAAGGTGATGCACTTACCGGGACGGAAACCGGAAGTGGCTGTAATCGCCGTTCCGTAGTGATCTGAAGCTCAGGGAGGTCCACAGACAGGAGCGTGGGCCTCTCCAAACGCTCTGGAGGGCTCCAGGACCCCCGGTAAGTGCAAAAATAACCCTTTAAAACTTTTTTTCCTGGCGACGGCGATCACCGGGTTCGCTGCCACTGCCTTGCTGTCCCCGCCCCTTAAGTTGGCAGGTGACAGCATTCAGTTCTCCTAGTGGCTCGCAACCCACCAGTTTGAGAACTGCTGATTTAGAAGATTTGCAAATTGCTGAATTGCACATGTGCATTCATGGCAAAGAATAAGTAAAACTTGGTGCATATTTGGATTGATGAGTCCAAATAAGTCTAAGACTTCCTAGGAAGTCTGTCCTAGGAATAAAGGAGATGACAATGGCAAAGACTACATTTAGTTCAGTAATTATCTTGTTGAATTTTCAGAGAAGGCAGGAAATCAAATACAGTTAGCCATCGGTTTATGACATCGGTTTATGACAGCAACCCGCTCAGCCTTCAGCTCACAGAGTGTCCTGTTTAGCTGCAGGTCACACAGGCCCATGGGTGTGAGTTTCCCGGAACATAATTGGGCTCAGCTTGCGGTGTCCTTCTGGGTGGCTAGCCCTAGAGGCACACCTCTACTCAGCGAAGAGAGCCGGTGGCTGTGGCACCAAGGGACTGGACCAGGCTAGCATTTATGGAAGGGAGAGACAAGCTGAGTCATAGTCAGGCTGGGCCTGGGAAGAAGGGTGAGGGTGACCCTCTGAGTTGCAGAGCACCTCCTCTGCTGCTAACAGGAGCAGCAATGGCAGCAGCCTTCTATTGTCTCTCCACATGGCCACATTACCTGGAGGACTCTTCCCTTGTTCCTAGCCTGAAACAGTGAGTGTCCAGTGGGCAGTGAAAGTGAAATTACACATTACTTATGTCAGTTTTGAGAGGATCTGGAAACCAACTCATTGGCTTCCTATTGGCTTACATCAGTATTTCTCAAAGTTTTCCCTGTGTTTGAGGGGGTAGGAGCCAGCAGCAGCAACGATCCAGGGGATTGCCACCACTGAAACCACCCCCGAAACAGCAGTTGCGGCACGTACCGGGGCTTGGGGGAGCAAAACCCGGAAGTGCCTGAAGATCACCGTTTTGAAGCGATCCGAAGATTGGGGAAACCTGCAGAGGGTCTCGCAGGCCTCCCCGAAGTTCCCCCAAGCCCCGGTAAGTGGCTGTTTTGGGCACTTTTGCGGCGGTGGCGATCCCCCGGATCGCTGCAGCCATGCTGTCCCCGCCCCTTAAGGGGGCAGGGGACAGCTTTTGTTCTCAATGGTGGGTTGCGACCCACCACTTTGAGAACCACTGGCTTACGTTACATACAGCCCAATCCTACCTAAATTCCCATTAGACAATGCAGCGGTGCCAGCGCGGGCTACGCTGCAGTATCACATGTTTTCTTTTACTTGATATATCGCCCTTGAGACATGGAGAAGAGACATGAGGGGGTATTGAAATTGCTGCTTTTGGTGGCAGCCACATCTTCCTCACAACAACTCATTTGTCTCTAAGAACCCTTATAATATCAAGTGAAACTACTTTCACTTGTAGATCAAATCGGTTGTACCCTGCAGTTCCAAAGAAATAGCCTTTAATCATAGCTACTTAAAAATGATGTCAATTGCATCCAAAAGGTGGCAAGAGAAATAAAGAGAATAATTTTGTCAAAAGAAGAATCCCACTGAGGCTCTTCATACTGCAAATGGCTTAAACAACAAACAGCAAATGGTGTTTTGAGTTAATGAAATGGGTAAATCACAGTGGCAAAGGCAAAACCAAGACTGACTTGTACAATCATTTTCTGGTTAAACGCAGACTGAAATTGTACAGAGTGTCTTAAAACACTGCTATTACTGCAGTTAAATTTGGTCTCTATGCATTAACACAAAGTTCTGCGCCAATACAATCTATACATGAAAAATGGCTTAGGGAATCGTTTATCTGATTTCACTTTTGTGCACTGAACGAAGTTGGGAAAGAGGCTAAACTTTCTTCAGTTCCATATTGAGCATGCACGGTCTGATGTTCACCATGCATGTTAATTTCAGTGACATTTTAAAATGTAGGAGGAAACAAAACCATCAGGAACATGGAGGAAAATATATTTGACTGAGATGAATTGTCGGCGCTGCATTTTAACAAACAGTTCACAAACATGTGTATGTAGCAGCATCAAACTGGAACTGGAACCCTCCAAGTGGATTGGAACGGGTATGGGGTGGGAATTTGAGAAGCAACTGCCCAGCTGGCCGGTGGGCTGCATTTGGTTTAGTGCATGGCAAGTTGTGCAAGTCTGTTGTAGAGAGGAACAGAAACAGCATCACATGTGTTGGAAGTGAGAGGAGGAGATGAACTAGCATTGAGTGGAAAGCACTAACCACAAAAGGGGGGGGGGAGGGAATAGATGCCTATGATGAGGACTTTAAATGGAAGGACTAGAAGCTTGTGAGTGATGTGGAAAGTAACAGGGGCCCAATGCAGAGACGTGACAAAAGGGAAAAATGGCTTAGCAACTGCTCTGCACGTCGAGATGAGACAACTTGATGCAGTAGCATAATAAAAGCTAATCAAGTAACATCTGGAATCCACAGGCAGGTACACAAAGTAGCACCTCAGAAAAGGCAGAGTGAGAGTCCTTTGATATCCTTGGTATACAATACATGCTGACTTCTGCAAACAGACTGTCATAACCAGATGGAGTGGAAGGTCTGTGAATATTGCAGAATGTGATGGATGTCCACAAGGGTCTTTGCTTACAGGATGTTGCGTTTGAAGGTTGTGACACTGATTGTAAAGCTCGTAATGGACGTTTTAACACATTGCATGCTTATGCAAGCCTTATGTGATTGTTCTAAAACAAAGTAGGCTGTACCAAGATAAAGAGGAAATAAGAGTATGCTAGCTAGCCCTGCTTCCCATTCTAACAGCTTCCTTAACGTCGCTCCCTGCTCTCTCTCGATTCAGTGGGATAGGTCTACTCAGATCTGTGCCAGTAAAATTGCTGGCACAAGTCTGCGTGGTTCTGGGTCAGGGGATCAGGTCCTGGAAGGGCGTTTAGACTTAGCAGATGCTGCTGTTGAACCTGCCCTCTTTCTGGACTCAGTCCACCCTCCTTCTTGCTGCCCTGCCCTGCCCTGCCCTGATCCACCCAGAAGCTTTCCTCGCTCTCCCCCGCCCTGCCCATGAACACCCACCCACCCACCCCCGCCAATGTATGTTCCCTGTTGGGGTCCCGTGGCTGCAGCGGTATGGCTCCAGTGCTGTGGCTGCTTTTTTGGTGACTGCTCAGACTGGCCCGGCAGCAGTGCTGTCCGCACGCCATCACAGGGTCCTTTACAATAACAGGACAATGCCCTGCTGCCATAAATTCAGGGATAGGATTCGGCCGAAAGTGACCCAAAAGAGCTAAGAAAACTAAGACTACTGTCACAGTTCAGTTGTTTGAGGATGGAATTTACTGGTTCCTTTATGAAGCTACTGGGGTGGGGTTTTTTTTATCACCCTGGGGGAAGAAGTGAGAGCTGCTTATGGAATACCATGGAGAAATCCAGAATTTTAGCATAGCTGTAACTGGACAGCAGAGTCTGCTACCCCTCAAGGTAGCAGCAAGGACGGGAGCTTGTGCTCTTTTCAAGTCAGGTCTTATTTTATGTTTTGAAATGTTATTTTTTTTAAATACTGTAGTTAAAACATTTAAACGTTTGAAACATCTGAATGCCAGCTAGTGGAGCACAAGGCTTCTGCATGCAACTCAATGCTAGATCGGATGTGAGGGGACAACTGAAGTGTAGTGTAGTGTAGTGACCTTTGCTGCAACCTGAAGGGTGTTCTGTGGTGAAGAGTGAGAGGCTGTAATGATTCACGTGAGGCCGCTCTTCTACAAAAATGGTGCATAGGATTGTTCTTTTTTCCTGTTTCAGTAGACATTGGCCCAAGGCAGACCTTTACCCTTGATGTCGTATCGTGGACATAACATTTGTAATTTTGTTTAACTTTGAATAAAGCTAGCTGAAAGTCTGCAGGCAAGCCTTTGCATCATGACAAACAGCCTCACGTCTAACCATGAATAAGCCAAATGAAACTGAAGTTGTGCTGGTAGGACTGCTATGATGTCACCTCTATTAATAGATCCTTTCAAGAAAAGGAAAGCAAATGTTTTAGCACTTGGTAATTAACATCCTTGTAGCTGTAGAGAATTATCACACTTCACAAGAGTGGTACTTCTAGAAATGTTAAGCAGAAACAACAATGGCACTCCTGGGCACTCATTGCAGGGTGACAAATTCCTCCCAAATTTCTAGATGTGCCGTGCTTTGAAGTATGCAGATCATGTTTCCACATCTGCTTTGCCATGTATTTACCCCAAGCCTCTTGGAAGCTCTCTAAACAAGGTTTGCAAAACAATCCTAACAATCTCTTCTTGCCAGCTTTTCCCAAAGCAACGGGAGAAGTGAAAGGGAAATGCAAAAGAGTTCTGGGCTACTTTATGGGCCTGATGAACCAAGCTGCCATCTCGTTGTATCCTCTATTTACTCAGAGACACACAATATGAAGGTGAACCAACTGCATTTTCAGATTAATATAGTGGTGACACCAAATGTAATTTCCCCTGTGCAACACTTCATGGAGGATGCAGGAGATGTGAATAGGGGCCACAGCTCATCAGGCACACAGTGTATTACACTTGGACAATGTAATTTAATTCCCAATCTGTTCATAACAAAGTAAAGAAGCGAATAGGCAGACATTATAAATTAGAGCTCAAGGCAAACCTGGTGTCATTATTATAGCTATATTACAGAGTCATTTATCAAAATGGATTAAATATTAATGAAGTTTTAATTGCTAGTGCTGAGCTCTCCGAGAAGATGTAGCCAATACAGGCACAAAATTGCAAGTTGCTTCTCTGCCAACATTTCACTGGGTTTTTTTTTTGTTTAAGCTTCAGCAGTACTCTAGAATTAGGATGAATTCCCTATACTCCATTGTTAGCCAGAGCTTGTAAAATAATTCCAAATACTACCATACAGCCATTTTTGAGAGTACAGCTGTGACAGATCCATTACATGCAATACTGGCGCAAAGCCTCCCGATCCGCCACCACCTCCCTCCACTAGATACAGCATGCCTGTTTTTGCTGCGGCTGCACCAGCAGTGGGAGGAAGGATAGGATTGGGCTCTTAATTTCTGTAGAGTACCTACCAAAACTATAATAAAAGCATAATGTTCCAGAAATCATTATGCCACAAAGGAAAATTCCTCAGAAACCATCTCAGTAGGTAACCAGTCAAATAACTCAATTCAGCATTTGCTTTAGTCATGCTTGATTATGACAAAAATGGGAAAAAAAATCACAACTTCATATCTTGGAAGGGTGAAAAAAAATCACCATCAGGTGTGGTACTGGCTCTTGGAAACTATAGCATCTCACACCATCACTATGAGCACTATTAAAATGGATCATCTTTGCAACACCCCAGTTACGGCTTTCTACCCAGAAAGATCCTCTTGCGGAGGACTCTTAAGAAGCATAGGAGAATTTCCAGTGTACCTTTCTGCACCTTCTGGCTCAATAAGACCACCTGAGAATGTTTTGCATGACCACTGTAAAGGTGACCCCTGACAATTAAGTCCAGTCGTGTCCAACTCTAGGGTGTGGTGCTCATCCCCATTTCAAAGCCGAAGAGCCAGCGTTGTCCGAAGACGCCTCCGTGGTCATGTGGCCGGAATGACTCTCCTTGCCGCAGCGCGTAGCATGCGGCTGGAACACGAAGCACTGTTTACCTTCCCGCAAGCGGTACCAGAGGCGTCGCGGCAGCTAAGGCTGCCTGGAGCACCTCCGTGGCGCCGCCCCGAAGGGGAGGGGGCGACTGCGTGTGCGCCCGCCTTCTCCCCCGAAAGCCCTGGAGCGTCCGCCACGACCGGCGGCCAGGGCTTTCTGAAGGCAGCCGCTGCGTTGTAGCTTTATTTATACTTTTTTTCTGTACATACGCAGAACGTAACGTTCTGCGCATGTGCAGGAAAAAAGTATAAATAAGGCCACGACGCAGCGGCTGCCTTCAGAAAGCCCTGGCCGCCGGTCGTGGCGGACGCTCCAGGGCTTTCTTAGGTTCCGAGGCCGGGCAGGCGCTCCAGGGGAATGCCGCCCGAGCCGCGGAGCCGCTGTGTCACCAGGTGGGTGCGGAGTGCCGCCCAAGCCGGAGTGCCGCCCAAGCCGCGGAGCCACCCGGAGCCACTGCTCCGTTCGCTCCGCCGTCCATACGCCTCTGAGCGGTACCTATTTATCTACTCACATTAACTGCTAGGTTGGCAGGAGGTGGCCAAGCAACGAGAGCTCACCCCATCGCGGATTCGAACTGTCGACCTTTCGATCGACAGCTCATGGTTCAGCGGTTTAAGCCAGCACTGTTTACATTTAGAATTATGAGGGCTGCTGATTGATTGTTGCACAGACTTTTTTAATACTGAAAATGTATCTTGAAAAAGAAATTAGATAGTTCAGACAGCTGAGGAAAGGAAATATTACACTGCCTAGTTTTAGTTATGCAAATTAAATCAAAGCTGTCTCCATTTCTATCATAAATGTTCTTAGATTGTCATTCCAACTAGAAGTATGAGGCATTTTCAATCTTCTCCACAGATATTACATATTTGAGCAATGTGATCTCAGGCAAGAAAGCAAGGGCATATCTTGCAGTAGGATAGAGTAGTGATGCAACCAAGACAATGACACAGCCAAGAGTAATTTAGCCAAGAAGGGACAATAAGAACATAAGAAGATGTTATATGTATGCATCATACATACGTGCTGTATCAGGCCAAAGGCCCTGATCTAGTCCTCTAGTCCTGTATCTCAGAGGTTCTCAACCAGTGGTACTAGTACCACCAGTGGTACTTCGGTCAACTGCTGGTGGTACTCAAACCACCAGACCACTGGAACCCCACTCCGACGTGGCACTTTCGGTGGTGCATTTTTGCTTCCGAGAGGCTCCTGCCTTTGGTCGAGCCTCTCGGGAATGCTGAGAAGTGCCCTCCCACCTGCCCAGAGCTTCCTACCTGTGTTTTCTGGCCTCCGAAAACCTTAAAACCCAGAAGTAACTGGTGATGATGTCATCGCCAGTTACTTCCGGTATTACACAGCAGGAGAGTGGAGCTCGGCCAGGAAGGGGTTGAGAACCCCTGGCCCACCAGGTGCCTCCGGGAGCACGCAAGATAACAAGATACCTGTATCCTGTTGCCACTCCCTTACATCTGGCATTCAGTCATAGGCTCCCTCTGAAATCTGGAGGTTGCATATAGTCGTCATGACTTGTAATCTGTGATTAACGTTTCCTCCACAATCTCCAAACATTTACCTTTGTATTTGTTCTGTAAAAGTCAAAGAAGTATATTTGGAAATCCTGATAACTACTGGTACCTAAGAATAATAAAACATGAAACACAGAAAGGATTAATGATTTAAAAGGTATGTATGCCCCCCCCAGTCAAAATCAGTAGGTATTTCTGAAAGATGCAATAAACCATATTTTTTTCAATTAATATTTTATCCGCTTCTTCACTGACTCCTGTCAGTAACATCTATCAAATTTCTATTGACATCAGTGATATATATCTGAGTCCTTCCTTAGCTTCAGTTTTCACCTCTCATTTCTGATCTCTGAACTCCATAGCAGATAGTTCTTGTATACTATCAAGACGTCGTTTCTGCAGAATGTTTTGGGGGCTAAAACTAAAAGAGAAAAATCAACTCAGAAAGAATAGGAAAGAAACAGATAAAGAACATCCGTGGAGAGCTGCTCCATCATCCTGAAACCCTCTAGGGTATGCTCTTCTCTGCATTGACCAAGCAAAAAATAAAAGACTGAGCAATATTTCAAAGCTTGTCATAAGGGTAAGAGGTGTACACATTGCTGTTCTTGATTTAATAATTGATTTAGCATTCCAAAAGTTGGAATCAAACCCTCGAGAGATGAAGGTGTTGTTGTTTTTTAAGTCCAAGTCTATTTGTTGCCCAAGGCGTGTTCCTGTTCTTCAGCATGGTTCACTTTATGTATTCAAAAATTCAGTTTAATAATTCACTTAGTTGAACTTGTGAATTCTTAAAAATAAAAAGCTACTATGGTAAACAGAATATGGAAAGTTTCACTGTAAGGTTGGTCACATGGGATAGCCATTCTTTTTGATCTTATTGGGCATCAGAAACATTAACATCAAAACATTAACAGAAATGGATACTTTAAATTGTGCATCTCAAGTACAAATGTTTGTGTGTGTGTTTAAAAAAAACCAACCTGCATTGACAAAAAATGGCTTAAAATGGTGTGTGTGTGTGTGTGTGTGTGTGTGTGTGTGTGTGTGTGTGTGTGTGTGTGTGTGTGTGTGTACAGGTGCAACCAATCTGCTTCCTGTTAACAGACCCTCTCTACCACTCAGGCTGCTTGCCTGCTTCGTCGCTATAAGCAGCATATTACTTATAGAGTTTTGGTAAAGCAAGAGACGCGTTGGCTTGGCACCAGCTCTATAAAGCTCATAGCAGTTACCCCTGCTAACTGGGCAAGAGGCACTTTTTCAATTGGTGCTCCTCTTATATTTAGCAGGGGGAGAGTAACTGCTCCCCTCTCACCCCAGCACAGTGTCTTTTCTGGTGGCTGTTTGCTGGTGGTGTTCTGCATCTTTTTTAGATTGTGAGCCCTTTTGGGACAGGGAGCCCCATTTAATCATTTGATTTTGTCTGTAAACCACTTGGTGAACTTTTTGTTGAAAAGCGGTACATAAATACTGTTGTTGTTGTTGTTGTTGTTGTTGTTGTTACTATTATTATTATTTTATTATTATTAAAGATAAAGAAAGGTAATGTGCACAAGGGGCCGTGGGGATAGCTTTCCCTTTATCCGTGGTTTCCAGTATCTGCAGGGGGGCAGGAACCTGTGGATACCGGGCCCCACTGTATTTATGTATATATAGGACATTCCATATAGGTAGAAAATAAAGGCACAAAAAAGTATTTCAGTTATATATTTGAACACTAAGCAAGTGTGTATGGGCAGGAGAAAAATAGGAAGGCAGTTATAATTATATATAGATCTATATATATAATTGCATATCTATTTATTGACATACATAAAACATGTTGTTGTCCTAAGAATAACACTGAAGTTTTGAGATCAAAAGTTGAAATCAAAAGAAAGGGCTTGTTAGGATGAGTCAGCTATTACCTCTTATTGGAAATGCTGTAAAGCAGTCTGGGTTTCAGAAAGGCTTTCTGTCATTGCTTGTCAGAACAGTTGTTTCCCTGTTAAATGGTGAACAGATTGTGTAGTTGTTTAATCACATACCTGACTAATTGATCACTCTAATCGCCAATAGATGGAATTCCAGACCAAAGAAGCAGTTGGCATAGACTTGTATCAGTCCTGTGTTAGAAAGAGGAACCATAGATCTCTTATACATGATGAACCATTGACGGAAGGTCTCTTGCAGAAATCTTTCTCGATTAAAAAAAGCTTGCTGTGTTTTCTGTGTTAACAGATTTCCACCATGACAGAAGACCATTTCAATGTACCTTTCAGAGGACTTGAAAGTAATAAGGTAACTGCCTCAGCCAGTTAGTTTGGATGAAGAATGACCATACCAGAGAGATGCTTTTTCTGGGAACCTGAAACTTGGCAGGCTTTCTGCTGGGCAGAGAAAGAACATGTCTGGGTTGTGATCACAATATGATGAAGCACAAATACTTGCTTTCAACCTCATATTCTTTGAACACAACTCTAATTCAGAACTATTGAACCTGAGACATTTACTACCTGAACAATAGGATACCTTTGAATTTATGTTCTGAAATACTCCAGATGTACTCTATTATTTAGTGTACATGGATGGTGTTCTAAATAATAATTTAGAGCACCATCATATACTCCAAACAATAGAGTACATTTCTTAAAGTATGTTTCTATTCCAGAGGAGCCAGAAGACTCTTCTGTTGTGAATGCAAGGGCTGTTAATGGTGTTTTTAATGTATCCAGGAGAAAAATAGAGGGATTTCCCGTCTATTTCCCGTGCACTTTCCTAGCATTTGTTGTTGAGTAAAAGCAAGTCTGTCTGTGTAGAAGACACCCTGCTCAAGAGCAACACTACTGACAACTTGATGCATGTTATCAAGAGCGACACTATAAAACCGTTAGTTGTAAGAGGGAAATTTTGATGGCTGAAAACGGAAAGGTCATAATGGAACTACCTTCGCTAACACATATTGTTTTAACTTGTGTTACCATCATGGACATTTGTAATGGCTCAGTCTGGAAATTGCTGATAGTTCAGGGACAGGCTCTTGCCATTTGGATCTCTCCATGATCTATTCACTCATCTCTGTAGTAGGACAATAAAAATTCTTCTTTCCTAGAAGTTGTGTAGTCAGGCCATGTGTTTGTTATTTTCTTTCTATAACTGATTTGTTCGATGGTGTTTCTGTGATCAGCCCTTGGGAAATGGCTTTAAACAGGCAGATTTGCAAAATGGAAATGTAGCTTTTCCTTCTCATTCTGTGGCATCAAAATAAATCACACAGAACCCCTGTGCTCCAACAATATGAGGGAGAGGGCATGTTAATCCTTTTCATGTTCGTCTATAAAAAGGTAAAGGTATCCCCTGACAATTTAGTCCAGTCGTGTCCGACTCTAGGGTGTGGTGCTCATCTCCATTTCAAAGCCGAAGAGCCAGCATTGTCCGAAGACGCCTCCGTGGTCATGTGGCCGGCATGACTCTCCTTGCCGCAGCGCGTAGCATGTGGCTGGAACACAGAGCGCTGTTTACCTTCCCGCAAGCGGTACCTATTTATCTACTCGCATTGACATGCTTTGGAACTGCTAGGTTGGCAGGAGCTGGCCAAGCAACAAGCGCTCACCCCGTCGCGGGAATCGAACTGCCGACCTTTCAATCAACAGCCGGCCACATGACCATGGAGGCGTCTTCGGACAACGCTGGCTCTTCGGCTTTGAAATGGAGATGAGCACCACACCCTAGAGTCGGACACGACTGGACTTAATTGTTACCTTTACCTTTACCTATTGCACAAATAGGGAGTAGGCACAGTAGAACTACATGATGTAGTGACTACACTGCTGGACTAAAATCAACAGGGCTCAGATTAAAATCCCAACGCAACCACCAAGTTGAGTTGCATTAGGCTATCCTAACCCCTCCCCTTCATTGGGAGGGCAAAAGGGGGGAGGAGAAATGTATGTGCATGCTATTCTGAGCTTTTCCCAGGGGCGGGGCTGTAGCTCCATGGAAAACCATGTGATTTGCATACAGAATGTCCCAGTTTCAGTCCCTTGTATCTCCAGGCAGGGCTGGAAAAGTTCCCTGCCTGAAAACCTGGAGGGTCATCGCCTGACAGTATAGACAAGAATGACCTAGAGGTGAACCAATGGTTTGCCTCAGAATAAAGCAGCTTCAAATGAGAAAGGGTAGAACAAATGTGCAATGAAATGAATTCATTAATTTAACTGCATTAACTCATCACATCCAGAGCAAAATGTCTCATATATTCACCAATAGATTGCAATGAAAACATCTGGAAATAGAAACATTTTGAAGTTATCCATACTTATAATGCAATCCTATCCAACTTACACCACCGGTGTAACCAGCGGAGGAGGGCAGGGCGGGAGGTTTTGGAGGGGAGGGGAGATTTAAATCCCCTTTGAATCTCCCTTTGGAGGGGATTTGAATCCCCTTTCCAACCTGGGGCCTCCTGTTCTCACTGCATCACTGGTTACACCAGTGGTGTAAATTGAATAGGATTGTGCTGTTAGAATCCTGGCATAAGATGTGACGCATACCATTAAAACCAATGACTCTTTGCCGTTGACTTCTGGAATATCAGAAGTCCTGATTACATAAATATGGACTGCATCCTTACGGACAATTGGTCAGTTCCTGATGTCTGAAATGTGCGCCCAGTTGTAGTCTGTATTCTAACTGGGAGGCCAGGTATCAGAGAATCAGATTACTCTTGTGCTTCCAATAAAATGAGAAAGATGAAGCCACACAGTCATATATACATGCAAACTTTCCAACAGTTCTTAAATCCTACTTTTAGTTTAAAAAGTAAAGCCTCAAATAGTTCTCAAATGCACATAATAAAGTTTTAAAATTGTTTAACTCTTATGTAAACATTCCACACTTCAAAAGACAAAAGTAGAACGTGACGACTCCAGAGATGCCATAAAATGTTATTAAAGTGCTGCGACACATCAAAACACATCACACACTGAAAATAATTTTCTAACCCTAAAAGGATCCATGAAACATAATTTTAAAAACCCACAAAACAGATACAATATGAAGTGTCATTTTAATTATTTAGTATTGCTAAAGCACATTTATCCCATTTTGAAGAGGAGGTAGGGCATATTGCAACTATTATTTCTTTAAAAAAAGCATGCAAACATAACTTTAAAGAAATTCCTTAGAGAAGGGATATCTTATCATTTGCATATCAGGACGTTAGATTAAAGAACATATGTTCAAAGTAAGAATAATATATATAACATTTTTGAACTGCGGCTCCCTTGACCAAACCATTGACCGTGGCTCCTGGCACCGTACTGTTTTCTGAGAGGATTCTGTGGCACTCCACGGCTCTCCTGGCTGGTTTCCGCTGCTCCCCTGAGAACCCTCATATGGTTCACTATATCTACTGCCTACTACTACTTGTGAGCCTCTTTTCCCTCGCTCTCTCCCTACTGCCCCCCCCATGTCAGGTTGGGAGTCACTTGAATAATGACAGTTTTCACTGTCACTACCCAAGACTAAGAAAAAACCTAGACAAGAAGAGACTCCTTAGGAAAATCTCTATCCCTGGTTAGAAAACAGGGCAATCAATCAATCAATCAATCAATCAATCAATCAATCAATCAATCAATCAATCAATCAATCAATCAATCAATCAATCAATCAATAAACCTTTATTGGCATAACATAACAAAACATAAAAAGAAAGTAATAGTAATAATACATAATACATAATGCAAAAGAGATAATTAAAAATAAACTGTAAATGTAGATTGTTTTAGGCTGAGTTCATTTACAGTGCCAGTGCCGGCAATGCTGCATCCAGAACAGAGGAGGCAGGGTTGGAGGTCTCCTCGAGGCAAGGGAACTTTCATTTTCATTTTCAATCTTCTCTAGATTCAAACATGTTCAAAGCAGATTCAGTCTCTTTCAAAGTTAGTGTCTTGTGACATGAATTTTGAGACATGGAGCTACATTCACCTTAATGCAGAGGTTCCCTAACTCCTGGGAAGGCCTTACGCTGCTCTAAGTAGCAGCGGGGCCTTCCCAGGAGTGGCGATGACACGCCTGGGATCGCACCGCCACCGCCACCGCTGCGCCCGGGATCGCCATTTTTACCTTCATTGGTGGGCAGTGGGTGTCCCTCGGGGGTTGCGGGGAGCCTGCGGACCCCTCTGCAGGCCTCCCCAAGCGTCGGAGCAGCGCTCCAACGCGATCGCAAATAACTTCCAGTTTCGCGTAAAACCGGAAGTCAGTTGCGATCGCGTTGGAGTGCTGCTCCGACGCTTGGGGAGGCCTGCGGAGGGGTCCGCAGGCTCCCCGCAACTCCCTAGGGACACCCACTGCCCACCAATGAAGGTAAAAACGGCGATCCCGGGCGCAGCGGTGGTGGCGGCGGCGCGATCCCAGGCGCGCCGTTGTCGTCACCGTGGGTTGCCATGCCCCTTAAGGGCATAGCAACCCTTTCTTCCCGGCTGGGGCGTCGTGACGCCCCAGTTAGGGAACCACTGCCTTAATGCTTAAACTGGCTGCTTCATTCCAAATGTCTATGGTTAATTGATTACAGGTGGGCCCCCATATCCACTGATTCGCTATCCACGGTTTCAGTTATCCACGGATCGTGGGGATACCCTCCCACAGGCTTTTACTTTTTTCCCAGTAAGCTTCGTTTCTTCCTTAAAGAAACAGGAGAAGTTATTACAGGCAAGTAGAATGAGACTAAGTACTAGAGAGGCTCTGCAAGCTTAACAGAAACCTTGCAGAGCCTCTCTAGGACTTAGTCTCGTTCTACTTTCCTGCAATGGAGGCTGCTTCTCTGATTGTTTTAAGGAAGAAACAAAGCTTGCTGAAAGAAAAATAAGAGCGGGGGGGGGGGAAGCATGCCTGCCTGCAGGGGAGGCAGGGTGGGGGGCCCCTCAGGAAACCATGGAGGGGGTGTTCACTCTTATCCACGGTTTCAGGTATCCACGGAGGGGCCTGGAACATATCCCCAGCGGATATGGGGGCCCACCTGTACAATCAAGTTTGAAACAATAGTATGAGACATCATGAGCAGATCTACTTGCAAATGGGGCTCCTAGCTTGCCGTTTGAGCTAGCAGGCTGAGGCATCTACTCACAAGTAGTTCCACTAATCTGGGGGGAAAAAACAGGTGGTGGGACCCACTTTTAGTTATCTCTCTCATCTGGACATGGTTGATGGCAAATCAGATTGTAAGGAATCAGCCACCTAGATGTGGCTGGAGAGTGTCTTATGATGGAGCTCTCTCGGTCTTCTCTCTTGCTGTAAGTTTGTACTCACCTGACCTCCATTTATATTTAATCTCTTATCTTTTTTTTCAGGCAAAGGCTTATTTCTGTATGAATCACAGTCCTCTATTCAAAAAATGCTGTTAGAATACAAAAAAGAGGTCCTAATCTCTGAACCTTTGACTTTTTCCTGGCCTGATTGGAAAGAATAAGCCCAGCACTGTAACTAGAGACTTTCTATAGAACATTCCCTTGAATGAAACCGGTAAGTATAATCAGAAGAAAATAACTCCTGGCTTAGAGTTTGCCAGTCTGAACATTTCAGGCGGAGCAGCAGTCACTCACTCACTGTTTTTATTAAAGGTCTGGTCTGTTTTGAGTCAGATGTCAGTCCAGGCAGAGTGTGAAGTATTTGCCGTGGAGGCTGTATGTTGCTTGCTGAATGGGACTTTTTCGCAGAACAGAATAGTGCAAATGCATGTATAGCTTCCTGACAGTGCCAAATGGCTCCACTTTTCTCCTATTCTGCAAGAAACCAAGTGTCATTTTATACTCTGAAGATTAAACTGTTACGCTTGTTTTTCTATAATAGAAAAATGGGAAAATATTTTTTCTTGCTCTGCACTTGTTTCATTTTATCAGATATGCCTCATTTTATATGATTCCTCTTTATCGTAAAATAACACTTTTCCATTGAACTTTATGGATGCTGTATTTCAGACTACAACTCTATAGCTTTCTCTAGCCGTACCTGATTGGTGCTGAAGTGATGTGGGCGGAGCGTTTGAAAATGCTCTATTTGCATTAGCTAACTCTTCAATAACTTACCCAGACATTGACATACCCAAAAGGCAATATTTTGGAATAAAGTGTTATGCTCTCTTTAGGGTAGGGGTGGCTAACATTTCAACATAAATGCTCCTGGACCTTTAATATAGGTGAGGATATTTAATAGAGGTGATGGCATCTCAGCAGTTGCAGCTGCTTTAGCAGCACCATCAGCAATTGCAGCACCATCAGCAATTCTACACAGCTCTTAAGAACAGAGGTATGAGAGGTGGAAGAGCTACCCTTCGCCCATGCTCAGGAGTTAGGTGGTCCAGGTGAACATTAGGGAATAGTAAGTCTAGAAGCTAAGATTCATTATTTTAGCATTGTGTGTGTGTTGTATTTATTCTCTCAAGTAACTGATATAAAATAACCAGCCATAATGACCTTTGTAGCTCGCACATAGCCTGAGGAGAAGGCGGGGGGAGAAGGGGGGATTCTGGCTGTTACATAGCAAAACTAATAAGAACTGAACTGACTCAAGCAGAACCTGTGAGAAAAAGAAAACAAGTTGAAATATTCTGAGTAAGAGTAACCAGGAAGTGAAAAGCCTTATTTGGTAGAAGTGCTGCCTAGTTACAGAGATAGCAATTTGCCATATTAAATATTGTGCCCTGCCTTTGTATGGTAGAGACTTGACTCGCTTGCTTGCTTTGCAGCTTCTGATCTGTCTCTCACTCGCACCTGGAGCTTTAAAGTAACAAAAGGTGGTTAAACCAGATGGGCTGGGAAAGGAGGATAGGATCAGATGTGACCTGCCACTGCCGAGATCAATCCTTCTCCCACCCTTGAACCACCACCCCCCAGTTTCTTCCATGAACCACCCACGATCCGCCCCCACTGCCACTTTACCTGTTCTGGTGTGGCATGGGTGGACTGTTGGTAGGTGTGCAGAGCCTCCAGTCATTTGTGCCGGCGGCTCCTGAGTGTGCAATGGCGGTGTGCCTTTCAAGCCACAGTAACTGGACTTAAGGCAGAGGATAGCGAGATCTGCTTCCATAGGCCTGGGATTGGTCCATAAAACTGGGTTGTAAGAAAATAGATCAAGCATAAGAATGGGCATAGAGTGATAGAATATCAAGGGAGTTTGTTGAATAGCTCTATGTATACATTTATTTAAAGCCCAAACATTAGGACAGCCTGAAATAATAGGCTGAAATTTTGAGTGAGAGTCTTCCATTGGTGTGAAACACTAGCCAATCTAGAAGGTTTTATTAGGATATTGTTAGCATTTTAGCTAAACCAGATGAGACAAAGCCTTTGCTTCCTTTGCACTTTTCTTTCTTGGATCATATTTCAAATTTATCATTAAAAAAAAACATGACATCAAAGTTTGGAGAGCTAATTTACACATTTTTTGTCATTAATATACTGGAGGCATTGGCTGTTTGCAGATGTCAAGACCTATAGCTATAAAATATTCCAGCTTGATTACTTTGAAATATTCTTGCTCCAAAGACTCTTTGACTGGATGCTGTAAATCACTTTTAAGAGGCTGTGATATAGCGTCAGAAAACTTGGCTTTTATATTTTAACTGTGGATGGAGATGAACTACCATGGAAACATATGAGATAAACCAAAGTAGTTTAGAGACAGCATTGTGGCGCATATCTGCAGAGCTGACAAGTCCATCTACGTACAGTAAAATAAACACTAAAGAAGTAACTGAGAACAGTGATTTGAAGATATACCTCTGTGAACCAGCCATTCTTCCTACCATTGGGTATGTGTAAAACACACAGCCATGCAAATTAACCATACACCAGTTGCGGTTCCCAGGAACATGAGTTAAGCAGTGTTCCATGTCTTTCACCCAGCCAGGGGTCAGACCATTAACAGACCCTCCACACTGGGTTATCAGTGGGGGGAGGAAGCGTCCAAGCCCCCCACACACACACCAACCATTCTGGGTGCTAGTGCTAGTGGCGAAGACATAATAAAGCAGGAGGCACTTTGTCACTCTAGATCAGGGGTTCTCAACCTGTGGTATGCCGCATACTACTAGTGATACGCGAGTTGGGTGTCGGTGGTACATGCTACACCCATGGACACCCACTCCGCATCCTGGAGACCCTGACTGAGTTCTGCAAAGGCAGGCAATAGGCTCAACTTGGCGGACAAAGCTGAAGTGCGTGGGTTTTGTGCGCGAGTAAAAGCCCTCCCGCTCGCCCTGACTCGTCGTCGTGCAGTTTTGTCGTCGTGCCAGGGGCGTAGGCTGATATGGGGCCCTGGGGCAGTGGGCCCCAGGGCGTAAGGGCGGAGAGGCTCCTGGGGGGGCGTAGAGGTCCTCTGGAGGGGCGGGAGACATCCTAGGTTTCGGTTTTTTCTTTTGTTTTTCCTGTTTTTTTCCGGGTTTTTTAAAGGTTTTTTTAGAAGTAACGGGGCTTTGTAGTTTCCCCCCCCCCTTGCATTGCAGCCTTGCCTAGCAGCCCAGGAGTCCTGATTCACCCCCCCAGAGGGCATTAAGGGGCAATACACTTTCAAGTTTATTCTGCAGAGCAAAATTCACAAAATTGATGTTTGGAACACTTTCAAGTTTATTCTGCAGAGCAAAATTCACATCATTATGAATGCCTCATCATGTGTGCTGCTGGAAATGGAGACAGGAGGTACAAAGTGGACAAGGAGGCTTCCAAACTGAAATCAAAAAATCCCAAAAATTTGCTGTGCGGCTGCGCTGTGGGGCGTAAAGGATTACGGCCGCGCGTTTTTAGGGGGGGGGCGTCAAGGGTTTGGGCCCCGGATCAAAAATGGTCTGGCTCCTCCTCTGCGTCGTGCAGTTTTGTCAGGGTCTTCAAGCTTGAACTAACTGGTGCCAGTTACTTCCAGTGATAGGTGGGGAGGTCCCTGCCAGTGGCAGTGGTATGCTACTCGGGGACCTTGAGAATTCCTTCCCTAGCTTAAAAAATAAGACGGGTCATTTATTCAAAACGAGGACATGTGTTATTGAAACAAAAAGGGGAAACTGGAAAACAGAAGACAAAAACAGCCAAATTCTATACTTGAGAATAGAGACAAACTTCTAAAGGAAAATAAAAATAACTTCTCTAGCTTGGAAGTTCACTGGTGATCAAGACAACTCTGCCTGTATCCCTCTTCTGGAGCTGCGGGGCTATCGCACCGCAGGACTGAATCCTGGCTTTTTGTTCTGATCTGGCTGAAACGTCTTGTATGCCTACTACAGCTGGTTGTTTCCCTTTTATCTTGCCAAGGACTGATAGACTGATGTATATTTAATGGACACCTACATTTTCCTTCTGCCAAGTCAGGTAGGTTGACTTGGACCAATGACCAGGTGTGAGTTAAACTCAGCAAGGATCCAGGGGGTTTCAGCCAAGGCTTTTGTTCCCTTTGATACCAGACCAACTGGTGCTCTGATGAGACATGAAACCTACCTTAGGTTCATGCAGCAGAGCATGAGCACAATGCTAAAAGTGACAGGCTGAATCCTAAGTAAGCAACAATATACAGGTGCCTGTTCACCACATTGAGTATATAATTTTCCATAAACTGAGTGGTAAACTAATATAATGTAGAGCAAAGTAACCCAGGTATTGGAACACCTTTTTCTGAAAGGAAAGACTTATACTTAAACCACTCGTGGCTTTTTACAGCCCAATCCTGTGTAAGATACTGCACCAGTTCTAAAGGGCCGGTTGCCATATCCTATCGAGTTCCTGGGCTGCCCCAGGGCAGCCTGAGAACAACTCGGGAGAAGGGGACATTCCTTTCCCCTGGTGTAAGCAGTGGGAGGCCCAATGGACCTCCTCGAATGTGCACAAGCTCTGGAGTTCGTGCACATTCGCACTGCTCATGTAAGACCGGACCAGGCCTGGAGAGAGCTTGGGATATCGGCATATCTCGCTGCCAATATCTCCGCCCTCTCCAGGCCCGGGGTGGCCAATGGCTGCCCCCCCCTCACTGGCTGGACTGCCTGCCACCCACCCCTGCCCTGGCTGGTGTAGGTCTTACCTGCTCCAACGGGGATGGCGGAACAGCCAGATGCCGCCGCGCCAGCATCCCTTACTCGCAAGATTGCGCTGTTAGTGTAGAAAAAAAAGCTAAGGGGGAGCACTGGTTTCTTGGATACATTGGCAAGACTGTGTCTGAAGACTGAAGACTGAAGACTTGTCACTGTCAACCCCCCCCCAGCTGTGGCATGAGCAGAAATCAGAACAGAGGCGGAGATTTGACACTGTCAGTTCTTCCTCTGCCCCCCCCCTCTTCTGTGGCTGGGTCATAGATGGGAATCAAACTCCGTCTGAAGGAATGAAGCATACCCAAAAGTATCGCGGTTCCCTTGGGACTAGTTTGTGACCAACTGAGCATGGCTTGGTTATGGGCCAGATAGAACAAAAATAGTTCTGGGTTTGTTTGTTCATTTTATGGTTCACCCCAGAATGAATACACACACCTACTTCAACTATGCTATTCTGTTGCTGATGCTCCCAAATAAATGTTCTTAGGACTGGAACCTTACTTACCGGTACATATTTCATGCTTAATTTGTCTTCATCTTTTTCTTAGTAAATTGGCAATATTTCAAAACCTTTTTTCCCTTTCTTTTTGATATTTCAGAAATCCATCTCCCTTTTTCTGCTTCCATTGCCAGCAGGCTGCTTCAGGCTTTGATTGTTTCTCATTTGGATTTACTGAAAAGTTCTGCTTTTCTGATCTTCCATTCTCTCACCTTAAACCATCAATTTCTTTCCAAAATTCGGCTGCCCACACTATCCATTTCATATGGTGCTTTGATCATGTCATTCCTCTCTACTGTTCACTCCACTAGTTCCGTGTTCTCTTTTTTATCCAGTTTAAACCTTTCCTTCTTACTCTAAAAGCAGTGAATGTTCTGACCATTCTGTACTGGTGCTGAGAACTTTTGCTACATCCCAGCTCGGAACCAAACTAGCATGATTCTGAACTTCCCAGTCTTCTTTCTTTCCCTGGAGGCTCCAATCCTGCACGAGGCTTCTTCTTTGTTGTGAAGGAGAGCTTGGAGGGGCAATTCGTAATGTTGAAGCAGTGCTTTATCAACTGGGATGTTTGCTATTCATTCTGATACGTAATAAGATGGGTAATGTGTTGGAAGAATGCAGTTTGAGCCATCCTTAAATACTGTAGGGCTGTTCACTCATTCCACCCTTTCGGGTTTATAGGAAGGTCCCAACTGTGGAGAATTCACATGTCCTTGCAGCCTCTTTGGATGTTAGTGTGAAGGGACTGTAGGCAGGTACACAAGCCTTTTCCACACGTTCAATAAGCCTGGACTGACCAGAGTTCCTGAATGCTATGCATGAGGGCTGTATAGCCCATTCTCACTAATTTCAACATCAAGGAACATAGCCTAATTTTTCCCTCATGCATTCTGGGGAAACAAGTGAACAGCCTTTGTTTGTTTTTGTTTGTTTGTGTTTTTGCTTGCTTGCTTGCTTGCATCTTTATACCACCCTTCCTCCAAGGAGCTCAGGGTGGTGTACATAATTCCTTCCTCCTTTTTGTCCTCACCACAACTCTGTGAGGTAAGTGAGGCTGAGAGATAGTGACTGGTCCAAGGTCACCTAGGGAGCTTAATGACTGGGTGAGGATTTGAACCTGGATCTACCAGGTCTAGGTCCAACTCCCAAACCTCTGCACCATCCTAGCTCTTTTATGGACTCTTCAGTCTAAGCTTAGAATGCCCTTCCTCTTAATACCTTCCATGTTTCTTAAACCTGTCTGGTACCTGTAAAAAAATATTTTTCCTCTCAATTGATAGGTTTTTCTTCTGTACTCTTTCTGTACTCTTTCTTCTCTTTGATAAGAAAGGAGAAAAGTCCATATCTTGCAACATATGGCTGTTGATGTACCACAGCAGCTCAGAGTTTACTTATATATTTGTCCTTTCTCTACAAATCTCTGTCGTCTTGTCAAAAATTCCTGCCCTCTTGTGTTTCTCATCAGACTAAATCAAGGATGGCCAACTGGGAGTTTGCAGACACTCCAGAGGCAACTGCATCTGGCCCCTGGCAGCTCGACCACATTTGATTCAACTTATATTAAGAAAAAAAAGGCACCTCCAGTTTCACTTAGAAGCAGGGTTGGCAGAATACCTTCTGGCGCCATGCTGGAGGAGATGTGCCAAATGCTGGCCCCATTACCTGTTGATGTGCCAGCCTCTGCTCCTCGGAATCCCTGGATTGGAAAATGAAGGACGTTAAGAGGAAGAAGAGTTGTGGGGAAGAGAATAAGAGACCCTCTTCCTTTTCCAATCCACAAAGTGAGAAGAGGAGGAGCAGCAGTGGAGGTGAGTGGGTAAACAGGGGTGGCTGCCCCTTGCCAATCTGCTGCCTGAGGCAACTGTCTCAATCGGCCTCATGGCTGATTGAGCTGGACCTGCTTATAAGGAAAACTGAAATGGAATAGGTGGGGAGGGGAAGGAATGAGGGTGTTCCCTGGTGGGGCAGGATCGGTGGCACTCATGTGCACTGATATCCTAACCCCTTTTCTCTCCCTTTCTGATGCCATTACATGCCTTGGACTAGAGGCGTCACTAGGACGCGCGTCACCCCAAGGCAGGGGAGCGCGCGTCACCCTAGTGAAGCCCCCCCATAGAACAATCAGCATTTTTTTGGGGGGGCGACCCGGCTGCCCCCTGCCCCCGGTGCCCTCCCGCCCCTTCGTGTCGCCCTCCGGACACTCGGAGGCCGGCCCGGGAGCCGGCCTGGCAGACGCTCCAGGGCCTTCTGATAGAAGGCCCAGGCCCGCTGCATCAATATGCGAACTTTTACTATTTTCGCGCATGCGCAGAGACCGTTTTGAGGGCAAGGGCCTGCCCTCTTGCCCTCAAAACGGTCTGTGCATGCACAAAAACAGTAAAAGTTCGCGTATTGACGCAGTGGGCCTTCTTTCAGAAGGCCCTGGAGCGTCGGCCGGGCCGGACACTCCGAGGCCGGCTCCCGGGCCGGCCTCGGAGCATCTGGAGGCCGACATGCGTCACGGAGGTGATGCGCGGGGTGCACGCGTCACCCCGTAGCAGCCCGCTCCCGTCGCTTGATGGGAGCGACGCCATTGCCTTGGACTTATGCCTGCTAAATAGCAGGATTGATTCGAGGAGCCCCATGACAGTAGTGGAGGCTTTCCTCAGGGGAAGTGAAAAAGTTAACTTACCCTGAGGAGACCTTTCCAACTTCGCTCCTTCCCACGGATGCAGTGCACGCTCCATTGGCGAGGCTGCATTGGCAGGCGGTATTTGGGTAGGATTGGGCTGTAGGTCTAACAAGAGTTCTAGCCCAATTCTATTGAGAATTGGGCTGCTGTCCACGATGCAACCGTGGAAGGCTCTTCTGTTGTCACAAAATGACCAACAGTGCATGGAGTGCTCCGTTAGTGGCCGTTTTGCGCATGCTGCTGCAACAGGCAGCAGCATCGCAATGCCTCCACTGTTACCCACTGCACCTGCTAGAGCTGGTAAGTCAGTGGTGGGGACAAGGAAGGGGGAGGAACATTTGATGGGGAGGCAGCAGAAGTGGGTGAATCCAGCGGCAATGCGAACTTTGGATCCTATCCCCTCTTTTCCAAGCCTCCTCACCCTTTTCTTCTCCTCGGACGTGCTACAGAGCTGGCGCAGTCTCGAGGAGACCCATAGCAGAGCAGAAAGCTTACAGAGGGGTTAGGGTAAATAATTCCCCCTTTCCCTCTGAAGTCTCCCAAACTGCCCCCCATATCCGATCGCCTTCCAAATCCGAGGAGATCGGATTGGGCTCTTCCATGTCCTACAGTCTATCCAACAGTCTGTCATCCCCAGTTATTAATGGGTTGTCAGAAGGGGTTAGTCTGTTATTGGGTTAAGTTAGCAAGTCTTCACCCTAAACAAGTTTATGCAAAGGTAAGTCACAATGAATTCAATGGGATTTTCATTCTCATAAGTATTCTTAAGGCAGCAGTTGTGCAGTGGGAATATATGCTCAGTCATGTATAGGTTCCCACTGTAAGTCCCTCAATGCTCAATTAGCTCATTGGGCTTACTCCCAAGGCAATGTGCTTTGGATTATAGCCATGCAGCCTGATCCTGGGTGCACTGATTTTAAAGTCAGACTGAATTCAGTGGGACAAGTTATTGTGCTTGGTAGGTTTTGCCAATCATATTAATTAATCAAATCTTACAACACAATAAAAATATATCCACAGAGATAAATCTGTTCATAGCCCTCAAAGGCAACTGCCAGCTGCATGCACTTCAATAGGGCTTTCACCAACAAAACAGTTTGAGGACATGGTTCATTAAATAATTGATTTCCTGGACTGTCAGTACATAACCAGCAGCATTGCTCTGGTGTTGCATTTCATTCTGTTTGACATTTCAGCATTTATATAATCTAACACAGATTTGTAGGTTTCTTTCTGCTGCTTTCCTGCCCCTGAGATCAAAATAATAAAAGTAACCAGAAGAATTCAAACATTCCTCCAGACAAAAGAAATGGGAAGTCAGTAGGATTTATTTTTTAAAATTACATTCTGAAATGTCTTTTTTTGAGTTGAAAAAAGATTGTCTAACAAACTTGATGAATGTTTTTGTCAAAATATAGATGAGATGATTGTGTGTGTGTGTGTGTGTGTGTGTGTGTGTGTGTGTGTGTGTGTGTGTGTGTGTGTGTGTGTGTGTGTGTAAAAGAAGTGATTTACAGCCCAATCCTAACCAACTTTCCAGCACTGATGCAGCCATAATGCAAACATTCCCTTACCCTGAGGAGGTCTCCATGAATGCCCCCCCCCCGAATGCAGCTTGTGCCCTGTTGGCACAGCTGCATTGGCTCTGGAAAGTTGGTTAGGGTTGGGCTGTTACAATGCAATCCTACCCAGCTCCTCTACTGGTGCAGCAATAATGGAGGGAGGCGTTGGGAGGGCCGCTGCTTACTGCAGGAGGGGCAGTCATGGAGGTCTTTTTCTTGGTAAGGGAACATTTGTTTCCTTACCTGGGTGTAAGACGTCACGGCATGGGGGGGGGTCTACTCAGACCTGCGCCTGCAAAATTGCTGACGCAAGTCCGCATTAACCCGGGAAGGTGGATCAAACCCGGGAAGGGGATCAGGATTTGGTGGCCGCCACTGCCGCCCCTTCCTGGACCTGATCCATACATTCCCCACCTAGTGAAACAACTGCCGCCACCTCGTTCCACCCTCCCCTGCCCTCTTTATGCCCCACCCCATCCCGCTTCACCTGCCAATATACCTGCCTCTGTGGGTCCAAGGGGGATCCAACGGCGTGTGCAGGAAGGCTCCAACCTTTCCACTGGTGTTCTAGCAGTGCACAACTCCGTAAGGCAGTCAGCGCTGGCAGAGCACTGGTTTCATTAGTGGGGCAGCCCAATAGGATTGGGCTTTTATTCATCCAAACAATATCCAATAACAATATCCTGTTCAAATATGGCAAGCGGTTTAATCAAAAGTTTGGATAAAAAAATATTATCCAAACGCCAACGGGGTGTCCACTGCATCCTGTGGAGGAGTTTTTGGAGACCTCCTTGGGGTAAAAGAACATTTGTTCCCTTCTCCTGGGGTAAGCCCCTGCCAGCTCAGTGGATCAACTCGGACCTGTGTCAATGATATCACTGGCACAAACCCGCATTGACCCAAGAAGGTGGAACGGGCCTGGGTAGGTAGGGGGTTAGGATTCGGTGGGTGCTTCTGCCCCCGAGCCTACCCCCTTCCCAGACCTGATTTGCCCTTCTCCCCACCCCATCTTTTCCCCATTCATCCCTCCCAACCCCATTGTGCTGCCTCGCCTCCCTCCCAGCCCCTGTGTGGTCTTATCCTCGGGGGGGGGGCATCCATCAGCAGCTGGCATGTGGAGCTGGCTGCTCACCACTTCTGGCAGTGGCCAGCCCCCTGCGCCAGCAACAGCTGGAAAGTGCATTATGTCCCTTGAACACTTTTTCCGAGCGGCATAAAGCCTTGTTAGGAACATGTAAATCTCATGACAAATTTATTTATTTATTTATTAAAGCAGAGACTTCTATTCCAATCTTTCTAGCCCTAAAGACTTACAACATATTCAACAAAAATATAATATAATATAATATAATATAATATAATATAATATAATATAATATAATAATATAAAAAGTAGAATTTTTTTAAAATAAAATGAGCAAAAGCATTAAACAGCAATTGTGGAAATAGAAAACCTAGAAAAACAAACAAAACCATTAAAACAAATAATGGCCTTTAAAAGAAAACAAACCATTAACATTTGAAAAATGCTGAAACTGGAAATGCAGCAGTTCATTCCAGATCCCCCTTCTTCTCCCCTCCCATCATTAGGAACAATTGATCCCTCCAAAATCCTTCAGTGAAACAACTGGCTTAAGGAGATATTGGAATGAAAAGGAAATGTTATGCATTTGAAAATATAAGCATACATTGACAAAGAATGCTTGTTTCGTTCCAGTAAGACGTCCAGCTCCCCGTGCAGTGGGTTGGTGGGAAAACGTATCTGCTCACCCCTACCTGCATTGTTATATTCACTCGCACGCTTCCCATCAGCATGCAATCAGACTATAAGAAATGCATCCCATGCTTGTGTTGGAGCGAATGGTGCCTCACATACTTGAATTTTAGTTCAGTTCCAGAATTTGCAATATGAAAACACAAAATGAAATAATACGCTACTTGGATAATCAGTCACCTAATGATTTCAGATTGACAACGTTTGCCCCAACATTTCCTCCACAGTGAATGCCTTGGTCTCCAAGTCCCAATGATCATTTAGGTCTATACTATCTCATGGTGGTGTTTTGTTCTTATTGTATTCATCTGTGCGATAATCCTAGAATGATGATTGATCACTATTTTTTACGTTTTTCAGATAGGAAATTAAGAATTGGTGACAGTTCCTTGCTCTGGGCTACTAGTGCCAAATAAATTAGACATGTGTCTAATCAGGCAATGTTGCAACAAGGGAGGAACCATAAAACATGTTGAATCCATGGCAGAGAAGTAGGAGGAGATTAGTAATTTGATCATATTATGGTTTTGATTCCAATCATACCCCCCATGAACTATTGTTAGATTTGAAAAACTTCCATTGGCTTTCAGTGGAAGGTTTTGCTTGTGTTTTTTTTCTAAAAAATATCTTGTAGGGAACTGCAAATGGGATCAAAACAATGGTAGGGTGAATAATGCCCCCTACCCCCTTTGCATTTTTGCCATGTTTCACAGATCTGCTGCCCTAACTTTGTCACGAGGTCGCCAGTGCAATCACTGGTGGCTGCATGTGCAGTCCGGTGGCCAGGCCACCACCCGCCAGCTTGATGTAAGGCAGCAGTGGGGACAAGTGGTGGGCAGAAAGAGGTGAGGAGGGAAGGAACGGGGGAGTTTCTAGGCAGGGAGGGGGGGCAGGGAGGGAGGCAGGCAGGAGGGGAGAGGGCAGGTTCAGCAGCATGAATGTGCAGCCGAATCCCCTCCCTCTCCCTTTCCATAGCCATTACATGCCTTGGTCATGCGCCAGCAAAATTGCTGGTGCAGGACCAACGAGTCTCATAGGGACAGTGGAAGCTTTCCCCAGGACAAGTGAACCAAAGTTCACTTACCCTGAGGAGACCTCTCAAACTGCCCCCCACCTTAGGATGCAATGTGCCTCCTTGGCTCAGCTGCATCGGTGGGAGGGGGGGGAGTTAAGTAGGATTGGACTGTTAAACAATTCTCAAGCCTTTTAGTATGAGCTGTCTTGATCAAGACTATCCAAATTAACAGTCCAATCCTGTCTAGAATTCAGCGGCGGTGCAACTAAGGTGGCCTCTGCATCCTAGGCAGGATTTGGCCTGCACTGGTGGATCTGGAGCACTCCTTGGGGAGAAAAGGACGTCTGTAGACAGGATTGTGCCGTAAATGTTTTCCATACTTTAGCCTTTGTCTCTTTTGAAATCCATTCCAGTGATCTATTCTGAGCACAATAGAGCCAGTTCCATGGTTATTTTATGGATCCTTTGGCATCAGAGGGCATATTGGGCATCATTGAGCTCTTTTTGGTTCTGCCTCTTTGCACCGCCACTCCCTCCTCTAGCCCAACCCTTTCCCTCTTTGACTCCTTAACCTTGACACAACCCCTACGCGACCCCTTCCCAGGGCATTGGTCAACAACAGTCCTGGACGTTTTGGGTGATGGTGGAGGTTCTCTTAGACTTAGCCCATTGCTCACCCCACTGACAACTCCCCTTGCTTCTCTCAGTCCTATCTTGACTCCTGAGCTACATGTTGGCAACCAGTCTGTGACTACGCAGCCTGAGGCTGCACCAGTACAACTTCTGCCATGCAAAGAGACGTTTCGTTGTACATGAAACAAAGTTCTCATTAATAATAAGACAGCTGACACATACATTTTTAAGCATGTGTATATCCACTTCCTCTCTTGACATGAATGAAAACCTATTAGCACACAAGAGATCTATATGTGCCTACATCGATCAAAGTACCGTATTGTCCCGAGTATAAGACGCACCTGATTATAAGACGCACCCTTAAAGTTTGGTGCTATTAAAAAAATTAATTAAATCACTGGCATTAAATTGCAACAGCCTGATTATAAGACGCACCCCTAGTTAAAAAACTTAAATTAGGAGGAAAAAAGTGAGTCTTATACTCAGACCAATATGGTATATATACTGTATTATTCTTTTTTGAAAACTTATCTGGTAGATATCATGGTATAGATTTTTCTTTGGTGAAACCTAATCTTTAAAAATGAAAGCTGTAGTATTGTTTCTGATAATGTATTAGAAATGAATTCTTGTGATATCTCAGTTATATACAACACATTCTGTGACTCAGCTTCTGTTTTATCTGATGCTAAAATCAATATACTGTGGAGTTAATCACAGGGTTTTTTCATTAATAAATAACTGAAAGGCACATGGGGAGACTTGACTGCTGAAGCACTTCTTACCAACGTCACTGTATCAGCCTAAGGATCAAGAGTTCTGTTTGCTAAAAAGAAAGCAGCTGTATCACCACATGAATGTCCCTTACCGATATTTACAACTTATCTATGTGCAAATCTGAATTCTACTTTGCTTTTTTTCTAAATTTGCTGTGCTTCATTTAGCTTTTTGTCAGGGCTTTATGGCTTTCTGTAGTGGTAGCCATAACTATAGAAAATCTATTCAAAAGAGAACTTCTTGAGCTCAAATGTAGAATTATTTAGACAGCATATAAATGTGTAGTCTTCTAGGCAGCACAATCTTGACCTGGAAGCCGGCGCCGGAGCGAACGCTCCGGTGCCGGGAGACGTCGCAAACGTGCTGGAAAGCACGTTTACAATAACTCGTGAGCAGGGAAGGCTGGCGCAGAGGCCGGCCTCCCTTGCTCCGCTGCTAGAGCCCATGAGAGGTCGCCACTGAACCCATGGAAGGATTCGACAGGGGTGTTTCGCCGGGTGGAGGAGGGGCCATTGGTCCAGCCGGCCCGGGAGGAGGCGGGGGATGGCCTCGGCCATATTCCGGACCCCACCGGGCGGCTGGGCCATTACACGGCCTCCTCCGACTTTCGTCAACAGTTTTGCTGGCGGAAATCCAAGGAGGCCGGTCAGGCCGGCCAGGCTTTACACTCAGGGAAGGGGAAGAGCGTCCCTTCCCCAAGTAGACCTCCGTCCCGGTGGAATCCTGGCTGCCGGTGCACAGGATCCAGCGGGTGACCTTGGGCCGCCGACCGGATCCTTACGCAGGATTGCGCTGTAAGTTACAGGTTAGTCCAGTGATGGTACTTGTGGCAACCCACAAAGGTGTGCTTCTGTTGAAAAGAAATTTTGATCAACAGAGTTTGTGTGGCAACATTTAGAGCAGCAGCCCTCTCTTTCTAATTCATCTAGGATGGATAAATCAGGTGAGAAAATGTGCTATGTTTACAACACAGCAAAACCTTCAGAAGTTTCTGGTGGTTTTGGTTCATACCATTTTCTTTCATAGAATGTCAGACATTTCTGAAACAGAGCATTGAAGCGCACTGACAGGCAAGACTTCCCAAGACATGTAACACGAAGGAGGAAAGTGTGATCAGGGATGGTAAAAGTTGTACTTGTTTTGTAGCGTCTATTTTATTTTTATTTTTTATAGGGCAGTAGGAATGACAGAATAGTGAATGGCAACACAGATCTGTCTGTGTCTTGGGAAACCCTTCAGACTAGCAAAGCACCAGGGAAAATTCTTAACCTTGTGTTAAGCACGCATCTATCTCCCAAGCTTAAATGATGCATGAAATGGAAACAAAAAAAAGATCCCTCAAGATGTCCTTGTGTACATCTTGACATGTTTGTCTATGTACTGAAATTATAAGCACAAACAATTCTGAAAAGCTTAAAATGATAAGGCCAGAGAAGAAAAGCACAAACATTTTTTTCCATAATTTTAAATTTTATTTGCTCATTTGGGAGCCCAGTGGGATGTGACGACAGATCTCGCAATGTCATCACATCCTGCGAGCTGCAGGTTCCTGGCATGGCAGCAGCTCCAGAAAACTAGCACCAGCACAAACGCCCAGTGGATGCGCACATGCACCAGCAGACTCCAGATCATCCACCATGTTCATAGGTTGGTGGGGGGAGGGTTGGGGTTGGACCAGGTCAGGGCATGGGCTGAGTCAGGGGTGGGAGGGGGAGGATCTTAGTGGCGGCAGCAGTCATCAAGATCCTATGCCCCCAACCTGGCCTTGACATGCCGCCTTGTACCTACCAGATCTATGCAAGCAAAAGAGCTGGTGTAGGTCTGAGTTGGGCCATTGGGGACTACAGTACTGGTAGGTAAGTAAAAGATTTCTTTACTTATCTCTCCACTGCAATCTGGTCCCCAGGAGGCCCGTAAGATGCAGACGAGACTATGTTGGCACTGCTACATCATGCAGGATTGGGCCCTGGCTCATGTTTTGTTTTTCCTAGAAGAAAAAGCCATTTTCTTGCAGCATTCTAAGCAATTATTAATGGGGAAGGTATATGATTCTTTAAACAAACAAAAATGGGCAGAAATATTTTTCTTTTCTTTTCCAGGACACTTCATCTGAAACCATGTTTCTCCTCTAAAATAGCAGGATGCACTGAAGTCAGTGGGAGTCAAGGTGATACAGTCACTTTCCTGTCTTTTGATCTGAACCTGATTAGCATATTCCACTTTCATACTGCCACAGCAAGAGACCTTGGAAGAGATGCAGTAGCATGAACTTCAAAAGAAAAAGAAGAAACCAGTGAAGATAGGTCACAACATTTATTCCTAGCTAGTCTCTCTTTGTTTAAGGTTATACTTAAAGGGATGATTAAGGTCTTTCCCCTCCTTTAAGCTAGCTAAAGAGAAAAAAAGAATATGTGCTTTACATGCTACAGGAGATTCTGAGAAATCTTGCCATATGGAGGAGGGTTTACTAAGAAGCAAAGGAAGCCAATTCACTGAGTGCTTAACAGTGCAATCCTGTACCTTGGATATGGAGCGGACGGTGCGCCTGCCCCGCATCCAAGGCAGAAAGGGCCCAGGATCGGTGCAGCTGGAGCTCACCTTGGGAGAAGGGGACATGTCCCAGCCATGGAAACGGGTCTACTCAAATGTCTGCCGGGTATATTGCCGGTGGACATTTGGGAGGCCTGTGTAAGGCGGAACAGGCCTGGGAACAGGATGTCAGGATGTGGGGCGGGTAGGCCGGAGCCAGCCTCGGCGCAAGCACAGCCTACTCACCGGGTGACACAAATGTACCTTATGGCATGTTTGTGACACCCTGGACAGTGGCGTCCCTACACTGGTGCGGGGTGTGTGGACCGTACCATGTGACACCCTCAGGGAGTGATGGTCAAATTTGTGTAAACCTTTGCCATGTTATATATCATTCGATATGTAATCACATGCAGAATGCTCTGAAACACACCGTTGTGACATATCTGTATTCTATCAAATGATATGGCCAAATAACCAGAAACAGAAAACACAACTTTGTGCAACTAAAAGTAGATTTCTTTAACTCAAAAAAGACCAATGAAACTGATTGTTCTGAGAGCTGAGTTGGTTACTGATTTGTTGGGTGATCTGTACTGTTATATATGAAAATAAATAAAGTTAATGCTCTCATACTGGGTGACGCAAACTCTTGTGATACCTCCGTTTAGGCTGCAAACATACATTAGGCTGTGCGTATAATATTGTAAATTTAAAGGTGTAATTTTGATTAAGCGGGAGGTGGGGCAATGGCATGGGGGTGGGGTGAGGATACGTTTCCCCGCCTACTGCATGGGAGAAGGTTCATCATGGGGATGACATACTGGCCTCTCACACCGGGTGACGCAAACCCTAGGAACGCCCTTGACCCTGGATCAGTGAAACCAATATTCCACCACTCCAGCATGTAGACAGGACTAGGCTGCCCATCCAAGAACATTTTTGTAAGTGAAAGTAAGCGGATACAGGAAACAATAGCACAACTACATGTATAGGATATTCAGATTATCTGCAACTGATTACTTTAGCATTTACCTTTCTAAACATTTTAAGGTGGACCAGTGATCAATGTTATTTATTTCTTTGATAAATTAATTGGGAATTGAATCTGGGTGGTATGTTTCTGGCACATAATGTGAACCCAGATCGACCAGATCCAACTGTAACGATCTCTACTAAACCACACTAGGCATCTAGAGAAGAGTAACAATTTGTGTTTGAATACAGCTTTACTAAAAAAATAATAATGACCACTGACACTCCTCTAAGTCTAAGATGACATTTAAAACAAGATGAATTCTAAAGGAAAACAGGCTCATGAAAGATTGTTCATTTTCTTTTCATTTTCATTATATTCGATCAAGAAGAGCAACACTTTCTCCATGTACATTCTCATTCATGTTGACATGTTCTTATGGATATTTTCCCTCCGTCTTCTAAGTAGCTAGGACTGGATTTGTCCAATCCTTTTGATTAAGAGGTTCCATTACGTGGATTTATACAAACCTGTAGACTTTGTGATTAAGGGAATTGGCTTCACCACATTTATGAAGACCATCTGGAACCACTCAAGACATGGAAAACTGCGCGAACATTTGTACTTGGGTCATATTTTAAAATGTCCAGTTCTCTCTAATATGGTTTAAATTAGAAGTTTGGGACAGTAAAACCCCTTAGCCAGCAGCAGCCACTATTTGAAAAGCAGGGTCAGTTTTTCAAAGCTAGAGTTCCAGCTTGTTCCTTCTTCTCTAAGGGTGTACAGTATCGCTGTAATAGATCAACAGGACTGCTTTTCTCTGATGTATTGTTGCAATATATCATAAGAACCGTCTCTGGCAGGAACATGAATTTCAGACATGGGCCTATTTTCTCTGCTTTATTTGAGGACCATCTTAAGAAAATCAATGTGAGTTTCAGAAGCTGGCAAGAAGAGCTTCAGAAACTTAGTGAGACTTCCAAAATTGTTACATACAGAAGGGTTCAAAAAGGTTTACGAATCTCTGAATGTAAGTGAGGCATTAGAAAGCTGCTATACAAATAATGACTTTAAGACTGGGGTGGGGTTGTTCTGTGGTTTGTTGCTCGAGTGTGAGAAAGTGTTGAGAAAAAATAACATGCACTTACTTTATCTAGGCATGATTGCCTTTTCTTAATACTTTTTAAAAAAAATATGAGAAGTTTTCCTTACAGTTGCATACACATGAATCAATGGGTAGGGATAAATGTAAAGCAAAGAAAACTAGCAAGCAACAGAAATAACATTCAAGGAGCAAATACAATATGAAACAAAAAAAAAGTAATAAGCGCCTGCTAGAAGGCTAATAGGGAGGGTTCAGTTTTTAATTCAACAGGAAGGGATTTCCACAGTTGCGGTGCCACTACAGAGAAGGCCCTTCCTCTTATCACCACTAGCCAAGCCTCAGAGGGGAAAGCCATCTCAAATGGAAGAAGGTGGTCCTTGAGATACTGTGCCCCTATGCTGTAAAGGGGTTTAAAGCAAGGTCAAAACCAGCACTTTTGGTTGTGCCCAGAAAAAAATTGACAAGCCAGTTAATAATAAATTAAAGCTATGTGTCTGCAAAGAGCCAAACTGTATTGTTATTAAACTAACAAATTCAAGTTGTCACAGGTATGTAAGTCTGAAATATATAATACTATATAATGCACGCACGCACGCACGCACGCACACACACTCTCTCTCTCTCTCTCTCTCTCTCTCTCTCTCTCTCTCTCATACAGGCACAGTCTGGGCTCTTGCAGCCCTGATTATTTCTATTTAGCTCCATGTAATGGTACGAGGTTGTGGTGAAGATATATCAGTGGTATAAACTGATACAGCAGCTGAGCCAGGCCAGTAACCTCTAATTACAATTAAGAAACCTTGTTTACTCTCCTCCCAAGGATTATTTCTGTGGTACACTTATCAACTGACACTGCAAACTGATATATTCATTTAATTCATTGAAAAGATGTGATCTTATTGAATGTTGACATCCCATCCAAAATTAGGTTTTCCAGTCTTCAAATGTAAATTAATTTGCAAACATAAATTGAGGGAAGTAAACAGAGAAGAAGTTTGTGAAGAAATATGTCTTTCAATGTGACCGTTCATCCTATATTAAAGAAATATGCAAAGCAGAGTTTTAATTTAACAGCTTTAAAGGCTCAAGCCTATCCACAGGACATGCCAGCGGAACCTAGGCTGGCGCAATGACTGCCCCGCTGGCTCAGAAACTCCCCTGCTGGTGGCCTCATCACAGACACTGGCGCAAATGGAAGAAAACACGGGTTAAGGAGGTAATTTGTACCTTACCTCCTCTGAGAGGGGGGTTAAGGAGGTAATTCGCCCAGGGTGAAAAATGGGTCAAAAAGGGGGGGGCAGGAGCCAAATTCATATGTAGGGAAGGGGCCCAAAAGAACTTTGTACCCCCTGATAAAATTCCTCTGAATCGCCATGACAAGCCCCCAATGTCAAGAAAACAATATGCCAACCACAGACCTGGCGTAGGTAGGATGAACCCCAGAGGGAGCAAATAGGGAGCAATGGGGAAGCAAGAAAATAGAAGGTGCAACTCCAGGCAACCCCCTGCCCTGCCCACTCCCCCACAATGGAGCACAGAATATAGACTACCTCTAGCAGCAGCCAATCACAGTGTGTCCATACCAGCACATAAGCCCCTGTCATGGAGAGCCCCATTCAGATCACAAGGCACAAGGCATGTGGCTATATGTCTGGTCCCTCAAAGGGGAACATGGATGTTGTGAACTATGGTGAAATGTGCACAATGAGAGCACTTTGCATAAACAGCCTCTTGTCCCTCACAACAAGCATGGCAAGACATTGCGGCGGCCCGTGTAGTCACTGGAGGTAGGCGGTTCGACTCTGTCGGGACGCTCCTCCGATAGCTGCACTGGCTGCCGATTCGTTTCCGGGCCCAATTCAAAGTGCTGGTTTTGACCTTTAAAGCCCTATACGGCTTGGGGCCAGGATATTTGAGAGACCACCTACTTCTATACGGCTCATCTCCTTAGATAATCAGAGAAGGCCCTTTTGTGGGTGCCGTCGCCCAGGGAGGTGCGAGGGGCAGTGGCCAGAAATAGGGCCTTCTCAGTAGTGGCACCAACCCTATGGAATTCCCTCCCCTTTGACTTACGAACTGCTCCCTCCTTGGACACTTTCCAGCGAGGCCTAAAAACCTTCTTGTTCAAAGAAGCCTTCTGAGCCTTTCCCTTTTTTAACATCTTGCTGGTACAGATGGGGTGCTGCTGTTTTTATGATCTTGTTTTAAATGTAATCTTTTTAAATCAATTTTTAGATGTTTTTATTAGTTTTGTTAATTATTTTTTACTGTTTTAAAAAGTGATTACTTTCTGTATTGTATTGTATTTTTATGTTGTAAGCCGCCTTGGGTCCCTTCGGGAGAAAGGTGGGGTAAAAATACTGTAAATAAATAAAATAAATAATACTGAAACAACTAGCTACTTTGAACAACCATACTACTTGAGAAAATATTATTAGAAATTCTGAGTTTTCCCAAGTCTGATGGCAAAATCTAGCATAAATAGTTGGATATTCTTTTGGCTTTCACCTTCTGAACCTTGACTAAGTACAATTAATACTAGTATTTGGCATGATAATTATAACGGGCATCCCCTATTTTCTCTAGCAGTCATTGAAAGTTATGGAATAACTGGATGTTCTGTCAAGCAGCAGACCATGCTATTATACAATGTGATCTCACATACATTCTTCTTTGTTTCTGTGATTTAAGTACTCCTAAACCTAAAAACCAATGCACCTCACAGATGAATGTCTCCTACAACTAACGTCTGGGTGCAATATTTAGGACAAGACACTGCATGACAATGTTGGTCAACAAAATGTATCAATCTTACAACCCAATCCTATCCGCACAGTACACTGGCAGATCCCAAGGCTCACCTGTGTACCACACGGTCTGCCATTGTGGCAACCTCTCTGACAGTCTGCAGAACAGTGCTGCGGATGCAAAGGCTAGAGGGCTGTGCACCAGCAGTGGCGCCATGAAGACTGGATATCTGTGCAATGTTGCTGGAGGTGGGGGAGGATAGGGGGCAGGGATTAGGTCAGGATGGGGGCAGATTGGGGTGGGATGGGGCAGATCACAGTGGAAGCAACATCTGCCAGATTCAGAACTCTTGGCCTGGGTTTGACACACACACCCTAAGGTGGAACAGAACTACACCAGCAAAAGAGCTGGTCTAGATATGAGTAGGCCAATAGGGGTCCGGACAGCAGCTGGGGAAGTAAGTACACTTTTTCTTTACCTATCTGTCCTGGTTGGCCTGGTCCCCTGCTGGCGCTCTGGATATAGCAGAGGCTGCACTGGCAGCCCTAAATCCTGTGCACCAGTGAGGGATATGATTAGGCCATTAGCTAATGTGCTAAGCATTTATAGAAAGCCACAGAAATTGGCTCTAAAATTTGCTTGAAACCATTGGGGAGAAGAAACTACAGCCAGTGGTAGTGCTAACATCTGTGGTCAAATGGAAAAGAAGGCCCGCAACCTTTTAACAACCATCTGCTGCCAGGTTTTCTTAGAGGACATTTTCATGGGAGCTATTTCAGACCTTCCTCAGCTATAAGAATCAGAAGTAGCACACCCGATTATTTTCCATTTTTAATTGCACGTGAACCACTTTGAGAAATCTCAGCCTGAAAAGTAATGTAGAAATAACTCAGATAAACAAATAAATAGTATCAGCATAAACAGTTGCAGTAAGAGAAATTCTAGGGATGGGATGGTGCATCTAACCTGAGCCTCTCCATCAACTCAAACTGGACCTCACAGGCTTCTTTAACTCTGTGATGACCTCAAATATGTGAGAAGATGGGAACTTCCATCCTTGGTTCTTTGTCCCACCCTCTCTCCTGCCTAGAAATTGGAGGAGCAATAGAACCTGCAGGAACAGTACAATAACTGGAGGAGCATAGTGGTATGCAAAATGCTGCCCTCCTTTACCTGATGATGTGCCAGCTTCTAGTGAGCTAGAGTGGACATTCTGTAGCCTACCACTCTCCACTCCAGTGGTGTTGCTCCGCCCCCCACATGGGGGGTTGCCGACGCCCCCACATGACGCGTTGCCGCCCCCCACGTGGGCGGGCGCGTGACATCACGCCCCACCTCCGAACAATAAGGTAATTTTTCGCCCTGCTCAGCACACCGTTCCGCCCCTTCAGGGGTCCGCGCCTGGGGGCCCTGGGCACCACTTGGTGCCCTGGGCATCAAGGCACACACCCCCTTACGACGCTTCTGCTCCTCTCCTCCACACTTCCTCTTCTGCTCTGTCTCCTTCTTAATTTTACAATCCAGGAAGTGGGAGAAGGAGCAGTGGTGGCAAGTGGGAAGGTGGAGGCAGGCCAATGTACTGCCTGAGACAACCGTCTCAGTCAGCCTCATGGATGGGCCTGCCCTACCTAAAAGGTTGGTGCTAATTCCTCTACATAATAATCTGATGCTATATTGAGAAGAACCATGTGGCAACTGCTGGTGTAGGTGAGTTTGGTTTTGGTACTTTATTTCACGGCACTGAGTGTGCTGCTTTTGAAACAATTGGATATTTCGCATAGGCATTTAGTGGAATTAAAAACAAAACATTTATTCTTTGAACAATTGGCTGGAATGCTCTACCACAGTGGTTCTCAAACGTTTTAGCACCCGGACCCACTTTTTAAAATGACACTCTATCGAGACCCACCTAGCTTTACAAGACTTTTTTTTTTAAAAAAAAGTAATCTAGAAATAAATAAATAAATAAATAAATAAATACATTTACAAATAAAGGGATCAGATGCTTGCAGGGTAAATAGCAACTATCTTGCAAGGGCAATTAGTAGCTACTGTATCTGATTTTTGAATAGCCTCGGGGCTTGTGGCAATTACTTATCTGATCTTTCCATCACCTGAGACCCACCAGAAATCAGGTCCCGACCCACCAAGTGGGTCCCGACCCACAGTTTGAGAAACACTGCTCTACCATAAACTGATTTTCAAAGTTTTGCCAGAGGCAAAATAAGTCTGCTTTGCTGCATGCTACCATTTAAGAAATATAAGTCCAAGGAGTGCTTATATAGCCACATGGGCCCTTTGAATTCCAGTCAATCAGATAAATTAAAACAAAGATCTGGTTTCCGCATTTGTATCTCAAACAAAAGGAACATGGGTCTCCTCTGTGCACATGTTATTAGAAAGGGACTTCTTTTATCTACAGAATCATAATTACTACTTCCTGCAAGCAGCAACATTTACCATATATGTCTCCTTTCTTCTAATGACCAGCCATGACCCCCCTAAGCTTCTGATCTATTTTGCGATAACCACTTGAATTGGCATTGTGGCGCTGATAGAATAAAGCAAAAAAGATCTCTATGTCCAAATAACCTCAGTATGCCAGTTTATTTCAAAGAAGAACTAATTATACCAAAATGCCTTAGTTTTTTTTTTAAAAAGCAGCTATTATATCTTTTCACAAAGTAATTTCTTTTCAAAATGGTAAAGTGGATGATATTCAGCTTGCAAAGACAATAGCAATGAGAAGAGTGATGGATTTTTGAGCATTAAAAGCTATTATGATTTGGTGGAGAAATCTCTTGTCAGTTCTAAACAAGAATTCTTTTTTTTAACATTTTTACATTTTTACATTTAACATTTAACATAGTTTTTTTAACATTTTATTATAAAGTAGAATGTGATGATTTTCAAAGGCAAGCTGCTTCTTTTTTCCTACAGTAAACAGCTTTCCCTGCTGTTTCTGGGCTAAGTTCTCAATGACAAAATTACTCTAAAGAAGTCTGAACCATTAAAAAAATATATATTTGCCCAGTTAAAAGGAGCTCTATCCTTCAAAGAGAACATCTCATTTTAATGGTGATTTTAAAATGATAGCCTTATTCCATGCTTATAAACAAGAATGTTTTTAAACTAGCTGACCTTTTACCATGGTTGATGTATGGTTCTTGCCACCAAGACTTTATGCTTCAAACAGGGCTCTCTGCCAACAAGCATGCTTCACATGGCATTTTTTCACCTCCCAAAAGTTAAGTTAATGCCTCAGATTATGCTAGAAAATGTCAGTCAGAAATAGTTAGTAATTTATTTATTTACTTATTTATTTACAGTGTTTGTACCCCGCCTGTCTCCCCGAAGGGACCCAAGGTGGCTTACAACATTAAAAAAATACAATACAATACAGAAAGTAATCACTTTTTAAAACAGTAAAAAATAATTAACAAAACTAATAAAAACATCTAAAAATTAATTTTAAAAGATTACATTTAAAACAAGATCATAAAAAGAGCAGCACCCCACCTGTACCAGCAAGATGTTAAAAAAGGGAAAGGCTCAGAAGGCTTCTTTGAACAAGAAGGTTTTTAGGCCTTGCCGGAAAGTGTCCAAGGAGGGAGCAGTTCGTAAGTCAAAGGGGAGGGAATTCCATAGGGTTGGTGCCACTACTGAGAGGGCCCTATTTCTGGCCGCCGCCCCTCATACCTCCCTGGGCGACGGTACCCACAGAAGGGCCTTCTCTGATGATCTAAGGAGATGAGCCGGACTATATAGAAGTAGGCGGTCTCTCAAATATCCTGGCCCCAAGCCATATAGGGCTTTAAAGGTCAAAACCAGCACTTTGAATTGGGCCCAGAAACGAATCGGCAGCCAGTGCAGCTCTCAGAGGAGTGGCCCGACAGAGTCCTTATATATGTGTATTATTATATATTGATGCATTTATTGCCTTTCTCTAAATTCATGGAGTTTATTAGTAGTGATGCATGTAATTTATTGAATCCTATTAATGATGTACAGTACAGAAGGATGTGTAAAGATTCCTGTGCTCCATGTGATTTAGAACCCTGACCAGAGAACTGATGCATGAATGAGGATATACATGAATGGGTGTATGAATAATTTTGCTGATAGTGTTGAGGGAATTTAGCACCATTGCACCTGTGAAGCAGCATCCCTTACCTTCACTGCACCAGGGCCGCTGTGGCAGCCTGAAGCTGGAAGTAACTAATGTGGTGTGATCTCATCACGCCACGTCAGTTACCCCTGGGTCGCAGACCTCTGCGAGCCAGAAGTATTCACTCCGCTCCGAGCAAGTCCAAGCAAACTTATCAATGTATTGAATAGTACAGGTGTCCCCTGCCTAATGATTCCGCTTAGCAACACACACACCCCAGATATAGGATGGAATGGCCCGCAGAGGCCTCCATAAGGCACTTCTGGTTTTCAGAAACAACTTCCGATTTGCTTCCGAAAACTGGAAGTGCCTAACAGTGGCCTCTGAGGGCCATTCTGAGACCCTCAGAGGTCTGCAGAGTCAGGAACAGGCCTCTGGAAAGGCGCACAGAAGCATACAGGCCTCTGGAGAGGGCAAACCCCATTTAACAACAGTCCCCCTTAATGATGGGGTTTGGGGAACATATCCCCGTCATTAAGTGGGTGATACCTGTACTCAGACTTCCTGCTAAGTTTGATATCAACAATGAAGAATAATACCTTTTCAATTGTATTATACTGTGCATTTATTAATGAAAAAAAAAGATGTAAAATGAAGCTGGCAGAAACATTAGCATTTTTTTTTAAAAAAATGTGGGCGCAATCCAAACCTACTTAGGCCGCCGTTGTAACCAGCAGCCCAGCAAAAACGGGAGGCCCCAGAACGGAAAGGGGATTCAAATCCCCTCCAAAAGGGGAATTTAAAGGGGATTTGAATCCCCTTTCTGTTTTGGGGCCTCCCGTTTTCGCTGCGCTGCTGGTTACAATGGCGGCCTAAGTAGGTTTGGATTGCGCCCTGTGAGTGTTGTCATCCGAACTATCAAAAGATTTTGTTTGCCCATTTCAAAAGGAAAAAACTGCAGTACATCATTCAACCTCTGTAAAGTCCTTTGATGGCCATTCCAATGACGCTCCCAGTCTTCTCAGTGCTCTCATTTTGTCTAAAACAAGACTGATGATGGATCCCCAAAAGTCTTATTCACTGCAATTTGCAGATAAAATAGCTAAACACATTTAACAACCGTGCCCAGCATCCTCCAAAGATGGCTCGTAATTTGAGAGCAGCCTTATGATCTTTCGCAGCTTTGATATTTTGAGGCCACTAATATTTTTTTCACAACTGTAGGAAAGAGGTGCTATCATCTAGGCTGATAAATATTTACCACAAGGATAAAAAATGTAGCTCCGCAGAGATACATCCTTTTTTTTTTTTTGCTTAAGCCAGGTGGTTTTGTGTTTTCTTATGTATTTGTTTATTTATTTATTGCTACTTTAAATCTGTGTGTGGAAAGGACAATCTAATCACCCAAAAAGATGAGAAAGACCAATCATTAGGAAGAGAGAGACATTGGTGAAAAACATAACAGGTCAGGAACTGCAGAGCAGGGAAAACAGAAAATATTCATAATGATGTTGATCAAAGACCAGTATATACAGTATGTGCCGGCCTGACCCACTTGCCCTGTGTTGTCACCCTGTGCCAAGATCCGGGATGTGACAGAGAGACTGCTGAAACTGGTCAGGCCCACAGATCACCATCCCTTCCTGCTAATTCACATAGGAACCTATGATACTGCTGAGCACAGCTATGAGCAGGTCATTTCAGGCTACGAGGTTCTGGGTAGGAGGGTGAAAGACCAGTGGACTCAGGTAGTATTCTCATCTGTTCTCCCAGTAACAGGCGGAGGACTTCAGATGGGAAGAATAATACTCTGGGTGAACGACTGGCTGTGTCAGTGGTGTAGTTGGAAGAGATTTGGCTTCTGGGACCACAGACTGCACTTCCTGGATGAAGGGCTGCTGTCAAGAGATGGGCTGCAACTCACAAGGATGGAGAAGAATATTTTTTTTTTTGCAGAAGCATGGTGAACCTGACCACAGGAGCTTTAAACTGAAGGCTGGGGGGGGGGGGGGCTTGGAGATGTAAGCCCGAAGCTTCATTTGCAGGTAAGTGCTCCAGATGGGAACCCACAAGACACCACAGCACTGTAACTAGGAAGTATTTGGCGAGGCCCAGCCTAACTAAAGAAGCAGGAGGGATATTAGGTAGTAACCTCCAGGGTTTACGTTGCCTGTATATGCATGTACTGTATATGTATAAGGATGCATGGAGTATGGGAAATAAACAGGATGAGCTTGAACAGGTTGAGCTTGAACTTCTAGCAAGTGAAGGTAAACTGGACTTGATAGGAATAACTGAAACCTAGTGAAATGACTTTCATGATTGGAATGCACAAATGAAAGGCTATCAGTTGCTCAGGAAGAATAGATGTGGTAAAAGGGGAGGGGGTGGCATATGTAAAAAATGTATATACCTGCTCAGAAATCCAACAAAATGGTCAAGGTAGCCCCATGGAGAGCATCTGGGGAAAAAGCACTAAACACTACATTGTGGTGGGCATCTACTATAGACTGCCAGGCCAAGGGGAGGATGTGGATGATGTTTTCTTGAAACATCTTACAGGTGTCACAAGGAACCATGAGGTAGTTGTAATGGGGGACTTTAACTATCCTGATATCTGTTGGGAGATGGGCAGCCCAATTCTATTCCCCACCATACTATATCATGCAGCCACTCCAAAAAGACTGCATGCTATGGGGAGGGGGGGAAATCAGAATGCCGACAGGAGGTAAGTAAAAATACATTTTACTTAACCCTTACTTAACCCCCCGGTTACCTATGGCTCTCCTCAGACCTACACCAGCCATTTTGCTGGCATAAGTCTAAGGAGAGCCACGGCACTTTCCAAGGCAGGGTTTTGGGGATAGGATTCTGGCACAAGTTGCTGCTGCCAAGATCTAGCATTCTAACAGCGGGGAGCACTTTACAGCCTGCCAGCAGTCCACAGCACATAGAACACAGCACAAATGTTCCCTTACCCAGAGGAGACTTTGGGGACTCCCTCCCTCCCACAGGATGCAGCGTGAGCCATTTTGGCATGCCTGCATCAATTTGGAGAGGAAGCATAGGATTGGGCTGAACGTTTGTCTGGCAAGACTTGTTTCTTGAGGAAACTATACCGGCTCTTAGCAATCACTACTCTCCTTTCTATAAATGCTCACAGACCTTTCAGTGATTTGCTCCAACACCTTCCCAGGTATTATCAACATGAAGCTTACTGGTCAGTAGTTGCTCAGTTTTCCTTTCTTCCCTGTCTTGAAAATAGGGGCTACATTTGCTGACCTTCAGCCTCCTGGCACTTCCTCGATAGCATCTCAATATTCATGACTATTCATGACTATACATTGCACATCGAAGGATCCCTTTTATTTTATTTTTCATTTAAAGTCCATTTCTATATCACATAAAAGCGTTATGCCTTGTATTTCATTTTCATATAGCAGAGGAGACCACATTCTTAAAAAGATGTATTTTTCAGCTTCCCATCACTAACATCACTAAAGATCCACTCCTCCTCCCCCCAACGCCCTTTGTTCTCCCCAATATTCCCCCCAGTCCATTCCAGCATAAATCCCCACACGGTGATGCAGCGGTGCCGGCGTGGGCTGTGCTGCATCCCGATCCGCCCCTCCCCCGTTACTCTCCCCCTGCACTTCCCCAGTCCGCGTGCTGCTCAGAGTGGCCTTACTTTTTCCCAGCGTTCATGGGGGCCTGGATTCAGTGGCAGCAGGACAACGCAGGCGTTTCTGTTGGTGCTGTCTCCTCTCCGAGTATCGAAATGTGCCTTACGGCAAGTTTGCGATACCCCCTACCCCCTCACTTCACTCCTTCCCCATGTAGTTCCTTTAAGTTTAAATGAACCACAGAAAGAAGAAGTGATGTGAATGAAGCAGGTGCTCCTGCCCATGCGGTTTTTTCCATTGAGGGCAGCTCCTTCTTTGCATGGCTAAGTGTAACCTTAAAAGGACTGTGTGAAGGAGTGCATAAGGAAAATGGATCGTTGTGGCTCCATGCCCAGCAGGCTTGAGGGAGGTGGTGAACGGGCATCCCGTGCCTGCCACTGCCCCCACCAGTCACCACTTGACACGAGCTGCATTGTTCATGTCATGGATGGGCTGGCCCCGGGTGAAAATGTGGTGAAAGTGGTTTGAACACCAATTTGCTGCATTCAAAAGCATTTGTGTTCAGGGAAGAAAATGTGTATTCAAACCACTTTTATCACTCGAGCACGTCTGTCTGTTTCTACTCGGTGAGACTTTACTTTCACGCATGCTGCCTGCACATCATTGGCTCCAAGGGTGATGTGGAAATAAATGCATTATCATGATGATATCTGAACACAGGTTGACTTGAGGAAAAGGAAGGAAACTCATCACGGGACAACCAGTTTTGGTGGCAGCTCCATGATCTTTCCAACATGTAGTTCAACCACCAGTGAGACAGGACTAAGGGGTCTCATTTTATGCAAAAGTGTTGCAGAAAGAAAGGCAACATCCAGCTTCACCAGCTCCCCTATGTGAGCAAGAGGTAGTTGGCAACGGTAATGAGCAAAGACTTGAAAAAGGCATAAGCTGGAAACTTGTGAATGCTTTCAGCCATTGTCCCTTGACTATACTGCATGGCAAAAAAAGCCCGTAGGCATCATATCTCATGAGTGTCTCAGCAGCATTTATAAAATCAATGCAGTGTAATTTAATAAAGGGAAAAGACAAGTGAGAAATACAGCCAAATAAATCAAAACTCTGAGAAATAAACATGCCACAAACATCCTAGATTGAAGGACAACTAGAATTGAAAACAAAATAATGGCTGAACACAGTCCACGAGGTATTACACTCCTGGGGCAACTTAACTAGGCAGGCATCTGTTAGATGCCAAATCCTGCAGAGCATGGATCTTCATTAGGATGCACAGAGGACAATGTCATGGTCCGAAAAGCATCACAGAAGCCAGCTTAGTCTTACTATGGCATTGACTGGAAATTTAACGATTGTAGTGCATAGTGAATAAAAACACCATTCAGCACAGCCGCCTTTCTTTCCATGTGCTAAACTGCATCCTTAAACACGTAATCAGATTTATCCACTTCTCATGAGCATTGCCAGACAGATGGCAAGGGCTGGGGGGGGGGAGGATGACACTGTACCAGAGGTACCACTTTAGTTGTTAGTTTCACAGCAGTCAATGACAGTTTAATTGACAATAAGGAGTTAATGTTAAGACAAACACTTCTGCTGATGACCCTAAAAAGCAGCAGAGTATGTAGTTCACACGAGCCCTATGCAGATATGTCCACATGGACATGCCCACATGTCCAATGAGCGAGCAGGGGAGAGGGTGGCATCCACTGCACTTCTGAATAATGCCCCTTTTCAGTGCACAGCATTCAGTGGACATGTGAGGACTGGGCTGGGAGCCTGCTGTCATGATTACGCCCCTCCCAGTTTGTTCATTGAACACACATAGAGCATATCTGCATAGGGCTATATTTTGACAGCAGTAGATGTGAATTTCAATCAGTGTAACAAGTTCATAATCAAGACATCCTGCACATGTGCCTACAAGGCAACTGGCTGTGTACTGAATTCACAATGTTTCACTGCAATCAGTGAGAGCTCTATCAAGAGAAGGAGAATGCGAAAGAACTGGTCTGCCTTCATGTGCAAAAGAGCTTGCTTTGGGAACCTGATCTGCTAAATGTTGGAGAAGACCTCCTGAGAGAAATAGTGCTCAAATCATAATACAGACAGCTTAGTACTATGAATTCTATCCTGAGCCAGTTAATGACGAATGTCATCACCTGCTTTTGGTAATGTTAATGGTAACAGAGAGGCAAGAGTCACATAAACCAAGTTAGGGTCAGGAATACATTTCAGTCCGGTTCATTACTCTCTCCGTAAGATGATGTTGCAGGGAACTAGTAATCTGTGTTCAGTGGAGCTTGCTGCTCCTGTTTTCTAGATATGGCACTCTATGGAACCTGCTGAAGCAAGCCCTTCATCTTCCCATCTGCTTTTAATGCTTGGACTGACCTATGGTCAGACTACATGTTCCATTAAGCATGTGCTAAGCATTTACATGAGGAGGGGTGGTTGCAGGGGTGGTTAAGGGGAAACTGAGGACAAAATGGGCACAATGTTGAATGGTTAGCAACAGCGCTCGCCTCCAATGACATTCATTGACTGGATAAACACAGATTGGACTGGGGAAAGGCAGTTTTTGCTGCCACCACCTAAACCTAGGAAGCCTAGGAAAAAGGACAACGGGGGAAAGCTCACCTCTCCGATTAACAGGGAGCCCCAAAATCTGAGGGATCTCCTTAAAAACAGACAGTAGCAGAATTTGAGCATTTTAGCCTGTTTCAGCAAAAAACCTACAAAACGTCTTGTGACACCATGAAATCTAGCAAATTTATTGTAGCATGAACTTTAGCTTATGTTGCAGTAAATATATAAGGGCACAATCCTATCCAAGTTATGCCACCAGCTGAGCTCTGCTCAATCCTATCCAATTTATGCCAGCGGTGTAACCAGTGGTGCAGCGAGAATGGGAGGCCCCAGAACGGAAAGGGGATTCAAATCCCCTTTGAATTCCACTTTTGGAGGGGATATGAATCCCCTTTCCGTTCTGGGGCCTCCCGTTCTCACTGCACCGCTGGTTACACCAGTGGCATAACTTGGATAGAATTGAGCAGAGCTCAGCTGGTGGCATAAATTGGATAGGATTGTGCTGTTAGTCTTTCGAGTGCCACAAGACTTTTTGTGTTTTTTCCATTTTCATCACATGTGAGTTATTTGTGGCCAAAAGACCAGGTACTTCATATATTACTTCTAAGATGGCAAGGAAATATTATTATGTGCATAGGCATGAATAGAGCAAGTTATATTTATAGAATAATTTCAGATAATCTGTTTAGCCACCAAGGGTTTTCATGGCTCATTCCTTCGTGTATTCTGTGCAAGGCTATATTAATGGGAAACAAAGCAGAGAAAGGACATGGATACATCCTCAGGGTTAATGCCACAACTTAACACGGCATCATTTTTCACATCACCTAAAGAAGAAATAATCCTTTCATAACAGGAGAATATGTTTTAAAATGATTGATCCATGTCCTTTGATGAATAACCAACCAAATGAAGTGACACTACATATTTATCAATCCTTATCAGCCAACAACAAAATCTATTTGGCAGCTCAGCTGTTTCAACTTCGAAGATAATATCTCCATGGAATACAACGCTGTGGAAGACCATGTGTCTGTCAATGCAGTTTGGCTGCAGAACCAGAGTCGTTGGGCACAGCCTGTCCTGATAGATGGCAATAGCAGAACATCCACATATTTTTGGATGTAGGCTTCACAACAGATGAGAGTTGATTTCTTTTATTATTTAATAATAGAGAGAACATAAGCTTCTCTTTTGATTTTGACAGTTGTAGTAAAACCTAGGGTATCTTTACTTTAAAAGAAGAATCTAGCATCCCTCATAATTAGGGAGAAAATATTTAATACATGAAGTTCTGATTTTTAATACTCCAATCCTACCTAAATCCCCATACAGTAATGCAACAGCACCAGTGCGGCTTCCACTGCATCCCACGAGGGATTTTCATCTGCTGCAGGTCTCCTTGGGGTAAGTCCCAGAATCAGCTATGGGACAACTCAGACCTGTGCCAGCAATATCGCTGGCACAAGTTCATGTTGCTCCATGCAAGCAGACCAGGCCCAGAAAGGGGAATTGGATTTGGCATGCACCACCGCCCCCTCCTGGGCACATTATGCCCCCCCGTCCCATTCCACCCCCTGCACTGGGGTTTACCTGCTCCACCAGGCCTCTTGATGGCCACCAGTATGCCTTCCCATCGATGCACCAGCTGATACAGTTGTTGAAAAAGTGCTTTATGGCTGCTTTGCAGAAGCATGTGCCGGTGGAATGCACATTCCACCAGCACGTCCTTTAGATAGGATTTGGCCATAAGTGATTTGTGTTTCTCAACTAGCAATCCTTCAAGTAAGTTTAACATGGCAAATTTACAGCCATGTACTATCTGGGCATTGAGCTGACAAAACCCAAGCTCCGTCAGAGCAAGGCCTGAGCCACTGGAATGGCAGCTTCTGCAATGGCACACAGGCTGGGACCGCCAGCACAAATGGCTGGTGGTCCCATATGTGTGTGCCAACAGAGTGCAAATCATGCCTGGAACAAGTAACTCAGCAGAGGGAGTGTTCGGGGGGATGGCCAGGGGCATGTTGAGGGCAAGCTGGGGGGTGGATATTGGCAGCAGCAGTGGCACCAATACCCTACGCCCTGATCCAGACTCAACATGCCACCTTGAATCCACTTGGATTTACACCAGCCAAAGAGCTGGTGCAGATCCGAGTAGTCCCTTTGGGGACCAGGCACCAAGGGAGTAGGTAAGTGAAAACGTTTTTTACTTTTTACATGGACACATCCTCAGGGCTAATGCCACAACTTAACATGGCACCATGGCTCTAGGACAGAGTTGGGCTGCTAGTTTGAAACTGAAAACCAGTGGCGTGCATTAACACACCACTGCAGTTGCCCTGCCCCCTTGCTGCCATGCGAGGCTGAGGGCTTGACTTGCCAGAGATTGGCTGGTGCTGCGTGCTCTGGATGGGGCTGTAGGGGACTATTGTGCACTCCCAGTCAGACAGTTTGGTGGCACGATCCCTACCCCCCCTCACCCATCAGGCAGTCTGAGATTAGCTGGTCGCTCAGTTGGGGGGCAGGAAGGATTTTTTTTTTTTGCTGTTCCCCGATTGGCATTTTGGGGGCAGGTTTTTTTGCCTACCCCAGACTGGGTTTTGTGGTAGCCAGGTGGTGCATGAACTGAATAGGCAGAGAACTATGTGCTGGCGTCCATTCTGAGGTTAGCAAAGTCAGGGGGTGAGCCAGGACCGCTCAGGTGATGCTTGACCGGCTCGGTGAGGCTGGCTGGCTGGCTGGCAAGCCCTCTGGCTGAAATGAGCGCAGAACACTGCATGGCTTGGCCTGTTGGGACTTGTGCTGTCCAGCTGCCTCAACCCTTCAGGGTTGGCTGTGATAAACCTGCTCAGGCTCTGTACTGAGTGCAGCTCTGAGAAGAGGGTGCATTCTGGAATAAGCAACTTGCGCTGAGATGCTATCCCCTCTGGAGCCTCCCAACATGCCCTCTTTTCTCCACAGACTTGCAACCTGTTTTGGTGCAGCTGCATGCTATGGTAGGGGTAAAGATAGGATTGGGATGTGAGTTCTTTGAAATGCCCGTTTTGTAACATATTACGTATTAAACATGAATATTTCTTCACCATGCCTCCAGACTTCCACAACATCAAGGTAACACTTTTCAGAGGGGCCTCCAAAATCCACATTTTTTTCTCTCATGGTGTAAAGGCTGAAAACATTGAACATCACTGATCCAGATTCACTGGTGTCACTGCAGGGGGTGGAGCTCTAAGTTCCGCCGCGATCCGACCCTCCGTTACACGGGTGAACGAAGCGGCCCCGCCCCCTTGCCTTCGGAACCATTCAAGGCGGTGAAAAAAATGCACAGGAGACTCCCTGCACGTTGCTTTCGCTGCCCTGAAAGGCTCTGAAGGCGAGGGGGCGGGGCCGCTTCATTCACCCGTGTAATGGACGGTAGGATCGCAGCAGAACTTAGAGCTCCTCCACCCCCCCTGCTGTGACACCAGTCTCCAGATTGCATTTTTTCTTAAGTACAACAGTAGCTATTGTATTGCTGTATTAAGAAAAAACTAATCAATGCCTCATATAACAGAATTGTAATCTTCCTTGGCATACACTTTGTCATTTGAACAATGCAATAAAGAATATCATGTTCTCTCTTTCTTCTACTGGAGCTACACAACCAAGTGGATATTTTCTCAATTTGGGGTGATAATTTTGGATAACACCCTCATAAGACGGTTTTGTATCTTTTGTCTCTTAAGAAAATATATCATGTTTCTTTCTGCTTCAAGACCATTTTTGTTTTTGAATACCCAGCATTATCTTTTCTCCAGTCTTTCATAGTATAAATTCTAGGATTGTTTTGTTCATCACGCTGTGCTGCAGTTCTCAAATTATTGGAACCTTCATTTTATTAGCCTTCTGTTAGTAATAAAGAGCAGTAGCCATAATGTCTGAGCCAATGTGTTTATCTTTAATAATGTGTTGAGTTTCATTCCAGTGTAGCTATTTTCCCCTGCATTATATGAATCCTGTAGCCACCATTTTGCAAAGTAGGCTTTGCACATCTCCGAAAACAGAATTGCAATGAATACATGACATGTCAATAAACATAGCCAAACTCTGACAGAAACGTTCACATTTACATCAGAATCAATAGGCTGACAATCTGCTCTTGTTAGTGTTGGACAGTGTTTTATCCAGGATGATGATGATGATATAATTGCTAAAATGTCAAGCAGGCAGGCATCAATGCTGATGTCTCTTGTGCCTTATTCTTAATCAAGCCCCTTTCCAAAAAACTGGACAGGTCCTTTGTCATATTGCAGTGGAATTGATAAAACCCATTCCAAAATTGCATTTCCATTAGAGAGGTATTTGGACACTTTTACTCCCACTGAAGTCAATGGCAAAATTACCTTTGAAAAAGTACAAAATGACAACCAACAGAACTGAACTTTCTATGAAAAGCAGTCCAAATCCTCTGAGCTTTCCTTCTACTGTTTGAAAAGAAGCATAAAATGGTATAATGACAAATCCTTTTGTAGTAAGGATTCAACATGTCTTTTTTCAACATCTGTTAGCTTGAGTTGCCATGGTCTTTTTGCTGGTTTCTTTTGGCTTCAATCCTATACACACATTCCAGGGAGTAAGCCCCATTGAACACAATGGGACTTACTTTTGAGTAGACATGCATAGAATTGAGGTGTAAGCTTCATTTCCCCCCCCTCCAAGTTAAAAAAAAATTACATTCCTCACAAACTAGCATTTTAAAACCTCTTCTCAATTATTACAATCATTTGCTTTATTGGAATCCACAGAATTTATTTAGTTTTCTAAAAAGCAACCAATGTCATGATGCCTGTAGTACATGTAGTTAATGACATGAAATTAGGGCTGCACTGAATGTTCAATCATCTCACGGCAAGCACAGTTTTTTGAGGGGGGTGAACTATTTTCCCCAATACCCAGATTATGTATTTAATTTAAATATGTGTATCCCACCTTTGCCCTGCTGCAATTAACAGCCCAATACTATGGGCCACTTATAACAGCTGAATTAACAATCCATTGCCATAAGTCACCTTGCAATGGCGCAAATCTTGTGCTACCACCATGCACTACAGAGCTGCCAATGGTTCCCAGACTTGATCACATGACAGATTTACTGCCAAATCCTATCTGCGGACTGCGCTGACAGAATGAGTGTTACAGCAATGGTACTCTGGTGGCATGAAAGCTGGGCTGCTTTCGCCTGCTGCCAGGCCACCGCCACAAATGGCAAGCGGTGCTGCATGTGTGACAGCTGCTCCCCTGGCAGTGGTAAGTTGGCACTGGGGGTAGGTGGTAGGAGGAAGGAGAGAGAGAGAGAGAGGATAGGAACAGGGATTGGGGCTGTCAGGAGGCATGTCGGGGAGGGCAAGTGGCAGTTATCCGCAGCAATGGTGCTGCCGATATCCTATGCCCCCCCACCTGGCCTTGTAACAACCCTTGGGTTCATTTGGACTTGCATCAGCCAAAGAGCTGGTGCAGATCCAAATAATGGACCCATTGGAAACCATGGTGTGGAGGACTAGGTAAATAAGAATTTCATTTACTTACCTCCCTCTCACGCCATTGTTGTGGTCGCAGGATACAGCAGAGGCTGTGTCAGAGCCATAGCCAATGCACCCCACAGCTTGGCCAGGGATAGGATTGGGCTTTTAGTTAGTCAGAAATACCAAGTCAAATGAAGCCTATGAATGGCAGTGCTTCCAAAAGAGGTCTTTTTCAAAGGGAAGGTGGAAAAATTGCCAGAAGAAGGATGCCTTTCAACGTTGACAAAAATGCTTTTGAAAATCAGTCCCTTTTCAGGACAGCCTTACGTGCAATAAGGACTCACTAGAAAAAGAATGAAGAATGAAAATAAAGAACATCACCCTCTCCATGTCATGTCATCCAAGGAAATGACGGTGCATAGCTTTGTGCATTAGGGGGGAAAGGCTGGCAGGAAAAGCAACCAACAATATGGAACTCTGGGCCCACTGAGGAATGGGTACTCATTAATGCTGGATCATTCCCCAAGATTTACAAACAGCAAAACAATTCAATGCACAATGATCCAACCGTTATACGTCAGCATAAACAATTTTTAAGGGGTAGGCCTGTTTTCTGGAGATCAACAAAATGGATCTACAAGGACAGGCAAAAGGTTGTCTGCAGGTAGGCCCTCTTGAAAAAACGAGATGCTTTGGATGGCTAAAATTGACTAATCTTCAATGCAGTTATGAGGCAGAGGTTGTCAGTCAGGCAATCCTAAAACAACCTGGTCCCAAAGCAGAAAGGGTTTCAGAGGCTAAACTTAAATTCATGAACTGCACCAGAATACAATCTAAACAAGATGACAGACCTGAAATGTCCCATTTTCTGTCCTACTGTCCTACTTTTTCTGCTAAAAGGGGAATAACACTTCTGATAACAGGTTTTCCTAAAGTTACAGACTCTAAACAAGCACAAGCCAAATTGATCGTGGTTGCCATGACCAGACAAGCTGTACTGATAAGGGTACATGAATTTCACCAAGAGGTTTAGCAGTGATGAGCAATTTGCTGTCAGAGGATGGAGTGAAAATGTTGTTAGCTGTGTGTCTGTATATATTTGTGTTTACTTCTGATAAACCAACTTGAATCAGGACAAGGACTTCCTTGTAAGTATATCCATCATCATCATCATCATCATCATCATCATTTTCATATCCACACATATAACTCCTTTCCCAGAGAAAATTATTTTTTGCAGTTATATATACATATATAAACTTGCTGTGTTTTTTGCTCCAGAGCAGTCTTATGAAACTAATTGCATTGTTTTAGCGTATGCACGATGTTAACTAAAAGGTCACCAGGAGGAGGTAAAATTATACAATACTGTACTGTACTTCCAAATAACAACAAGAAGGCAATGGGGGAGGGGGCCTAATGCTATGTTAGCACTATCCTGTTCAGTTCTAATTGTGCATTATCTAGTCGCCACGCAAGTGCTCAAAGCACTTGACATGCATTTTCTCTCCCTGCTCTGTGTTCTCTTGCTTTCTTTCACTTCTAACTGCCCCCACTCCCATGATTCACTTACCAAGAGCAGAAGCCCTATTTTTGCTCACTCGTGGCAGTTATCCTATGCAGCCCAACTGTATGCATATACGTTTAATACCTCTGTTCCTCTGATTCTATGTTTCATTTTGTGAATGGGCAGCTGCTCTCCAATCAGCAGCCATTCGTGACTTTGAGCTAAACAGCCACCCCTAATGCTCCTTCCTGAACCAGACATTGTATGATTTTCCAATAGCAATCAGAGGAGCAAGGCAGGAAGTGAATCTTGTGAAACCCTTTTGCACATTTGTATTTGAGACTCTTGACATCCAGAGTTGCCACAGAAATGTCACAGATTTTGCTTCTGAAATTTGAAGAGAATGAAACATCTTCAAGGGGAGACAAAGGGGTTTGTAGAAGACACCTGAAATGTCTCAGGGGGCTTCTTTACAGTCCTATTCTGGAGTCTAAAAAACAATCATTTCTTTGTTGTTGATGTGTGTCTGTTCCCTCCCCCCCCCCCCCCCGCTGCTTTTGACAATGCCTATCACAGATACGGGTGAAACGTTGGGAAGAAAAACTCACAAGAGACCGTGGCCATGAAGCCCAAACAATTTGAACTATAATAATCATTTATTTCACTGAGTTAAAAACTTTAGTCATGACGAGAAGAAATTTCATCATTTAATTAAATATTGAAATGTTAAAACATCAAAATATCACAGCTCTTAAGGTTTCTCCACCAACATCTGTAACATCCTCAGAAGGCAGTAGACATTCTAAGACCAACTGGAATCTCAAACGGTCCCCTGCTCTTCTACATTTACAGGCTGCTATTCTAAATGCTATTCTAATATTTAATTAAATGATGAAATTTCATTCCCGGCATGACTAAAGTTTTTAACTCAGTGATTTGTTCTCGTCGCGAAAATCTAAGAACTTATTTAATCATTTCTTTGTTTGAGCTGTTCATGTATTTATTCTGTTTCTTAGGCTGTATATACTGTATGTGCAGGGTGAAGAAGTTCCATTTATTCGGGTCCCATGCATGCATGTTACCACAAAAAATATGGCATTATAAACAGCAAATGCTTAAAAAATAATAAGCAGTTACTAACCACATAATAAAGTAATTGCCCAATCCTACTTGGATGCCGTGCTGACAGCGTACTGATACTGGCATAAGCCAAGCCTGTCCTGGCAAAGCAACATTGGTGCCGCCCTTCCCAGTAACACCCCCAGCATCCACAGAAACAACAACAGCCCATTATCCATGGAGTGGCATCCTGACATTGGCATATCATCGGCGTGCTGTCGGTGTGTCATCAGCGCATCATCACTCTGACATCAGCACATCACCACCACGACATTGGCATGTCATTGGTGCATCATCCCCTTGACATCAGTGTGACATTGGCGCATCATTGCCATGACATCAGTGTGTCATCAGTGTGCTGTCCAAGGAGCCAATCTCCATGTCCAGTCAGCCCCAACACTGGCAGTCAGAGAAGTGTCGCCAGGGTGAACTGAGCAGGGGGTAGGGGCAGGCGCAGGATCAATGAGCAGCCAGCCACTAGCTATGAGAAACAGAACATGAACCATCCCCGACATATGGGGGGATGCCTCAAGGACACCACACACACAAAAGAGGCACTATCCCCACCACCGACAGGAGCTACAGTGGCACAAGCAGCAAAGGGGCAAACCCCCTGCACCCAGGGGTCAAGTGCTATCATCCCTCACACACAAATCCAAGGAATACCTTTTTGAGCAGAGGCTGCAGAGCACAGCAAGGGTCGAAAGAAAGCTCCCTTGGAGGAAGGAAGCCATGTGAAACCAAAAGGTTCCATTCCATTCCGGTGGAGGGGGCAGGGCAAAGACGCATTGGCCTGCCCACGGCCCCCTTGGAAAAATGGCAGCTACGCCACTGTGACCGGGGTTTATATGCTGGAATGGGTGCATTGTGATTGGCTGCAGGATGTAGTCTGTATCCTGTTTTTCATTGTAGGAAAATGAGTGGGGCAGGGAGGTGGCAGGAGGAGCAATGTTCTGCTATTTTCCCCTTCCCCATTATTCCTTATGGGGTTACACCTTCCAATGCCATCTCTGTCATTGGCATAGTGTTTTCGTGGAATCAGGGCTGTGTGCATCTTCTGAATGAGGCTTAGGGTATGGTGTACATTGACTCTTCTTCATCCCTCCTACATCCTTCTCATGTTATGCCCAAATCCCTGTTTTGGTCTCTCTACCAGTGGAGTTGTGCTGGTGTTCAAGTGACATCTGTGTTCTTCCAGCATTGCACCAGCATCCATGTCACAACTGCTGGTGGGTGGACTTCTACGCCAGCGGGATGTTCTTAGGGATATGCTGGCATATCTGGAATATAGGATTGGGCTGTAAATGTAGAAAACATTGAATGCATAGCGACATGTTGGTTTAATATTCCTAAAAGCACTTTTTAAAATATGTTTTTCTTTGGCACCAAAAGACGTGCTCCATGCATAAATATGAGAAAGGAACTTCTTCTGTCTTAAATTCCTACAAATTAATCCCAATATTGTTTGGTATTTTTATAGTACCTTAGTATAGCAATCAGAATAACCATAAATGCAGAAAATTAAAAAAAAATCCATTTCCTTTTGCACTTTGCAGATATTTCAGACTTTAAGAGAAAATGTGAGAATCAATAGCCAGGATGGTGTAGTCATTCTGGAGTTGGAGTTCGACCTGGAAAATCCAGGTTCAAATCTCCACTCAGCCACAATGCTTCCTGGGTGACCTTGAGCCAGTCATTACATCTCTGCCTCGCCTACCTCACAGGGTTGTTGTGAGGACAAAAAGACGAAAGAAACTATGTACTGAATACCACCCTGAGCTCCTTTGGAGGAATGGAAGTATATATTTTTTAATTTTGTAAGCTGCCTTGATTGCCCTTATCAGGAGAAAGGTGGGATAAAGTTCTTTAAATAAATTAATAAATAAAATAAATAAATAATGTGAACAATAAATAAAATATATATCATATTTAATATAAAAGTGCTAAATCTGTAAGTTACCCCAATCATGTTTTTGCTTGATGTGCAAAGATAATATTAATGCTGAGCCATATTTGTGATTAATTTTCACTGTGAAGATAGCACTATTTGAATGTCTGCAACCCCTCCCCACATTTCAATCTTCTGAACACTTTTTCACACCTTTTCACAGCCATTCTCCCCTTGATCTGATACTGCCTCAGTATCACTGAATTTAATGATTGAATTTAAATAATTTAATTTAAATTTAATAATTAAATTTTAATAACGCAATTATTAGTTGAAAAGGCATTTTCAACTTTTCAGCTTTTCAACTAGGAGTAATCCTAGGCAAGCAGGATTCTCTAGTGATATTAACACAATGATATAATGGCACCATATCACCAAAAAGAGCTGACTATTATATATAGCTGACTATGATACTCCCTTTGAGGCAGTACAATCCTGAGCCAGGCTGGGTCCAGGCCGCCCGCCGGATCCTATCCTTGTTCCGGACCAATCAAGATCAGCTTGGAGGTCTACTCAGGGGAAGGGGACGTTTATCCCCTTCCCCTGGTGTAGTACAGCCTGGCCCCAATGGGCCTCCTGGGATTTTCGCCAGCTATTTAAGCCGCGCTGGTCGGAATGGGATGAGGATATGGCGGCTGCCATCCCTGCCCCCTCCTGGCCTGGCCAATGGACCCCCTTCCTCGCCGCCCAGTCTGCCCCCACCGGGGGTTCCTCTTACCTCCTCTGGTAGCTGCTGGGGTGATCCGACTGTGGAGTAAGGGCTTCCGGCCTCTCTTTATGGCATGTCTCGCTTTAAAGCACCGCACGTGCTTTATATGGCACCTTTGCAACGGCTTCCGGTGGCGAAGCGCTTGCTCCGCTGCCGAATATTTAGTCTGGATTGCGCCGTTAATCTCTTACTCTTTTTCTTACTCTGAATAGGGGGAAAGAACAGGGAATACTTCTCCCTTGCTCAGACAACAGGGCTGACACTCCCTGCCTTGTCCCAGTTTCATTGTCCACCAGTGTTGTGCAGCAAGACACTCATTCCAAGCCAGTCCACCTCTGGCAGTGTGTTAAAACTGGGGTATGTATTCGGATACTTTCCAGGTACATCCCCAGTTACATGCATTCTGCCCCAGCTAGTCAACTCAACACAGTGGTGCTGGATGATGGGGATGGGTGAGCAATTGCCCAATTGCTTTATTAATAGGATACTGTATATTCTTCTTCCCTTACCATCAATATCCACTCCATTGTAACAGTTTTGCACCTTTTCACAAATACATACAAAAGAAAGTTGTGTGTGAGTTGTGTGTGTGTGTGTGTGTGTGTGTGTGTGTGTGTGTGTGTGTGTGTGCATGTACATACATGCCTGCATGATATGCATGCAATGCAATCCTCATTTTGTTGTTCTTCCATGTTTAAATATGAGGGGCTTTTATTTTTGCAACATATTTGAGCATACTAGATTACACGACACAAGTTTTATGGGTGAAGTAGCCATGTAATTAAAATATAAAATACTGTACAAAGAACTCCAGGCACACACGTATAAAATCTTCAAAAAGAGCCACTCATAACAAGCAGCCGTTAAGAAAATTAAAACAATGAGAGCGGAGAAGTCCGATATTTACAGGAACCAACGTTTGAGAGCGGACTTCTCCGCTCTCATTGTTTTAATTTTCTTAACGGCTGCTTGTTATGAGTGGCTCTTTTTGAAGATTTTATACGTGTGTGCCTGGAGTTCTTTGTATTTTATATTTTAATTACATGGCTACTTCACCCATAAAACTTGTGTCGTGTAATCTAGTAGCTGGCCATGAAAGCTTTCGTTCCAAGATATTTGAGCATGTTTACCAACTTCAAAACCTTTGTCAATTGAGATGAATTTCCTTTACCACTTAGAATAGTTTGAATAGGGACAATTCCCCCCCCCCAAAAAATGATCTTGCTGGCCGCAGCTTTGAAATAAAAAGCACCCTGGGAACTGAGTCAAAGAGATAGCATAGGGGTTTCTTCTAGTGCCACTGTGTTAATGTACAGTACTGTCCATTCATTCATAGACACCTGGTCTTAAATAATAGTTTAGATCACAAAAGTGTATTTGATGACATTATTTGAAATTCACACCTTAAAATGGCCAAGAATTAGACCCAGTTGGAAACCTTTGTTCCAGAAGCCCTCGTCAAGTTTTAGATACTTTGAAGAACCCATGTGGGAGCACACCTGCCTGCACTAGGCCATCTTCAAACCAATGCTATTGCAGAAGAATCCCACTGAGGTATATCTATACTTCAATTGCCATGAATCGCAGGCAGTCATTAGGTGAAGAGGTTTTCGAAAGGGACTCACCGGCTGACTTGCAGTGCTCAGCACCCCTTATACGGTGTAATTTTGGAAGAAGAGCTCTTTTCCAATCATTACACTACAAAGGGGGTAGATTTTTTTCATATAGAAGGCTCCCCAACAGTGGCACTGGGTTAGTCGGGGCCATTTTTTAAAAAGAAAAATCAATACTGGATGGGTGCTACACCTGAAAGAAGGACTGGTGTGATGATAGAGGAGTAGACCTTCCTGCTGATCCAGGAGCCAATGCTTATCAGTGGTGGCTGTGGAAAGTGAGAATGATTTAAGATTATTATTAATTATTATTATTATTATTATTATTATTATTAACAGTATTTATATACCGCTTTTCAACAAAAAGTTCACAAAGCGGTTTACAGAAAAAAAAATCAAATGATTAAATGGTTCCCTGTCCCAAAAGGACTCACAATCTTAAAAAAAAAAAAAGATGCAGAAGAACACCACCAGCAAACAGCCACCAGAAAAGACACTGTGCTGGGGTGAAAGGGGGCAGTTATTCTCCCCCTGCTAAATATAAGAGGAGCACCAATTGAAAAAGTGCCTCTTGCCCAATTGTATACAAACACATTAAATTTGCACCCCATGTTCAAAATATCCAAGCAATGACCCTAGAAAGTAAACAGAAAGGGGTGGGCTATTTTCATCATCTGTGGCTGAGAGCGAGTGGAGAAAATGCTGTACCATAATGTCAGTAGCAAAGCTCATAAATATTTACATATTGTGATCTTAAAGAGCAAGCAGCTTGATGGCGAGGATAAGAAAACTGTATACAGGAAGACAGTATTCACTGAGAAAATAGTACAGTTATGGGGGAATTATGTAATTGAGGGGTTCTCAACCAGTAGTAGTTGTACCACCAGTGGTACTTTGGCCTACTGCTCGTGGTACTCGGACCGCTGGACCACCGGAACTCCACTCCGATGTGGCACTTTCGGTGGAGCGTTTTTGCTCCAAGAGGCTCCTTCCTTTGGCTGAGCCTCTCGAGAATGCTGAGAAGGGACCTCCCACCCACCCAGAGCCTCCTACCTGTGTTTTCTGGCCTCCGAAAACCTGAAAACCCAGAAGTAACTGGCGATGATGTCATCGCCAGTCACGTCCAGGAGAGTGGCGTCGGAGGTGGTACTCAGCCGGGAAGGGGTTGAGAACCCCTGATGTAATTGATATTGTACAATTGCTATAATCTATTTCAGTTTATGTGTAGTTGTGTTTTCTAAAGTGAGTTCTTGATTTTTGCATCACATACATTATTGTCTATGGTTTAGGCAAACAGGACTTCTGCGGCTGGTTTGGGATACTGGAGTTCTCTGTAGCCAAGCTTATTAAAGGCTGCCTCAAAAAGTGAGGCAAACCCTGAAAGCCCTTTTGGCTTGTATTAAAATCTGAGCCATAGATGATCTGTCAGCTTCCCTTGTCCCCTATTTAACAATGTTGTGTGACTCCATTACATTAAACAGGGGACAAATTCAGATGTTAAAACGAGTCTGGCTCAGTCAGGAGAGCTGCCGTCCTGTAAGCCCGAAGACCAGTGAACTTGACAAGTTCGAGACACGCCGCTGACAAAAGGCTGTAAAAGCCTCCAGGAAGAGAGATAAGAGCTCCCAGCTGTGATGGTCGAGTGTGGGAGGCGCCAGCCAGCAGAATTGTCAGACTGTAAAAAGGATACCACCTGGAAAGTAGCTGTTCATGAGAGATTGGACATTTATATATATTGTAAAAACCCCTAAGGGGGGGTTAGGACAACCTGCCCATGTACACCGCCTTGGATTAAAGTCGGAGGAAAAATCCAATGACTAAGAAAGGCGGTATATATATATATATATATATATATATATATATATATATATATATATATATATATATATATATATATATATATATATATATATATATATATATATATATATATATATATATATATATATAAGAAGCCAACCCTTTGTGGGCAGTGGCGTAGCAAGAACGGAGCAGTGGCAAGTAGTTCTGCAAGACTCTGTTACACCGGAGTCAGCGGCCCCTCCCCCGGATTTACACGGCCTCTCAGGTTGTGCGCCAGCCAGAAGTGTCATCAAGGGGGTGGCGGGGCCCCGGGCAGCGTGTTCAAGGCCCCGGGTGGCAGGCAGGGGGTGTCAGGGTGGCCGCCGGCGGCAGGACTCATGCCATTCGTCCACATGAGTGAGGAACAGTGTCGGCGGTTTGGGCCCACCCACCCGCCGTGAGCCTCGATTGTGTGCATAATGGCTGCAGCCGTTACGTCACTTCCGGCACAGGGTGGTGGCGGTCCACGATTCCATGTGCTTACAAGACTTCTGCTACAAAGTAATTCATTCATATACTTCGGATCAACCTATCACAGTTCGGATTCCAGCAATGTCACATGCACCAAGCAAAAACGATTTGAGATCGTAGAAGAGAGGCTTTTCAAATCACATGCGATTATAGCTATATTCACCAGAAAATATAGTGTAGTGGAACACCAGGAACTGTTAAAAATGAGACTTGATAAGTAGAATGGCCTTAACTAAATGCCAAGTTTATTTGGGAGGCTCCTTCTCTGCAGACAGCCACAAGCAGTCTGCTTGCTTCCCACTCCTTTTCAGAATTCTCCCTGCATCTTTGGCCCAGTATAAATTATGGAATGGAATGTTAGTCTATGACTAACCCAGGTCACTCTAAATACCAGCCTGGACCAAGGAATGGCTCAATTACAAACACAACATGTAACTATCATTGGAAAGAGGTATACCGGTAGTTGTAAAAAAATTGTAATAAATAACTACCACCAATGCTCAATATGCACCTTCTCCTTCGTTATATCAACTGCATTCACCGTGCATTAGAAAACAAGCTTACCTCTTACTTAATGTTATTCTTCTCTGTGCAGTTACTGCGATGAAAATAGGCAAACATGTCAGGTCTCTCATGATAATGTTTTTCTGTTCTTTAGAATCTGTTTGTGCTCTGTATTGAAGCTGAAGTTTAGGTGCCTGGCTAGAATGTTTAATTTGATCACTATTTATGTTGGAGCTTTTCAGATCCTGAGTTCTGGGAGCTTCAAATTATATCAAAGTCTTTAGCTATCACCTTGATCTGGAGACTGATTTTTCTTTTCCCGGAGGCATCTATTCCAAGTTCTTACATTCTGTCTTTGCATGTCATAAATATTTCTCTGCTCCACTCTGCTCTTTATCATAGGCTTGGCAATTGGTGGATAACTTTAATAGTCATTTTGGGGTTGATATACAATACAGTAGGGCCCCTGTATCCACTGATTTGGAATCCGTGGTTTCACTTATCCGCGGATGCCAAATTCCCCCTGCACCCCCCCCAATGGCCATTACCTTATTTAAGCTGATATCACTGGCGCCAAGCTAGCGCGGGTTTTGTTTAAACCAAATGCTATGAGCAGTAGCCTGCTGCTTATAGCACAGCTTCTGACTGAGTAGAGCCGGCAGCCTCAGTGCTAGAGAGGCTCCGATGTTAACAGGAATGTTCTGCATCCTTAAGAGTCATGTAGAAAACAGAATCTTGGCTGCTGCAATTGCTGATGGTGCTGCTAAAGCAGCTGCACCTACTGAAATGCTGTCATCTATACGACCATTCAAGGGCCAGGAGCATTTGTGTTGAAATGTTGGCCACCCCTGCACTATGCCAAATTCAATGGCACCAGTCGTGACTATGTCCCTGGACTTTTGTAGCTCTGTGAACATGTATGTATGCATACACACGTATAAAAGCTTGAGCAGATTGAAGACTGTAGGAGTGAAGCTATAGCAAGAAAGAAAATTGGATTTGCATGCTGTAGAAGGACATGGGTTGAGTCTTTGTCAGTTACATAAAGTTGCCTATTAAAGGGTGAACACAATAGAACAAAGGGATGTTTTACTGACTCTATGTAGCTCAGCTATCTGAATTAACTACTACTTTTTCTATTGTACCCTATCAGCCTGGAATGATGTTTTAGGTTTCTTTTCTTTTCTTGTCTGTTGTTTAATTTTAATTATATGCTATTGTGGAGTGCCCACATTATTACATCTGCACTCCAAGTGGGCTCTATTCTAAATATAAGCAAGGAAACATTAAACTACTGTAATGATAAGCTTTATCTTTTAGTGAGGCTAAATATTGTTATGGCTGCAGACAGACTATTCTTTGTAAAGCTGATTGCTTGTGCTAATAGTCAGAGATTATCAGTTGAAATTTCCTCAATGGGGGTTAATGGTTAGGGAATAGTTTTCTAAATCGGTATTTCACCTGCAGCAGTGGGTTGTAAGAATAATGCTCAAGGAGTGTGTGTGAGAGAGAGAAAAACAACCAGTTTTAACTTACTGTACAGAGGCAAAGTGTTGGGAGTTTCTAGCTGGAGTTGGCTGACTCTGGGTGGGGGAAGACGACAACATGCTTTCTGAAAATCTGAAGCAACATTGCTGGCTGCATTATCTTCTGATTGAAGGCAAGTAACACCCCAAGAAGACACAAGGCACAAATTGAATTTAAGACTGGGCCACATTTATTTACAGACTATCTTAATCTTCCACCAGCAGAACTCGCATTCTGCTGGTGGAAGTGAGAGGATGCTGCAGAAGTGACGTTCTGCTGGTGAGCGCAATGAAGCCACCAGTGCAAAGGCTGGTGATTGTGTGCGCAGGCCAGCAGCTGCATGTGCAGGCCGGCAGACAGGCCACTGTCCACTGGCGCTGGTGAGTTGGCAGTGGGGGCAGGCGGTGAGAGGAATGGGGCAGGGAGGAAGAAGAATGAGGGAGTTTCTGAGTGGAGAGGGGTGCAAGGATGGTGTATGTTGAGGGCGGGAAGGGTGGTTATAGGCAGCAGCAGCTCTGACATCCTATCCCCCTTCCTGGCCTCAATCCATCTCCCTAGGTTTACTCGGGGACTTGTACCAGCAAAACAGCTGGCACAGATCCAGGAGACCCATGGGGCTGTGGAAGCTTGCCCTGGGGTAAGGGAACAAATGTTTTCTTACCCTTGAGGAGGCCTCTGGGGACCCCTGAGGGATGTAGTGCACACTCTGTTAGCACGGCTGCATCAGCAAGGTGTGTGTGCTTAGGGTGGATTGGGCTGTTAGTCTAACAGTCCACTCCTAACCAACTTTCCAGCGCTGATGCAGCTGTGCCAACTGGGCATGCATGGCATTCAGGGGGGTGCAGTCACAGAGGCCTCCTCAAAGTAGGGGAATGTTTGTTCCTTTACTTTGGGGCTTCATTGTGACAGCATCGGTGCTGGAAAGTTGGTTAGGATTGGGCTTTAACAGCGTAATCCTGTGCGGAACTGCGCCAGGAGAGCGCGCTCTCCCCCAACGCAGGGTGTTGTAAACGCACCATAAAGCACATTTACGGCACCCAGTGAGTAAAGACCACCAGCGTAGTGGCCGGCGACCCTTACCGGCCCCACACCCGCTGGAGTAGGTAAGGCCTACACCGGTCAGGGCAGAGGTGAGGGGAGGGTGGACTGGGCGGTGAGGTAGGGTGGCCATTGGTCGCCCCGGGCCTTGAGATATCCGGGCCTGGAGATATCCGGGCCTGAATATCCAAAGTCCTCTCCAGGTCCGGTGTAGCCTTACACGGAGGTTGCAAATGTACGCAAGATCTGGAGCTCACATACATTCGAGACGGCCCATTGGGCCTCCCACCGCTTACACCTGGGGAAGGGGACAATCATCCCCTTCCCTCGAGGTGCACCCAGGCTGCCCTGGGGCAGCCTGGATTGTACACAGGATTGGGCTATAAGTCAATTAAAAACTGAATGCAATACGTTGCAGTACATTGCTCGTTCCCCCATTACTGCAGGTACCTACCTTGATGGTATTCCCCCTAGACCAGAGGTTCCCAAACTGGGGTGTCCCAGCCAGGAACAAAGGGTTGCTACAACCTTAAGGGGCATGGCAACCTGCGGTGACATAAACGGCACGTCCAGAATTCCGCTGCTGCCGCCACCATTGTAGACGAAAAGATCCGTTTTACTTTCATTGGTGGCAGTGGATGTCCTCCGGGGGGGGGGGGTTGAGGAGCCTGCGGACCCCTCCGCAGGCCTCCCCAAGCGTCGGAGCGACCCTCTGATGTGATCACAACCCACTTCTGGTTTTACGGCGAAACCAGAAGTGGGTTGCGATTGCTTCGGAGGGCCACTCCGACGCTTGGGGAGGTCTGAGGAGGGGTCCGCAGGCTCCCCACGCCCCCTGGAGGACATCAACTTTGCCAGCGACCCTGAACCAGGCAGCCTCTTGAGAGACTGGTTCTAGTTCTGCCTTACCTCAGGGTGCACACTGATTCCCTGTTGCTATTCTCTGTCCCACAGTACCTGCCAGATGTGACTGTCCTGGCTAAGAAGATTGAACCACCAAACCTGTGGCATCCTGGGGTAAGCGCAAAAGCTCAACACACATTGTCAATCAAGGGGAAAGCAAAATATTCCTACCTGGTCCCCGGGGGCGACTAGCTAACCTCAGACTAACTACTGGCCAGGTGGGCTGGGCTTCATTGCAGGCTCACAGCCAAATTGAGTAGAAGGCCAAATGATGACTTCAAGCCCCAACCCCAAGTGTCCTACACCCATCAGGGTGTGAGAATCGACACACAAGCCTCATGTCCAGCATGGGACTGGGCAAAAATGCTCCTGCAGTAGACAGGGCAGGGCACCATAGGAGGCCCAGTGCAATGTCCCAGGACTCCAGTGACTTGGTGCCAGCATTGCTGTTTAGCAGCGCAATGCCAGACCTATCAAGCAAAGCACTCAAAATCAGAGAAATTTGCTTTGGTCTACTTAAAGTCTGCCTTTCAGAGGCAGTATCCGGCTTTGTTCCTCTAAAAAGTCAAAACGTAATGGGAGAAAAAAAAGGATAATAATGTTTTTCATTGCTGAATAGGTGTGTGTGTGTGTGTGTGTGTGTGTGTGTGTGTGTGAGTGTGTGTGTGTGTGTGTGTGTGGGTGGGTGGGTGGGTGTGGGTGTGGGTGTGGGTGTGGGTGTACTGTACTTAAAATTTATTTGTTCAAGAGTTCTGTAGGAATACAGAACCTGCCCAAACTCTTGCAGTGCTTGTCAAAACAAAACATCAGTTTACTTTATCTTCTTGTTTCTTCATTGCTTAAATTATAAGGCTACTAAATGTACAGTATAAGGAAAATGAAACTATTGATGAGGATGGATGAAACACAGAAATACAGATATGTCCAGGACCATTCACATGATCTAGGCCAGGGGTGGCCAAACCTGCTTAATCTAACAGCCACATACGATAAACTTCAGATATTTGAGAGCCGCAATATTTAAGAAGCATTTAAATTTTTAAATATATTTACTCACCATGAACATTAAACTTATGTTTTAATCCAGTGGACTCTCAGTTTATACCTGGTAAGGAAAAGCTTTAAAATTCCTTATTTACTCTTTATATTAAATTGTGATGCAAAAAGGAGGTCAGCCAACATATTTCCAAGAGCCTCACATGCATACGTTAAAGAGCTGCATGTGGCTCAGGCAGAGGCGTCTCTCCGGTAGGGGCGGGGCTGTAAGTATCGCTGCGGTCATAGTCTCTTTACCGAGCGAGGAGGAGGCAGCCCCGCCCCCTCACTGTCCGAGCCAGTCCCCTACGGAGAAACCGGCAGGGAAGAGACCCTGCCTGCTGCTTTCTCCGTAGGGGACTGGCTCGGACAGTGAGGGGGCGGGGCTGCCTCCTCCTCGCTCGGTAAAGAGACTATGACCGCAGCGATACTTACAGCCCCGCCCCTACCGGAGCGACGCTAGTGGGCTCAGGACAGAAGCCACAGTTTGGCCACCCCTGATCTAGACGATCTTCAAACCCAACCCTTTCCTCCATCAAGAGGCATTTGTGAAATGAACAAGTGCTTTTAATTGCTGTGCGTGATGATAACTGGGCTCTTAAAGCAGTTTGACAACCTTGAGAAGAGAAACAAGTTCTAGCCTCTTTCTCTCTCAGATACATGTGCACGCATACGCAGAACATCTTTCGTTTGTGGCCTTGACATTTGAGCTACAATTCTAGCTACAAATGACTCGTGTGTGTGTGTGTGTGTGTGTGTGTGTGTGTGAGAGAGAGAGAGAGAGAGAGAGAGAGAGAGAGAGAGAGAGAGAGAGAGAGAGAGAGGAGTGTGTTATGACAAGATCCAAAGTCCCATTGGCTTCTAGGAGAGACAAGCATATGCTTAACCCTTTTCCTCTGAAACAAATGGAAACTAAAACTGAGTAACTTTGGCTAGACCACACGCTTAATCTTTAATAAAACATTAAAGCTATTTGAACTAAAAAGTCTAAAATATTCAATAGCCCTTTGTTCCCTGATTTAGTATCCTATTTTCTTTTACTAGACGATGCTCCTGATAATATTACATCTCATATTTCAATAGTGTTTCATACAAGCAAACTGGGGAATGACTAATACTGTTTATTAAACCTATTTGTTTTTAAAAGCACAAGGTTGCTGGTACCTTATGTCACAGCACTGCACACTGGCTTGCTGTAAAGTTATGGAAATCCATGGAGTTGTAGTGTTTTATACAAGGTAGTGGGGGGGGGTCTAAGATAGACAATACCCCCCCCCCCGATGTATATCACAGTGGTTCTGAGGTAGGCTGCTGCTTGACAGGTGTGACTGTGGTGCAGATGATTGGGGGTCAAAGAGTCCAGAGGCACCAGGTGTGGTCTATTCAGGCTGAGGTGGGGTGCTCGATCAAGCACTTGGCAAGCAGAAAGGTCAGAGGCTGTAGTGGTCACAGCCAGACAAGGCTGTTGCTAAGTCAAGACATTGCTCAGACTAAGGAACCAAGCCTGGAGCAGTTGTTGTAGACTAGACTAGATAAGGGGCAGGGCTTGGCGTACCCCCAGCAAGAGGTCCGAGTACCCCTAGAGGTACCCGTACCATAGGTTGAGAACCTCTGGACTAGAACCTCTGAACTCTGAACCCCTGGACTAGTCAGCTTGACTAGACCCCTATTGGTCCATCAGGTCATTTGGATTGAAGAACTGAAGTACTGGTTAGGGCCACGATGTGGGTGGTACCACACTGCAGTGGGGAGCAGACGAATATTTCTTTCTTCCTCAGAACAGCTGGAGCACCGTGCCTGAGCCCTACTGCCTAAAGGTTCGAGACCCTTGGCACTCCTCCTCGATGCATTTCCAAACTGAACTGAAATGATTTTCACTTCCCATGAAATTAAAGTTTAATTTAAGTTAACAATTACATTTAATTTAATTGTTTAACCCAAGCAGGGCCTTCCAAATTCAGAGGCAGCTCTAACTTCAATTAGAATCCCTGCATCTCTGAGATTTGGGAATGGGATTGTAGTTCAGTGGTAGAGCCAGGGCTGGTGTTATCATTAGGCAGCCGCCTAGGGCACAAGCCTCAGAGGGGTGCAGTACTGACCTTTGAGGGGCAAAGTTTTATACAGATTATTTTTTTTTTAACCCATGTAAAAAATGGAACTGGCCCTGGGTAGAGCACATGCCTTGCATGCAGAAGGTCTGTGTTCCCAGCCCTGGCATCTTCAGGGAGGAATTGGAAAGACCCAGATGCGTCTTTAGGGTGGGGGAGGGGCCTCCTAGGTGGCGGGGGTGTCAATTGATGGGGGGTGCACCCCCCAGCACTTCTTTGGCTCTTTGTAGGCTGTATGAAACCTGGGAGGGTGGGAGGATTGGATTTCGTATGACCGAACTTCTGCGGCGGTGCAGCAAAAATGACATCCCCGGGGCGGGGCTTGTGACGTCATGTGGGGTGGTGTTGCGTCGACGGCCCCCCCATGGGGGGTGTAGCGACACCGCTGGAAAGACCATAGAGAGCTGCTGCTGCCCAGTCAATGCAGACAGTACTGAGCTAGATGAATGTCTAACTCAGGAAAAGACAGTTTCATATGTTCATAAAACTTCCATGGGTTTATCATCCTTTATGCAACTGGTTTCAGTGAAGCAAATGGTTGTTTTATTATTGTTGCTGTGTAAAGCCCATGGGATTACTTGAACAAATGAAGATCTGCAGGAATATCCCCTTAAATCTTTAGGGGAGGAAAAAATCATTATAGTACAGATCTTGGAAGGCCATGAAAGCTCTTCCTCTCTTAATCTTTCTTTCCTGTCCAACGGAGAATTTATGTAGGAGGATATGATGGGTTTTATGGCCCTGAGCATCTGGCAGTCCTTTGTTAATGCTTAGAAGCCATGTGATCTTCACAGCAAAAATTATAAATACAGAACAGTTGGATAGTTTCTCCCCTCTTTTTGATGTTTCCCTGTTTTCTGGGTCTTTTTTATCAACCATATAGATTCGTTTATTTAATGCACTGTGTTAATCTGTTGGCCATCATATATCTAGACACTAATGGTTGAAGAGAAGAATAAGAGGCAAAAACCTTCTCACGGTGCCTCAGTGTGGAGAATATGGATAGCCTAGTTTGGGGAAATTATAAAAAAACTGGATATATTGGCATGATTCTGAGCCAAAGAGCCTATTGCTAATCTTGAAAACCCTTTTCAAAGACAAGGTTTCCAATGAAGCAACTGGAATCTTGTACAGTACACAAAAACAGGTTCTATACTACATAGTTGTGCACATAGATCAGCAGTTGTAGTAGGTGTAAAGTGAAGACTTCATGCTCTCAGACCTAATCCAGTGAGGCAACTGGGACTCTCCACCTGGGGTCATCCCTCAAAGTCAGCTGATTATGGGAGGGATGCGTGTGAGGGAAGAGGGGACTGCCAGATTTGGGCAAAGGCACATTCTATGACTGGTAACTGTAGAATTGCTTGCAGCAAGTTTTCAGCAATTCCTCTTTCCTTTTCTGCCCCACCACCCCACCCTCTTACTGAAATTCCTGCAACACTCAGGAGCTGCTCTTGGAGGAGCATAGGGTGTTGCTGTGGGAAGGAGAGGATGGGAATGTTCCTTCTGCTTGTGCAAAGTCTGAAAACAACCCTATGGTTGCAAAATAGTGTGGCACTATGATTAATGAAAACCCAGTGCAATTCACATACTCATAGTTATCTACAAAAGTGAACAAGTTGGGTAAAACTGAAAGGTGATAGCGGGGGGGCGTCGTCACTGTAGCGTGGCGGTGCGACCCCCGCGTCCACCTCTTCGTGCGACCCCTTCGGCCTCTTCGGTCAGCAGTTTGTTGTGCGCATGCGTGGATTTTCCATGCACACCGTTGCTGAGGGCAAGAGCCTGCCCGGTTGCCCTCAGCTGCGGGTCCACCATGTTTGCGCATGCACAGACCGCCGTTGAGGGCAACCAGGCAGCCTTGTACCCTCAGCGGCGTTCTGCGCATGCACAATCATGGCGGACCCGCAGCTGAGGGCAACCGGGCAGGCTCTTGCCCTCAGCGACAGTGCGTGTGCGTGGAAAATCTACGCATGCGCACAACGAGCCGAGGGCAAGGCCGAAGATGCCCGGACGGAGGTAGGTGACGCACGATGGCGGGGGGGGGACAGCGCGTCATCCCTGCCTCAGGGTGACGTGCGTCATAGTGACGCTGGATGAATCTCTTCATTGCTTCTACAAGTTAGGAGCCTTGATAGCATTATGACTGCATCAGGCTCAAAGCTGAACTTGGGACAGACCACTGCATATGGAGGTGAATTAAAACAGGTAGGCCAGCCCAAATCCTTTTTGGCCCTGCGTAATAGCTTGTTGGAGGAATCAAAGATATAGCCCTGGACCATCCTCTCTGTGTGGTTCTCATGAGCTTTAAACACCCATCATGTTAGGGTCCTTGAAAAGGTTTTTCAGGGAAGCTCTTACTCTGGAATGATCATTGCATAGTTTGGTGGACTCTAATGGCTTTCTTCCAAAAATAAGATAATTGGTAATAGGAACTGAATGGAATACATTCAACATGCATTGCATTAGAACAAAACTAGGCAGAAAAGGCTATATTATCAGAAAGCTTTTACAAGCGTAATGCATATAATTTAGTGGCACTTTGTGCACTTAGAATCAATATTGTATCATTGGAAATGTAAGGTACAGTATATAGATACAGGAGCTTATGTGCATTTACATGCATTTAAAACATTATGAATCAAGTCCCAAAATATTATTTCCAAAACCTAAATAGCTAAAATGTTTCAGGACCTATTTTTTGTTTCAATGGTAACATCGATCTTATACTTTCAAAACCTTGGAGGGATATATTTATCTTTTTTCCTCAAGGCATCTATGCCATGAGGGATAGAAACACACTTAAAACTAAAACAAAAATGCATTCCTCATTGAATCGCATGAGTGCAGCTTTATGCAAAGCACCCAGATGCACTTGAGACTTGCAAGAATTATTTCTATATGTATATAAAAGTGAACGCCTTGACTTACTTACATTTATCTCCTATTTCATGTTAAGCTAGAAAGCTGAAATTTGGCCTGCTTGTCACTTTTGGGTCACTTATAAAAACTATGTTGTGAGACAGATCATGTTTTGTGTAGAAGGCAGTAAAACTGCCCATGTGGTGTTCAGGTGATATGGTGATATAGGTCAGACAATGACCTATCCTGTTTAATTCCCAGAGGCGTCGTTAGGGAGGGCAGTGGGCCCCAGGGCGGCGGGGCACTACATGGCAGTATATGTGTACTTGCCTCCGGATCCATCGCTGGGTCGCACTTCTCGTCGTTTTCGCCACTTCTGCAGATGCAAGTCTCACCCACCCACCCTCCCGGACTCTGTTTGGCTCCAAAATGCCACAGAAAGTGTGTTTTCACGCCGCCGAAATTCAGTGGCGATGCGCAAAACTGACATCATGCCCCCCCAGCGAGCGTGGCTTGTGGTGTCATGGAGGGGTGTCCGGGGGAAGGGTGTAGGAACGCCACTGTGAATTCCTCAACACAGTGAATCCCCCTGGAATGCCAGCCCACCATCTTATAATAACGGTCAGTGCACCTGTAATGTGGTTACATAATTTGAATCCATCAAAAATTTGCAGTGGCACGAGGCCTCAAATCAAGGTCCTCAGGTGCAGTGTCATCGAGGCTGCATCGAGGTGTTTATAGGATGGCCAGAAGGCGAAACTGTATCGATTCCATGCATCCCGGTCATTGTCAGACTACCCTTTCAAATTTAAAAGACTGCAATTCCCACTCAGAGTATACTTCATGATGACTATCAACAGTGGTATTGCTGGAGGGGGTGCGGCATCATAAGTGGTGCAAGTTGCTGCACCACGCCTTGCAAACCGGTGTAACACGACCACTCTCACACGCCTCAGAGCCATTCCAGCCATTCCAGTGATGAAGTCAATGTGTAAGAATGGCTCTGCGGGCAAGTGGAAGGGTCTACGTTACACTGGTTTGCAAAGCACTGGCGCAGTGCCTTGCACCACATACGATGTCGCACCCCCTCCAGAAACACCACCGACTATCAATCAACAATCCTTAAAACAAAATCAATCCTTTAAAAAGTATCGATGTAAGGCATGGTTGCTTCTCTCATGGACAATTTTATGTGGCTTGCTCAAAAGTTAGTAAATCAAGTAACTTGGTGATTTTAGCACCAGAGGGTAAAACTGTGAATGTCAGGTACCAAGAAGCACTAGCCACATAGCTACACAATCCTTTAAAGCTTAGATGTTAGACCATCAACAGGTTGAAAGTATTCACTTTTCTAATCTGTTTGAAGAACGGGTACTTCAGCTAGTGAACAAGATAAGAAACAAGAGGTTCCCATGACAATATGTTACACTATGTCCTTCTTCCTGTGAATAAGTCCTACCTAACTCCGTGGGAATTACCTTCAGTAATCATGCTCTGGATCACACTCTGGAGCTGCAGTGATTAGGTTGGAGAATCATCAGCTTAAAACAGCCAGCTTTATTTTCAGTTTCAGATTCATCTGAGTCTGTCTCTCTGTGTGTGTCTCTCTCTCCAGTTGGTCCCTCCTCTCTCTCTCTAGGGTAGCCCAATCCACTGCAGTTCCCTGCATGGTGATGTAGCGCTACCAACATGCTGTCCACTGAATCCCACAGGGCAGCAGCGTCATTGCAGGGGTGGGCGGAGCTCCAAGTTCCGTCGGGCTCTGACCCTCCGTTACACGACGGGAGAAAGCGGCCCCGCCCCCTCGCCTTTGGAGCCATTCCGGCCGACGAAAGCAAGTGTTTTCGTCGGCCGGAATGGCTCCAAAGGCGAGGGGGCGGGGCCGCTTTCTCCCATCGTGTAACGGAGGGTCAGGGCCCGACGGAACTTGGAGCTCCGCCCGCCCCCCCCTGCAATGACGCTGCTGCCACAGGGAAGTTTTGGCCTCAGGAGGCTTCCTTGGAGTAAGGGAACATTTGTTTCCTTACCCCAGGGTAAGCCGCCGTGGTCCTGGTGTGGGTCAACTCAGACCTACATCAGCAATATCACTGGAGCAAGTCTGCATTGACCCATGAAGGCAGATCAAGCTAGGGAAGGAGGTCCGGATTTGGCGGGTACCGCTGCCGCTGAACCCACCCCCTTCCTGTTCCCGATCTGCCCTCCTCCCCACTCCCATTGCCATTCTGCCCACCACCTGCCCTGCTAAGCTCTCTTCACCTCCCTCCAACCCTGTATGCAGCCTTACCTGAGGCGACAGGTGTCTGCAGTCCATCACCTCGTGGACTAAGGCCCCCAGCAAGTAAGGCCATAAATTATGGTAGGGACTTACCTTATGGCACATTTAGAACATATCTTAAAAGGAGACAGAATTGTGCCGTAAATGGCTCCCTGTCCCCAAAGGGCTCGCAATCTAAAAAAATGCAGAAAAAACACTAGCAAACAGCCACTGGAAAGGACACTGTGCTGGGGTGAAGAGGGACAGTTACTCTCCTTCTGCTAAATATAATAGGGACACCACTTGAAAAGGTGTCTATTTGCCCAGTTAGCAGGGTAAAGGATCAATTTTCAAATTTAGATATTAGAGAAGTACTTAGTAGTATTCTACTAATAATCAATAATAACATTCAGTTTCAGTCTCAACGTAATTGTCGTGTATTTCAAAATTTTAAGTGCAATTAATGTAACCTTTAAGTCTAAGGCCATGGCTAATAGCCATCCAGCAAAATGTTTTTTTCCAAGCAGAAACTCAAACAAAAACACGTTAAAACTTTCATGGCCAGCAGTGATTCTCAAATACAAAATGACGGGTTTACTGTTTTTAATGTTTTAAACAGAGTTTTTTTATTTGTTTTTAACTTTAAAGATTTTACTTGTGTCATGGCTTTTAAACCCGTCATTTTGTATTCGAGAATCAAACCAAGACATTGTCTTTGAAGCTATTTTAGCCTTTATTCAGCAAAGCAAATAAAAATTTTGAAAACATGTTTTCATTTCATTTCCTGACATCTTTTTTCCCCCCTGAGGTCATCTGCAATGCTATTTGATATAGATAGTAAAATATTGCAATCTCTATTTGGCGGAGACGCCAGTTTATGCCTTCAGGAGGACTGCGGTAGAACTTTTCCTGGCCTGCTTCAGGCTGCTAGTGAGAGATGGGATGTTTAAATGCTGTCTTGATTAAAGAACATCCTGCATTTACAAGTTAAGCATGTCTAGGACAAGGGAGGAAGACAGACCGGGGTGGTAGGAGACCTGATAAATGCATCATGTGCCCAAACCACTGCCACTGTTTGACTATCCCAACTCCTGGAAAATGGAGGGCATGAAGCATAGTTTTATTACTATATTGTACATTTTAAGATAGTGGAGGACAGGAAGGCCTGGCGGGATGTGGTTCATGGGATCACGAAGGGTCGGACATGACTTAACGACTGAACAACAACAACAACGCCGCCTTTGGGTCCTCTTCAAAGGTTGAAAGGCGACATGGTGGGCCCATGGTGGGCCCATAGGCCATAAATGTTTAAATTAATTCTACTTGAAGCATCCACAATGGCAGGTTACATGCACTGCATCAGATCAAACATAATGTTTGGTAGGATACCAAATCACAAGTAACCTGATGTTAAATCCATAGTTAAATCCATTTATTTTTACATATTCCTCTCCAAGTCTGGAATATGCTTTTCATTGATGCGATTCTATTGACTTAGGTCTACAACATCGAATTATTCATGTCACAGATACTGAAAGCATTGTGAACATGCTGGCATAACTCTGTTGATCAGAGACAAGAACATACATTGCCATTTAATGGTAGGAATAGCTACTTTTTATTGTTCTATATATACACAAACATATAGGAAATAAAATAACAGAGCTCTTCTGGTTGACTCGATATAAAAGACTAGTCATTCATACAGTTGTGAAAAGATCCCTGCAGTGAGATAATTGAGCCATATTCTGTGTTTGTTCAGATGGTTCATTCAGGTTTACAAGGGTAACTACAGGACTGTGGGTCTGTGCTTCACTTTGCTGAGTGCTCACTTTAAAATAAAAAAGCACCTATCAAAGAAAGCCCTGGGCTGACAGGAAGAGGACTTCTCTCAATTTGTAGTGTGGCATTTAAAATGTTTATTTTTTTTTTCCATTGTTCAATTATTGACTTTGAAGCCCCTTTCTTGCTGGGTAGTGGCATCAGATGTCAGAGCCTTCCCCATTGGTGTCCATTGTTCTTGAACTGCACAGAGGAAATTGCTTTCTCTTAGAGAAGGAACTTGCTGTCAGACAGCTGTTAAGTTAAACAATAGGGTAGATGAAGCTTTTGGAGCCCCCAATTTATATTCTGACTGGGTGCCAGGAATATTGTCAAGCCTTTGAAAGAGAAGGGGAAATAAGAATAATCACCTTAGATGGAGCGTGTTGGGCCCAGGATACAATAGAGGTAGAGAAAGAGGAGAGTGGTCAGGTAATATCTTGAATATTATCTGACCACTCTGCAATGTTTCTGGAATGACCTACAGCTCTGGTTCTCAAACTGTGGGTTGTGATAAGGGGCAGGGGACAGCATGGCGGTGGCGACAGCGATCTGGAGGATTGCTGCTGCCGCCGCCACCGCCGCCGCCAAAGTACCCGAAATGGTCCCCCGCACTTACCAGGGCTTGGGGGAGCATTGGAGAGGCCTGTGCAACCCACTGCAGCCCCCCCGATCTTCGGGTCACTGTTTTGCAGCGATCTTCGGGCACTTCTGGTTTTCAAGAAGGCCTCCACAATGTCCCCCAAATCCCGGTAAGTGCAGGGGGCGTTTGGGGGGGCCGTTTCAGGGGCGGTTTCGGCAGCAGCGGTGGCGATCCCCGGATCGCCACTGCTGCTGGCTCCGCCCCCGCACACACTCAAAGTTCTCCCCACCTCGCGGGGAGAACTTTGAGAAACGCTGACCTACAGCTACACAAATGAGCCTATGCCCTCAATTCTCCCCTTTTACTCTCCTATAGCACTTGTAAAGAGGATCTTCAAGAAAGATGCAACTTACACAGATTCTGGAATAAGTCACGAAAGGAAAAAAAGGAACCTCCCGTTCCTTCTCTCAACCTAAGAAATGCTGAGAATGGAATAGGCTACCGGTAAAGCTTGGGTCTGCTGCTTTGGGGTGTCAATTCAGTGTCCAACACAACAGCAGTCATCCAGAAGAGTTTGCTAGTGGGTAGTCCATTGACTAGGAGTTGGTATATTTTCTATTTTGGATCACATAATAAGCTCAAATGATCTCACAACTGCTAGAAAGTAGATGGCCACATTTTTGGGGAACCAATTTAGATTTCCAGTCATGCTGAAAGAACTGAGCTAACTCTCAGCCTGTTTTCACGTACAATTCAAAGTGTTGGTTTCAACCTTTCATGTGTAAAATGGCCTGGGTCCAGAATTCGTCCAAGATCACCTGCTTTGTATGAGCCTTCCTGTGAATAAAGGTTGGCAGAGGAGACCTTGCTCTGAATCTCTTCTTTGTCTGAAGCTAGGCAGGGTGCAAAGGTTCACAGCAGTATATACCCTTTTGACTTAAACCATTTGATTCTGCAGCCCCTGAAACCTACTGTGAGGATTTGACAGACCACTGCTTTTGGCAGTTTTATCAAATTCTTGCAGAACTCTGAATGAGGGATGTGAAAGAAGGATTCTTGCTTTCATTCCCTCTACAATTGCCCTTCCATCAACCCAGCCTCCTGACACTGACAGCACAATCCTGTGTAACTCTTTCATCAGTGTAACTGTAGTAGTGGTTTGGGAGTCGGACTTAGACCTGGAAGACCCAGGTTCAAATCCCCGCTCAGCCACGAAGCTTCCTGGGTGACCTTGGGCCAGTCACTATATCTCAGCCCCACCTACCTCACAGGGCTGTTGTGAGGACAAAAAGGAGGGGAGGAAATATGTACACCACTCTGAGCTCCTTGGAGGAAGGGCGGTATAAAAATGTGAAAAATAAATAAAATAAATAGATCCACTGGTGTAAGTGCACTTATTCCAGTGTAACTTGCCATATGTCGATGGACACAGGACGGAGACCGGCGTAGCCCCCCCCTTGGACACCACGCATGCGCAGTTTGGATACAGGACAAACACCAGTGCAACTCCAGTGGCACAAAGGCATCCCAACATCCCTGGAATGCCCTTTGCGCTGGCAGAGTTGAAGCGGTGTCCGCATTGGTGTTCTGAGACTGGTACAGAATCGTACATGTAGCAGGATGCCGTTTTGTGCGTGAAAGCGCCCCTCCCCCTCGCCAGTCAGAGCCATTCCCAGCAGTTGACGGCTCCCACACAGACAACCGTCGCCCGCTGGGAATGACTCCGACCGACAAGGGGGAGGGGCACATTCACGCGCGAAGCGGCATCCTGTTACACGTATGCTTCCGCACCAGGCTCAGAACGCCACTGGGTGTCCATCCTGCGTCTGAACTGCGCATGCGCAGCGTCCGAGGGAGGTTATGCGGCTTATGCCGGTCTCCGTCTTGTGTCCGTTGATGGATGGCAAGTTACATTGGCGAAAGTGCACTTACACCGGTGGATTTACACTTACACTGGTGCAAGAGTTACACAGGATTGGGCTGTGAGTGGAAGAGTAAGACCTGGTTAAACTTGGATGCCATCCTTTTCTCACTGTTAAGTCACCTGGCCTTTGCTCAACACAGAGGAGATGAGTAGAGAGGAGACATTTATCAGACGCCGAATTAGCAAGATTAACACGAAAACATGAACAAAATGTCTAACTGACACATTGTTTATCCAGGCAGTCATTTCTGAGCAGACTTTTATTGCAGTTCTCTTAAGTTACAACTCAAAGGCAACCAATTGATATTCAGTCGGGCAGCCCAATCCTGCCTAAGATGTGGTGGTTGGCCAAAATGGTCAGCCGCTGCATCCTAGGCAGGACGTGGCCTGCGCCGGCACAGCTGGGCACAGTCCCCTTCCCCCGATGCAAGCCCTACAGGCCCCAATGGGCCTCCTTGGATGTGTACCAGCTCTTTAGCTGGCACGCGTCCTGGGAGGTCCGCCCGGGAAGGGAACAGGGATATTGGTGCAGCCTGGCTCCAATATCCATGCCCCTCTGAGGCCAGACTGGCCAATGTCCCCTCCCCCACCCCTTTCCACGCCCTCCCGCCACCCAGCACAGGGCTTACCTGGGGCAGGCAGCATGGAGTCTGGGGGTTAGGGTTAGGGTTGCATTGCGGCCTAAGTGTAGATAGCAAGTGAAATCTTGCTGTTTGTGTCTGTCTGTGTTCATTTGCGATAAATAAGAACATTGTGGTCTCAAAATAATAATAATAATAACCCTGAAAGAGAGGCACACTAATACATGAGGGAAGGTATGAGGGTTCCACCCCACAGGGTCTCCACACTCACATGGCTCAACTAGTGCCCCTTTGAAGTACAAGCCTTGGATTTTTCAGACAGAAGGTGAGTCATTCTCCTGGTGAGAAAACCTGCAGGAAAAAGAAAAAGATGCAGATGGATCCCACCCACCTTTCCATTGGATCTTCAGACAGGTAAGAAAGGCAGAAGGCTAAATGGCACCCAAATCCTCCTCTTCCTGAGAAGAGCTTTCCTGGGCATCAGACTCTTAGGTTCTCAATCAGATCCCTCAACTTTACGTCCTTCTTCACATATCATCACAGGCACTCATCGGAGTGTGAACTTCCCAATCACGTGCCTACGAGCCTACTTGCCTTCTAGTTGGGGGATGGGTACGCTCATATGAGTAGGCTTTCCCAGAAATAATACATAGTTTGAGTCCAGAGGTATGGAGGAGGCCTGAGTACAAGCACTTTACAAGCACTGAGTAGTCATCAATTGACTGTTCAGTATATTTGCAATCATAGCAGTTCTACAGGGAAGAAAACAGCATTCTAGACTACAAACTTATAGAACAAAGAGGATGCAGTCGTGTTCGTAAGTTAGTGTGACATCTCCTTACAGAGAAATGTCACATTTTAAAAATTCCATGTTACTCTGAGATGTCACCTTGGAATAGGCAAGCTTTAAAAAACAAAAAACAAAAAACCAGCTGTCAGTTCCCCAGAATGAAGTCTATTTCTGAATATCATTATCCAATTTATATCTGTGAAATTCAATAAGGTGGGATTTTATCTGACACACATATGCAGTTACACAATGTCTTTCTTGATTGCTGGGCAACACAACTGAAAGAAACTATTGTAATCAGACTGGAATGTGACAGAAATAATGTTATTTATTTATTTATTTATTTATTTATTTCAATTTCAAAGGTTCCTTTTTTATTTACTGGCCCAATGATTACATTAAAAAGGGGCCCTATTTTATTATTCTTTAGATCAAAGTCACTTTGTTTTCAAACTGAGCTGAATGTAATCACTCTCCTTATTGTAAAATATGCCAACCACTTATCTCTTCTGCTAAGCTAAACCCTAAAAGAATTATTAAAACCTTAAATTGCAAAACATATCCATCACAACAATTGTTGAAATTGTTTCAATTTCTTGCACATTTATAGCGCAAACTTACACCACCGGTATAACCAGTGGGGGAGGGCAGGGCAGGAGGCTTTGGAGGGGAGGGGAGATTTAAATCCCCTTTGAATCCCCCTTTGGAGGGGATTTGAATTCCCTTTCTGTTCTGGGGCCTCCTGTTCTCGCTGCACTGCTGGATACACCGCTGGTGTAAGTTGGATAGGATTGCGCTGTCAGTCTGCTCTAGCAGCAAATGTGATACAAAACAGAAACATTCCAATTGTGGTGTAACACCCTTCACCTAAGATTCATGCTTTGCCTCAGAAAGAGATGTGTGACGCCCCTGACTGTCTCTGTCTGCATCTTATTCAGATAGCATTTGTTTCCTGAAATATATTGAAAAGAACATATCTTCAAACAGAACGGTGTTTTAATTTCTGCTACCTGTGATGTCTGTGAATTATTAATTTCTGATAAGTAGCTCAAAGCTTTGGTGCCAGAGGTGAACATGGAGAAGAGACTGATATGGGGAAAAAATAATATAGAAGTGAGAGATACCATCAGCAGCAGCATCCACGGAAACAAAGACTGTGAAGGAACTTCTTCAGATTCATTGTCTAATCTCCCTGCAATGATCTGCAGATCATAGTGTTAAAGAATGACTGCAAAAGGCCACTGGGAGTTTGTATCCCCACCTCCCAGGAAGAACGTCTCAGCAAGAGAATCCAGCTCTTCCTCAGCCATTAGTCATGGAAGGAAGAGCTGCAAGGAGCCGCTCAGGGAAGTTCTTAGTTGCCCAGATGAGTAGAAGCAAAGAGGAGCACCCTCTGGTCCTCCAACAGCCAGAGGGCTAAGGGCTGCTGAGTTGTGCATAAGAGTTTTTGTGAGTTTTGCTTGTACAAATGTGTGTTTTCAATTACTGCAATTTATGTACGCTGCCCTGAGGACCATTCAGTTGACTATGGCTGACTGACTGACAGCGCAATCCTATCCAACTTACACCACCGGTGTAACCAGCGGGGGAGGACAGGGCAGGAGGCTTTGGAGGGGAGGGGAGTTTTAAATCCCCCTTGAATCCCCCTTTGGAGGGGATTTGAATCCCCTTTCCATTCTGGGGCCTCCTGTACTTGCTGCACCACTGGTTACACCGTTGGTGTAAGTTGGATAGGATTGTGCTGTGAATGGCTGCCTTTTGGCCAACTCTTGTAAAGTGGATGACTGGCTGATTGTCTAGGAAGCAATTGGATGTTTCTGAATGAAGTAGAATATGCAGATGGGGGAAGCCATAAGAGCTTTGTAAGTTGGCATGTATCCCATGGGAGGAGTTGAGGTGAGAATATAAAGGTGCCTTATATCCCTCCCTGCCCCAATCTGGTCAATGTAAAAAGAGACCAACATTTCTGGAAACTTCTGACAGCTAGGCTAGACAGTATACTTTCCACGTATGTATTTGTTGATGTTGTGGGTGAAATGGATCACTCCCACAAATTTTCCCATTCTTAGCTGTTTGCTGATGCATAGTAGCTTGGTGTTTGTTCACTCCATCGCATCTTGTTTTGCTATATGTTTCACCAGTGGATTCTTTTAGAGGACGTTGTGAATGTTCTTCTGTTGTTGCCAGTAATTCTAATAACAACCATAGAACAAATATATACCTAGAATAGTTTCCACGCACACGTGTCTTCTCTATCATTTAAACAAAGTGCACTGGAGGAAAAATGGTGTTGATGCATGTGACCTAAATGATATCAATGCCACACATCAAAAAACTTCTGCATGGAAATGATCATGGATATATTGAGGTAGACTCCTCAGAACGCCACCAAAACTGTCTTCATCAGAGGCATGGAAAGACTGGAGCGAGCGGAGCAGAGGCTCCAGGAGGCACTTCAGCCCCGGGCAGCGCTGCTCTGCTTGCTCCAGTCTTTCCATGAAGCGAGCGCGCCCGCCAGGTGACACGGGCGGGCACTCCGAAGCCTTCTCCCCCGGCCTCAGAGCCGGAGAAAGCCCCGGAGCATCCACCTCGACCGGTGGCCGGGGCTTTCTGAAGGCCGACTGCCGCGCCGCGCTGTTTATCTTTGTTTTGCACATGCGCAAAACGTTAAAACATTCTGCGCATGTGCAAAACAAAGATAAACAGTGCGGCGCGGCAGTTGGCCTTCAGAAAGCCCCGGCCACCGGTCGAGGTGGACGCTCCGGGGCTTTCTCCAGCTTCGAGGCCGGGGATGAAGGCCTCGGAGCGCCCGCGGAAGCCGGGTCGTCCCCCCCGGAGCGGCGCCGCCCCCCCCGGAGCGGTGCCGCCCCCCCGGAGCAGCGCCGCCCCCCGGAGTGGCGCCGCTCCCCCCGGGGCGGCGCAGCAGCGAATGCTCCAGGCAGCACTTGCTGCTGCTACGCCTCTGGTCTTCATAGAGCTTAGTGATCCAAAACTTGGGAATAGTTACATGGGTAAAACATTACCCAAAACTACAAGGGAAAGGGAGGTGGGCAAAGTAAACAGTGGGAAAGGAGGGAGAAAGCCCCACAGCAGGGATAGAACGAAGGAGAGGCTTTAGAAGAAAGACTGTAGAAGAAGGGATGGAGAGGCAGAACAAAGAAGGCTGGGATAAAGGGAAAGAATACCCAAGGTTCTTGACAGCCCCAGGAGATGTTAGGGCAGGTAGCTGACTGGGCTCTGGCAGAGATACTGGCCCCTAGAAGAAGGCAGCAGACTATGGGTGAATGTGCCTGGCTGAGAAGCAGCACTCAAGGCTGAAGAGCATCCCTTTGACAGGGACAGAGCCCCCACCCATCCCTTTCTTCCTCCCCCTGTGTGAAGTTAACAACAAGGGAGGATGGAGACTGCAGACTTGGAGATGAAGACTTCTTCTTCCTAAGCAATAATCTCTCCACCTGATTTCTTCTCTGTACCCCAACTGCCTTAATAAATCTCGTTCCTGATCATCTACTACTACAGGCTCCCAGACCCTCTGTGCTGCAAAAACCTATACAACATGTCACTCCTCCCCACAACATATGATGTGGACTTTCCCTCCTGGAATGAGAAGGATGGAGGCAGGTTGTCCATGTATGTCAACCAGAAACTCCCTGAAGTTATTTAAAGTTGTTTTTCTGTACATTCTTGTTTGTCTTGTATAGTCTTAGTAAAGCATGAAATAATTTGAAAAACGTTTTCTTGCTTCTTGTTTGCAGGTGGTTTTCTAAGGTGGATCTCTGCTGGTTGAATTTAATTATTTAATTTATTTAAAGAATATATACCCCGTCTTTCTCCTGAAAGCGCATCCAAGGCAGCTTATGATTAAAATGGTACAATGTACAATAAAAAGATAAAAACAAAGCAATTAAACATTTAAAACAAACACACACCAGTGGGTCACCTTAAAATTACATTAGATTAGAAATGTATGCGAATTAAACGTGAGATGGGATGTGAGATTGTAGGATCTGGTCTTATCTGTTACAACACATTTGATGCAGTGTATTTTTTTTTAAGTGCTGTTTCAACTTATTTATTTTAAACAGATTAAAAATTGCCTTGTGGGCTAATTGAGTGTTCTTACAACGTTTTAATAAACATGAAGAGCCTTCAAAAACAGAGACTCCCGGGCTTTCTGCCATGGTAAGACATTTTTAAAATAAAGATTTAAAAATTAAAAAGATGTCACCAACTCCGACATTTCATCTGCCTCTATGTCAGACCTTTTCAAGGAAAAAAAAAACCCTCCCAATGAGAGGGAAATTTAAAAAATTCTTACCATGGCAGAAAGGCCAGGAGTCTCTGTGTTTATTTATGAAGAGCAGAGGCGTAACAAGGGTGGAGCGAAGGCAAGTAGTCCTGCAAGACTCCGTTACACTGGAGTCAGCGGCCCCTCCCCCTTGCTGTTGGAGCCATTCTGGCAGCAAAGGCATGGAATGGCTCCAACAGCAAGGGGGAGGGGCCGCTGACTCCAGTGTAACGGAGTCTTGCAGAACTACTTGCCTCCGCTCCACCCTTGTTTCACCTCTGATGAAGAGCCTTGTTTCCTTCACAGCACAGTGGGAGGGGGCAGCACAGTGGGGACAAACCCGGTTCCAGGACCGGCTGGCTGGGACCGGGCTCCAGAAATTGGGACTGTCCCAGTATTTCCGAGATGGATGGTAAGCCTTCATTTGATGCAGTGTATTTTTTTAATTATTGTTTCATCTTTTTTGTTATAAACAGATTAAAAATTGCCTTGTGTGCTAATTGAGTGGCCTAACAATGTTTTAATAAACATTAAGAGCCTTGTTCCTTCGCAGCACAGCGGCACACAGGTCTTGGAGATAGTAGGACAGGAAAAGGGAAGATGACCCTGGAGTTCAATGGAATCACTCTGGGGCCTGTTCTCATATTATGTTCTGTGATCTAAAAAACTACTCTTACAAAAAAATAAAAATAAAACAGAAGAGCACTGTGGGCATGGGAGATCAAGACAAATGAGCTTACATTCTGTAACAACGTGTTTATGATATTGGTCGCATTTTATTATGTTTCTTACCAGTGGCATTTTCATTTCGAATAGACTCTGGAAAAAAAAATCATCGCCCTACACTCCCACCCCAAAGAAGATCATAAACGGAGAATCTCAGTTCCCATTCCAGTGTGTATCCAGATGAATATTTAGTAATAAAACATATAAATCACCTGTATTTTGTATTAACATCTTGACAGGACATTCTGTGCTGCAGACACTTTCAGTAAATGTCATTGCGCAAACCCCTTTTGAAAGCTCACCTAATTATAGCCATGTATAATGTACCAGGCAGCATACTGAATAGGCACCTCAGTTAATAATGTCTGATTCTACAAAGGGAACACGGCATATACGAAATTCACGCTCTTATTGCTTCCCACTTTGTGGGGTACAGGGGCATTTTTTTTAGGCCATTACCTTTTCAGAATATTAGTAGGGAAGAAGAAAGATTTCTGTTCAAGGCAAGGGTCGTCATTACCTCATGAAGTTGGCAACCACAGCAAGGTTGCATTACTTAATGGTACGTTCTTTGGAAACATTGGTTTACAGTGTGACCTTGCATTCAGTAATATAACCATTGATGACATATCTGACCAATGATGCTGTGGTAAATTTTAAAGTGCAGGAGCTCGTCATGACACCCACCCAGTCCCAGCCCCCACAGCATGCCCCATTCAGACTATAACCACCCCCAACAGACAAAAAAAATCAACTTCCCATTTCTTCAGTAGTGTTTTTGTCTCCCGCCACTTATTTCTACTGTGAAACATATTGGGTTCATGCTGGGTCTTTGCTATGAACCTTTGTAGCATTCCTAATAATTCCTTAGTAACCAACTGTTACAATACTGAGGTTGCAATCACGTACGCACTGACTTGAGAGTAAATCCCACCAAACTTAATGGGACAAACAGTCCAATCCTATCACATCAGGCGACATTGCCAGAACTTGTGTTCTGGCGGCGCAACCCGATTTATGGCTTTGCAAAATGTGACACACTATTGTGCGCTAGCAGGCTGCTGCCCAAAACGTTGAGTGGTACTGGCTGCACAGCAGCAGTATTCCCGGATCCCCCCAGTGCTGGTACGTTAGTGTCAGAAGTGAGCTGTGGGTGGGAGGGGGAGGAACAGGGGATTCCAGGGGAAGAACTCACAAGCAAGTGTGTATAGGATTTCAACATTATGGTCCAATCATAACCCCGCCATTCCATAGCATGCAACATCACTGACAGAGCAAGCACTGCATCCTGTAGCAGGGGAGAAACCAGATTGCCTGGGAGAGGTAAATAAGTAAAAATCTTTTTTTTTACTTACCTCCCTGTAGGTCACCTGTTCTCCAAAGAGTCTCCTTATACTGACACCAGCTATTTAGTTATTTAGCTGGTATAAGTCTGAGGAGAGTCAGGGCATGTAGGGCCAGAAAAAGGGGAATAGGATCTCAGCCACTGATGCTGAAATCCTCCCCCTGGTGCCTCCATCTCGACCTACTCACTGCTTCCTGTCCCGAACAGCCCATGATCCTCCCCTGTTCCATTTCTCCCCACTGACTTACCGGTGGCAGCACAGAATGGAGGAGGTTCCACGGGCCAGTGTTCCCTGCGTGCAACCCCCAACCATTTCCCCTGGTGGCCACGGCCCGTAGAGTGACTGAACAACATTCACAATGCTATTCTGGGACTTATAGTGACAGATCGTGAGACCCGTCAGCATAAGCCCTTGATAGGATTGGGCTGTAAGTTTAGTAGAAAAGTCTACTTGTTTCAAGTGTTCATTCATCTCTAAATGTGTGGAGTCCCTGTAATATAAATAATATGTGATGGAAATCCATAAATAATGTTCCAGTGATAGATATATCTAAAATATGTATAGTATATATTGACTATTAGGGGCTTACCATTCTCTTATATAAAGCAGGAGATACTGATGCATGCAGTACTGTATGTTCATGGAGCCAGTCTACCTGCAGCATTGGGGGAAACACAAGACAGACAGTTGACCAAGCATGACGTTTGCAGGGATATACACTCCTCTGCTATGGGAATTGTGAAGTCAAAAGGATGTTACTCTCACACTCTGGTGAAGGAACTAATGTGAACTCTCTCTCTCTCTCTCTCTCTCTCTCTCTCTCTCTCTCTCTCTCTCTCTCACACACACACACACACACACACACACACACACACACACACACACAGAGAGAGAGAGAGAGAGAGAGAGAGCGAGAGAGAGAGAGAGCAGCCTTAAATCCTAAAAAGGAGATTTGCTCTACTTTTTTTCCCCTTTATTTTATCATGGCTGATAAAAAGAAGCCGATCCCGAACCTTTCCTTCTCCTTTCTTTTTGATCATGCTCATATATGAAGGTGAAGAATAGCTGACTATCCCAGCCTTCTGGAAGTTTGAAACTCTATATTTTTCAGTAACCTCAACATTTTCTGTTGAGGTGAACAGTAATGAAGATGATATCTGATATTCCAGCGACCGGAAAAAAAAATTTCACGGCTTTGTTCAAGCATTGTCAGTAACTTAATCTACATTTTCTTATCATCCATAGGGGACTATTTTGTATTGTCCCTGATTTTACCTTATCTTAAATACATTTGTATAATGAAAACCTAAGCTACACGTTAATCTAACTATGAGTGCAATCCTGAGGATTGCGACGGCGACAGAACAAGCGTTCCGTCGCCGGCAACAGTCGCAAACGTGCTGTAAAGCACATTTGTGACTACTCTGGAGCAAGGGAGGCTGGCGCAGAGGCCGGCCTCCCTTGCTCCGTCGCCAAAGTGCCCGTGTGTCCGCCGGACGGGATGAGTCGGGATCCGGTGGGTGCGGGGCAGTTTGGCGGGCAAGGGAGGGGGGCCATTGGCCTAGCCGGTCCAGGAGGGGGCGGGGGATGGCCTTGTCCACATCCCTATTCCCGCCGGGCCGGCTAGGCCGTTACACGGCCTCCTCTACTTCTGCCAGCTATTTAGCCGGTGGAAATCCAAGGAGGCCAATCGGGCCGGCTTGGATTTACACCCGGGGAAGGGGACGAGTGTCCCCTTCCCTGAGGAGACCTCCGGCCCAGCGGCAGAACGGCCACCGAAGCTCAGGATCTGGCAGGCAGCCATGGGCCGCCGGCCGGATCCCTTCCACTCTAATTTTATAAGATATTCAAAGTGAGTATGGAGGAATGTATCAGGGTCAATGCAAGACTTTTTAAAAATAAATTTTCTTGATATACATTTATTAGTCTTTGTCAGGTGTTGATTCATGAAGAAGAAATTTGTGTCGGGGGGGGGACACAGCAGACTGTTCCTCTTGGTTTTTATGCATTCATTAAAAGCATACAGCTCCTTACAGAGTAGGGGGGTTGCTATCAATTTAGTAATGCATGTACAGGTGTCAGTCTCTGCTGCCACAATGCCCCCTTCCCCCACACATTCTTTCTACATAATTGAGAGCTTGAAAATGACTTTTCTTGATGGGAGAATGTAGTTCTCCAGCCACAGCCTTTTCAGTGAAAAAGTGAATAAATTGGTCCCTTTATATTGTAAAACTATTTTCAGAGCCTTTACTTTTATTTCCAGATAAAACGATGTTTTATTTTACACACATATACCTCTTATACTCATTGCTTGTTTAAATGTCTGATTTCATTAACAGAATATATGGCTATTATGGTGCAATCCTGAGTAAAGATCTGCCTGTGGAGCACACACTACGCAGGCGGAGGGTGTCGTAAATGTGCCATAAAGCACATTCACAGCACTCAGAGAGTAAGGCCATCCGGCATGGATGCCGGCAGGCCTCTTCCCACCACGAAAATCTCCTGCAGCCACTGGTGGATGGTAAGACATCTTCCGGCGGGTGTAGGGGCAGGCTGGGTGGCAAGGGATGGCGATGATTGGCTGAGCTGGCCTGGGAGAGGGCGGGGATGTCAGCTGCAATATCACTGGCCCCATTCCTGGACTTGGTAGCTTTTACACAGCCACCTCAGATTTCCGCTGGCTCGATAGCCGGCGGACATCCAAGGAGGCCCATTGGGGCCTTCCAGCTCTACATTGGGAGAAGGGGACAAATGTCCCCTTCCTCCGAGTAGACCCTGGGCCATGGCGGAGCGGCCCAGGAAGAGCATAGGATCCTGCGGGCAGCCCTATGGACTGTCCGCAGATCATTACGCAGGGTTGGGCTGCCTATCACCTACCATAATGGTAGGTGATGGGCAGCGCAATCCTGTGTAAAGAAAGGAAGGAATCCGTATAATTTGTAGAGGATTTGGATTTCTCTAGTAATCTCTGTAATTGCTTCTTCTTCTTCTTTTAGGTACCTTGGTGATGGTGATCTGATGAAGCAGGTTTAGGGATTATTAGGAACCTTCAGTTTCACGCATCAGATAGGTGCATAATAAATATGTTTTGCATCATTGTGGGACAATATCATACCCATTTGCTGTAGTAGCAGGCTAATCATTTTGAGAGTCTGGAATGTGGGGTGTTTATTCTTTTTTAAAAAACAGTGGCAATTTCAAACTTTGTATTTGATTTCAACTGCTTTGGACTGTTGGAACTGAGCATGCATGGAGCTGGAATTATGAGACCCAACAGAGTTGGGTATGGAACACAAGGTTAGATCCTTCAGGCATTTTTAGGCAAGAGAACAGTGGCGCCACTATAACAGGGAGCAAATGCCTCCAGGTGCCAACAGCGGTATCCTCATGAGGAGGAGCTGCGGTGGAATTGTTGAGCTCCATGGCTGCTTTCTTGCAGCCGAAGGACTGTGTGAATAGCCATGGACCTAAACGCATCGAAATCAGTGCTTTTGTGTGTCCCTCACCCTCCCTGAGTTCTAGAAGCCTTGCGGGAGTGTAGGGGGTGGTGCGATGATACGAAAGCATCATCCCCCCATGTAACAGGGCTAGCGACACTACTGCAAGAGAAATGGCATGGGTTTAAAAACATAGCATGGAGTTCATAGCCCAGAAATAGAGTTGATGCAAGGGTTGATTATAAACCAGAATGTCAGTCAGAGTTGCCCACCCTCTAGAATTGGACTGGAGTCTCCAGAAATTAGCATCCATCTCCAAGTGACTACCAGAAGTGATCCTAGAGATTTTAACAGGGCCTCCAGGAATTTCTATCATTGCATCATCATACTGGAACAAAAATCTCCAGCTAGAGTTGGCAACTCTAGTGTCAGTCAAGGAGCCGATCTGTAGCAGGAACAGGAATATGTAGAGGAATAGGAAGTGGAAAGTCTGACAAGAAGACAAGAAAGCACATGGGAGGGAAGCAGAGAGGAAGAGTTTCCAAATAGACCCATGATAGATTTGTGGCAAACCAGGGAGATGTTGTGTGACCCAACACTCTTGAGCAAATGCTCCAGCTGGCATACCCTGGAATTAAATCCTGCCCATTAAATCACAGGGATGAAGCAGGAAATTCTGAACAGAAATATCAACTGGCTATCTTTCATTTTAATAATGTGTAACATTTTCATCATTGTCAGCTTTCCTTACTTGCTATCTTCAGTTATATGTTTATTTCCTGATCTCTTTACAGTGTTGTCCCTTTCCCCAATCCCTGCCCTCTTAGCTGCATGCTAGAGGAAATCTGGGACACTTGAAAGCCAACTAAAATTAATTCTCGGGATTGTTATAATTGCATCTTCAGTAACTTTCAAGTGCCAGGATGACCTCAAGCTGTTTGGATGCTGCTTTGATATTTTACACCATGAGCACTAACAATGTACTCTGAGAGAGCATATAATAAGATTTCAAACCTGGTTTTATTTTCATGGAAAGATTTGCTGCTGAATATACTACTTCACAAAAAGAAGGGGAAAAAAACCATAAAAATTGCTGCTGAAGCACATACTGTATAGAATAACGGTTAAATTATGGACTAGGTTAAACTGTGGTAGTATACTGTACAGAGTTTTGTGCACCACTTCTACTGATGCCATGATTTTCCAATAGGGTAGAAATTGGCTGGGTCTAGGAACTCTGAGTCCACCACCACATTCAGTAGTTTGTTCCCTGAAAGCCTATAAAATGATGTCTATGGGTGTAGAAGGAGATCCAGCCCCCTTTCCAACTATGTCAGTATGGTAGAAAGGCTCTTGCTGGCACACGTATACCATGGGTAAGGGGCTATATTACAACAGTGCTAGTGACAGTGAGTTCATGGGAGTTATAGGGTACACTAGTCCAGTGGTGTAGGAATGGGGGGGTGGACTGCCCCCGGTGGCACAGGGGAGGGTTTTAACAAGCTGCTGGGGGTGCAAAAGCGGCGAACAAAGCACGTTTTCAGTGCTTTTCGGCGCAGCGGGGGGAAGAAGGAGTCCCACCCAACCACCTGGACGCCTATTGTCCGTTTTCCGGCAAAAAAATGCCTGGGGTTCCCCCCCCCAAGCAACTGTAACAATAATGTTTTAACAGTTAATTCATCTCCAGCTTCCTTCCACCTGTTAGCATCCATTCAGGATCCCCCCCCCCAGTGACACACAAAAATTCACACACCACATTTCTGTTTAAAAATTTTTAAGAACATTTATTTAAGAACATGTCTATTTAAGAACATATCATGTATTTATTTGTTTGGATATTTTTAACTCGCCTTTCAGCCTCCCAAGAGGCCCCCACATCACATCGGAAGTCTACAGATGACGATATAAAATCATAAACTTCCTTCCTTCCTCTCTTCCTCCTCCCAGGCAGCTGGTATCCAATGGCCAATCTGAGGGGAGGGGGAGAAGTCCACATTTTCAATGAGCCAGCGATTCCACTCCCAAAAGGCACAGCCCTTCAATTCTCTCCCCCTTCCATCACATTCCATGAGACACATTCCATCACTTTTTATCTCCCCAAGTCTTAAGTCGTTAGTGCTAATTTTCACGAAGATGTTTTTTTTTAAAAAAAATTAAGGTGCAAACATGGAAAAAGCACAAAAGTGGCAAATATTTTTAAATATAATAATGACGGTAACTCCCATGCATTTTAAGGAACAGTGTTACCAGCCTAGATAAATATTTGTAGTTTGATGAGCATTGCAATACTGCTTTCTATGTTGAGTGTCCATTACAGTTACATTCACATTCATCCTGATATAGGATGAATAGTATATTGCTGGAAACCAAAGGCAGATGTCATGCAGAGGCCGTTTTTTGTCTGATTTTGATTGGACGAGTGCCTGAAAAGGAAACTTGAGAGAAGCATTTTAGCTTCTAGTGTAGAGAAAGCCGGTGATATTAAGGGCCTGGATTGCTGCTGCTTTGGAATTGACACTTCCTTTGCTGACTCTTCCACCTCAATCATTTGTGCTCGACTTTTATAGATTTTATAGAGATGTTATACATTTTCAGTGCACTCTCTTACAAAGGTAACCCTCAATTTCCCACTACTTGGCAAAGGGGAATTGAAAGAAGAATTACACTCCGGCCGAGCCCACACACATATGCCTCCAGTATAACTAAATGTGTCTGTGTGGGAGGGGGGGTTGAGGTGGGGGTGAGCTTAACCTTGTTGCTGACAGTGGTGGTGGGGCTTTTTGTCTGCTTCTGTTGACCTCTGTGGTTTCAACAGCACTGATAGTGTTCTGGGTATACCCCCCCCCCTTTTGTAGATTTATTTTATTTTATTTTATTTGCTACACCTCTGTTTCAGGCAGCCAGCTTTTGCTAGTTTCCAACTTCTTTCCTTAGAATGCACCAGGAAATGAGCTGACACGTTGTAATGTCCTGCCATGTTATTTATTTATTTATTTATTTATTTATTTATTTATTTATAGAATTTATACCCCACCTTTCTCCCACAAGGGCAACCAAGGCGGCTTACAATAAAAACATTAAAATACATATAAACATTTAAAATCAAGAATTAAAACAATTAAAACAAACAGCCCCAGTGGGTCATCCACATTTACATCTGTCAAAAGCCATCTATCAAAAAGCCAGCCCGCCATGTCAGACATCAAATGCTGATCTAAATAAAAATGTCTTAAGGCCCCGCCGAAAGGTCTCTAAGGAGGGAGCCATTCTCAATTCCAGGGGGAGAGAATTCCACAATTGGGGCGCCACTGCCGAGAAGGCCCTATTCCGCGCCGCCATCCCCCTCACCTCTGTCAATGGCGGCACGGTTAACAGGGCCCCCCCGATGACCTCAGAGTACAGGTCGGATTATAAGGAAGGAGGATGTTCCAAATAAAAAAAAGATGACAATTGGTAGAAGCCTGCTGCTCAGAACGTTAGCAGTACTTCAAGCATTGGTGAAGGTACTGTTGCCCACAGAGGCATGGCGATGGACAGGTGCCCTCCTGGAGCCAGAGTGGTTCCCTACTTGGAGCATTCCACCTGCTGACATCACTGCTCTGCCTCTACAGGAAGTGGAGGAGGAAATGCTCCAGAGCACTCTGGCATCAATGCACTGGATCAACACAGACTCCCTGTACCGGGCTTGTCACTTGCACTGGTGCTTGAAGATGGCCTTGTTCTGAGCATTGGGGCAGCAGCAGCCATTGGCATTTGGATGTACCATGCAAGGAAGTTGGTAGCGCAAGAATGGGGTGCTGGTAGTAAGTGTACGGGGCACTACCCATGGTTAGGATTTTATACTTAACTCCCTCCTGATACTCAAAGGAAACAAAAACATGACCCAATTCTATCCAGGTCTTGCACTGATGGAACTTGCCTTCCATCAGTGCAAGGCCTGGGCCGCTGGCACGGCAGCCACTGCAACAGTGCATGGGCTGGGGTCGCCAGTGCAATTGGCTGGCAGCCATGCACCAATGATTTCTAGAGCCCCTACCAGAGCAGGTAAGTCAGCAGAGGGGGCGTTCTGAGGCATTCTGGGGAAGAATTGGGATGGGGGTTGGGACTGGCCAGGAGTTTGTGAGGGTGGGCTGGGGGCAGATATTGGTGGCAGTGGCGGCACTGATCCTATGTCCCCAGGCTGGGATAAACACACCCCCTTGGATTCACTCAGATTTATGACAGCCAAAGAGCTGGTGAAGATTGGAGTAGTCCCATTGGGGACAAGGCAGCGGTGGAGTACGTATGTAATTTTGTTTCATTACCTCTCCATCACTGCCTGGTTCTCAGCCGGCTAGCATGCACCAGAGGTTGTCACAGCAATGCTGAATACTCTGGGCTGGCCCAGGGTAGGATTAAGCTGTAAGGAGATGGTTGGATAATGCTGTGCATCCCAGAAGGAATCAAAGGGAGGGACATTTTTGCCCCTTTCTCCATGCATGAGGCAAGCCTGGGGAACTAATTAAGTCAGGCCTTTGGATGAGGGTAGAAATGGAGAGATGGCTGTGCAGCTGTGTGAGCTGCTGTTTTCCACTCAGTGTGTCCTGGTTGGAAAGGGAATCTGTCCATTACCCAGCAAACAGTCTGAGATTAGCTGTTTCCGCTTGTGGGCTGAGCAGAATGTTTCTCCCCCTCACCTGATTGGCCCATGGTAGAGTAGTTTCTTTCACATGCTGCAGACTGTTTGAGAGGTTTCGCCAGGTTGGTCTCAACTAGCAGATATGTTGCTAGTTGGGTTAGAGATTGGTGTGCACTCTGAAGTAAATGAATTAGTTAAGAGCCCCCCAGAACCAATCTCCATAGGCTGTCTGGCATGGGGATGCTGGCTGGGAACCCCCTTGGTCAAGGACCTCAAAGTTGACTTGGCTTTGTCTTGGAAGGTAGTGCAATCCAGAACTTCCTCAACTTCCTTTCCAGTGTTGATATAAATAAGCATAGATTGTCACTAATGATCTACTGCTTGGGGTCAGGGAGGTTGGGGATGCTCAGTTGGGGAAATAGAGAGTCGCTGGCTGTCTTCTCCAAGAAAGGAGCCTGAACTAAAAGGGGAGTGGAGTTCAGGAGAATTAGAATCTACTGCAAGTTATCTGTATGGACATGAAATTATTGGGGGTATGTGGGTAACACAGTTTGTGTTTGCCTTGCATAGGATGTTGAGCAAAATTCTGCTTGCACCAAAACAGTTGTAGGTGGTAGGATCGGGTCAGGGTACCCAGCTGTTTGTTTCCTATGTTTTTTCCCTGTCTAGCCACATCAGTTACATCTCCTTTTATTACAAGTTATGTTATTGCACAACACAATTTGTTATCATTCATCTCAATTTTAACTGGCATGTTACCTTTTACTCCATAAATGCCTATTACAAATATGACTCCATTGGACAGTTATAGAGAAAGAATTTACTACATAGTTAAACTGAGCCATATGAAATCTGTTCTCACTTATAGGAGGATAAATAGTAGCCGTCTGGTGCAATTTGCATTGTATCTCATGCACTTAGCACAGTGCTCTTTGTAACTTAATACTATGCTGAAGTGTGTGTAATTAAAAATGGCATATTTTGACACAACACGGGAGTATAAATCATTACAGGAAGGGAGGAAAAGACAATGATATGCTGCCTTTACCAAAATCTCAGCCGTGAAATTATAAGGTACTGCTCAGTGCAATGTTTCCCACTGAACAAGTTGATCTCATACTCCAGTTCATTTAAAGTGCATTTATCAATGTCCCCCTTTTACTATAACTGTGAAATTGACTTATTTGGTACAGCCCATAATACCTGATTAACCTTCCTGAAGCCATTGTGAATACATATATTCAACCCTAATCTTCTGCGTGATTTCCCAAGCTGCTGTGCACTCAGCATTCCACAGTAATGATTTTTGTCCTGCCTGCATTTTAAATAAGGTAAGATGCCATATAAACTCTGAGCGCTTTCATTCATTGCACTACTTCTACTTGGGAAAGTAGCCAGGAGAAACAGATACCTTGATTTCAGGAGACTTAGGACTTCTTCTTACTTGGGCTTAAGTCCCATTAGAAAGTAGTGGAGTGTACTTCTGCATAAACATGCATAGGATTTCACTGTAAGACACTGTCTGGCCCCCTCCTCATCTACTTTCAAATAGGATGTAGAAACCATTCTATTTTGATGGGCCTTCTGAGGCCCAGGCAGTGCGTCGATCCGGGTATTTTCCGGATTTTCGCGCATGCGCAGACCCGTTTTGAGGGCTTTTTGCCCTCAAAACGGGTCTGCGCATGTGCGAAAACCCGAAAAATACCCAGATCAGCGCGCTGCCTGGGCCTTCTTTCAGAAGGCCCTGGAGCGCCGACGAGGTTGGACGCTCCGAGGCCGGCTCCCGGTCCGGCCTCGGAGCGTCCGACAGGTGTCGCGCGTCACGGAGGTGGCGCTCACGGGGTGCGCGCGTCACCCCGTGGCGCGTGTCACCCGGGGGTGCCCCGCCCACCCCGCCACGCTCCAGCGACGCCCCTGCCACAGGGACAGGAGACACCAAAATGACTTTCTATTCTATTTGTTACCGGTGGTGAAAAAAAGCACCACTGGTAAAGACTTCTTTTCTGTTCCTCTCTTCTCTTTTGCCTCCTCTGTTCTACAGCCAACTGTTTGCAATTAGCACCTAGCTGTGAATGAATGGCTAAGATAGTTTAGACATATCATATTGCTTTACTTTTATTCTCCTTCCCTACTATTGTAAATTACCTCCATAAAAGTTGGATTGTTGCACCGTTCACCTTCAACTTCTCTTCCTTCCCCGCCAAACCACTGAGCTGTTCCACTGACCACAACACAGGATCCCTGCACACATGAGGTGGTTTTCCCCCATGTGTGCATGGTGATTGCATCTTCCTCCCCCTTTCTCCACTAATACCTCATAATCTGCAGGGTCATTCCATGTGAAATCAACCAATGCATGAAACCTTGATGTCATGGATTTTGTTCATTTTTGGTACATTTGTACCTTACCATGAGATGTTTAAAAATTATTATTTTTCAGATTTTTTTTGTCCATCCATTTTTGAGATATTGAACGTTCAAAATTGCCTAAAAATGCCAAAATTCACTTGTCACCATACCTTCAAACGCCATTGACAAGATAACGCTGAAAGCTACAGACATGGGACAGGTGTCATTTTAATGCTTATGAATAGGGCGTTCATTTGATATACAACATGACACAATTGTAAATTTTCAAGATGTGACTCACAGTAGCAAAACGAGATGTGATAGAGCAAATCTGAGATCAGATTTGGAATCAGCACCCTGAAATTATTCTAAAACATCTGCAAAAGTCCAGGCCAAGAAAAAAAAATCTTTTTTGTAGTCCAGTGTAATTTAATAATGATTATTGAATGATAAAGAATTCTGGAAGTCTAGTTTGAAGCCACCAAATTACCTTAAAACCATTGGAATACCTTATGCCAGAAAAAGTGTGTGGACCAGTGTTATTTGCCCAAGCTGTAGGTTTGGGTTATAGCTGCCGGACTCCCACTAAACTCAGTAAGTTGCTGCAGGGCAAGCAATTCAGGCTTTTAGATGTCCTGTTCTGAAATACATTCCTGTATATTTTAATGCAAGCAGCTTCTTCTTCTTTTTTCTTCCATCTTCAGTGGACAATGTCAGCCATGGCAGGATAAGCGAGAAGGTTTAGACCTTTAATTCCTTAAGGGTGTTTTCACAGCAGCTCCATTCATAAATCACTTGATAATGAATCAAGTGGTTATATAGTGGTTAATACTTTTAGTATGCAAACATTTCTTTCGCATATCGATTTCTACATTTATCTCATTCATGATCACAACAGTTTAGGGATGATAGCATTGCCCTCATTACATTCCCTTCTTGTTTTTCTGTACCAGCCAAACAGTCCTTAGGATGAAGTTTGGCATCAATAGGTCGAAGATTTGACTTGTGGTGTTGTGTTACCACTAGAACTAGATGTGATGCCTAAATACTGAGCATAGCCATTACAATGCTAAAAATAGGGAGACTGAGAACAAGAAAGGCATAACTGTGAGTCACACAGGACATTATTTTAGTACTTGTTTATATAATATACTTTTTAATAATCATAATAGTACAAAGTGTTATATTCAAGTACAGTGAATTCACAGTGTACTGTCTGCAAAGCAACCCCAGACTCTGCCACTTGAATTAGGACAAACTTCCACTGGTGCAGCCGTGCCGAAAAGGCACGCGCTGTATCCAGAGGGGGGAGCGGAGAGGGAGTCTTCAGAGGGGAAAGGGGATTTAAGAAGAGCCCTGCTGGATCAGGCCAAAGGCCCATCTAGTCCAGCTTCCTGTATCACACAGTGGCCCCACCAGATGCCTCAAGGAGCACACAAGACAACAAGATACCTGTATCCTGGCGCCACTCCCTTGCACAGAGAAAACCTACTCCTACAACCAGGAGGTTGCTTAAATCCCCTTTCCCCTCTATAAGTCTCCCACCCCACAATGGGTCTCTTCGAACATGCGCCAGAGATTTAGCTGGCGCAGGTCCGTGCAATTTCATGTGATTTCACAGACCTTCACCAGCGATTTCCCCTCCCAATCTTTTAGAGTCCTCTAAGGAAACTGTATATATCCCTGGTTAGTTAGTAATACCTATGCAGAGTCCGGATTTAGTAGTCAATGTTTAATTAACATTATGTAACCTCTTGGTTACCTTTAGCCTATAGGAACTTCCATCTATCAAGGTCTTTTTGGCTTAGAGCAGGGGTGGCCAAACTTTCAACATGAATGCTCCTGGCCCTTTAACGGTTGCATAGGTGAGGGCATTCCAGCTGGTGCAGCTGCTTTAGCAACACCATCAGCAATTGCAGCTGCCAAAATTCTGTCTTCTACACAACTCTTAAGAACGCAGAGGCCCTAATGGTGGAAGGTTGGCCACCCCTGGCATAGAGAGAAACTGGACAAAATAATAGCCACAGTTTGATGAATGTCCCTATCTTCCTCTCCCACCACCCTACCTCTCTCTACCCATTCCTCTCTGAATAGCAACACCCCCTCCTCCCTCCCACCCACCTGGGAAGCACATGCTATATTAAGACCCTCCCTTACCAACTAGCCCAAACAAAACAAGAATAAAGAGACAATAAAATAACTCAGCAAATGTCCCTAACAATTTAATACCCTCCCAAGAGAGCACCCTAAAAACACAAGATAGGACCCCACTAGGGACTGTTCACCCCAGCTATGTTAGTACCACAACCTGAACATCCTCCTCCCTTGGCAAGGAAAGTAGAGGCAGTGAGAAAACTTCCCTCAGTTGAACTCAACAATTGTGCTCCCACCAACATTCACTGGCGTCACTCGAGGTGGGGCAGAACGGTAAGCTCCACACTGTGCTAATGTCCGATTACTCCCCGGCACGAGGCGGCCCCACCCCCTTGACGTCAGAGCCATTCAGTGCGGCGAAGGCAACATGCAGTAGACTCCCCGTGCGTTGCCTTCGCCGCACTGAATGGCTCCTACAATGAGGGGGCGGGGCCGCCTCGTGACGAGGAGTAAACGGAGGTTAGCGCAGTGTGGAACTTACCGTTCCGCCCCACCTCGAGCGATGCCAGTGCCAACATTTCAGGTAGTTCCCCAAACCAATCATCACAATTCCACTTCCTCTGACAGAAGAAAAAAAAAAAACAGCACTCCTGCTCCCCAAGGACCACCTGTGTGGAGGAAAAGGACCTGGTGTCCCAGGATAACTAACTCCCCTTTTGAGTCACCGCAATTAGCGGCAACCCCACTGTTGATAGGTCTTGGGGAAATTCCTCCCCACTCTGGAAATGGCCCCACTAGCACCGCTGCAGGGGGGCGGAGCTCTAAGTTCTGCTTTCACCGCCTTGAATGGTTCCGAAGGCGAGAGGGCGGGGCCGCTTCGTGCTCCGGTGTAACAGAGGGTCGGAGCCTCGGCGGAACTTAGAGCTCCGCCTCCCCTGCAGCAATGCCAGTGAATGGCCCAAAGGCCAGCAGGTGGCAAGTTCTTTGGGGATGAGGCTTCCTCACCAGGCCAACCAGTTCAGTTACACTGCCACTGCTGTAGCCCTGCTCCTTCACCTCTCTCCCTCTCCCCTGTGCTTGGCTCATCTTGGGAATGGTTTAGGAATTTCCAAAGAGGAAATTCCTGCTCATATTCCAAACTTTGCATTTCCAAAATGTGCCATCGTCATCTTGAATTTGGGTTTCTGCTTTCTATGCACAAGTACGAACTTGTGCATATCCCTCTTCCTGGCACTAACTGCACATTCATGTTCACCCAGAGGAATGTGAAAGTCATCAACGAAAACACTATTATTGCTTCCTTGCGACATGTGAAGCATGATGAAGCCCTCAATGTGAAATCCATGTGGTCGTGTCCTTAAATTTGCACAAAATCATGTCATCAAGCCCTGTTTACCCTACAGACACAAATGTGTGCTGCAACAAAGAGATTCTGCTTACATCAGTTCCTTTTTGATCACAGCCTCACACTCCAGTTTTCCAATAGTCTTGGACATTTCTCATTACACTTTTCTGATTATGTATGAGGCTCTTATTAAAAGCCAAGATGCAATGTTATGCACACTTCATTGATCTCCATTGGACATATGTTAGAATAAATGTACAGATGTTTTCACTGTCAGGAGTGGAGAAAATGAGTCCAAAATATCCTAAGTTCCTATCCCCAGGGTCCTCTTCTTGATACTTAATCTTAGTTGACGGGGTATGTTGCTAGGGGGATGCTTGGCTCTTTGGAGCCTCTGTTTGCCTGCAAGGCGCCTGCTATAGCACCAATGAGGGAGTTGCTTAATCCTGTTTCACCAGGATTAAGCAACTAGAAAAACAGAGAGAAGGGCTGAACAACCCATTGGAGAGTGTGCTGCAGCTCAATCTACTGCTCCAAGCTTCAGAGGCCTCTGCAAGGAGTTTGTTACATGGTCTTAAAAATAAATTCCCATTTATTTCCTTTCATTCAAGTTGTGCAAGGTGACATGCATCTATATGGCACCTGCTGGACATCAAAGGGCCAAACCAGTAACGTGGCTACTTACTACAGGTCTGTTGGCAAGAGGCCACAGACCAGGAGGCTACATTTTTCATTTATAAGCACACACCCCCTCCTTTAAATGATCCATGGAGTCTACCATTCCAAATACGAACAGAGAAATATTTACTCCTTGCATAAAAATGGAGTTTTCACACCTCCAAAACACAGATGAAGCTTTCTAGCACCTAATCCTGCTGGAACAGCATATTGGGTGCCTTGTGACCATAACCACCTCCCTGGACTTCTGAGTTTGGGAATAACAAGTTTTGTAAAACAAGGACAGTTTTCACACCTCCGCTAGTCCACACCAACCCCATGATTGGAGAATCTAGGAACAAGCCAGCAATCCTCCAGCTAATTACTGCACCCTCAACTGACTGGGGAATTGAAGGCAGAATGCAGCAGGGGTCTTTGACTGGCTATAGAGGACCCCCTGATTGAGTCACCACTATAAGAATCTTATAGAATACTAGGGGGCAAAGATCTGTACAATCTCTTTGTTTTAGAGCCTCATTTTGTTCATTCCATTGGCCATCACACTGTTCATTCCATTCATTTTGTTTTGTTTTGTTTCTGAGCACTACAGTAAGATATACTACTTATCTCTGTGCATATCTCTGTTTTACTTTCACTGCCAAGTTATATGGTCGTGCCATTGGCCATTACACCGGGTCCCTGCATATGATTGCCCCCCCCCATGTGCACATATTACATGTGTTTTAAAAAGCACTGCTAGTAACAAGTTGGAGCTGGCTCCTGCCTTGCCAGGATAGAACAAGAATGGAGGAAATTGTCCAGACCTCGGAGCCAGTCTCAAAGAGTTGTTCTGTTCCCAGCATATCTATGCCTTATTGGAGGCAGGTTTCATTCTGTTTTCTTAGAGAGAGAGAGAGAGAGAGAGAGAGAGAGAGAGAGAGAGAGAGAGAGAGAGAGAGAGAGAGAGAGAGAGATGCTTGGAAGTGCCTTTCCTACAACCATGGACATGGCAGAATGCAAGCTGTCCAGGAGATCAGTGAGGCTGCTGATGCATTCACAGTGTTCTGGTACACATTTGGGGTGAGTTTGGGTAACATTGGGGACCCCATTTTATTTTTTGTTAACTTGTATAAATGTTGGGCTTCTCCTGAGCATGTTGGTACTTTTCTCTGTCACCAGCCCCCATTTCTCAACAGACCTACCGATTTGCAAATCCAGAGTTCAGTATTAGAAGAACAGATGGAAGATGCTCCTGTCTGCCTCCTCCACACCCATCTTCTCCTGCCACAGAGCAGCGTATGTGGGAGGAATTCCTGAGCCTCTGATACTTCTGACCCTCCACATGCACAGAGCTGGATGCATGCAATGCTGCGTGTAGCAGATTGGATTGATGTAAAAAATAGTCAATGACCTTCTTTTCGTTACAAGTGATGTTCCAGCACTATGCTGGTCAGGGAAATGCTGCTTTGGGAAGTATGTATGGCCTGAAGGTTTGCTGTGCAGCAAATCAGATGAGCTACACCTAGGGAGTTTCACTTAGCAACGTAGTTATCCCGATAGACACCAGGTCAAGATATATCCCAGAGATTTTAATCTGTTGCCTTTCACGTTCTCCCTCACCTCTGTTGAATTAAATATGATCTGATGCTGTTGTATGCCGAGCCAGCCAACTTTCTTCTTATTTCTTTCCTGTGTTATTTCATTTTCAAGGTCTTAGTGAGGTCTTGCTCCATTTCATTGTATGCCTGGGGTATTTATTCCAAACAGAAAGGAGATTCTCAAATAAATTTATCAGACAGATAAGCTGAAACAATACCTGATTGCTTCGTAAGAAACCTACAAGGAGGATTTTCCATCTTCCTTGCAAAATGCTTGTATGTTAGCGAAGCAGATGAATTATTTATTATCGTAACAGGGCTTTTGCTGTTCCGTCTTCCTTATGGCGTCTCATTGAAAGTCTGCTCAAATCAGCGACAGACTTTCCACCATTCCAATGGCTTCTGAGTTATCTTCAAATTATCAGAACTTTTTTCTTCTTGGAGATTCTTCCTATTTCACAGCTTTTCTCACCAACCTGGGGTACGAAGATTTCTTGCTCACCTTATGTGGTGATCCCTAAAGCAGAGTTGAGAAGGGTCCAGACTCACATCGATGAATCTGTTCTGCACCATCGAGTCACATCAACACATCTACTATACCACTATCAAACATGTTCCGGTACTCTCTCTCTCTCTACCCCCAGTAACAAGAATGTAGAGTCACATTACAAATCCTTCTCTCAGGTAAGGTTCTCTCTGTTAGCTGATAACCCCTCCTGTTTCTTGGGGTTGGCTTCTCCCTTTAGCCAGGATAGTCACAGCTGGTAGGTATGGCGCAGGGCACAGGGTAGGATTAGGGATTTTGGTGTGTACGATGAGGTAAGCAGGAGTCAGAGGGGGGACCAGTACTGATCCCTAGATGCTGGCTGGGTCGAGGCTGGCTGGCAATCCCCTGGACTTGGATTGCAAAGTTGACTTCAAATTATTTCTGGCTTGGGGGAGGTAGTGCAGTTCAGCTTCTTGGCATAGATAAGCTTTGGGTCAGGGTGGGAACACTTGAAAGCAGAATAGACGGGGGTGTACTGTCTCCTCTAGGTTAGACTAAAAGATCATTTATGAGGCAGGACTCACTACAGAGTTGTTTAAAGATTTATGATTGACTTTATTCAATCAATGTGACCTCATTTATATTCCAAATGATGTGTCTCGTGTTTATTGGGGATGTAAGGGCAAGTGAATCTCTGTAGCGTACGTATGAGACACTCATTTGGCAAACCACTCCTAGGGAGTGGACTGGTTGGCTGCCTTACTGTCACTTCCCTAAACATGATTTAACACATGGAGTAAAAGTAATGCATGAAGTGACTCTTGCGATTTTGTTTGAAATCTTGCAAAATCTTGCAAAAATGGCGCACAGCATTAGGGGTGGGATCATGTCTCATCACTGTGATTATCAAGAAAAAAATCCAGTCAAGAGAAGGAAAAATTACACCTTAGCTAGCAGGAGTGACTCAGGGCCTACAACCTACAACTTTCCAGTGCTGATGTAGCCACAATGCAGTCCTAAGGTAAGGGAACACATGTTCCCTTACTTTGAAGAGGCCTCTGTGACTGCCCCCCCCCAGGATGCAGCGCATGCCCCCTTGGCATGGCTGCATTGGCGCTGGAAAATTGGATAGGATACCTCAAGGTATTTGCAGCACAATCCTATGCATGTCTACACAGAAGTAAGTGTCCTTGCATTCAGTGGGGCTTACTTGCAGATCTGTGTGTTTAAGATTGCAGCCTTGGTAAACATAGGAAGGGCATCACCAAATCAAAAAGGCAAAAATAAATGAGATGACGCCTCAATCAGATTAGAGCCAGATGTCTTTATTGTATTGAGTGTGCATTTGTGGACGCGTTTTGGCCAATGATCCCTTAAGGGCCCTAAAACTAGTTTTAATACTAGGAAAATCTGAGAACGTGCATGAGATGTCACCTCCTATTGTTGTCCACCACCACTTGCTGCATGAAGAAAGGCATCAAATGTCACATGTGCATGCCCGTGCGCGCGCACACACATTCCCCTATGCACACGTACATACTCATCTCCTGTCCCCCTTATTTGCCTGCTTTCCCGAGACTTTCCTGTTGGGCCTGACGGGCAACTGGGCCAGAGGTAGCAGTGGCTACATAGCACACAGCTTTTGCAGCTCCACCTCATTACTACCTTAGGTAAACTGTAAATATATCAGATTTCACATCTCTAACTTATTTGAATTTAACTATGTCATACATCCCTATATATAGATCAACTTTCACTATTATTTTATGTTATACTATTATAGTATTGATAGGGACACTGAAAAAAAATATAATACGTCCTATAGCTATGAATAAGCTGAATCATGACCTCACTGTGAATATTAAGTCATGGTGTGAATCAACCCCTTTGAGGTGTGCATAGCTTGAGAATTATATTATACCCCACAAATCTACATAATGGCCAACCATTACTTGGTGCCAGTGGCAATTCTACCCCTTCATTATACATTACAGTACCTACAAAAGCCGTTCTAAGTTTTTTCATTCACCCTTTCAAAAATTCCATGACTGTCATGTTCTCTGATAATTAGTCACTCTTATAACATAACATCTGGTGATCGTTGAATTTTCTGTTGGTTAAATGAGCTGCATCTAATGCTGAGACAGAAAAAAGCGCCGCCATAAATAAAGAAGCACAACCACCTGCAGGCACTATTAACTGCTCAGTGCTGCTGAACTTCCCAGGCAGCCTTGGACAGACGGTACGTGGGCTTGGCTACTGCGGACTGAAGAACAACAGACGCTACGGAGCACCAGAGGCAACAGGGTTAAAGAGAGCCAAGTTGGCATTTGTGTCTCCGGAGACTTTATGTTTGCAACTTGCATTTAGAAAGAAATGTTCATTTTCAAACAGCAAGTGGTAGCAGAGAGGAGGATGTCTCTAGGAGGAAGATGTATAGCTTGACAAAAGGTAGAGTCTGTCATTCTAGGAATTCCATAATGGCCACGGCAAGAAAGATGGCAGCTTTAATTAGAGAGCATTGGCTTCCGAATTCTGAAGTGACATGACAGGACCAACCGACATGCTCAGCTAAATATATAAAATGGGCTAGTAGTGCAATGTCAATGGGCTAGGACTTAGTCATTCCAAATGGGCTAGTTCAATGGGTAAGAAAAGAGACAGTTCTAGGTAGTGACGTAGTGATGTAGACTTGAGTCTACTGACTTGGACTTGAGTCGGACTCAAATTGTGTCAATGACTTGACTCGGCAATTGTAAAAGACTTGACTCGAGACTTGGAGCCTTTTACGACAAGTTGAATTTTATTCAGGTTTAAACCCATTGTCCCCTTTAAATAGATAGGGACTCGCAACTTGCAACCAAAGACTCGGGACTTGGGGGCAAAGACTTGGGACTTGGACCCAGAGACTTGCGATTTGACTTGAGTCTTGGACCCACAGACTTGATGCACATCCCTGGTCCTAGGCCCATCTCAGTGATGTATCTTCAGCCTGTCCCTTGTGTTGCATTTGCTGCTTCTATCTGAGATACGGGTCTCATACAAAGCCACACACAAGTTGTAGATAGTGTCCGATGGAAACTACTAGTAAGAAAAAGTTGATCCTGTCTTCTAGCCATGATAAAAATTGCTTTTAGCTAGCTGAGCAGCCCAATCCTAACCAGCGCTAGCTTCAACCCAGTTTTTTGCTTTCCAACCAGGACAACCCTGGTCTAGGCTAACATTTATGTGTGGCACTCGTACTATATGTTGGAGACCCATCCTTTAATTAAGTTTTTTTTCTTTATTTTTTTTATCCTGCTTTTCCTTTTTACAATAAATGGCTCAAGACAGCTAACAACAATATAAATTTAAAAAAAATCCATTAAGTACAAATCATACAATAAAACAAAAAATTATAAAGTAGCAAATCAAAATCACAATTCTGGCTCATAGCAGCAAAAAGACCATGAGGAATAAAATCATCTTTAGCCCCTGCTGGAAGGGGAAATGTTCTGTTATTAGTTCAATGGGGAAGGAGTTCTATAGCTGTAGTGAAACTTTAGAGAAGGCCCTTCCACTTGTTGCTGTCAACCAAATCTTAGTTAATGGTGGCACATGTGGGAGCCCTTGAAGGTCTATGCCCAAGTGATCTGGCAACTTCACAAGGAGGACTCATGTAAAGGGAACCTTCTCTTGCTTCACTTCACACCACCAATTCCAGGTGTGCAGACCTACGGATTTCTGCCAATTATGAGGAAATGGACCATTGGAACCCCCCTGAAGTTCTCAGGTTTTGGACCATCTTATATGGGAGGAGGCAGTCCAGGGAGCCATCTTGGCTCTACAACAAGGCCAAGATAATTCAGGAGCAATCAAATCCCCAGCCGTGACCATTGCCTCATTCCAGAGGTCAACCAGAGCTTTGGAAGAGTTTGTGGCACTTTTGTTTCTTCCTGGGAAGATAATGTCAAAACTGTCCTGTGTTGAGCACTAGGCATTCAGACGAGGCATTCTGTTGTTCTCCTTTGTGTGAATAGAGATATCACAGAGGCCTTAGCCCCTCCCAACTGGTACTCAAACCTTGGAACCCTTGCAGCAGGACCTCAATATGCTCCCTAAGAATTGGTGCCTACCATTTGCTGACACCCTTTACCTGGAATTCTTAGTATTTTCTTGGAAGTCTACTGAGCAGATCAGGACAGGTATTGCTTGCTCTCTCTCTCTCTCTCTCTCTCTCTCTCTAATTTTATGGTTTGTGGACTGTGCATGCACTTACCACACTCATTTTATTCCTGAACCCAATCAGAGTGGGAGACTGACAATATCCCTCCAAGCTCCCTTATATTTGGTTCTTTTGATTGATCCAACAAGGATTCGGAGGCAAGTCTAATTTTATACTTGGTCACTTTCAGCCTGATATTTATAACCCCTCTTTGACACTTGTGGTCAAGAGCATCAGATGCTGGAGGGTAAACTCCTCACCCATGAATTAGATATAGCACCCCAGTTCTAGAAAGCCAACTCTGTCCACTTCCATTCCCCTTTACCCTGCCAAAACTTTGCCGCCAAAGTTGAAGAAGCCCATTGCTCTTCTCTCCACCCCTCATAGGCTTTTCCTCTCTTTGTCTTGCTCATTGCCTCTCATAGATATCCTGTGTTCTCTGGGAAGATTCAGCACTTTACCTTTGGTGCAGTTTGGGAACCGCTGCACTAAGACAGTACAACAAAATTAATCAATTTTAAATTTCTTCACTAAAGTGTTTTCTTCTCCTGCCACTTATTCCTACTTTGAAACTAAGTTATTATGTATCATTGAAAGCAGAGGTGTCACTAGGGTTTGTGTCACCCAGTGCAAGAGCTTAGCGCATCACCCCCATGATGGACCACAGAGTTAAACAGGAAGAAACAAGTTTGCGCTGAGCTGGGTTCAACAAAAAATGCATCAGGCAGGACTATGTATTTCTACAGATTACTCCCAGGAAAGAGTATATAGAATTTCAGCCTTAGTCGCTCCTAAGCTTGTCACTTTTCAGCGGAGAAGAGTGAGTGTATTGTGCACCATTAAGGGGGGGGATAAGACAGGAAAGAGAAATAAGGGGTGGCAAAAGAAAAAAAAAGGCCAACCACTTACTTTGAAATATGTTATACTTGTATTTGACTTGATTTTTAGGACATATTGTAAGTATTTTAATTGTAAGGTTTGATATTATTACTGGTATTTTGCTTCCTTCACCATGAGCATGTTTTGGGGAAGACAAAAAATGAATATAGTCTCTAAATACTTATGAGTGTAAAAAAAAATAGGCTACTGTAAACATTCATTCACCTCACTCCCATTTTGAAGATAGTCCAAAAACACTTCTACAAACCTTGCACATTTGTTTTTAGTATTCTCCACCATGCTCATAAAACCACTATTATTATCAATTAAGTTAAGTGATGGCTTTATTTTCTGGGCAGGCGGATACACTAAGCAAATTTGGCTCATTACAGTGCTTATTTTCTTATGCAAATGTCCCTTAAAATGTGATGATGGCCACCATGATCCGGATCTGCGCAGCCATGTGGGCTGAAAGTTTTAGTGCCACTTTTCAATTAGGACACAGTCCATCAGCGCCCAGTGCATTTATGTCCTGCTTAATGCTACCCATTCTATTACTTTTTATTGCTTACCAGCACCAAACAGTTGGAAGAGTGGTTTTGAGTTTTATTTAAATGCTATTGTTTAAAGGGCAATTACAAAAGCAAATGCAGGGATGTACTGTGGTTGACCTTGTTTACATGCAAAACCTTTACAATGCACATAAATACCTGTTTATTGATAAACGTAATTGCTCATAAATTACATTGTTCACAAATATTGCTATCAATTTGGGTACACTCTTCACTTCACATGGCCCATTAAGCGTTAGCTCCCTGAAGGTTTACTTTTTAAAAGTCTCTGTTTTATCGGATACAATTTCCTCATGAGTGATTGCTATGCTGGAGGAAGCTTCATGTATATCAACTAGATGTTTATATACTACAGAAAGCCTTCAGCAAGGTAATACCGTTTACATGATAATTATGAATGGGGGAAATAGATTAATTAACATAAGTGTAGCTACTTTAATTGGACTGACTTCGGTGTATATGATCCGTGACCTGCTCTGGGTATTTCTCGATGGATCATAGTTCGTGATTCAAGATACTTATCACCAAATAATTGTAAAGTTGTGTTGCTAAAGCAATCAGGAGAATGACAAAAGAACTTGGGAGATTTCAAGTGCCTGATCTGCAAAGCACAGCATATAGACCTACAGTACATTGTGTTTCATTGTAATGGAATATGCACTCATTCATATACCAAGAAAAATGAATGGCAACAATCTGGGTTGACCCCAAGCATTAGAGCTGCCCATCATGAACCAAGAAAGCACAGAAGAGGAACTCACAGGAATACTTTGCATTATCACAGGAGGACTCTCCAGAGAAGGACAGCTACCTGATCTTGCAGCAGTGGTCTGGTGGTTACATTTTCAAGTACAAGAGCTCATCATTGGCATGCCAATAGCTACGCCTCACTCAGAAAGCACAACCAAAACTCAACTTTACAGTTCTTCATGAAAAGGAATTTATTTTCCTGCAATTTATTTCTGCTTTGAAAAAGATTGTTACTGGGTGTGCTTTTCAGAGTGTGTGTTAACATGCGCACATGGGGGGAATCTATGAGGGCCTCTGAAAGGGGGGTTAAGGGGGGTAATTTGTACCCAGGCCCAGGGCAAAAAATGGGTCAGAAAGGGGGCCCTGGAGCAAAAAAGGGGGCCCAGGAGCCAAATTCATATGTAGGGAAGGAGCCCAAAATAAAGTTTGTACCCCCTGATAAAATTCCTCTGAATGGCCCTGGAATCTATGCTAGGGCCCTATGTAGTGGCCAATGTTACGGTTTGGCAAACCCACTCACCCACCCCATCCCGTTATGCCCCTCCCTGCCCCCAACCCCCGTGCCACTCAGAGTAACCTTACCTGCTCTGGCGCATGAGGCTTTTGGATGTAGCACCAGTGGCACGATGTAGGCCTTCCTGCCGGCGCTGTTTGCTTTCTGGGTGCTGCCGATGTGCTTTACTGCATGTTTGCAACAGCCTAGGCCGGCACAGGGGTCACTGCGCCGGCCTAAGTGAACTATAGGATTGGGCCGTAAAGCATATTCATGAGTGGATTGAAAACTTTTTGCTTCTTGCTCAAAATTGAGACTATATTCCTAAAGTAAGAGTGATTGAACTAAGTGGGACTTAGTGCAAGGAAATGTGTTTAATTCTGGCCTAAAGCATGGATATAAATATTTTTGTATATAATACTAGCCTACCAATATTGGTGTTTCTCTTGGTTCCAATGGGAGCTGTGCCAAAGAAGCACTTGGATTCCATCCACTGTTTGCATAGATGCTTCTTTTATCTCGAGAATATGGCATACATTTTCTCAGATGCTGAAAGGGTTGTATTGCTACGTTCACGCCCCGATGTTCAATAGCACGGACAGGGCACACATACAGTTGGAAATATACAGTAGACATCCTGTTATTACAACATGGTCATATTTCTGAGATTGTCGTTCTCATCTTGATTCCTTGTCAACATTTTGGTGAGTATTGAATCTTCTTCTTTTTTCCTGAGAAGGACCCTGTTTGTGGAAATGAGATCTAAAAGATATCATGCAGAAAAATCTACTTTGGAAACTCGATGGGCTTCTATTGATTTTTCTCTTTCAGAACTAGGTTTGCATGCTTTAAATGATTTATGGTTCATTAGTTCAGGTTAGATAAAACTTTTACTTTGTTATTTTGAGCTGGAGAATTCAATAAAAGAAAGGAAAGCTATTATGCTAGTCACTCAGATTCAAGGGGAGAGAAAAAAAACCTAGTTGCAGCATATGGGCTTGAATTGTGAGATGGTAGTTAAGAGTGAAAGACACTGTTTTTTAAGAGCTCCACTTTCTGATTCTCAAACTGTTTTGTCAGCCCAGGCAACGTTATTTTAATTGTGACATTGGAGACTGGCAGCCCATTCCAATGCAACTCCTCTGCAAATCTGGCATAAGGTTGCCGTAGGTTCAGCCTAAGTTTGACATAAGTTACGTCTGAGTTATGTCAGAGTTATGCCTGAGTTAGGCAGGCTGCAGTTTCTGTGGCCCAGAACCACCCCAGGATCCAGGCAACACTTACCTCCCAGGCAGGCAGGCTCTCCAGGCTCGGTGTCTGGCTCGTGCATGTGCAGGCCTGTGTCTGCATGTGTCAGCGTCCATCCATGGCAGCTGCCGCAGTGTCTGTCGCAGCCCGGTCGCAAAGGGGCCGGCCGCAGGCATGGGGGTTGCACCAGTCATGTGGTGGGTGCAGGGCAGGTGACAGGTGAGTGATGTGCCTGAGCCAGCCACCACAGGGCACCCTGTGCATTAGCCACCTGCTGCAGGGGAGAGTGGCTGTCCCCTCCCTCCTGCAGAAGGCGATGCCACCCCCAAGCCACGGTGAGGCTGCACGTGGGAGTCATGGGGCGGTGAGCGGGGGAGGGAAGGGAAGGAGGGGGTGGGAACGTCACACACAAAGGAGGTCTCATGATGTCTGGAACTGCCTCTGACATGACTCGCCCGTGCGCTGCCTGAAACCCAGGGCTTCCAGGGCCATGGCAATGCCCACAAAGAAGGCATCCCGGCGTGCTTTCTGCTCTGTGCCCCAGCCAAGACTGAGAGATGCCTTGGGCTTGTCTGCTGTGAGCGAGAAGGGCTCACGCAGCTCATCACGCCCCCAGATGGGGCAACGTCGGTGCCTCGCGGCAGGCGCTCTGGCAGGGTGGGGAGTTGCCAGCTTCCATCATCAGGGAGTGGGAGGGGAGGCAGACACACAGACAGGCAGACAGTGGGTGCTGGGGAGGGGCACGGGTGAGTCAGAAACAGACAGACAGACAGACAACAAGGCTGGTGGGAGAGAGATACAGAGAGAAGGGTCTGCAGAGACCAATAGGGACACAGGGGTAACTTCGCAGATGAAGGCAATGCAGAAACGGGCGCCTCTTATGCAGACGGACTTTGGGAGGAAGCCACACCGACACGGATGGACTGTGGGCGGAAGCCACACAGAAACGGGCGGACCTTGGGCAGAAGTGGCTTCGTGACGGGCGGCCCTTGGGTGGAAGTGGCTTCGTGACGGGCAGACCTTGGGTGGGACGGACTCCATGACAGGCGGACTTTGGGCGGGACAGACTACATGACGGGCGGACGCCCTGGCGGATGAGATCCCCGGTTGCCGAGCGGGCAGTACACGGCCGCAGCGGCCGCGAGTGGACCCGCTACGGGCGCCATGGCGCCTGTCACTGTTTGCCTGCCTGACAGGCCCCCCAACTCCCCCCTGCCCTCTATGCCATGGGGGTCTGGCTGCCCCCCTGCTGTGTTCTCCCTGGGAAGGAAGTGGCAGTCCCTGGATGGGATTCATGCAGGGGCTTCAGTGCTGGGGGCTGTCTTTGTGGGGGGCAAGGCTTGTGTAACACTGGGGGCTCTGCTCGAGGGGCGTCTTTATTGTTCTGGAATGTTAGCAGAGATGGCCAGGCGAGGCAGCCAGGGGTAGTCACAGCAGCCAATCTGAAAGCAGCAGCAGCAGCAGCACACGTGCCCCATGGACCTGGAGATGCAAGCTCTTCCCCTGTGGAACCACAGCCTGCTCCATAGAAAGGGGAGGGACAGCAAGTACGACAGCCAGGGAGGTGGAGCAGCAGCAGCGGCAGCTGAGGAGGGTTGCAGGGCTGGCTCCCTGTCCTCTGGCAGCTTCGAGGCAGACAACAGTGGGGCACCCTGCCTGCAGCCCCAAGGATGCTCCCAGGAAGGTAGGTGGTAGTGGACGTTCCTGGGGAGACAAAAAACAAGGGGGTGGTCCATGGCAGCTGGTGTGTGGTAGCGATCGCCATTGAAGACAAGCCAGAGGCATCTCAGAGAAGACAATGCAGGCAGATATCAGACTACACATTGGTAAAGAGCCAAGAATCATATATATCTATTTGCAAAGAGACAGAAGTCAGAGCACATGTCAGCACGAACCCTGCTCTTACCTGCACTTAACTGCTGGTGTTGTTGCCTGTGGAGGGGGAGAGAGGGGCTGGGAGAAAGACATGGGTTAGCAAACACTGGCATGGAGGCAGCTGCCCAGGCACAGCTGTAAATAGTTTGGCCACAGCCTGAACAGCCCTTTCTGCCCTAGAGGGGGGCAGAGAAGAGAGAGGAGAAGAGAAGAGAGAAGTGGGGTGTTTGTGAATTTTGCCCTCCACCGACAAAGTCCCACTTTGTGGCTGCTGGGGGACAGGACCCCACGCCACGTGCTCAGAGAGAGAGGGAGAATGGAGGCCTGGGGCTGGGCTTTTGTGGGAAAGAGGCTGGGTGGTGCTGGGTGTGGACTGGCTCCCTATCTTTGGCATAACTCCGTCCGTTTCCAGACCTTGCTGCCGCAACTCCAGCGTAACTCTGACATAAATCAGGAGTGGGGTGTTAGAAGTTTTCAGGAGAGGGCTGGGGTGGGTAAGGTAAAATGACTCCTATGGGTCTCCTCGAATTTACGACCACCTTTTTGGTCGACATAAAATTTGTGTCTGTTTCTGTGTTGGAGGGGGCGTGTCTGTGCTTGCCAGGGTCTGGAATCCAACGTTAATTGGTTGCCGCCCCCGTTACGCCCACGGTCCGCCCCTGGAACGCCTACTTTTATGTCGACTTTATGTCTTTCATTCGTAACTTCAACATAACTTCGACGTAACTTCAACTTTATGTCCTTCAGCCGTAACTTCGACATAACTTCGCCCTAAATCGTCGCATTCCAGACATAAAGTCACCGTAACCGACTTATGCAGACTTTATGTCGGATTTGTGCAACTTAGCCCTTGCGTTGGAATGGGCTGCTAGATAATTAGCACTTCAGTCCTTAACATTTGCTTGCAATGACATTGTTGTAGGGCAGGCCTGCCAGAGGCGTTCTAACATGGGGGGAGCTGGTGTGCTCCCCCCCAAGCGCCGAGTGGGCGTGGCAGCCGGGTTCGGGGCTGCGCAGAGCGGCGTGGCAGCGGAGCCCAGCTGGCGCGCCCTTGCGCCGCATCCCCGGCCTTCGGAGGCTCCGCTCCGGAGACCGAGGACAAGCCCTCCAAAGAGACCGCCCAGTTTGGCGGTCGAGGGCTTTCTGAGAGGGATGAACGCGACGCAGGCTTTTATAGGGTCTGCGCATGTGCAGAACCTTTCTGAGGGCAGCCCGTTTGCCCTGCCAGAGCGCCTGCCGCGAGGCACCGACGTTGCCCCAACAAGAGAAGCCCTCTGCTACGAGGGAGCCAGCCCTGCTTTAGCTCCTACCCACATCCGTGCTGCCCAGTTTCTCAGAAGCATGGTACTGGCATGGTTGGGAACCATACTCCGGGGGGGGGGAGTAGATAGAGGTGCAGACTCCAGCATTACCCTTAGTAGCACAGAAAGGACCCACACACGACAACTAGTCTCACCTGTGGGCGTGTTTCTCCTCTTGCAGGGTGTGGTGAATCTGGCACCTTTTTGTTTCAGTCTGCAGCCAGCCATGAGTAGGGAAATGGAAAAAGACCAGTTATGAAGATATGAAGGGTACTAACCTCTGGTAGTAGGGAGCAAAAAAGGGGGGAGACAGAAGGAGAAACGGGAATGACCACAGCTAAGCAAAAAAGACAGCACTCTCTGGAGGCAGAAAGTTAGGAGGCATCGCAGAAGGGGTCCCGAGAGACCTAGGGTGGGGCAGAGAGAAGAAGAAACATGCTATGAAGGTCAGAGAGAAATAAGTGGATAACAGAGAATGGGCTGCAATGAAAACATGGTGTTAGAATGGTAAGAACAATGTTTTTCTAGGGTCAATGTCATGATGCTTTCCCTTTGAGTTAATAAAGCTGTAAACGTGCCTCTCAGAGTGATTTACAAAGCAATCCTGCCTAACTATCTGGCGGGCGGCTCACGCCTGCCCGCTGGATCCTATTGGTTGCCGCCCCCGTTACGCCCATGGTCCGCCCCGGAACGCCTACTTTTATGTCGACTTTATGTCTTTCATCCGTAACTTCAACATAACTTCGACGTAACTTCAACTTTATGTCCTTCGGCCATAACTTCGACATAACTTCGCCCTCAGGGCCGCTCTGGGCCTGCTCTGGGCGGGCCGCTCTGGGCGGGCCCTGCTCTATTCAGGGCCGCTCTGGAGCGGCCCGGAGTTCTACTTGGGGAAACGGGACGTTCGTCCCCTTCCCCCGGTGTAAAACGGGGAAGCTCCAATGGGTCTCCTTGGATTTCCGCCAGTTATTTAGCAGGTGGAAGTAAGAGGAGGTTGTGTAATAGCCGCACCAGCTGGAACGGGGACGGGGATATGGCAGACACCATCCCCGCCCCCTCCTGGACTGGCTTAGCCAATGGCCCCCCTCCCTTGCCGCTCAGTCCGCCCCCGCACCTGCAGGGGGATTACTTACCTCCTAAGGCGGCCGCAGGGGCGATCCGGCAGCGGAGTGAGGGCAGCCGGCCTCTTACTCCCAAGTCCCGAGTTGTCACAAACATGCTTTACGGTATGTTTGCGATGGCTTCTGGCAGCGTGCTCGCTCTGCCGCCAGACTCTTGTGCAGGATTGCGCTGTTAAGCTCTTCATGACTATTCTAAGGCAGCTCAAGTTTGTTTGCAAGAAGCAGTAAAGAAATATAATCATTCAGTCTTCCTGAAATCCCAGAATCATATCTTGTTTCATCAGTTTTTGAGGCCATAATTTACACAGAACTTTTTTTTTCTTCCGAGAGAAAAGTCAAGATGGGATTAGACAACCCCGCTTTCTAAAACATATACAAACATTGGACACACTATTTCCATTTTTTTCTTTCCTGAAATTGATTTATCTCACTCTCTCCGAAAGAAAACCCAGGATCCACCTGTTGTTACGACTTGTGAAGGAGACAACTGATGCACATCAATCCATCTGTCATTTGTTAAATACTACACAGCTGGAATGAATGATCTTGCATGCTAATTATTAAGGGCAGAAGAAACAACTAATGTTTTCATTTGTAAATGGATTGATAATTTAACAGACAATCAATCCTTTTAATTGTTTAAAAATACTTTCAGTTTAGACCAATTCTTATACAATTATCCAATATACAATATACAATGTCCAATATACAAATATAGGACAAAGACCATATAGCTAGACCAAATGTAAAGCATCACAGCACCACTATGTCCCCTTATTTTCCTAATAAATACTTGATTTATTATGCTATCCCACGTGATATTTAAATGAGCTAGGTACACTTACGGCACGGCATAATACAAATGAAGAGAAGATGAAACCTCCAGTCTGTCAGTGGACCACAAATATCAAGAAACGGTTAGTTCATAATTAAACTTGCATTTATCCAAATGCTAATAGAAATTGTATTCCACAGGGAAATATATACACTTTAGGTCATTCTGTGTATTGTAAGGTCACTTCCATTTGCAAGTCTATTGACTATAAGGAGTACAGGTTAATACACCCATGTGCTGTATGCTATTAGATAGCATTTGGGAAATTAGAAGTTGGTAAAATTTTGAGAGCTCTTAAGGAATATATCAGGGAACATAGTGACACATACACAAGGAAATCTGGTGCTCCAACCATGCAACGTATTACAACCAAACAATCCATGATGTCTCCTATTGGGCAACAGAAAAAGTGAACAAACTGAGTATTGAAGTGGTAAATTAATTGAATATTTCGTTTGCATGACTTGTTACCTAGGAGGCAGATGAAGACCTTTATTTCTTTCCCTAGTTTAGCATGTTTCCTGCCAACAGTTTTTCATATATATCCCTTTCCTTTGTGCACAAAAAGAAGAGATCAGAAGTTTCTGTTTTTGATTTTAAGCTAGCTACCGCTCCAAATCTTGTGTGAACTTGATTTGAATTCCGGTTTGTTCACTAGAAATTGATACTGGTTTCTTTAAAGAAACCATACTTAAAACTAACCACAGTTTCTCGAGATCAGACAACATGTGGTGCTGTGGGGAACTTAAAATCAAACATAGAAATTTTAAACCTTGTTTTTGGGTGTGCGAAGGAGGGGAAGAGGAGGAGAATGGTGAATCCACAACTTTTCAAGCCTTGTTATGTAGCAGGAAACTGTAGATTCCCATACTTCTACTGAATCCAAAGTCTCTTCACTCAAAATGATTGAGTTTTAAGAATTCAATTTTGTGTTGTTGTTTTTGGGTGGCTAGATTGGCCACCAGTCTATTCCTCCTTGCTTCCAAAAAAAAAGAAAAAAAAACCTTTCTTTTTTGGACAGGACATGAGGTACTTTCCCCAGCTTCCGTGTTCCAGTCCCCATTTTGTCACTCTCTTATTTCAAAACAAAATGGAATGGCCAGGATTAAGAGGGAAAAAAGAGGTAAATGAACAAATAGAGGCAAGACAAGATGGCACCAACTCCCATCTGCTGCACAACTTGAAGCAATCACCTTACCTTGCCTCATGGGAAGGCCAGCCCGGCCTTTTCTATTTGTTTCTTATTGGTACCTTCCCCTGTCATCCTTTCTTTGACTCATAGGCTAATGACCAACTGCTTCCCAGCTCAGGTTCTCTAAAGAGGGATAAAAATTCATCAGGGTAATGTTAGTGTCTCCAGCAAAGCCTTTCCCAGATGGGCAATAAAGTACAGGAGAATGGTGTTAATGATCTACTTGCTCAAACAACATCCCAGTTACAAATATAAAAAACAGGAATGTCACTCTATTAATGATCCCCCTGTGCACCACTATACATCACCAGGAGCCCCTGACTCAGCAAACTTCACTGCCAAACTAGTTGTTTAATTGAATGGGCTGCTAGAAGTTACAGCCAGTATGGTTTGATCTGTTGCGCCATCATAACATGCTATCGCTACCACCATTTTACATACTGATGTTCCACAAAATTGGTTTTCTATAAAATAGAACATAAAACGATAAAATTGTCACAAGAGGGTGCCATTCTATGCCTATCAGCATCTTCTCCAGAGCTGATCCAAAATGCCCCTCCTACTTTTATTGAGATGGCTCTTTTTCCCCCTCATTGCCTCATTCACTCCTGACACATTTCAGTGCCTTAGAAGCTGCCTTTTCTCCAGCACAAGTAAGAGAAGGCAGTTCTTTCAGACGACACATGCATTTAGGCATTGTTCCACTTTACAGTGTACTTGGGAGGAAGAGCAATGCTTTACCAAAGTGCGTTCTACCTCCACAATGGGATCATTATGCGTTTGAAAAAGAAAAGGAGTCTATTGGGGCACGAGCATTAAAGTGTGCATGAAAATATTCATTGAATCAATTCGCACCTCAGTTTAGCTCTAGAAGGGTTTACAGATAGCAGTTACTACTTTAGACAATACTTTCAGTTATACAGGTTGCCTGAAGCTTCAGCAGCTCGTAGCAGAAGAGTGCATTCATTTTGGAACAAATGGAAAATTGAATCGAATCGGGTCCGTTTGATCTAATTTTCATTCATCATGCAGCAAATGTTTAGGGACAAATGAGCTGAATTAGTTTTTCATTTGTTTTTGTGACAAAAGACTTATCTTGTAGCCAAGGTACAGAGTAGCAGACTTTTCCTTTTCTTGGACAGCGTAATCCTGCCTAACTTTAGGCTTAAAGCATCGCAAACGTGCCATAAAGCACGTTTGCGACTAGGGGAGAGTAAGTGGTGACGGCTGGACCTGTGCCGTCCGACGCAGGTAAAGGCCATGCCGGTCAGCAGGGGGCAGGCTGGGGTGGCAGGAGAGGGGTGCCATTGGCCAGCCCAGGCTGGGAGGGGGCAGGGATATTGGCACCGATATTCTAAGCCCTGTTGTAGCCCACGCCGGCGTTACACTACCGCCCTGGATGTACGCCAGCTCTGGAGCTTCTCCTGAGTTGTGTTCTAGCATGGCCCAGAAAGGACTTAGGATACAGCGGCTGGCCCTTTAGGCCGGCTGCGTATCTTTACACAGGATTGCGCTGAATTTTTTTTTAAGTGTGAGCAGTCAGAGCGCCTCTGGGTGGCTGTTCCGGCAAATGCCTTGTTGTTTTTCCCCAGAATACCTCAGATTGATGCAACATTGGAACATGGTGGACCAAAGGCAAACACCAAGAGGTATTTTTTAGGACCAGCTCTGAGTCTACTTTTGCATTTGAAAAACATTTTTAAAGGGGGGGGAACCCTTCTGTCCAACTGCAAAGTAAGCCCCATTGTCACAAAAACAAATCAGAGGAAACAAAATGGGAGAAAGAATTCATGTCACGTGTCAGTTTAACAAAGTGAATGGAGGCTTAAACAGTGAAAGCAAATGGCATACTGGACCAATCTGTGGACATTTCTAGTTCCTATAAACAATAGACTTGCAACATCACTCTCTCGTTCATAGTTCAGCTGAGGCTGGGATGAGTGTCTGTGGTTTCTGAACTTATGTTCCAACAGCCATGTTCCATTCTGCAGAACCGAAGAGTTTAGATTACCTCCAAGTGGAAAGTGTAATGTGCCTTCTTTGCAGGAAGCGCTACAGCATGGCAACTCTCTGCCCCTCTTGACAAACTTCTAGCAGAGCCTGTCTCGCATGTTGCCTTGGTGACACTCTTTAGAGACAGCACGGCAGAGCTGTCACAGTGAGTGATTGCATAAACTTTGCAAACCGATTAATGTGCATGGAACACTGAAAATATTAAAGTCTTTAGTTAATCATAATGCCAGAGGGACCAAATCAAGACTGATGCTGCGGTTCCAACAGCCTTTTCTGCATTGACATCTACTCCCGTTTACCCCCATCAGGCTCTGAATTCTAACGCATCAGGCTTTTGACTCCTCAAAACTGTTTCCAGTCCCTTAACTGGAGCATTCAGACCCTTCCCTTTAATAAATGCTTAGTGTTTTCCAACTGCAACAAGAATATGGTTCAAACAAGAAGATGTTTCAAAATAAATCCTATTAAATAGGGGTTTCCCCTTCCAAATCATGATTGAGATAACTTACTGACAACTATTTCAAAGCAACTGATCTTTCACTGCTTATGTTTTTTCTGTCCTATTTCATTTCTGCACTGAATGAATCAATACTACAGAAGTCCTCTAGCAATCCATTGGACTTTTGTGTTAGAAGTCTGCAATGATAAATAAATGACATGGATGATGATTGTCAAGCAAAATATTGTCAAGATTTGCCATAGATATGTCTTCAATAATCTTTACATGGAAGATCATAGTAACTATCTGCCAGAATGTTGTTTCTTTTCCATAAATGGGAAAGTAACAATTCTAAGAACCATTTTGATATCTGCTTACTATATAGAGCTGGCACCCAATATTTATATGAACATGTGTGCATCTGATGAGAAATAAGAGAGAGAGAAAAAAACCCTCAAATCCTAAATATTGAGGAACCAAGTCTAGGACTTCAATCCTGTACACACTTATGCTGGAGCTACAACCTGACTCCACTTTGCCCACGTTCGCGTTTCATTCAGCCAATCAGAGCCCATTGTTTGAACCTGGGGGCAGGACTCCGGACACATACGGGCCGAGACGCGTGTGGTGTAGCTCCGGCTTCAGGGTAATTATGTTGAACCTAGTGGAACTTATTTCTAAGTAACTGTGAATAGGGTCAGGTTGCATGTGTTTTTGAAAGATGTTTGTTTCACCTTTAGTCCAATTTACATTTGTCTTTTATAGATAATACTTCCATCTTTGCAGCATAAGTTTTAGAAACCTGGTTTTAGGCTGCAATCCTATCCATATTTGAACACAATGGGTCTTACTTCTGAGTAAACATGCACAGGACTTCACTGTTAGATTGTTAATCTTGCAACTCCAAACTAAGGTGCTGCAGAACTTTGCAAGAAAACGTACAGTGTCTCAGTCAACTTGGAGCACATGCAGGGCTTTCAAAACTCTGTTATATTTAAGAAAGCCAAATTTCCAAGCAGGTAGTCTTTCTATCTCAAGCATAAAATTAAAAGCATTATCTGAAATAACAATGTGAGACCAGAGGCGTAGTAACGTAGGGGGCCCTGATGTACAGGGCCCCAGGCGCCGAGTTTCCGGGGGGCGCTCTCCTCGGACTAGAAGCTGGAGCGCGGCGCCCGCCCGCAGCCATAACGGGCAGGCGGCGCTCCAGCTTTTGAGTTCGAGGAGAGCGTCCTCGTCGTCTAGGCAACGCGCACAGCGCGCGCCCACAGCCACAGGGTCTGGGCGCGCGCTGCGTGTTGCCTAGACGACGACGCTGTTGCTCACCTCAGACTCAAAAGCTGGAGTGCAGCAGCAATATTCCCCAGTCTAAAATGCATCCAAGGCTCTGAGAGGCCCGGGAAGGCTTTTACGGTAGCCAATTCTCTTTTCCTCTCAGGTTCACTAAGTCATTCTGCAACGCGTTTGAACTGCACACTTCTCTTGCACGAGGTTGTTTAACTGAATATGCCAGGTATTGAACCTAGGGGTCTTGTGCATATACATCATGTGCCTTACCACTGAGAGTCTTGTATGCTCAGGCCTTTCAAAACAGAGGGGGGGTGACTTCCAGACAGACAGGCGCCTTTTCGTTTTCAAAATTACGCTCGGAGATTAAGGAGACTCTACAGCAGAGACAGCTGGCTGCAGATTGGCCAATGCCTGTCGCCACACGGGCTACTGCTGGGCACGGATTCCGCCTCTTCACTGGGCCAGCCAGCCGCCTAACCTCGTTTCCTTCCAGGGTGACAACAGCAGCAGGAGGAAGGAGGTGCTGCTGCCGCCGCCACCCGGAAAACTAGGCAGAGTACAATTAATCCTCTTGGAATAAACCTCCACGGTAATTGGAAGTTAGTTCTGATTGGCAGGCAACCACTCTCCCCCCCCTCTCATCTGATTGGTGCCTGTAGTAGCTCCACGAACCCGCCCCCTCAAAAGATGGGCAAACAACTTTCTGCACCCGCCGGAACTCGGGAGAGCACAGCTCTCCCGCGTTCAGCTGCAGACATCCGGAATGGTGACCAGACAGCTCCGCACAGCTCCGTGTGTGTCTGGGATGCACCGGAAATCGTGCGGTGTGGGTCAGCCTTGAGACTAAAGGTGCAATCCTGTGTAAATGGAGCACCAGGACAGTGCGCGCTCCTCTGGCGCTGGGTGTCGCAAAAGTGCCATAAAGCACTTTCGCAGCACCGGGAGAGTAAGGGTCGCCAGCACAGAGACCAGTGGACCTCGCTCCCCCGGCAGACCATTCCTGCACTCTCTGGGCAAAGTAAGTCCTGCACCAGCCGGTGCAGGGGTGGGGGAAGGGTGACTATTGACTGAACCGAGCTAGGGGAGGGCGGGGATATTGGTGGCGAGATCCATTGATATCCTAGGCCCTTTCTCAGCCCGGTGCAGTCTTACACACGGGGCTCGGACGTACGCCAGATCCAGAGCTTATGTACATTTGAGTATGGCCATAGGGCCTCAAGCCACTTGCACTGAGGGAAGGGGACAATCGTGGGGCAGCCCAGGACCGAGATAGAATGTGGCAGCCGGCCCTTTTGCCCAGCCGCCACATCTTACACAGGATTGGGCTGTTAAGGGGGATTCTAAGAGATTGCCACATGCCAAAATGGCATCCAGCATGGCCACTGTACAGTGGAAACACTTGCCTCAGACATGTGAGGAAGTCTCTCAGAGCATTATGGGAATCCTTGAGGCACTTTGGTAGGCTGCCTCATTTGCCATAAGTCATCTGTGTAGCATGCTGGTACTGTTTTTACCTCCTACTCGTTTGGTGAAAGTCTAAAGATCACAAAGCAGTCCTAGTTTGCATAGTGCATACAGGACATACCAAATAGCTGTCCTCTTTGGCATCCTTTCAGCTTCTAGTATCCACTCTAAAGTTTGAGTGGATTGAAATGCTCAAACTTTGTAGAGCAGAAACATTTGATCCCACTCACCTTAACCCAGAAATGTTTTGCTTTGGGCAAGAACAACATTTTTCCATCTTGGGATTATTTGCATTGCACATTTAAACCTGAGGATGTAAAGGGGTTTTCTTGTTTTAATTGAAAAGAGTGTTTAATATATTACATTTAATATTAAGCAGTATCAGCTTCTGGTTGGGCGACCGAGAGACTGACAGCACAATCCTAACCAATTTTCCAGTGTCAGTGTAGCCATGCCAACAGCATTTTGCACTGTAGGGGCAGTCAAGGAGGCCTCTTCAATGTGAGGGAACATTTGTTTTCTTACCTTGGGACTGCATTGTGGCTGCACCGGTGCTGGAAAGTTGGTTAGGATTGCGCTGTGAGAGAGATTGAGAACTTCTGACATATCTCTGCAGAGGAGTGGAGTGTAGAGGAGTCAGATAGCAAAAAAAAAAAAAAATGGATGACAACCTTGAAACTGTCTGAAGCTTAGATATCTGCCTGTGAGTGCTTGGAATGCAAGAATTGGCCAGCCAGGATGATGATGAAGGGAAACATCTGGAGAAATCGAGTTCTATGAGATTTTCTCATAGAATAACAGTGCAATTCTGACTAAGCTTGGAATGGCGGAGTGAGTGTTCCGTCGTTTCAAAACGTCACGAACGTGCCATAAAGGACTTTGCAATGCCTAGGAGGAGTAAGGGAGGTGCAAAGACCGAGGAAGCGGCCGCCGGAGGAAGGTAAGCATTCCCCCGGCAGCCACGTGGGCGGTCTGGCGGGTGAGGGAGGGGGCACTGGTCTAGCCGGCCTGGGAGGGGCAGGGGATGGCTGGCTAGACCAATGCCCCCCTCCCTTGCATGCCAAAGGAGGGGGGCGCAGGACGGGCCTGCTATATTCCCATCCCCGCCAGGCGGCGAGGCCATACACGGCCTCTTCTGACTTCTGCCAGTTATTTAGCTGGCGGAAGTCCGAGGAGACCTATTGGGCCAGCCCAGGTTTACACTTGGGGAAGGAGACGCTCATCCCCTTCCCCAAGTAGACCTCCGGCCCAGTGCATCGGCAGCCTGGGCTCAGGATCCGGCAGGCGGCCCTAGGCCACCGGCCGGATCCTTAGTCACGATTGCGCTGTAATACTTGTAAAAAAACCTCATTAAAATGGGTTTATGTGCAGCCTGCCTATGTATGAGTCTATGAGAATTGTGGGGTTATAAATACCGTAATGAATAAATAAATACATAAATAAATAAATATTACACTATCTACTATGGTCATGCAAGCTATGTAACAGAATTGAATTGAAAACTGATGAACAAACTCAGATGAGTAAAAATTAAGTGTCCCTGCCTGAAGCTTGTTGCTCCCATCAGAATGGCAGGTTTCTTCCAGTTAACACTGCAGCTAAATGACATGACCAATTGACAAACATGATCACCCAGGACACAGGCATATCTGGTGCATTACTAAATTATCAGCAGATTACAGTCATTATCACGTCAATCTAAATCAACAGACAGGTGTTACCTTAGAGGAATTAGCAAGGCTATTAAAGCTGGCAAGGATATATCCATCAGCAAAACAGGTGCTAATCAGTTCTGAAGAAAGATCCTTGCATGAAGAAACAAATGCAGTCGCCTAAAATGGGGGCATCCTCTGACAGCCTAGAAAGCCAAAGCTAGAGCACAACAAATGTAAATGAACACACTGAAGGGAGAACTTAGAATCTCATTAACAACACGGTACATTGCATAATGTTGTGGTTCCGAAGAACTCTGTCATTGGCTTGTCAATTACAAAGGAATAAAACCCCAATGCCCACATTTTTTCGTAGTGCCAGAAATGTAATTCTACCCAAGAGACTAGATGATGAGCATCATTTTGAAATGTTTTATTTATTTAAAATTTAAGCCAATATTGTATAAGCATAAGATAATTCAAACATCCAGTTAAGGTGCTTTCAATTATTTTCTCATGTGCACCTTAAATTCAACACCACGTAAGTAGTAAAGACTTTGTACATTCTCACACGTGATGCTGGCTTTACAAATTAGGCCCCATTCACCCATACTTTGCCTGATCTTTCATCTCGACATTGGTTTGGAAAGACATACGTCCAGGTAGAAATTCAAGTTGTAAAGTTTCCTCAATCACTTGCTAGTGATGCATCTGATGAAAGTCTGCCTGATGCATCGCTACAAGGCCCAGTGGTTCCCCAGAGTATCACCTACTACAGCAAATGTTCAGGCATCTTCTAGTAGTCTCAACTTCACGCAGTCACCACACACCTCATTCCTACCACACCCAAACATGTAGCACATGCAAAAGGTGCTACAATACATCCAAAGCATTCCACAATGTGCAGCTGCTGCAGTACATCAGACATAGCTGCTGCAGTACATCAGACTCATGACTGTTGCCCAGAGGTGTTTCTACGGTAGGGACGGTACCGTAAGTTGTGCCCCGTCCTAGTCCCCATTTAGAAACTGGAACGAGGTGGCCCTGCCCCCACGCCGTCGGAGCCATTCCATGTGGCGAAGGCAACGGGCAGGGAGTCTCCTGCCCATCGCCTTTGCAGAGCGGAATGGCTCCGACATCAAGGGGCAGGGCCTCCTTGTTCCGGTATGTAAATGAGGACTAGGACAGGGTGCAACTTATGGTACCGCCCCTACCGTAGAAACGCCTCTGCTGTTGCCAATGGCCTCACTTTCCAAAATGTGCACTGTCCTTCTAACTCCATCTTGGCTCCTTAGTTGACATTCCTGAGACTAGAGTCAGCCAGGACTTCAACCAACATGGGGTAACACATGGCTCTCTAACAACATGCTAAATAAAGGGCCATTAGTCAGAACAGAAGGTTGTAGCACTGCAGTGTATCTATGTATCACCTTCCTCTAAGGTCTTGCAAATTCAGGCTCCCTACCTTGGCATAATCTCACTTGCGAGCACAAGACTTCATGAATAAAAAAAATTAAGCCTAACTGCCCAGCGGCCAGACCACCTGGATAGCAATTTCAGATTCCTTCAGGCGTCTCTCCCACCAACAACCTAATCATGGGTGCAGCCCACATCTTGCCATACCTTTTGTCCCTTCAGGTATTTATCCAGTTGGGGTGCAATTAAGCCTTTGTGCCCTCCTAGAAGTACACCTTAACTCAATCAAGCTCAGGAAACTCCTGGCTGCACACCCAGGAGATGTTCCAGATTCTGTTATTCACCCAGGAATGTCTTTGTATTCTTTGTCCAAATCCCTATAACTACTCCTGCTCTGGAATAGGAATTATGACGTTTTTTTCCCCACTGAAAGTGTCCACACTGTCCATTACCTGTGTATCCCCCAAATAAACAACCTAGACAGAGATTTGGATGAAGTGTCACTTTATTAAAACTCAGTAAAACTCTGCAGCAGGGAAAAAACTATAACACGCCCAGCGTGTGGGCACTAGGTGGGGCGAAAACGGTGCTGCCCATATGCTCCCCCTGCTACCCTTGTGCGTGACACTCTGACTCAAAGCTCAACTCATTCATAGATTGGGAAAGATTATCACCGCCAATCCCAAAGGGGTCGAGGCAGCTGGGCAGCGCAGACACACCCCCAGGCAAGCCATATGGTGGTCTTTGCTTACCCAGCCAAAGGGGCTTGCCAGCCAGCCTCACCGACCTGGACAAGTATTGTCTGAGCAGTCCTGGCTCACCCCTTTACCTTGCTACCTCAGAATGTACACCATTGATGACCTCTACCTACCCAGCCCACACACCACCTGCCTAAAGCGACCATGAAAACACAAACTCCTATCAGCCTAAGTAGCCTTACCAAATCTCCCCCGACGCAGGGTGGTGGTGGAAGCAATCATGGCCGGGACATGGCCGGGATTGGGGGCATGGCCGGGGGTGTGGCCAGGGGCTGGGACGAAACTACGCGATGAAGCTGTAAGCTCTCCGAAGCAGCCCGAGTGAACTTGGGTCATTACAGAGAGCTTACAGCCTCGTCGCATAGTCACGCGAAGCTGGAAGCTCTCCAAAATGACCCGAGTTCACTCGGGCTGCTTCGGTGAGCTTACAGCCTCGTCGCACGAAGCTGGAAGCTCTCCGAAATGACCTGAGTTCACTCGGGCTGTTTCAGAGAGCTTACAGCCTCACGCAAGTACGTGACAAGGCTGGAAGCACTTTGAAAATGTCAGAGTGAACTCGGACATTTTCAAAGTGCTTGCAGCCTCGCGCAGCTGCGCAATGCTAGAAAAGACGGGGGCAAGTCCCAGCTGGCCGGGACAATGACAGACACTGGCCGGGAGCCCAGGATTGGGCTCCCAAACTGTGATTGTCCCGACCAGAACCGGGACTATGGTAAGGCTAATCCTAAATTACCCTTTCCACCATGCCAGTCTGAGATAGGCGAAAAAATTGCCAGCCAAAGCCAATCAGGCACAGTAAAAAAAATCCCATAAAGAGCAACCAGCTAACCTCAGACTGTACACAAGGAGAGCGGGAGGGGCATCTTAGGCAGGATTCGGCTGCCCATCTGAAGTGCTTAATATGAAGACAGACATACACTCTACATGCTATGGAAGTGATTTGAGAACACACATTTTCTGTCTTGGAAACAAATGTCACCACAATTTTGTCTGTTACCGTTTTCTGTTAATGAAAAGAATGTCGGCATCCACTCTCACCACTACACTTTTTATTTACATAGCCTGGTAACCTGTCATTATGAAAAATGACTATCACTACCCAATTCTCATTTTTAGGATGTTTATTCATTGCTTTTCTTTCCATATCTTGAAGCCTACATTGTTCCAATTACCTTTAACTTGACGAGCCATTAGCAAAAATCATTGTTGTTGTTTGTGTGTCTCCGTTATTAATGCAGCGTCATGTAATGCACTGTGTTTGGACTAGCAAATTAGTAGTGATATTGGATCACACTTTCATTTTAATTATCTAGTTTAGAGGTACGGCCAAGCACCATGATCTATGACCTTCACACACACACACACACACACACACACACACACACACACACACACACACACACACACCATGTGTCACAATTTACCAGGGATAGCCATGGTTATAGTTTTTGAATCAGTAGCTTAAATTCCTGCCCTGCAAAAGTTCCAATTTTGAACAGTTTTTTTTAACCTTTTACACACAAGAATTACAATGTCTGCAAAATACCACTAAACTTCCAAATGAAGTGCGAGAAGAGGAAGGTGGAGAGAACTAATAGCTGGGTCATCCATGTGCAGGAACACAGCCAAAAAGATAGAAGATGGCCACCCCGACTGCACCGTCTTCCTGTCCACCCTTGAATTCCTTCTCATGATTTATTTTGCTTTGACTTCCCAACCAGGTAGAATGGTGGAGGCTGGAGAAAGAGAGGAATTGTGGAAGGGAGTTTGACCAGAAGAGAAGGAGAAATATGGAGAATGACCTTTGAGTAGAGAAGGGAAGAAAGAGAGGAAAGTGCAGCTTGGAGTCTCCAGAACTCTTGGGGGGAGATGGTACAGCATTAGTTGGGAAGCACTCTTGCCTTCTGTGCTACATTCCTGAATGAATGAGAACCTTCATTCTGAGGAAAAATGGACCAAGACTTTTCCACATAGGTAGTATGTTTACTGATCGTGTGGAATGAATTCGGTGGTTGTTGCTGCCTGCAAATTCTTTTCCTTCCCGTAGTCAATTGTTTCCTTTCAGAACAGGTCCTCGCAAAATATAGTGGCTTCTGTGAGAGGTTCTGAGGCTCAAGACTGTCTGAAATCACACTGTCTGCTAGGAAAAACACACACACCATTGTATTGTTCACCCACTACCTGTGTGAACAGGATGTAGCATCCCTGCAGTAGAAAGCATTCCGTACATCCTCTGGGTACTCACTTTGATTGTTACTTCACTTGTCCCTGGAATATGTTCATTATAGAAGTGTTGAGTTTCTAAAAACAAAGGCACCAGATCTCAAACTTGTCTCAAGGAATATTGTCTACATTAAAAACGACAACGACAACAACAACAACAACAACAACAACAACAACACTCCTTGCAAATAGAAAACTAGCTCTGTAGGGAAGATGACTAGAATGTGAACCACACTTTTTTTAAAAACAACTTCAGGCAAAATCCACAACGGTAGAAAAGATGTGATGCTCATTTTATCTGTCCGAAGACTCCTAATGTGATTGGCCTTTAAATGCCACATACTTCATTCATTACTCTGATAGCATGTAGGTGACAACCAAGGGTGAGGAGCAATGAAAGTGCTCATCACTGCTCCCCAGTGGTGTGTGTGTGTGTGTGTGTGTGTGTGTGTGTGTGTGTCTGTCACAGCTTGCCTGGTTGCTAGTGTAAACGTTCCATAGAGCTTTATTGCAAGAGATAAGCTTACCAGATTTTGAGGTACCCAAACTGCCCCCCTACTTTTCCCCCTACTTTTTTATTTCATTTACAGGCCACTTAGCTTCTCGCTGTTTGGGGGGGAGGGGGCTTGAAGGGTGGGGGTGGGGCTTGGAGGGGCTTGAAGTAATTATTTGGCTTGCCTTCTGCTCAGTGTCCCAGTTGACTGTGAGCCTGCAATGAACCCCAGCCCACCTGCCCAGTAGTTAGTCTGAGGTTAGCTAGTCGCCCTTAGGGGCCAGGTAGGAATATTTTGCTTTGCCCTTGATTAACAGTGTGTGTGTGTGTGTGGGGGGGGCTTTTGCACTTACCCCAGGATGCTACAGGTGTGGTGGTTCACTCTTAGCCAGGCCAGTCACATCTGGCAGGTATAGTGTGGGACAGGGAATAGAGACATCATGGTTGCTCCACTTTCTCACTAGTTATTTTATAATGCCGATACATGTCTATTCTTTTAGCATGCACACTTAAAAATGGGGGGGACTCCATAGACTCCCTCTTTCTCTGAAGTTACCACTCAAGTTTCCCATTCCCTACGTTCGTCAAGGGACAATTTTCTACATTTTATACAAACAATGATGGATAGGAAATTTAGCAGACTGCATGCCTTGTTCCTCCTAATTCATATTAATAAAGTCTTTTACATTTCACTAATTTAATTTAGGATTACAAGCATGGCTTCTGCCAACTGGACTTCTTCCTTTGTAATTTCTAACGATGAGTCATTCATTCATGTTAATGAACACTCAGCTCATATCAGGTATATCACAAGAACATTGTTCCTGATTAATGTGTTTCACTGCACACTTGTTTCAGGAAGAGTTCCATCACATACAGAATAATAATACCATTTCAATAATTTTACAGAGTGCAAAGCACTTCATATACCTTATTTCAGGAACCGTGACAACAGCCCTGAAAGGTAGGTTGGTATTACAACTCAACCACATGTGACAATTAGTTGCATATAACTTTGCTCTCTAGGGAGAAAAGCACCAGATGGCGGGCAATTGTGAGTGGGAAAATGTCCCAAAGATAAAGGGTTAAGCCCTTAATCCCAACTCTAGCCTTGCACGCAGTACTATAAGGTCCCACAGCTGCTTTTGTTTTTAAAAAAATAGTTGGGGGGAAATGAACTGTTTGTCGCATGTAATTTGGGTCTTATCCCAATAGTGCCAGTGTTGGTGGGCGGACTGAAGCTGAGGCAGAACAGCTTTCCTAAGGCCCCCTAAGCCTTGAGTTTGTGGTGCTAAGGAGGATCAGTCTTGGTTACTGATCTTTAGCCATGCTCAAGAAACTTCAGAAGCATCCCACCAGGCAGGCAGTACCTGCCTTCCTTGTCTTGGTGGATGTGGGGGAGATCTTTGCACTTATTGGGCACCTTGAGGCCCTTAAAATGAGTGGGAGGCTTGTAGGAAGGGGCATGGTGATGGGGTGAGACCTCGGGTGCCAGCGAGCACCCTCTGTGGAAATAAACAAAGGTCAAACTAATGCAGCCTTTGTCTGACAAGGTTGCCACCTTTGAAAAGTCTAGGGAAGATGTTGAGCTATCTTCAGGACATGGGCAGCATGCAGAGGTTGTTACCCAAAAGGTTGTTATTCCTTTCTGTTACCTCTGTGCCGGCCTATCTCGCAGGTAGGATTATGCCTAGGCAGCCCGATCCTGCCTAACTAGCCGGATCCTGCCTAACTTAAGAGCAGTGGAGCGCACGTTCTGCCACTCTAAAGCATCTCAAACATGCCGTAAAGCACGTTTGCAATGAGTCGGGTGTAAGCAGCACCTGTGCGGAGGCCTGAGCCGCTCACCCCCCCCCCCCAGCAGACAGACCTGTGCTGGACGACCCAGGCACATGGGCGGGGATGGATGGGCCGGGCACCAGGGAGGAGGGCCATTGGCCGGCCTGGACTGGGAAGGGTCGAGGATATCGGCGGCATGCTCCACCAATATCCAAAGTCCCTTCCCAGCCCGGGTCAGCCTGGGATCAGCATAGGATACAGCAGCCAGCCGTTTAGGATTGCGCTGTTAATATCATTTCTGCCTGAGTGAGGATAGCATATTGTCTGCCTTGTGCTAGTGCACGCAGAGAAGCTGCATCAACTGTATTTGTAGGAGGATCAGACCATATAAATGCAAAGTAGGTCGTAAGACAAATGGGAAAAGGGAATATTTGGCGAGATAGTACTGTACATGTTTTTGATTGCAGTATTGAAATAATGCACTTCTCCCCCTTAAAAGGATACTGGATAAACTGAAGAAAAGAAGATATGTTGGCATCTTTTTGCAAGCAAAGGTTTCCTGAAGATTTGCCCCTGCAGAATGCAGCCAGTCCAGGAAAAAAAAAAAGTACAGTACTGTCAAAAATTCAATCAGAACATTGCTTAATTCACAATATGGAAACATGAGCACAAAATAACGATGACCCGCCCGTCGGCGGGTCGGCGCGGTTGCCCGGCCCCGCCCACGCTCGCCGGAGCGAGGTCCATGGGCCTGGCAGCTGATTGGCTGCAGGGCTGGGCCTGGGTGGGCTGAGGGGAGGAGCCGACGTGCAACGGCTCTCCCCTCAGTCGCGCCGAGGAGCCGAAGCAGCAGGTCGCTCGCCGCAGCTCCGGAGCGCATTAGGCCTGAGCTGCGACGGCGAGTTGCTGTGGGGGCGGAGGAGCCTCGCGCGGCCGAAGACGACATCGGGGTCGCTCCCCGCAGCATGGGACTCGTGGAGGCTTTGCCTCGGTCCGTCGTACGGCGGACCGTTTCGGGCCTCGTGCGTGGGTGCGGAGGCCCGCGTTTCATTGCAGAGGCTCAGGACCAGGCATCGTTGCTCGTTGTGGGGGCCTGGGTTTTGTACTCCCCCCCCCACCAGCGTGTATCTTTTTGGTTTAAACAAGAACCACACACTCACACGCTCACACTCCCTCTCCTTGGGCATTTTGGCCTTCCTTTTGGTTAAGCAAGAGACACACACACTCCCTTTAGGTTTAAACAAGAGACACACACACTCCCTTTTATTCACAGGGGCATTTTGGCCATATTCCCCGGAATATTATCATCATGTCTAAGAGGACAGGGAAGAAGGGGGGCCAAGCACCTAAGCATTCCCAGCCCCCCCGGCCTCAACCCCCCAGGGTCTCATCTTCAGATGAAGAAGGGGATGAAGAGTGGAAAGCTATGGTGGCACGATTGGAGGAGTTAGAGCGGGAAAAAGCTCAAAGGGAGGCAGGATCGGGGGATGGGGGAGAAACCTTCGGGACCCCGAGGCGCTCATCCAGGAAAGGGAGGGGTGCAAAAATGAAACTTTTTCTTTCCAGGCTCGATGCGCTGGGACAGCCTTCCAAGGTTAGTGCCTCTGCCCGTAAAGCGCCGACTACAGTACCCCCCCCCCGCCAGGGCAAAGCGAGGTGCAAGGTGAGGTTTCTGTAGTAGAAGTCTGGGAGGATAGCCCTAGTATTACAACGGTTGGTCAGTCCCTCCCTCCCCCTTATTTCAGGAATCCGTTGATGTGGGGGTGGCCGGGCATGGGTTATGCCCCTTATGGTCCGTCTGATGGGGCCGCCCCACCTAGGGATGACCCTCAGGCGGCTTCGCCGGCTGTAAGTACAGAGGAGGGAGTTGGGGCAGGGGATGCACCTAGACACGGTTCCCCCCCCCTTTGGGGTTTCCACCCCGGAATGGGCACGATGAGTCAAGTGGGAGGTTGGCCGTCTTTGCCATATAGCGGCTATGTGCCACCTGTACACGACGATTCTGAACCGCCCATTACGGCCTATGGGCAAATGGCCCTCCCCTTAGGCGGTCATTTAGCCCTAGCTGTAAAGGAAAAAATCTGGCGGCGGGAGTACGTAGACATTTTTAGTCTCTTGCAGAAGGAACCCGAGCCCGTTAGTAAGGTGGGTGACCTGGCCAGGGACCCAGACGTCTCCAAGAAGCGTAAGATTGACCGCAACTGGTCAAACTGGCTTATTGGTTTTTGCATCTATATGGGGGTGATGCACCAGATGCATCCCAAAAGGACGGGTGAGTTGGTGAAGTACCTCGACCTGATTCACACTGCCTCCAGGGAGCATGGGGGACAGGGCTGGGCCCTGTATGATGAAAATTTTCGTTTACGTGTCTCCCATGATCCCTCGCTAGATTGGAGGGTTCCCCAGTGGGAGCTATGGAATCAGTTGGTGGTATCTCCACGGGCCACAGCTGATCGATCCGATAGTGGGCATTTAATTGCTCGGTCTGGGTCTTCCTCCAATAGGTCGGCTACAGTCGGGCAGGGGCTGCAAACCCCTCCCCGCATCTGCTATGAGTATAATGCCGCGGGGCGTTGCTCCCGCCCGACGTGCACTTTTACCCATGCTTGTGCCGCCTGTGGCGGAAAGCATGCCGTTACAGTCTGCGCTCGGCTTGGAGCAAACAGGCAGAGTTTCCGTGGTTCCTTCCCCAGGGGAAAAAGGGGGGGAGCGTCCACATCTGCCCAGCCTGCCAAGGGGTCCAACCCCGATTAAGGAGGGCCCCCTGCGGGAGGCACTTCGCCTGTATCCTGATAGGGAGGCGGCTGTTTATTTGTTAAATGGTTTTACTCTGAGCTTTCGGATCCCATCCCCCCCTCCCCTTTCTTCCACCTGGGCTAACAACCTGAAGTCTGTGATTGGTATGGAAGCGGTGGTTAGACAGAAAATAGCCAAGGAGGTGGCGGCTGGTCGGGTTGCTGGCCCTTTCAGCGCCCCCCCTCTGCCTAACCTCCGTATCTCCCCGCTTGGGGTTGTGCCGAAAAAAGTCCGGGGGCAATTTCGTCTTATACACCATCTATCCTTCCCGAAGGGGGCATCTGTCAATGACGGCATCCCACCGGAGCTCTGCTCGGTGCGATACGCGTCTATCGATCAGGCCATAGCCATATTACGTTCATGCGGGCCTGGGGCGCTTATGGCCAAGGCGGACATAGAGTCCGCCTTTCGGCTCCTCCCTATTCATCCTGCCGACTTTTGCCTCCTGGGTTTCCAATTTGAAGGGGCCATTTATGTTGATCGGGCCCTCCCGATGGGCTGTGCGAATTCGTGTTTTGCATTTGAATCGTTCAGCACATTTCTGGATTGGCTGGTACGGTCCCGGGCGGGTAAGGACTCTGTCATACATTATTTAGACGATTTCCTCTTTATGGGGGCAAGGGAGACTGACGTCTGTCCGTCTCTCTTGCAAACCTTTTTCGACATCTGTCACGAACTGGGCGTTCCCCTAGCCAGGGACAAGACCGAAGGGCCAACATCCCGGTTAACATTTTTGGGGATAGAGTTAGATACCGTAGCGGCTTGTTCTAGGCTGCCGCAGGATAAGCTAGTAACCATGGTTGCGCTGCTTTCCTTTGCTGTCAATGCCCAGAAGTTGACCTTGCGGGAGATTCAGGTACTACTTGGTCACCTGAACTTTGCCTGCAGAGTGGTGGCCCCGGGCCGGGCTTTTTTGCGCCGGCTTTATGACGTCACCACGGGTCTTCGGGCACGGCACCATCACATTCGGGTTACCGCAGCCATGCGCAGGGATATGGGCTTGTGGCTTGACTTTCTGTCACGCTATAACGGAGTTTCCTTTTGGCGCTCTGTGCAGCTTCTGGAGTCTGAGCTTCAGGTCCATTCCGATGCCTCAGGGAGTATGGGATTTGGGGTTTACTTTAGGGGGCGCTGGTGTGCGGAACCCTGGCCCGCTGTGTGGGTGGGGTCCGGAATTACGGCTGACCTCTCCTTTTTGGAATTCTTTCCAATCGTGGTGGCGGTTCATTTATGGGGAGATCTGTTTCGAGACTCTACGGTCCGCTTTTGGTGCGATAACAGGGCCGTGGTTTTTGTGATAAATCAACAGACCTCCAGGTCCAAGAGGGTGATGCGGCTCGTACGGACTTTTGTCCTCAGGTGTTTACAGCTGAATGCTCTTTTTGTTGCCAGGCACGTCCCGGGTCTTCAGAATGGGATTGCCGACTCGCTTTCTCGCTTTCAGGGGGAGCGTTTTCGCAAACTTGCACCCGGGGCATGCCTGGACCCGGACCCGATGCCTGCCTGGCTCTGGACCCTAGGTATGCCAGAGTGAGCACCGCTGTTTGGTCGTCTCTGGCGCCAGGGACCCGCCGCAGTTATAGAGGTAAGCTTTGGGCCTTCTCTAGTTTCAGATGCTCCTCCTCTCTTCCTGAGGTATGGCCGATTCCGATCCACCACCTGTTGCTGTTTTTATTGCACCTGCACGAGGCGGGTTTGGCTACCCGCTCTCTTTCTGCTTACCTGGCCGCACTGGCCTTTTGTGCCAAGGCGGCGGGGTACCCAGATTGTTCTTCTGATTTCAGGGTGCGGAAGATGCTTGAGGGTTTTCGAAGGGCGGCGCCAGTACCTGCAGACGCCAGGGCCCCAGTTACGCCTTTGATGCTGGAGCAGTTGGCCACAGTTTTTCGGTCGCTCTGCGCATCTGCGTATGAGGTGCAGCTTTTTACAACTGCAATGCTGCTGCTTTTCTTTGGCGCTTTTCGCCCTAGTGAGGTCATCAGTGCATCAACAACGGACAGCTCTGGCCGGGCTTTACAGAAAGGGGATGTTCAGTTTGTGCCTAGCGGTGTGCGCATTAAGCTGCGCAAGTCTAAGACCGACCAGCTGGGCCGTGGTCAGTGGGTCTCTTTGAGGAGGGTTCCCAATTTCGCACTCTGCCCAGTTTCTGCGCTGGAGGCTTTCCTCAGGTTGCGTGGAGCTGCGCCTGGAATCCTTCTATTGCACCAGGATGGGAGCCCGCTGACGCTGTTTCAATTTCGGGCCTTATTCTCTAAGGGGCTTTGCTCATTGGGTTATGGGGCTAAGAGGTTTGGTTTGCACTCCTTTAGAATTGGGGCAGCCTCGGTGGCGGCTCAGAGCGGCCTGCCTCCGGCGGCAGTACAGCGCATAGGCCGCTGGAAATCGGGGGCTTATAAAACTTACGTAAGGAAGCTGTAAGAATGTGTGAGTGCGGCCTTCCCTTCTGCGCCCTTGGGGCTTTCCTTCCCCGGCCCGTTGGGGCCAACCCTCCCCTCTGTCGCCCTTTGGGGGCTTTCCTTCCCTGGCCTTTTGGAAGCCCCCCCCAGTTGCCCTGCGGGGGCTTTCCTTTACCCCGGCCCGCTGGGGCCATTCCCGTTGCGCCCTCTGGGGGCTTCCGCTTAGCCCAGTTTACTTGTTTGGCCCCGGTGGGGCTTTGGGCAGTTTTGCCATTGTGTTTTATAAGGCCTCTCAGGCGTGAATACGTGCCTTGTTATGGTTATTTATGCTTTGTTCTGTGTTTTTTCAGATGCTGCCTGCTTACCTCCGGCGAGTGTTCTTATCTGTGGCCACTCGATAGTATTCTGGGCGAGAAAGAGGGCGGCTTCGTCCGAGCTTGGAACCCAGCTGGGGTTGGGTACCACCGCCAGAGTATGCTGGGTCGGCAAGAGGGGGATGCGCTGGGGTCAGCTGCTCCCTTCTTTTCTTGAGTTTGTGCACTCCCACCCGCCTCCACAAGTATTGGTCATTCACTTGGGCGAAAATGATTTGGGCCAGAGGACTTCCGTGTCCTTGAGGCACCAAATTCGTAAGGACATTGCCACAATTAGGTCATGGGTACCGGGGATGGCTATCCTCTGGTCCTGTTTACTTCCCCGCAGGGTTTGGAGAGGGGCGATTCACCCACGTCGGGTGGATATTGCACGGCGGAAGGTGAATGACTATATAAAACGTTTCATTTTGGAGGCGGGTGGAGAATTCATCTCACATTCAGGCATTGTTTATAATGTCCCGCAGCTGTTTCGGAGTGATGGCGTTCACCTGTCGGCTGAGGGCGCTGACATTTTTCTGTTTGACCTGCAGCAAGGCATTTTGAATTTTTTCGCTAGGTTGGGCGGTGGGGGTCAAGCTCTAGGCTGACCCACCCTGGTGGCAGGTAAGCGTGCGGGTAGGGTAGCCAGGGAGGGACCTTGGTATACATCATGAGGTGGGCAAGGCCAAAGGGTTAGCCAGGACCGCTCATAGGATGCCTTCCGGGTCGGTGAGGCTGGCTGGCAAACCCTTGGGTTGGGTAGCAAAGACCACCTTCAGGAGTTCCTGGGGAGGCCTGCGCTACCCAGCCGCCTCAACCCTTAAGGGTTGGCAGTGATAGGCCAGCACGGTCGTGCACCGAGCTGGCCTGGAGCCAGGATGTCATGCCCAATGAGATTGAGGGGGAAGTAGACGGCTAGGGCCGTTTCCCTCATTAGAGAAACCCGCACGCTGGGTTAGAAATCAGTTATAGCTTGCTGCAGGTTTTTTATATTGTGTTTATGCTAAATAGTTTTAATAAAGTGGCCCTTAACCCAGACCTCGGTGTGGCGTGCTTTATTTGGGGGGTGCACGGGTAACCAGTAATCAGTTAATTGAGTGTCTTTAGCATTGATACCTGTCACAATAGAAAATCCAGCATTGAGATAAATCAACAAGGAACCACATCCCACCGAGTGGACTCTTTGTTATTGAAGTCACTTTTTTAAAATTATGAAGGCTTGTCTCCTTTCTTAGCTTCGGCTTCCGGACCCACCACATCCTTGAATGTGCTCCTACGCTTCAACGAGTGCCAGTTCTGTAACAGGGTTGCTGATTTAGCACTAGCACTGAAGTGCCACTTGATATTTCAGCATCCTGAGATAAACAGGAGCCCATGTTGGGATTTTATAACCCCTAAAGTAGCTCTCGTTCAAGCAAGAACCAGTCAGAACTCCAGTCGCTGGAAGCAACTCGACAGTCAAATGGCAACTCTTGGCAGCATCACACACTGAAAAAAACCTGCTGATCTTTTTAGTTTCTCCAGCAAGGTGATTAATGCTTAAGTGCAGAAGCACCTCAGGACTCCCCCTTTAATGTGCACATTACAGGTCAAGAGCTCCAGAAGCAAGAAGAGAACAAAGATGGATGAGGGAATGTGTTGAAGTGCTACTCCTACAGCTTTAAAATGTGTGTAGCAGTTTAAGGGGCCGCAGTGGCTTAGTGGTTAAGATGCTGAACTGGACAGTATTAGGTAGGACAGCAGTTTGGGACCCAAGTGCTGTGTGACGGAGTGAGCTCCTGTTCCAGCTCCTGCCAACCTAGCAGTTCAAAAGCAAGAAATTGCAAATACTGTAGATAAATAGGTACTGCTGCGGCTGGAAGGTAACAGCGTTCCGTTAGTCATGCCGGCCATATGACCACGGAAGCGTCTTCGGACAGCGCTGGCTCTTCTGCCTTAGAAACAGAAATAAGCACCACACCCTAGAGTCAGACACGACTGGCTTTCGAACACGGGATATCTTTACCTTTACCTTAGCCGTTTAAAACAATTCTGTTTTCTTTTTTTAAAAAATGCTCCCCAACAATTAACTTTTCCACACACTCTTATTCATTTCAGCATTTTTTTTAAAAAAAGCTTGATATTTTTCCATGACTAAGCTGACATGGATGATGACTTGTTAGAGGTGTTTGTTAGGACTGCAAGGCCAGCAGCCATCATTTTTCGCACTCAGGTAGGTTTTGACACGAGTCTTCCGCTTTCTATCCCAACTGCTACTGAGGCAGAGGGGAAAAAACCCAGAAGGGTATGGAAAAGATTTGGCAGGGCTAACATACCTGACTGGTTCATTAGGTGAAATTGTTTATTTAATGTTTAAGGAGAATCCAATATCAACCTAGCAGTTCAAAAGCAAGAAATTGCAAGTAGATAAATAGGTACCGCCTCGGCGAGAAGGTAACAGCGTTCCATTAGTCATGCCGGCCACATGACCACGGAAGCGTCTTTCAGATGTCACTGGCTCTTCGGCTTTGAAACGGAGATGAGCACCGCCCCTAGATTCAGTAACAACCAGCTTTCGAGCAAGGGGAACCTTTACCTTTACCTTTAATATAAACTACATTTCATATGTTAGATGGCTAGATTGACACACTCCTTAAAGCTGCTCTTTGCCTCATATGTTTTTACCTCCTGGAACAAAGAGTAACATGGGGGAGATAATTTTTATGCAGAAACGTTGTGTGGATCACACACACACACACACACACACACACACACACACACACACACACACACGCACGCACGCACGCACGCACACACTGTGCCACTTTCCAGATCAAGGGCCCTTGCAGCTCCAAATTATACAAAAATAATGTAAAGTGAAGGAAATGCATAACACATTTCACATTTCATCTAGTTTGGCCCTTGGGCCAATTTGCACTGCATTTGTTGCAAGTATCATTCAGAAGTCAAAACGTAAGTTGCCTTCTTTGGGTCTCTCCTTGTGATTCTCAAAGGTTGCTACTGCTTAGTGAATTGTACGCAGGAGGCCCCAGGTTCAATCCCTGGCATCTCCAGGCTTGGAAAGATCCTTGCCTGGAACCCTGGGGAGCCTCTGCCAGTCAGCGTAGCCAATACAGTTGACCAATACAGTTTGCATCTTGCACGAGGGTTATGTTCCAAAGTCAGTCGGTAAAGCTAAAATCGTGTATACTCAAAATTACCTTGAAAATCCCTGACATCCAGAAAATGCATACTGTCTCTTTAAAAAGGATGAGATACAGGCAGGTACGGCAGCTTCATTTACCGATTTCAGGCTCCCTCCAGGGCATGAATATAGTAAGTAGAATGGCGGGGTGGGCGGAATCACCTGCAGTGTTTCAACTGCTGGTTTTCGGGGTTTAGTTGAACTCACGCAAGTCTATCGCTCACAAGATGTGGGCCAAGTGTACTGAGTGAAGTCAACTAACGGTCTGACTCAATGTACGGCACCTTCATATGATCCATGCAATAAAAGGACGTTTGGAGGGCTGCTGGTGGGAACTGGGTTGCTCTCCTGGGAGCAGATGTCCAGTTTCCCTTGACATATTGCAATTATTGATTTATTATCTGAACAGTGTGTGTTTTTCTCTTTATGAAGTTACATTGTTTAACACAGCCTTTCTTATTGCCTTTTTTGCAGCCCTTCATGTTAGTGAGTTACTGCCTAGCTCCAAATGTGATCGATCCAACAAGCTTTGTTGTTAGCTGCTATTCAGTTTCGTTCGGAATCAATTCCCCCCCCCCCCCCGAACTGATCAGCTTGGGAAAGACAGGTTTTTTAAGCTACATTTCGCTTCTGACCCCCATTTGCCCCCTTTTATTGATACCCTGCAGTATCACGAGTGGTGCTCCTGGTTTCTTTTTAGGCTCAGTGATTTCTTATCATTTACTGAAATGTTTCAATTTACATGGTTTTTTCAGCCTGTTGTTTCAGGATATCAGTTGACACTTCTAGCCAGTGTCTTTAGAATTGGCATTGCTACAACTGCTTCAGTTTCAGGCATACAACCTGCACTATCCAGAGGTTGGGGAGACAATACTGTTGTGTGTACCTGTATTCCGTCTGTGGTTGCTATGGTCAGCCATTCTTCTGCTCCATTATGGCTGCACTGTGAATCATTTCATTTAGCATACAGGTTCTTCTTTTTTTTAATTGGATCAGGCCACCTGGCTGTGTAGACATAGCATCATGCCGTGGGATCAGAAGTGAGAATCTTTCAGCTGCTGTGACTCTTGTCCTGTCTCCAAAGGCATTTATGTTATAATTTGGCTTGAGCTGCATGACTTTGGTTCCAGTTCCTTCCATTGGCAACAGCAGGGGTTACTCAAGGCGATCTGCTTCCTGACCCAAAGTCCCCACCAACACCACCCCACTACACACTACACACACCTCCACTCATGCCTCCAAAACTGCCACCAGTAGGGGGTGATCCAGACCCCTACTTTCATGTCCTGCATTTCCTGTTTTGTTTAAAGGGATCATATGAGGAAGGAGCTATGTAAGAAGCCCCCTCACTGGATTGCTGCCTTCTGATCTGCTTCCTATCTGCTTTTAGCTAGCAAAAAGTGGATTGGAGTGGCTCCATCTGTGGCAGGCTGGAGGAAAGCAACAGGTTTGATTGAATTTTAATAAGCAGATTGTTCTGATTTCAAGATCTTAATGCTTGAAATAGCACAAAGGGAACTTCAATACAGGTGGGCCCCCATATCCACTGATTCGCTATCCACAGTTTCAGTTATCCACGGATCGCGGGGACCCCCCCAGGCTTTTACTTTTTTCCCAGTAAGCTTCGTTTCTTCCTTAAACAAACAGGAGAAGCAGCCTCTGGCTGCTTATTGCAGGCAAGTAGAACGAGACTAAGTCCTAGAGAGGCTCTGCAAGGTTAACAGAAACCTTGCACAGCCTCTCTAGGACTTAGTCTCGTTCTACTTGCCAGCAATGGAGGCTGCTCCTCTGTTTGTTTTAAGGAAGAAACAAAGCTTGCTGAAAGAAAAATAAGGGCTGGGGGGCACGCACGCCTGCCCGCAGGGGAGGCAGGGCGGGGGGCCCTCAGGAAACCATGGAGGGGGTGTTCGCTCCTATCCACGGTTTCAAGTATCCACGGAGGGGCCTGGAACTTATCCCCAGTGGATATGGGGGAGTACTGTATTCCTTATTTGAGTTTGAATGTATTTTATTTTCTGAATAGAATTTGCAGGCTGGTCATCAGGAGTAAGTCAATTCAGGCATTGACCTAGGGGACTAGCAGGGCCATAAGACAGCCCATAGGTGAGCCCTGAGACTTTGCCCAGTGCCCAACTTGGTGAGTATAAAAAGATTGTGGTTACCAGTGCAGCCACCGAGAAGTACCCCAAGTCATTATTTTGGTGTTTACCTGTGCAGCGGGGTCATCAGTGGTCTAGAGCGCTCCATGCGGCTAAAATGGTGGCCACCATCTTTTATTACCAATAATGCAGTGCCCCCATCTCTGTCCCACTTTGACAGTGATGAAACAAGAATGGGGGTGGAGCACTACACTCTTGGTAAAAAAGGGATTGCTGCTACCAGCAGGGTTGCTGAAGGTACTCTGGGCTGCTGCCCACCCTGCCTCTAAGGTAAGCCCCCACCAGGGATTGTTTGTGAGCCCACCAGGGCACTTGGCCAATGGTTCGCTCCAGGTTGAAGCTGACCCTGGTCATTTGGATATTTGGCAAGTAAACGACGATTTCCAATTTCATACTGTTTTGCTGAAATCATCAGTATGTGGTGAGCAGTCTATCAGTGTGTCAAGCTTGGCCCCAGGCAGCCTCGTGCTTGTCTTGTGAGGCTTGGAGCATAAGGATTTTGATATCTGCATTAGCAGCAGCAGAAACCTCACTGACCCATTCCTTTATCAGCCCTTTAATAAAGTTGTGGCCTGATCAACAATTTTGCTGTCAAGGTCTTCTTCTTACGATTGCAAAGCCTGACAAGCACTTCTTGTGTCTTCTCCCCACTCACTCTTCCTGCCAATAACATGCAGGTCTTCTTACCCTTTGGCCCTTTGATGTTTTCCCAGTCTTCTCATCTCAGTTTGACTACTTTGAATCTTGCCTGAAACCCCAGCTGAAAATGGACCTGATACTTGCCCAGTGTTAAACTAATTTATTGGCCAGCTGGCACTTCAATAAAGGGAAAAGTGTTTTCTTCCTGTAAACTGCAGTAACGCAGCACAAGGGATATCTCTGCTATCACCTGTTAGTGATTTGTATTGTTTTCTTGCAAGACTGTAGGGTCCCTGACGAACTTGAAATAAATTCCTAGCTAATCAGCAAGCAGTTTTTCCTCCAACCTTCTTCACTCAAAGTGCCATTCAGTTGTATGTTTCCTCCTGGGGTATCTGACGGGACTCAAAGAAGCAAAATCAGATGTGAGCCACTGTGCATCCTGTTCTAATCACTTTGGTTACTAATGAGTCTATCGCCTGATGTTGTGAGCTGCAGATGAGTCATCAAAATGTGCCTTCCAAATAACCACACAGTGTCCTTTTCATCTACATCAATGGGCTCAGCAAGCAAACACCAGAATTGCTGCATGTGATAAGTTATAACCTTCAGCATAAATGCTATCCTTCAGATACTTTTGATGATTTGGAGTAATGGGGTGCCTATAAGCTTTAAAAAAAAAATGAATGTTATCTTCTGAGTTGGGAAGGGGATTTGATCCAATCTCCTGTAGAGCTTCTAGTCAAGTTGAGAACAGCTTTCCAATTTCCTCAGCTTGTTGAAGTTGAACCATTTGATCATCATTCCAAGTGGCTCCTTCACTAGCAAAGGTGAATGGGATGGTTATGGGTGTGACTATCATTATTACCCATGCACCCCCCAAATAAGCACGCTAGACAGAGGCTTGGGTAATTTTATTAAACAGAAACAGAAACCTGCAGCATAATGAAAATACCTTAACTAGGCCCTTAGAGCGTGCGGGCCCTATCTGGGGGAAACGGTCCTAACCGTCTTCCCCATTGATCCCCCGGGCATGACAACCTGACTCAAGTCTCCCAGTGGTCGAGGACCACGTGAGCTATCATAGTCAATCCCGCAGGATCGAGGCAGCTGGAAGTGTCAACCCCCATCGGCCAAGCCATGATGGTGGTCAATGCGTTCCAGCCAAGGGGCTCGCCAGCCAGTCTCACCGACCCGGACGGTGTCATCAGAGCGGTCCTGACTTACCCCTTGACCTTGCTAGCCTCAGGCTGATGCTGAATCCCAGCTTTCCTGGCTACCCAACCCACACGCCACCTGTCACATGGGGGGTTAGCCTCACACACTGCCCCACTGGTCCAAAAGACACTGAAGCACCTGCTGCAGGTCCAAAAGAAAAGTATCCGTTCCCAGCAAGGAGGTGCACACCATCACCTCTAAACAGGCATGGGGCATTGTAACCTATACCTGGATGCCTAACCACCTCTCCCCCCCATACAGAATACCACCACCACCCCAGGTAGGCATTGGTTTTGCACCTCGCAATGCCAAACAAACGCGGGGGTTTTGCCCCACGCCAGCATCTGCGACGAAGCATATGGGACCAGATGATAAATATCCCTGGGATCCACTGCCTGACTGTAATTAAATCCCTACGAATCTGATGCCTCAAGGACAAGGCTGTCCTCTGGCCCAGATCATTCTCCCCCAAATGCAGCACTAACACCTGGGGAGGGGGGTGGCCGTCCAGAAATTCCTGCAGGAGCGGAAGCAGCTGGCCGCTAAGCATGCCCCTTCTTGCGAGCCAGCAGACATTGGCTAGGCCGCCCAGGGCTAGCTGGGACCCGAAGCAACTGGAAACCGCCCTCGTGAAGGCCCAAAAAATGATGGAAAGTCCGCAGATGACAATGTGGACAGGGCTGCGGCCTGGGCGACCTGCCAAGAAAAAGAAATGTTAACAGCGAGGCATGGCAGCCTAATACAAGTTAACAAATTAAAGGCCTACGGCCAAAATAAAATAACTCTCCCCCAAAAAGCCCGAAGAATAGATGCTTTTGAACTGTGGTGCTGGAGAAGACTCCTGAGAGTCCCTTGGACTGCTAGGAGATCAAATCAGTCAATCCTAAATGAAATCAACCCTGACTGTTCCCTGGAAGGACAGGTACTAAGGCTGAAACTCAAATATTTTGGCCACCTAATGCGAAGAGAGGACTCTCTGGAGAAGACTCTGATGCTGGGAAAAATTGAAGGCAAAAGGAGAAGGGGAAGGCCAAGGATGAGATGGTTAGACAGCATCACCGATGCAACGAACATGAAAATGAGCTAACTCAGGAAGATAGTGGAGGACAGGAAGGCCTGGCAGGATATGGTTCATGGGATCACGAAGGGTCGGACACGACTTAACGACTGAACAACAACAACAAAAAAGCCCTACACTGGGCAGCTGAGCAAACTTCCTCACCAGGCATAAGCTCTGAGCACCCATCCAAACGGAAGGTGAGGATGTTAAACTCAACTCAGGTTGTAACACAAGGCCCAGATAGATATTTGAGCAGCCATCCTCACAAGGTATAGGCTCCACACTGAGCGCCCATCCAAACGGAAAGTGAGGATGCTTAACCCAAAACAGGCCATCATTTACACACATAAGTGCGGAAAGCACCTGATCGCCAGCGCCCGATCCATTGTATGTCTGCCGAATGCAGACATGAACTTGCTGCAGCCGTGGCTGCCCCGATTCTAAAGGAGTGGAGGCCAAATACACTATAGGGAAAACCCAGCCGGGCCAACCCCTGATGCAGCACGGATTGAAATTGGAACAAGGTGAGAGGAGAACCATCTGCATTGGCAGAAAAATAAGGAGCAAAACTCACCTTATAACTCAAACTCCAATAAAGCCCGAACAGGGCAAAGCGGGAGGCCCTCCACCCTCTTAAGAAAAATCCTTCTGCCTTTCCCGTGCTGGTCCATTTTAGATCTCCCCAGGGTGATGGTGACCCCTTGCTGAGAAAGGCCAAATCACCCAGCTGCAATGCAGCACCGGACACGTCCCTCTTAGAACTGGCTACAACCTCGCTAGGGCAAAAAGCGGCAAGCACAGAAATACAGCTCCAAAGAACTGAATGGCTTTCAAAAGTGACGAAAGCAAAATGCAGCACAAAGGCTAGAAAGGGAGGGGTTAATCCAACACAATATTACATCTCAATAGATCTTAGTGACTATCCAAAGTGAAGAAATCAAAATGCAGCACGAGGCCAGAAAGGGAGGGGTTAATCAAAATTGCAGATTCAAACAGCACCATAGCTGCCAATGGAAGAATTTCAAAACATAGAACAATGGACAGAAGGGAGGAGCTAAAGAATGCGAAATACTGCTCAAGGCAGCTCGACGTCTATTCAAGTGAAAGAAGAGCAAAAGGGGAGTGATTCCTGTATGCAAAATATAGCTCCTTGGCTATCACAATGTGAGGAAAAATAAAAAAAGGGAGGAGGGAGTATGGATAATTTAGGCGGGGGGGGGTAATGATGGTGGGCTTGCGTAAAGTGGTGAGAGCTGGTGTATTACAAGACAGTATGTAGCAGCGGGACGACTAGTGTGCTTTTAACTAAAGGATATAGCCCCCACACGGGGCAAAGAGAGCAGCAGGTCCCTGCCACTTGCGGCGACGAGGCCAGGGCGAGCTCCGACACTGGAGAAAGCCTGACGCGAGGTCCCACGACACTACCACCATGGACGATGGCTGACGATGCCTTGTCCAGCCGAACCCAGCGGACCCTTGCCGAATGAAGCTAAGTCCCCCTCGCGATGACTAGGCCTGAGCCCACGAGCACCGGAGCAATGCCTAATGCAAACAATCTGCTCAAATTAACGTCTCGGACTGAGGAGATGGGGGAGCGTGCACCCATCTCCTCAGCCGAGCCACGCCCCCGTTCGGCCCCAGCAGCCAATCGCCGCAATCCCCATTTTGCGCCTCTGACCAGCGCGCGGGGGAGGGGGACAGGTAATGGCGGCGATGGGGTTAGTCCCTTCACCGGCCTTATTATTACCTTGACAGGGCCCTGCTATTGTGTGCTTTCTTCTTCAAAATAGAATTTCAAAACTATTGTCTGTTCATCCAATCTGACCCGCACCTCTGTGTGAAACAGAGAGAGAGGTTCTACCTGCCTTTTTAAATTTTTGTACTCTTGATGCTGAAATGAAATGGTTGAAAGTCCATTCTGAATTTATTCAGGACAAAAAATGTCAACACTTCTTATTAAGGGTGTGCAACCTGACATGGGACAAAACTGTTATTCTTGCCACTTCATGTGAATTTAATTCTTGGGTGCCTCTTGAGCTGTTTCTGGAGGCAAAAGGTGTTGTCAAGAAAAGTGCTCTTAAGTGCTACACAGTGGTTCTTTCGTGGTGCCGCTCATTTCTCTTAAGGGTCTTCAGCGGAGTCCGAGCAGTTAGCGTAATCATTCTTCAGGAAGATATCTAGCTTGGAGTGGCTTGTTTACCTGGTTCAATAGAGGCAGCTGCTCTGTAATGTTTGAGCCTCATGCCTTTCTGTGGACGGTAACAGAGCAATTGAATAAAGTACAAGCCATCATCAAGCAGTTATGCCTTCCAGAGTAATCAGCCCTTTCAAATGGAAGTGGCTGTTGCCAAAAATGAAAAAAAAAAATGATAAGACTGGTGTACAACATCATAAGAATGTCTAAGAACCTAATCCTACCCCCTGCTGTGCTGTAGCATGCAGCCGCACCAAAAAGTGTGCGCTGCATGCTATTTTTTTTGGGGGGGGGGGCTGAAGGCAAACTTGAGGTAAGTAAAAAACATTTTTAGTTACCTCCATGCAAACCTTCAGGCCACCTTGGATCTCTTTGGACATATAGCACCCATTGGTGATGTATGTCCAAGGAGGTTTTTAAAAGAGGGGATAAGTTCTGGCATGTGCAACTGCCACTGGATCCACCCCTCCATCCCCCTCCCCACCTCATGTTTCCTCACCTCAAATGCCCGGTTCCTCCCACCGCCCCGCTCATGGCCCATCCCTGCCACTGACTTACCAGTGCTGGGGGATCCAGGAGGGCTGCTGCTGCATGGCTGGCAGCAGAGGCGTAACTGGAGGGGGTGGTGGTACTGTACGTTCCGCACCATCCCAGTCCCCATTTACTCTCTGGTACAAGGTGGCCCCACCCCCTTGCCGTCGGAGCTATTCAGTGCAGAGAAGGCAATGGGTGCCAACGGGTTGGCACTGAATTATGAAGTATCACTAACCATTGCCACCCTGAATGGTTCCACTAGCTGACAGGTACATAAAGGGTTAGGGAGAGTGTATTGGGGGGCGCTGAGAGGGTGATCATTTTTCAGTGGACAATGATCCCATGTCTTGGTTTTGTAGGGAAGAACTGAATCATTTCTGAATTAATCTGAGGCAAGCAGAGGAGAACTTCCCCATCACTAGATAAACTAGATAACAAACTAGATACAGTATCTAGTTTGGCCCTGACACATCAGCCTGTGGTGTTTTACTATAATGAGATGCTAATTATTTTACCCTCTCCCTGGTCATCAAACTCCAGTTTTAATAATAATGCCTGAGTGTTGAATGTGCTTGCAAGTAAAGGTTTGCCACGTCCATAGTTTACCCCCTCTTTTTTTTCTTTCTAGCTACCTCATGGAAAGAAAGTGCAATAAATTAACACGCTGCTAACTGTCTCAAGCCACCCTGTTCTTTAACACTTTCTTCAAATGTGTAAACAATTGGTTTGAAAATACTAAGGAATAAAAGTAGAACACCCTATACATTATTCATGGCCAACTACTTGACAGCGAGTAAAATAAATATTTCAGCTCATGTTTTTCATGAGCTCATTTTAAAATAAAATTGCCTTCATTATGGGGGTAGCCATAAACTGTCCTGTCCTGTAGCCTCAGACCAGAGCTCCAGGGAAAGCTGAACATGCATTTGCATGCATTTGCTACCACATGACCCCAATCCACTAAAGTTTGTAGCAAGGAAGAGCCATTGAAACAAACACATCAAGTAGGGTTGCCAACCTTCCAGGGTTGCCCTGTTGCCTCCAGGAATCTGCATTAATCTTCCAGAGACAATTGAAAACAATTCTGGAGATTTTAATGGGGCTTCCTTGATTGAATGACATTACATCATGCTGGGGGAAATATCCAGAAATAGCTTTTCTTAAGAGTTGACAACCCTAGGAAAAAGTTAGTCATGAATAGGCTTACCAGATTAAACCGGGACAGCCCCACACACACACACACACACACACACACACACACACACACACACACACACACACACACACACACACACAACTAAGTAATTAAACAAACAAACAAATAAATATTTTTTTTCTTTTTAGGGCGCGAAGCACGCCCAAAATGTTTAATTATTGATTTATTTTAGCCAAGAATTAAATAAATAATAAAATAAAATAAACTTTAAAAATATATTTAGGGGGGTGCAAAGCACCCCTTTGCCGTGCAAAGTGCGCCTGGATTTTAATTAATTTGTTTGTTTATAGGCTAAAATAATTAATTAAATTGACTTACTTCCTGTCCTTGCCTGTCGCCAGTGCCATTGTCATTGCCCATCGCCTTCTTCTCGTCATCATTGCCGGCCCGGCCCGGGCTCGGGCAAGCCTCGTCGTCATCGCCGCCAGCCCGGCCCAGGCTTCATGAGCCCTGGCCCAGCTGAGGCTCACGCGGGCCGCACGAGCCTTTTCATCAGCGCCGGCCCGGGCCGCGCGAGCCCCGGCTCGCATGAGCCCTGGCCCTGCCGAGGCTAGCTGGCCTCGTCATCGTCGACGAATGTAACCAGTGTAACCAGCGGTGCAGCGAGAACGGGAGGCCCCAGAACGGAAAGGGGATTCAAATCCCCTCCGAAAGGGGATTCAAATCCCCTCCAAAAGGGGATTCAAGGGGGATTTGAATCCCCTTTCCGTTCCGTCCTTCCACTAGAGAAGTACCAGGCCATTCAGGCCAACAAAGAGACAGTGAACTCAAACCTTTGACATTTCCACCAACCTTATGCAAATGGCATCCCCTCTTTATCTAACGCCCACAACTAATATGCAAAAATCCAATTGGAAAACAGCATTTCCCATGGATGTTGTGCATGTTTGGATGAAAAACCCATGTGGGTTTCCTTATCCATAAGTTTTATCCAATGGAACAAGCCAAGTACTGTTTTCACTTCTTACAGCGCAATCATAAAGGGGTCGGCCACTGCATTCTGCAAGGATTGTGGGCCGCTGGCTCATCATCAAAGCTTTTGGAGTCAACCCTTTGTTATTGCGAATCAAACTTCAGCCTGTCCTGGTGTCCCAGTTAGCCTTCCCAAAGGACTTCTACTTCTCTGTGCAGTCTCTCTCTCTCTCTCTCTCTCTCTCTCTCTCTCTCTCTCAATCTCTCTCTGCTCACACTAGAGCCTTTATATCTTGCATAAATCCCTTCTCCCCCTGGTTAAATAACCTCATTTCTATAGCACTGTTTCCCATTCCTGCTCTACTCCTTCCTTTCCTCTTCCCCATCCATAGGATAAAGCAACACCGTATTGCTTCTCTGTTTTAGAGCTGGTCATTTCCTGGGACGTGTGTCTCTCACTCCATTCTCACCCCTCCTCCCTCTGCTAGCCATGTAACGCTCCACTTCTTCTCCAATTCTTTCTCCCCTCACTAGAAATAGGCAATTATTTAGTAGGCATAGCACTGCATTATAGGCAATTCTATTAAATGCAAACCATTTTACTTGTGTCACAGCTCTTACATATGTATCGTTTTACATGAATCACTGCTCTCTGCAATTTATCCCTCAGTAAATAATACTTTTGATTACTACTGCCTCCTGCCTCGTTCTTAAACTCTCAAATGCCAGCTTTCTTTTGGTATAGGCCATGAATCAATGGCCAAGCATGTATGCTAGAACATGCATGTTTCGGTATGCATGTAATAGTATCTGGGGGTAAGCCCACTGAACACAGCGAGTAAACAAGCATGGAGTTGTGCTGTAAGTGTCTCATTCAATGGAATTCAGTATTAACGTAAACCCGTTTCTTGAAAAGAAACTGTCCAATTACTGATTATTAAGACAATTTCTAAAGCATCTTGAAGGTTTCAGTCAAAGTCGTCATCCTCGTGAATCATGATGGCCCTAAGGCAGATGCAATGTTCCAGTCCATTCCGCTTCACAGCCTGAATACGGCTCCTAAATTCTTTGCGGCCTGTATTAGCCTTGTTAACAATGGAACAATCATCTTGACTGAACAGGAACAGGCATTACAATTATCAAATTTTAGCATAATTTGCTGAATCATTTTCTTTGTCAAATTTCCTTCATTTGAGTTATTTGTGCTGGGATGCCATTCCTCAAATCGCTATTTGAGAATCTGTACTCCTACTGTATTGGGGAAAAAAAGTGAAATAACCTCTTATCATAATTATGCACAGTATTACCTTATTGAACACAGAACTAAGTAGGCTGTGCAAATCCACAAGGATCTGGAAGCAGCAGGGAAAAGTATATGTATTTTTAACTATAATGGACATATTTAAAGAAAGGTGCCTGAAGCAATAGTTATATATGCGTCACACGCTCCTGGCATTTTGGCTTTCTACTGGGTTTTTCGGTTTTATTTTTGAATATAATAGGTGTGCTGTGGTCCCTTTTATCACACAGAAGCACAGGCCAAGAACAACATCTTCAATTGACAGAGGAATTGGTTATATGAGCCGACTGTAATAGTATGCTGTTCAGTTGCAAATTTCAATGAAACATTATGTCAACTGGGTCTAATTTTTAGGTTGTATAGGTTTCCAGACAAGTAGAAAAGCTTGTATTTATTCCCTATGGAACATAACAATGGCACTGGTTGAAGATAGGTTCAGCTACTTGAGGCAAAGCAGATTTTGTCAGATGCTCTGACAGTGAGGACAAAATTTGACGGAATGACTAGAAAGCAGGAAAGCAAAGAGAACATAGCCATCTCTGAGTGGGAGGCCAGTTTATTGTATTGTGAAAGCTGTAACCATAAATCTACTCTGGATAGTCTCCTTTATGACTACTACAGATTGTCACCGCATTCCTACAACATTTTGTATTGATGCATTTGCTTGCTCAAAACCCTGGGGATCAGACTACCTGTGATGTCAAAACTTTGCTCAAAGTTGTATGAAATTAAATCTAAATGTAACATATTATAGGACCTTCAGTTGTGAACTGGGAAACTTACAGCCCGATCCTAACTGGGCTTTATGACCTGTTAAATGGCCATATGAGGGCATGTGCATGTCCATTCTGGAACTGCCACCACAAACAATGCCGGTGTTGGAGGCCTGCTGCCACTGCCAGCTACCGGTGGGAGTGCAGGTAAGCTGGTGTAGTGGGTGGGCGGTAGGAGGAATGGAGCGGGGAGGAGGAGGAATGGGGAAAGTGTCTGGGCAGGGAGGGGGCGGGCGGGAGGCAGAACAGGGGAGTGAAGGGGTGGATCCCGGCGGCACCAGCATGCACCAGGATCTTATCCCTGTACCTCTCTCTTTCCCTCTCCCTTACTCTCCTCAAACTTGCGCCAGCAAAATGGCTGGTGCAGATCCAAGGAGACCTATTGGGGCAAAGGAAGCTTGCCCCAAAGTAAGGAAACAAATGTTCCCTTACCTCGAGGAGTCCTTTGGGACTCCTCTCCTGCAGAATACAGCGCACGCTCCATTGGGGCTGCTGTATCAGCAGGGGGGGGGGTAGTTAGGGTTGGACTGTTAGAAATTAGAACCCATTCCTATACAAATATTGTACTTATAAGTTATCCTCAGGCGTAGGACTTACTCAGGAGTAGGACGGACATACTCCCAGGTAAGCATGCATACAATTGCAGCTTAGATCAAACAGACTGGACAATATTACTGTCTTGGTTACCATGCACAAATACAGTCAAGCCACTCCTTTGCATTCTTCCCAGAGTGCCTTCTGTGCCTCTAGTCTGGTATAATGTTCTAGGGCAGGGGTTCTCAACCTTTGGAGGCCCGAGTACCCCCTATCACAGTCCAATTTTCTGAAGTACCCCTGCTAATTTACTGCTAATTAATTGGATTAATCAATTAATTAATTAGGTAATTAATCATTAAATAAAAAGTACTAAAACAATTTTAAATGTGAAAAATGTCTTATTTAACTCTCTCTCTATGAGAGCTCTTTTTTTCTCCAAGTCACACATCCCAAAATCAGCTCCTCCCTCCCCCACCTCACCAAAGTACATTTTCCAAAGTACAAAAATAAGCCCAAAACCAAAATCAGAGACAGAAGGGCTCCAAAAATAATTACAATTTAAAATCCACTTTAATTAACACTTAATTAGCTGCTGATGGGGCAGATAAGGGGCAGGGCTTGACGTACCCCCAGCAAGAGGTCCACGTACCCCTAGGGGTACCCGTACTACAGGTTGAGAACCTCTGATCTAGGGCAAGGGTTCTCCAAGTAGTGGGTCGCGACCCACAACTTGGAGAAGGTACAGGTCGCTATCCCCTTAAGGGGAGTGGCAACCTGCGATGGTAGTGGCAATGATCCAGGGATTGCACTGCTGCAAGGGACAAAAGGAGTATTTTTAGACTTACCAGGGTGTCAGCCATCCTCCAGAGGGTGCAATGGAGTCTGCGTGCCCCCCAGCAGGACTCTTCAAGCCTCCGAACGGCTCTTGAAGGAGATTAAAATCCACTTCCAGTTTTTAGGGAAATCAGGAAGTAAACCAGAAGTGGGCTTTAAGCACCTCCAGGAGCCTTTCAGAGGGTTGGAGAGGCAGGCTGGGGGCCCACGTCCCTGCATCCTCCAGAGGATGGCCTGACCCCCGGTAAGTCTAAATTGTCCCCAGCAACGGCGCGACCCCCAAATTGCTGCTGCTGCCATCGCCCTACCCCCACAAGCACTCAAGGTTCTCCCCTACTCACGAGGAGAACTTTGAGAAACACTGATTTAGGAAAACAAACAAAACTTGGGTAACTTTTTGAAAACAAAACTTGGGTAAGCACAATATCCCTCTCAAAACTCTCAGCTGTGTTTTCATTGTCTGGAAAGGCCTTAAAGGACTAAAGTTGCCATGTTGTGTGTTCTTCAAGATTAAGGCACAAGGGGGCACATCAAGCAAGTCTTATGCATACTGTATACTGCATGTCTTTAGGAGAGAAGCCTCCTTCTCCTTGATTGTAGTTATTTACTGTCCCTATTGAAAATTATGTAACTATAATGTAGTTATTTAATTTTTTCTTATTTTAAATAGTTACTTTATTGAAGGATGTCCTTCAATCTTTTAGATTGTTCCTAGATAATGTTTCCGGGAATGGAAACGAAATGTTGGAATTTTAATCATTAGACTTCGGATTTTAATGGATTTCTGTCTGCCTGTTGAAACGTAAATAACGAAAGACGCAAGTAGAACTGTATTTTCGTTTTTATTCAAGTCTGCTTTCTTTTATTGATACATGGTCTTGATCATATTTATTTATTTTTCACATTTTTATACCGCCCTTCCTCCAAGGAGATCAGGGTGGTGTACATGGTTTATCTCCTTTTTGTCCTCACAACAACCCTGTGAGGTAGGTTAGTCTGAGAGATAATGACTGGCCCAAGGTCAACCAGGAAGCTTCATGGCTGAGCAGGGAACTGAACCTGGATCTTCCAGGTCTACATCCAACTCCAAAACCACTACACCATTCTGGTTCATCCTGGCATATCCCTCCATCAATACACCTGCTGGCTACCCAACCTGGCCACCCACACATTCCACATCTGTCTGCATAGGAGGGTACAGTGTGGAGCCTTGGAGAACCAGTAAGCACATCGACATGGGATGAGGGGGCATGGATAACCAGTGTGCTCTTTTCTCCGATTTTGCATTCAGTGAATGTGCGGGGAGGATAACTTCTGAATCTGAATAGTCAAAAAATCTATTGTCATGCACTTCCCAGGTTCTGAATGGCGACAAGTTCCAGTAGCATGACTGCTGGGATTTTTCCTTTGCATGAAAAGAGCACTGAACAAAGTTTCATTGTCATACAGTATTTGCTTTATTATTTACAAAATATTCAAGTGCAGAACACTATAAGACCCTCCTTTAGCCCTGAGCAGTTCCTAGAGAGCAACTTGGACAGTGCATGCAAGACTGTACCCACAGTTCCAGTGGCAGAATTCCAGATGCAGGATTTCTGTTTGAGTGTTCATTGGATAGATGGAGCGATCAAGATGTTCTCCACCTACTCACTGTACTCATTTTGAAGTACAAACAAAGCTTCTGTTTCTTTCAAACTGCAATGTTCCTTTTGTAGTCTCATCGCCCTGTCCTCTCACCTTTGTGCCACATTTTCATTTCTCCACACTCAAAAGAGTTCCTCAGCTCTCAGGAGGCCATCTCCTGACAACAGCATCCATTGATGAAACATCAACTGATCACACTGGGCCAGGGCCTCTGAGAGGAATTTTATCAGGTGGTACAAAGTTTCTTTTGGGCCCCTTCTCAAAGGAAACGGGGTAAAGCAGGGCAAGGGGAGGGCAGCAATGGGTGGAAAACTCTCCAGAGCCCAAGTCTACCAGGCCTCTCAATGTGGCACCCAGGTCTACCCGCCCTGTAGACCTGGCCTTCCAGTTGGCCTGGCCTCTGTCTTTCACTCTCCATGAGGCCAGCTGAGATCCCAGGACATTTCTGGGCCCCCTCCTTTGGCTCCAGTCCTAGTCCCCCTTTTTGACCCTGGGCCCTGGTACAATTTACCCCTTTTACCCCCCTCTCTTGGGCCCTGCCCTGGGCTAGTAGTAGTCAACATTCATCCTAGCAAAAGAATGGTCATCTAACAGTAATGTATTAATGGAATGGGGAGACATTGACAGATGCATTTTAGAATGGGTTGAGGCAAGAAGTTCTGCCTCTCTAGTAGCAGTAGCGGCCTTTATAGATCTAAAGGATCAACAAAGTCATGAAAACAATATGCGTTTGTACATATTGGATTTCCCCAAGACAGAAATGGGTGGCATTTTGGATTTTCTGGTATTTGACATAACAGACAAAGCAGAGGAACAAGCAGTGTATTGATTCGTGGATGGTGTGTAATAGCAGCACAAAAGGATCAGAAGCTTTATTTTTGGATTAGAGGTGATAATTTGAACTCTCTGGACTCTGCCTTTGTGGTTAAAGTAATCTCTCTTGTTTTTTCCCCTTCATCTTTGATGCTTCGCCCAACAACCTTTGATGGACTTCCAGGCACTTCGTAATTATACATTGATTTTGTCTGACTGGGCAAACACTTCTTTATGTTGCTCTGGAAATGTCTTGCTGTGGCCCCATAAACTGCCTTTGCCTGGAATGTGGAAGGCATTTTGAAAGGCAGGGAACCTAAGGAGAGAAAGCTATGCTTCTAAAGGCAGGAGGGTTAAGCCACCCCCACTCTCAAGCAGCTGTTATTTGCCATTATTATTATTATTTTTCCAATTGGCAACAAAGTGTTCTGTGAATAGTATTTCTGAAGAACATCAGCAGAGAACTGGAACAGTGGCAGCTACAGCTTTTGGGGGGAGAAAGGGGTAGGGAAAATGCTCTCTGAGGGGACCCCAATGACATGCTCCCTCATGCTTTGGAAAGCATGTGTACACCGTGTGCACACACATGTGTACCCCCAAGGACCCCCTCTCCCCCGTACAGTACCCAGTCAGAAGAGCTAATCAAGCAGTCGGCAAGCAAAGTTCTCCTTCACTGTCGGCACTATAGTTACAGGTGGCAAAGCAGTATTCATGTCTGCTGCTTCTGCTCCTTCCCCTTTGCCTCCTCACAAGCCTCCCCGTTGGGCCCTGACTGGCTTAACAGGCAATGGTGGGAGGTAAGTAACTACAGCAGCTGATGGCAACTGTCCCCTTGGGCACCGGTTTACCAGGCCGTGATGAGGATCAGAGGCCCTTGCTGCCCAAGGACCCTTGCTGCCTTACCGCGCAATCCTATCCAACTTACACCACCGGTGTAACCAGCAGAGCAGGGCAGGACAGGGCAGGGCAGGAGGCTTTGGAGGGGAGGGGAGATTTAAATCACCTTTGAATCCCCATTGGAGGGGATTTGAATCCCCTTTCCGTTCTGGGGCCTCCCGTTCTCGCTGCACCGCTGGTTACACCGGTGGTGTAAGTTGGATAGGATTGCTCTGTGAGTAATATTGAAGCCTTTATGTGCTATAAAAATATGGCAAGATATGGGTGTGCGCCTTTGGAAAGGCATGGGCTCCCTGCGCATACCCCACCAGGCCCATCTGTGCAGTCACCCCTGAAGCAAAACCTAGAGCAGCATCCATTTTCAGACCCATTGAAGTAACCGCTGCATAGTGTTCACCTTAACGTACTGAAGTTGGAAACACTATAAAATTTAAACTGTATCAAGTCTTTGCAGAGTAACTGAGCTGTGCATTAGTGTGAGAGTTCTTGCTTATCTAGTGCCTTCAGTCTAGCGCGCGCGCGCAGCGGGTGATTCAGGCCTCGTAGGCCCGACGCGGACGACGGCGACTTCGTTTCGGCTCTCTTCTGCGGTTCCTCTCTTCTCCCGGCTGGGGCAAGTCCGGTGATTCTGGCCTAGTAGGCCGAACGTGAGCGGCGACGAGTTCGCTGTGGCTCCTCTTTCTTCAGCGGCTCCTCTCTCGTCCCCCAGCTGGGGGGCTTATCCACTCGGCTGCCTCGTAGGGCCTATTGCGTGTGGCGCATTCGCCCTTGGGGGCCTGCTGGCTGCCCCCACCCCTTCTCTCGGACCAGCGCACCCCAGCATCGTGGGACATCAGCAGGCTTGGCTTTCCCTCGTGGGGGAACAGCTGCTTGGCTGCAACAGTATCCTCTGTTAAATTTAGACACTCCATTGACACTCCATACCTTTATATTCTGTTCAAATTTAGGCACTACATATACCATGACCAAGAAGCCCCAAAAAACTGGAGGGAGGGCTCCCAAAAGGGCTGCCCCCAGTGCCAGGTTGGTGCAGGCCTCTTCTGATGATGAGGATGGGAATGGAGCTGCGTGCCCTGATAGCGAGGGTGGAAGCCCTGGAGAGGGAAAAGGAACGCCGTGCGGCGGGCCTGGGGGATGGGGGCGAGGGCTCCGGCGCCCCCATGCCTCCCAGGCAATCGGCTAGGCAGGGCAAGGGTAATAGACTCCAAAACATACTTTCTAGGGTTGGCGCATTGGAGAAAGGAAGATCACGTCCAGAACCGGCCAAGGCGTCAGCGCCTGTTCCTGGTGACGAGGGGCAGGGTTGGGAGGCTCCCTCGGTGACCGATGACGTTGGGGGACAGGCGGCAGCCACCCCTGTGAGCAATGTGCAAGCTGTCCCACCAACTCGTGCAGGTGAGACAGGGGCGGGACGGGACTCGGTCCTGGGCATTTGGGACAACAAAGGGGACCCCAGCGGCCCGTCCCCGACTTGGTACCCCCCTTTCCAGTACTGGCCGGGCTGGGGATGTTCACCGCCTGTGGCGCAGGCTCCCGGCCTGCCCGCCTATGGCGGGCAGGGCTTGGGGGCTCAGCCCCAAGGCCTGGCTGGTGGTCTTTATGGCTTGCAGCCGGGTGGGGGTTCGTGGCAGTTCACGGGTTTTTCACCGGTAGATGGCTCCGCCTACCTCCCCCCGGTGGGTGCGTGGGGCCAGGGGGGAGCGATGCAGACCCCCTCCCCGTGGGGCGGGGCGGGGGATAGGCCCCGCTCGTCCTATGGGGACTTGGCTCTGCCGCTGGGGGGGGCACTTGGCCCTTTCGGTCAAGGAAAAAATCTGGAGGGGCGAGTTCGTAGACATCTTTAGTCTATTACACGCCGAGCCTGAACCAACCCCGAGGGTGGGGGACCCCGTGAGGGACCAGGAAGTGGTCAGGAAGCGCAAGATAGATAAAAACTGGACAAACTGGCTCAACGGTTTCCTAGTTTATTTTGCTGTCTTACTTCAGGCGCATTCGGCCAGGGCCGCAGCATTGGTAAAATATATCGATATTGTCCATAAGGCATATCGTGATTACGCCGGCCCTGTATGAATGGCTTATGACGAGCATTTTAGGCTCAGGGCCGCCCATGACCCAGCGTTGGACTGGAGGGTTCCACAATGGGAACTCTGGGTCCAGATCGTTGTACCCTCGAGGGCCAATTTTGGGGACAGGTCCGACAGTGGCCATCTCATCGCACGTAATGCATTGGGATCAGCAAAAGGGGTCGGGGGCACGCAGGGGGTTCAACCCCCCCATGTGTGCTATGAATTTAACTCAACGGGTAAGTGTGGGAAAACTGCTTGTGCCTTCACGCACGCCTGTATCCTTTGCGGAGGGCGGCATTCGGTGTCAGCATGTCAAAAAATGGCTTGGTTCAAGCAGGGGCCCAGGGGCCAGGGGGGACACGGGAAGAAAGGGGCACCACCTGGCCCATCGGCTGGGAAAGGGCCCCTCCCCGATTAAGGTGGCCGCGTTACAGCGGGTGCTTCGTTCCTACCCTAATAGGGAGGACGCCCAGTTCTTTTTGGAAGGTTTTTTGTTTGGTTTCCGTATTCCGCCCCCCCCCCCGGATGGCCCGACTTGGGCAGATAATCTCCGCTTGGTGCGGGGCATGGAGGCGGTGGTGCGGAAAAAGTTACACGAAGAAGTTTCGTTAGGTCGGGTGGCTGGCCCCTTCATCGCCCCCCCCTTTACGAATCTGCGGATCTCTCCATTGGGAGTTGTACCGAAAAAAGCCCCAGGGGAGTTTAGGCTAATACATCACCTGTCTTTTCCCCCGGGGGCGTCGGTTAATGACGCTATTCCTCCTGAGTTGTGTTCGGTGCGGTACACTTCATTGGATGAGGCGGTGGCCGTCATGCGGTCCCAGGGCAGGGGTGCCGCCATGGCCAAGGCCGACGTGGAGTTGGCCTTTCGGCTGTTGCCGGTCCACCCTGATGACTTTGTCCACCTGGGAATCCAGTTCGAGGGGGCCTTTTACATCGACCGGGCCCTTCCGATGGGCCTTTCGATTTCTTGTGCCGTGTTTGAGCGTTTTAGCAGCATGTTGGAATGGGTAGTGCGTGAGCGGACGGGCCTCCGGTCCACGGTGCACTACCTCGATGATTTTTTGTTTGTTGGCGCCGAGGGCACCGACCGGTGCCGCCTCCTTTTGAACACGTTTGGGGTGGTGTGCAGGGAACTGGGCGTCCCTCTTGCCCATGAAAAAAACGAGGGCCCGGCCACCACACTCACTTTTTTAGGAGTTGAACTTGACTCCGTATCAGGGTGCAGCCGCCTGCCAGCCGAGAAACTGCAGCGCCTTCGGGCGCTGCTTGGCGAGGGCATTGTTGCGAGGCGGCTGACTCTCCGGCAGCTCCAGGTTATTATAGGGCACCTTAATTTCGCATGTAGGGTCGTGGCGCCTGGCCGGGCTTTTCTTCAGCGGCTCTGTGATGCCACCATCGGGCTCCGCCGCCCTCACCACCATGTTTCGGTGCCCGCGGCCATGCGTCACGACATGCGGGTCTGGTTAGCCTTCCTGGAGCAGTTCAACGGAGTCTCCTTCTGGCGGGCTGAGCAGTTGGTAGAGGCCGAGTTACAGGTCCAGTCAGACGCGGCTGGAGGCCAGGGTTTTGGGGTATACTTTCGAGGGAGATGGGAGGAGGTGACGAGGGATTTGACGTTCCTGGAGTTTTTCCCTTTGGTGGTGGCCGTTCACATCTGGGGCCACCATTTCCAGGATGCGACGGTGCGCTTCTGGTGTGACAACCAGGCCGTGTGCTTTGTTGTCAACCAGCAGACATCGCGCTCACCTCGGGTCATGCGGCTGGTGAGGCCTTTGTGCTGCAGGCCCTTAAGCTAAATTTCCTGTTTGTAGCTAAGCATGTACCTGGTGTCCGGAACTGCATTGCCGATGCTCTCTCTCGGTTCCAGGTGGATCGCTTCCGGACGCTGGCTCCCCACGCCCGCCACGACCCCGACCCCATGCCCCAATGGCTTTGGAACCTTGGTTCCGCAGAGCCCAGGGGGCAATTTGGGCCTCCCTGGCGGCAAGCACTTGGCTAAGTTATCGACAGAAGGCCAGTGAGTTTGACCTCTTCCGGGCGGCAGAAGGACTGGGGGATGTATGGCCTGTCCCTGCAGAGCACGTCATGCAATTTATGTTAGTTCTGCATGACGATGGGTTGTCTGCCAGGTCAATTGCGGTCTACCTGGCTGCGGTGGCATTCTCCGCCAAGGCAATGGGCTTGGCAGACCCCACTCAGGACTTCAGGGTCAGACGTATGCTGGAAGGCTTCAGACGGGGTTCACCCCCTGCCCGGGATAGCCGTAAGCCCATAACGGTGGATATGTTGAAGGGTCTCTGTTTGGCATTTCGCTGTGTGTGCACCTCCGCAGATGAGGCCAAGCTCTTTACGGCAGCCTGCCTCATTCTGTTTTTTTGGGGCCTTTCGCCCGGGTGAGGTGCTTGCTGCTTCCGCGGCGAACCCAGGGCCGGACATACTGCAGTTTAGTGATGTGGTTTTTGGCGCGGTCCATGCATTTATTATCCTCCGGAAGTCAAAGACGGATCAGTGGGGCAGGGGGCAGGGCGTTAAGTTACGATGGGTAGAGGGTATGAACGTATGCCTGGTACGGGATCTGGAAGAATTTTTGAGGATCAGGGGCCCTGCCCCCGGGCCCCTCTTCGCTCGTGCTGACGGGCGGCCATTAACGTTATTTCAGTTTCGTGTAGTGTTTTTCAGGTCCCTGGACTGGATGGGGGTCAACAGCAAGAACTATTCCTTGCACTCGTTCCGCATTGGAGCGGCGACGGCAGCGGCCAACCTGGGAATGTCTCCTGAAGACATTCAGAGAATTGGGCAGTGGCTCTCCGCCGCGTTCAAGTCTTACATCCGCTAGTTGGTTCTTTTTTGCAGTGGTGCGCAGTTCACTGCGGTGGCTGCGTGGCCGGGGCGGCGGGCAGGCAGGGTGTGCCTGTCTGTCGCCTCTCGGGGCCCGGATTGCCGGTATCCCCTCGTTTCGTGTTGCAGCGCGGCTGCTTTGGTGGCTACCCCGTGGGGCCCACCCATATTGTATTACTGTTCTCTTATTTGGTGGTAATGTTGACCTCTTTTTCTCCAGGTATCCGCCTGCCTGCCTCAGCCAGCGTCCTTCTATGTGGCCACTCCATCGTCTTCTGGGCGAGGAAGAGGGCCGCTACCAGCGACTTTGGTACCCAGCTCGGGTTGAGTGACGTCGCTCGGGTGACTTGGGCCACCAGGAGAGGGATGCGATGGGCCCAGTTTCTACCCCTTATCGCCGAGTTCCTCCTCTCCAATCCACCCCCCCAAGTTTTACTGGTACATCTAGGAGAGAATGATCTGGGCCAGAGGACCACCATATCCTTGAGGCTCCAGATCCGTAGGGATCTCTGGCAGGTTAGGCAGTGGTGCCCAGGGATTACCATCCTATGGTCCAATTGGCTCCCCCGCCGGGTCTGGCGCAGGGCGCGCCGGCCTTGGAGGGTGGACGTTGCCAGGAAGAAGTGTAATGCTTACCTGGGGCGGGTGGTGCAAGGGATGGGGGGAGCGGTGATCCGGCATCCTGGAATTGGATTCCGGATGCCTCACCTTTTCCGTGGCGACGGGGTTCATCTGTCGGAGGCAGGGGCTGATATATTTTTGGCTGATCTGCAGCAGGGTTTGAGCAGCCTGCTAAGGGGGTTTGGGGTGGGGGGCGACAAGTGCTAGGCTGTCGATCCCCCTAGTGGCAGGAACCGTGTGGGTATTTGAAAGGTAGGTCTAGTTAAGGTGTCCACTCTGAGGCAGCAAAGTCCCAGGTGAAGCCAGCAACGCTCAGATGGATACCGAACCGGCACACTGAGGCTGTCTGGTGACACCTGGGGCTGGACGAGCTTGGAGGTGGGCGCAAGCTGCTTTACCTCCGTCCGGCTGTCTCGGTCCTTTTAGAAAGGACCGGCGGTGATAGGTTTGCAAGGGGGGTGCTCCTTGCCAGACCTGGAGCCAGGTGGCACACCCGTTGGTCATCCAGACCACCTGGGAACGTCATCAGCGGCTGCTGGTTCCCGCGTAGCACCCACACGGTAGTTGGGGTTTGGATTAGGGCCCTGCTGCAGAGTTTAAAGTTACAGTTTTTATTTGGTGTTTATTGGCAATAAAGTGACCCAATTAACTCCAGCATCCTGTCTCGCGTGTTATTTGCCGGGTGTGGGGGTAATCAGAATGTCAGGGTCGATGCTTGCATGCCTTTGACCTTGCCCCAGCAGCCTCAAACACCAATCAGGTGCCTTATCTCCCTACCTTGCCTCATGCAGGGCGGGACTGGGCAAGGAGAACCCATGCCTTCATAAAAGGCTGCATTTTTGGAATAGAATAAAAGTCGTTGTTGTGTTGGTTTTTGTTTGTGCACTACGGAAATGAAGCCCATAGAGTTCTGTTATATTCTCTTGTTGGTTATATTATCTTGTTGATTAAACAGAGATCAAACTACAGCATCAGCAATCATGAGGGCCAAAATCTTTGTACAGCACCAGTTTACTTTGACTGTTTCTGGCATCAGAATGGAAGAGAAAGAAATATAGAAACCAATGACAGGCTAAGTGCTTTCTGCTGCCTACCAGCGCACTGAGAAGATTGATTCAAATGTCAGTGGCAGTAAGATACTCAACTGCTAATGTGGAAGAACACTTAAGAAGGAGGTTTATGTTCTGATAACTCTGTGTACTGTTCTTGCCAAGTCACCTCAACCAAATATACCCAACTCACAACCTGCAGAATTGAGAGTACCAGGAATGAATAGTACAACATCCAGAGGCTACGACAACTAATCATGACAAGTAATAATTGGGTTTTATTTTATCCTCTGTTCACATAGGCTTTCGCCTCGCACCCTTCTTGGAAAATCAGCCTGAGCTCTGGAGCATGCTCAGTATTCACTTATTTACACTGACTTTTAGCCACAAGGCGGTAGCAACATGAACCTATTTGACAGACCGAATTGTGATTGAGCGATCTGTAACTACACAGATCTACCCATCACTGGTCCTAGCACATGCTGTTAGCAGCGGCATCATTGGGGTGAATGTCACCCAGTGCGGTAACCTGGACGTTTTGGCGGTGATGTGATGTGACACCATCACGTCACCCCCAAAACCTCCAGGTTGCCAAGCTTTTGCATTTTTTTATGTGAAAAGTCTGCTATCTGAGACTTTGCTCGGCGGCCTCCGGCCTGTTCTTGACCTCATTTTCGCTTCGCACTCTCAACATGAGTGTGTTTTCGCCACTCATCGGCTAGAGCGCAAGAGGCAACTGGGTTCGGAGTGGGCCAGGTGCTATTGAACGGAGGCTTTGGCATTTTGGTGTCACCCCCCCTGAGTGTGACAGCCAGTGCGTGCCGCACCGGTCGCACCCCTGTTGTGACGCCCATGTCTGTGAGATCAAATAATGCAGCCATGTTGCTGAAGCTACACAAGCGTAGTCTGGTCAGTGCCTGGAGATCTCCTAGGAACTCCTGGAGATCTCCTAGGAACACCACCATGGACACCACCATGGAAGAAAAGTGGAATATAATAAAAAAAAAAATTACGTAAAGGATTTCTCTGGCAAAATTTGAGATGCATAGCCATGGGGGTTAATGCAGTTTTGAGTTAATGCATGGGAGTTAACCACCAACTGCTGGTGGGTGATTCCCGTAGGTTTTTCTCTCTTCTTAGTCACCTTCGTCTCAGAAGTCTTAGCCTAGTTCCTTGAGGTATGCACTTGAGAGAGGACTGCTTCTTACCATTGCTGGTCTATTTGTGTGCCTATGTAAAATGGAGACTCAGTTAACTGGGGCTGACCCCGTGAGGGTTCCTTGATTTGCTTTTAACTCACTCAAATCTTTCAACGATTGCCAACATGGGCCCAGTGGAATTCTTCACTGGAGGAGACTTGATATGCTGATTCTGTCTGTACACTAAAGTCTACAGTCACGTCTTGTTCATTTAGTGTTTGCGCTTAAATTCATGAGCTGTGCCTGCTTGTGCATTCTGATGTTTGTGTTTAAGGACAAAGAAACTGTCGGAGTGTTTTTGCTCTGGCTGCTATTATTGCTATTTGAGCTGTGCCTCGTAGTAGCGCTTATGAAAGACCAATTCTGAAATCTGTCTCTTAACATTGTTTGTTTTCCCGTGCACTTCATGTGTACAGGTCTATTTTTTCCATCAGCCTCTCATCATGACTACTGATTCACTGAGCACCTTTCCACTCGCAGATAAATCTTTTATTTACGAAATTGAGCACTGAACCATTTGTTTGAGAGGAGAAGTACAGACACGCACAATGTGTAAACTTAGCAACAAATTGAAGAAGAAAAAAAGGGTCAGTCAGATTTTTGTGCTTGCTAACGTGGAAAGGGAAACAAAAAAGGTCTCTAGGAAATAGGAACCAATTTTATTTTCTCTTTTGTACATTTTGCAGCCTTATGCGGGGGGCGGGGCGGGCGGAGGAGCTACTGAAATACATATTAAGATTTGCCAGTCATGACAGCAGATATGTGTCATGGGGTAGCCAGGATGGGGTAGTGGTTTGGGAATCGGACTTAGACCTGGAAGATCCAGGTTCAAATCCCCGCTCAGCCTCGAAGCTTCCTGGGTGATCTTGGGCCAGTCACTATCTCTCAGCCCCACCTACCTCACAGGGTTGTTGTGAGGACAAAAAGGAGGGGAGGAAATATGTACACCACTCTGAGCTCCTTGGAGGAATGGTGGTATAAAACTGTGAAAAATAATAAATAAATAAAATAAATATGTGGTCAATGGAGGAAAAAAACAACCAGGCCAATATTCTTCAATAAAAGATGCAGCAATACCAGAAAGCTCAAGGCACCACTAGAGCTTGTCCATGTCATTTCCTAAGCCTGCAGGGAATCTGGAGCCCTATAAGTCCCCAACACTCCATTTCCCAAATAGCAACAGCAGGAGGATAGGGTGAAGCAGTCAGTTTTCTTAATGAAGCAGTTAACTGTGTGCACTGCTCTTGATAATTGTGGGTACGATTCTACGATGGCTTGACATGGATTTGGGAGTGTAGTCTTCCCTCTGCCTCAGGCTATTTCGAGACCATGCCAAAAATGTGTATTTCACCTAGAGAATGTATACTGTTCAGAAGGAACTAAGGTGTAATAAATACTCCCCTTGCCCAGGTAAGGTAAAGGTGACCCCTGACAATTAAGTCCAGTCATGTCCGACTCTAGGGTGTGGTGCTCATTCCCATTTCAAAGCCGAAGAGCCAGCATTGTCTGAAGATGCCTCCATGGTCATGTGGCCGGCATGACTCTCCTTGCCGCAGCGCGTAGCATGCGGCTGGAACACGGAGGGAGTGCTGTTTACCTTCCCGCAAGCGGTACCTATTTATCTACTCACATTAACATGCTTTGGAACTGCTAGGTTGGCAGTTCCCAGACCCACCTCTAAATCATGAGAACTGTGTGGGAACTAACAGCACAATCCTAACCAGCTTTCCAACACCGATGCAGCTGTGATGCAGCCCTGAGGTAAGGGAACAAATGTTCCCTCACCTTGAAGAGGCCTCCATGACTGTTTCTGCACTGCAAAATGCAGTGTGTGCCCTGTTGGTACGGTTACACTGGTGCTAGAAAGTTGGTTAGGATTGCGCTGTCAGTTTCTTACTCTGTATCTGTGTACTGCTGTAGTGACAAGCATCATGACTCTGAAAGCAGTGCCCTAGGTTCCACCCCATGATGGGAAAAGGGGCAGTGGTCTAGGCAGCTCTATTAAGCAGAGTTAGAAGGCAGAAGACCTTTTTCCTGAAGCAATCCATTAACCCCCACTAGATTGCTGCTGAGAATAAAACAGGAACAGAGGCAGAAAGAGGTTTCAGATAAAATATTTACTCACAGTTAAAAGGAAAAACATATACATCTCTGTTGTAGTTGGCACAGACCCTAAACTTGAAGAATAGAGGATCCTAAAAGTTGTCCCCTTTGTGTCTTTCTGAGGGTCCGCATCATCATAGCCGACGCCACATGGCCAGGTCAGCAGAGCATAGAGGACATGTCCCTCTCATTGCAGAGGAGAAGGAGAAAGGAAGTCAGATAGAGAGACACCTCCCACAAGTTAAAGAAGGACAAAGTAAAGATCTTGGACAGGTAGCCTCTTAGCCCTCTGGACAATATACTGCCCCCTGGTGTCCTGTAGGTTGTGTTGTACAGTACCTATTTTCCAACACCCCAGACAGTATTAGACACTTTCAATAAGCAGCCTCTCTGCCAGAAAGGCAGAGTCTGAGCTAAGGATAGAAAAGCCAACATGATAAACCTTGTCTGTCTCTTTAGTCTGACCATGGGGAATGCAACATTCTCAGGGTCCAGCTGAGACCCATCAAAGTAAAAGCCTTGTCAGAAATGATGGCAGCTGTGACAGTCTATACTTTGAGGCCTAGCTATATAGGCAATGCTCATCACATCTGCTTGCAAGGAGCACCAGGATCAGTCCAAGAGAGCTCTATCCATCTAATAGATCAGTGGTCACCTCCATAGTGTTGCATGATGCAGTTCTTGTGTTTCCCCTAGCCAGTAAGTGATTTTTAAATATGGTCCAACTCGCTTCTTATTTTAGCCCTCTTCTTTGCATTTTTTCTTTTCACATATCCCCAGGAAGAAGCAAGCTTTAGATACCTGCAATTTCACCTCAAGTAATAGCTTTGCATGGCCTGGGATATTCTGCAGGCTTAATTGCTATAACAGAGGGACAAAACTCAATAGGATATCATATCATTATGTTTCAGTTTCAGGGGAAAGGGATGAGTATTTCTGTACCTTGATCACAAAGGGATTTCTCTTTGTCTTTTCTTTCCACCCTACTTTGCTTTAGTTGAAAGTGATTCATGTCTCTTGGCCTCAGAAGAGGTTCATTTGGTAAGTAGTGTACCACAGATTTCAGCCTTCTGTTCATTAACACCTATGAAGGTGAGAGAAAATATCTAGGTACTATAATGGCTGAGAATTTCAGGTTCCTTTCAGTGGGTATGTGCACAACAAACCCTCCCTCCTCTTCTTTCTCTTCAACTTCTGCAGCTGTTTCTGAGAGAGAAATTCTGCATTCATTATTTTCATGCTACCAGCCAGTGAAAAGATCTCATTACAGATGAGGTTAGAGCAAAATGAGAGGGAGACATCTTCTCTCGCTTTGGTGTAACCCCAGCTGTAATAAGATCCTTTCACTGGCTGGTAGCACAAAAGTGATGAAGCAATGAGCCTTTTGTCTTTCCCACTCTTCCCTGTAAGAGGAAAGATGCTGTGAACCTGTCCCATCAAGTCTGGAGCATGGCAAGCGAACAGCATTTCTGAAGTTCACTAGAGGAATTCTTCCATTTTGTTAGCAATGTGTTTCCCTTTTATTTTTTCCTTCAGAGGGTGTGCATAGTTATTCTCTGTTATTCAGTTTCTAACTCTTGAAGATCAAGTATGCAGCCCCTTACCATGTGTTGTACAATGGCTCTTAATATTCAGCTGCACAAACATATATTTTTCCTTCTGAGTGTTTGTGGCAATACAAGTAAAATAGAATCAATGGGTTTAGAATAAAGATCCCTAAACATATTGGCAAAAAATATGTGGGTCATTAGTTTAATGTCAATGACTTATGAATTGGTCCATATTTCAGATAGTGCCGCTTTGTATCTTATCTTGTTTGATGGTTTCCGTAGCTTTTCATTGACTGTTTTCAGCAAATGGTAGCAATTTTCTAAATGCATAGTCATTCATACTGCAAGCTTGTTCAAGGTAGGCTGAACTACCAGGTCGCCTTGCCAGCTGTTGAATTAACTTCTGTAATAGTGCCTTTAACAGCATTGCTTTTAACAGCAGTATAACTGTCAGCTTAGTCCAATGGGCTCTTCGCGCTAGCGGAACACGTGTTCCGCCAGCGCTGGCTGTTGAAAAGCAGCCATAAAGCGCGTTCCAGCAGCACGCTAAGTAGCGTGCTGCCCAAGCTCCAGCAAGAAAGCTGGAGCCTTCCTGTGTGCGTTGCTGGACTGCTGGCCACCCACCAGAGTAGTTAAGCCAGTGGGAGAGGCAGGAGGGGTGGGGGAGGGTAGAATGGGGTGGGATAGAAGGATGGAAGAAGGCAGCAACAGGGGCAGGTGGAATGGGGAGGCGACGGGGGCAGGGATGGGTGGATTGGGCTCAGGAAGGGGGTGGGTTTGGCAGCACCGGCACCTGCAGAATCCTGACCCCTTTCCCTGGCCCAATTTACCTGTATGGATCAACTCGAACTTGCGCCAGCTATTGAGCTGGCACATGTCCGAGTTGACCCATAGTGGCTGCTGCTGGGGCTTACCCTAGGGCAAGGGAACATTAGTTCCCTTACCCCAAGGTGGCCTCCAGAGGCCAAAACCATGAGATACAGCGGTAGCCACATTGACACCGCTGCATCCCCATGTGGGGAGTTAGGATTGGGCTGTCAGGCAGCCCAATCCTGCCTAAGGATCCACCAGGCGGCCGAGGTTGCCCGCCGGATCCCGTGCACCGTGGCGGGCAGCCTCCCACTCAGCACTATGTCTACTCGGGGAAGGGAATGCTCTTCCCCTTCCCTGAGTGTAACCGGGGCTGGGGTTGATCGGCCTTCACGGAATTCCGGCAGCTATTTTGCTGCCGGAAGTCGGGGAGGCCGTGTAACTACTCAGCTGCCCGGCGGGGGCCAGGATATGGCGTGAGCCATGCCCCACCCCCGTCCCCGCCTGGGGTGGCTGGGCCTATGACTGCCCTCTCGGCTCTGCCAACCCTCCCCTCCATCCGCCGGATCCTATCTTACCTGGGTCCGGCGGCTGGGCGAGGGGTCCAGCAGCTGAGCAGGGCTGGCCGGCCTTGTGCCGGCCTTCCCTGCTTGAAAGTAGTTGCAAGTGTGCTTTACGGCACGTTTGCGACTACTTTGGGCAGTGGAACGCTCGTTCTGCAGCCCAACCAAAGATGAGGATTGCGCTCTGAAAGGCATAGGATTACTAGATTTTTTTTTGGGGGGGGGGGGTTGCCCTGGGAACTGACCATGCAACTTTGGCCAATATGCATTGGATTTTTTCTGTGTGGGTCAGTTCAAATGTAATATCCCTACGTGGACAAGCAAAAAAATAAAGAGTTGGACAGGTGTTCTGGGTGGTAGGAAGAAGAGGTGCACATTGGGCCAATCTTACATGGGCCACTCAGTGATCTGATTATTCTCATCAGCAGAGGCGGATCTAGGGCGGAGCCAGCAGAGCACCCGCTCTGGGCGCCATCGCCCGAAGGGCGCCCCGCCCGCGAGTCCGAGTCGGACTCGAGTCTCCGAGTTGGACTCGGAGACTCGAGTCCGACCGGCCCCAGAGAGCCAGCTGGGGACGTCTTCCCCGGCCGGCTGCCCGGGGCCTTCTGGAAGGCCCGCGCGTGAGAACGGTATTTATACCGTTCGTTTTGCGCATGCTCAGACTGTTACTGAGGGAAAAAGGCTGCCCTTTTCCCCTCAGTAATAGTCTGAGCATGCGCAAAAAGAATACCGTTCTCACGCGCGGGCCTTCCAGAAGGCCCCGGGCAGCCGGCCGGGGAAGACGTCCCCAGCCGGCTCTCCCGATTGAGGGAGCGCGCCGCCTCCTCCTCCCAGAGTGCACCGCCTCCTCCTCCCGGAGCGCGACGCCGCCGCCTCCTGGAGCGTGACGCCCCCCTCCGGAGCGCGCCGCGGCGATATTTCCCTAATAGGGGCGCCACCCCCCCGTTGCTCCGGGCACCAACGGGGGTAGTGACGCCTCTGCTCATCAGATCCAGGAAATGAGAGAAGACCTTAAGATTTTATAAAAAACAGTGGAAGGAAACCTGCTCTCCTTTCCTTTCAAATAATTTCAACAGGCTGAATCTTGAAGGCACCAGAAGTGGAAAAGGAAACAGCCAAACAAATGCAGTGAAGGGCAAAAGCAGGGAGAGGGGCGGAGAAGAGAAAATATGGTGATGCGGTGAGGAGAAAATGGAAAAGGAGCCTGGGGAAGAGTGAATGGGAGCGTGGAGAGAAAGCGACTGAGGGATGGGATAGAGAGCATCAGCTGTCATGATTAGAGATGAAATTCTCAATTTTATGTGCTTTCATTGAATATTGTTGGTGAAATTCCCCAAAGTCTGTTTTCTCCCTGCATATATCCATGTTCTCACTTTCTGTTTTCTCAAAGAGCTCCATATTGAACTTCAGGGAATAGATTTGTTGTACAGTATGTTCACTTGCTGAATTTTAACGTATTTTTTCTGGCATACCAGAAGTAACTCATACACCTGCAGTGGTTGTGCGTGCGTGTGTGCATGTCTGTATTTGTGTGTGTGTGTGTGTGTGTGTGTGTGTGTGTGTGTGTGTGTAACACTGGAGATAGTGTCCTATCTACTGCTGCCAACTTTAAGAGCACTATACAAAAGAGAAACATGCAAATAATTTTATTGCCTTGTGTTCTGTCTGTCCCTTAAATACAGATGACTGTGGTGAACGGGTGAGGTGCCAGAAGCCTGGAAGTGAGCAACTGTTATCCCCATTTTTAAAAAGTGAGAAAAGGAGGCCCCAAAAAACTTGTAAAGATCCTAGATATGATGATTAAGCAGAATGTAAGAAAACAATGAGGTGATTTTCAGAAACCAGCATGAGTTTGCAAGAACAAATCACGTCAGACTAACAGTTCAATCCAGCCTAACAATAGGCTGGCGGAGTGCTTACTCCACTGGCCTAAAGTGTCACAAAAATGCCGTAAAACACAATTTTGCAGCACCCAGTGCGTAAGTGGCACTGGCGTTGAGGCCTGGGAGGGGGCGGGGATATCAGCGCTGTGCTGCGCCGATATTGAAGCCCCCTTCCTGGGCCTAGTCGGTTGTGCACCACACAGCCTCCTCTGTTGTGCACCAGCTAAACAGCTGGCGCGAATCCGAAGAGGCCCATTGGGGCCACCGGGGCTTACACTGGGGGAAGAGGATGAGTGTCCCCTTCCCCCAAGGTGAGCCCTGGCCCCGCCAACGTGGGTCACATCCTGATCAGAATGCAGCAGCTAGCTATTTAGGCCGACCGGTGCAATCTGCTCAAGATTGGGTTGTAAACCTGTTTCCTTTTTGATAGAGTAACTAGCCTAGTCCATCATGGGAATGCCATGGACATAGAGTACCTAGGGTTCAGCAAAGCAGTTGTCAAACTCTCCCATGATTCTCTGGTTGATAAGATCTGGGCTCAATGGGACTACCGTTAGATGGGTTCAAAGCTGGTTGAAGAACTCTTCCCAATGGGTGTAATAAATGGTTCCATGTCAGCCCTAGAGGGAGGTATCAAGTGGAGTGCTATGGGGCTCTGTCTTGGACCTTGTGCTGCTCACCAGTTTTATAAATGACCTGGATGAGGGGGTCCGATAATAAGCAGCTGCAAAAAAAAAAAAAAGGCAAATGCAGTATCGGGCAGTTTCAAAAGAGGCATAGAGTCCATCATCATGATAAGTCATAGTTCCAGTCTACTCTGCACTAGTAGGACTCACGTAGAATACTGTATCCCAGTGTTTCTCAAAATGTGGGTTGGGACCCACTTGGTTGTTTGCAACCTGATTTCTGGTGGGTCCCAGGTGATGGAAAGATCAGATCAGTAATTGCCAAGATAGCTGCTAATTACCCTGCCAGCAGCTGAGCTCTTTACTTGTAAATAAATATATTTAATTATTTATTTCTAGGTCACCTTTTTTAAGTCTCGTAAAGCACAGCTAGGTGGGTCCCAATAATTTTAAAAAGTGGGTCCCAGTGCTAAAACGTTTGAGAACCACTGCTGTATCCAATTCTTCCAACAAAGATGGGGAAGGGTCTGGAAACCATGTCCTATGAAGAACAGTTAAAAGAGCTTGGTTGATTTCACATGGGAAAGAGAAGCTATGATCGCTTCTTTCAAATATCTGAAGGGCTGTCACATAAAATAAGAGGAAAAGTTACTCTCTGTGGCTGTAAGAGGTGGAAGGGGATTTAAATCCTCTTTCGCCTCTGAAGCTTCCTGATCCTCCACCACCCTGGATACAACACACCCGTTTTTGGCATAGCTGCACTTGTGGCAGCGGGGAGGGAGGATAGGATTGAGCTGGTACTTATCTTTAGAACTGCATACACTCTCTGACAGCACAATCCTAACCAACTTTCCAGCACTGGTGCAACTGCAATGCAGCCCCAAGGTAAGGGAACAAATGTCCCCTCACCTTGACTGCCCCTGCTCTTTTTGCATTGCAGAATGCAGTGTGCGCCCTGTTGGCATGGCTACATCGGCGTTGGACAGTTGGTTAGGATTGCGCTGTGAATCCCAGAAAAAGGTACATTTTACACCCTTTAGTATCCAGCACATCTTTTGCTTTGTTTTGGCTCACAAGAGTCAACTTGCAGGTGTATGTTGGTTTGTTCATTTCTATGTAGATCTCTTCTCCCTTTATAGTGAGAACCTGGTCCTTTTTTCCTGCTCACTTTCTGCAGGTGCAGCTTCTCATGGCTTTCCTGGTCAACTATTTTGCCAGTAGATTTTATTACAGGGATACATCAGTACATTCTTCGCGTTCCTGTTCCAGGAGATTAAAATTAATAATAATAAAGTCAGCCACGGGGGGTAACAAAAGCTACATTAAAAAGTTTTTTTTTTTTCTACACAACCGTTAAAGGCACAAGAGTACTCCTCCATTTGGTAACCTTTGTGTTTTCTGTTAGAAAATCACTGCTTGAAAATGACTTGGCATTTTAAGTGCTTTGAAATTAAGGCTGCAATCCTATACACACTTTCCTGGGAGTAAGCCTCATTGGACATAATGGGACATACTTCTGAGTAAGCATGTACTGTATAGAGAAAAAAGAATTTTCTTTCATTACACAATATGTTTCCATTAAAGATTGATTTGGTGCTCATAAAATAAGTTAACATTTTTATTTTGTTTCATTTCATTACTTCTTACTTGTTTTTTACATTCTCATATTTTTCTCCATTTTCCTTCCCTTTTCCCCATTTTTCATGCTTTGTATTGGCAGCCATTTTGTGTGCTGCCATAATGGGCAGTAGAAGTCCTCTATTAAGCCAGTTTGTGGTAGCCACCATTTTATTTTCCCACATGCAGCAATGGTCCAGGGCACTGCAGGGAAAATATGGAAGCATGTTGGAGCCATGGAGCCAAATATGGAAGCATGTTGGAGCAGTTGGAGCCATGTTTTTGTGGCAGCTTCTATTTTGTTTTCCCACAATGCCCTGAACCAATACTGCAGTTGAGACTTACTGGAATATAAATGGCAGCTGCCACAAAATGGCAACCATTTTTTTCCCTGCAGTACCTTGGACTGATGCTGCATCTGATGCATTGTGAGAAAATAAAATGGTGCAACCAGCACCTATGCAAGTCTATTTTCCCCGGGCAAGTTGACGCTCCCTGCTCCCAAATGTGTGACAAATACAAAATGAATGAAAATGGACCCCATTAGTACCCATTCATTAAACATCACATTCACTTCAGAATAACCTGGAAAATGAATCATTCTGTCCAGAAACAAATATAATTTGTATGAAGAAAATCATTTTAGGGTCACAGTCCTAAGGACCATCAGTAATAAGATCCATTGAAAGTCAGTAGAAGCTACTTCTGAGTAAACATGCTTATCATACAGTAAGATAAAACATGTAAACTTTATTATTTCAAAGGAAGCACCACTTTTTATTTTACACTTTTGATTAGTCTTAACTGTTTTCTCACTTCTTGCGATAGTGTGTGCTGCTGCATTTTAAAAATGTACAAGAATAGCATATGCCACAACACACTGTCCCCTTAGGCTTCCACATTCTTTGTCTACATTTTTTTTTGAAATGCAAATAAAACACATCCATCATGTACAGGCAATTATTTGACAGTGCCTGTAAAGCACAAAATGTACTTCCAACCATTTTTTTAAAAAAAAATCATACTGAAAACAATTACACAAAGCACACATCGTTTATGATTTGCTTTGTGAAAATGTACCAGAAACTCACTGCTTGTTTCACCACTAGTCTACTGTACTGAGGAGTTGGTGGCATATGGGATTTAGTGGTAGAGGTCCAGTAGCAGTAAAAGGGGGCAGCCTCTCCTCTTTAGTCTCCAGGCATGGTGTAATAGCGGCAGCCAGCAAATGTGTGGCATCAGCACTTCTCCCAAGATCCGACCCTGCTCCACTATGCTACAGGACTGCTGCATGGCTCCAGAGAGGTGAGCTTGTAGGGCAGCATCCAGGAGCCCTTCAGAACCTCTGTAGTTTTCATAACAGTCTTTGGCTGGATTTTTAAATCATACGGGACAAAGCATATTTTTAAAGGTGAATGACACATTGCTAAACAACCTTCAAAACCTATTTTGTTGCAACTTTGGCTAAAAAAAACTTCAAGGGCAGCTTAATTCACAAAACAGGTTCGTTGTTATTTTACGGGGATGTGGGTATTCTTACCCAAATCTCTCCCAGGATTGTGGACTTTCAAATTACCTGATATTGTTTCCAAAGCGGTGAGTACCTGGGTTTCCTGAGCTGGTAAAAATACCAGGATGTATGACTTTAAGAAGGAGAATGAATCTAGACAAAAGACCATCCGGTGCTTTAAGTTCTATAAAGAATTTGTGGGTAACCAGCAAATGACAGTTGAGGCTCATAGAGCCAGTTAGGGTGGGTCAACAGTGTATATATAGAGGTTCTGGTATCAGCAGTTGCATGAAATATTTGGTATGTGCTGTTTTCCTTTTAAAATGCTTGCCACCATAGAAGCAAGCGAAACATCAGGTGCAAGCATTTTTTTTGTAGACCATGGCCTTTAAACCTGAATAATTTTAACCAGAATCATCTTGTGAATACTGGCCATGAATGTTTTAGCACAGAGGTTTTAGCACAGAGGTGACCAACCTTTCAACATTAATGTTCCTGGCCCTTTAATGGTTGTATAGGTGAGAGCATTTCAGCAGGTTCAGCAGACAAGATTCTGTCTTCTACTTCTACACAACTCTTAAGAACGCAGAGGCCCTAATAGTGGGAGGTTGACCATCTATCTGCTACCTGTTTTAGAAGATAGATTAGGAGACAGTTTGAAAGTGGACAATTGACTGCAGCTAGGCTACTGGCTCTCAGAATCTACCATACACATGGGTGCTGCCTTGCAGCAAGTTCAGCCTTGCAAGGCCACCTCTCTCACATGGAATATTTAGATATTATTCACAGGGTCTTTCATGGTCATTCTGGGTTGTCCTATGATGTGAATGCTTTTGAATGATGGTAGCTGAGATTAAACTGGCAGAATCAGCAGATGGAGCTGTTGCTCCAGATTGTTGTGCCTCCCAAGACCATCCAGGGCAGCTGTTCTGACAGCAGGCACTTGATTGCCCATTCTGTGGGTTTAGCTTCCCAGGTTGGCTTTTCAGGGCAGTGGGTTCAACTTTCTCAGCCCTTTTAGGAGTACAACATCTCTGGTCATTGTTCCAGGTGATTCTAACCACATGCCTGCAGCTTCTGTGGTCTGAGGCACGCCAGTTCAGCTTGCTCACAAGGTAAGTGGAACAAGCTAGGTAACAAAGAGCTTTTTTCGTGGAACCAAGGACAGAGGAGAACTCAGGGGCCCCCCTCCAGCTGGAAAATGGGCCCTATTTTCCCAGCCCTATTTTCTTGGATTGACTGAGTTTTTATTCTAATAGGAAAGCTGCTCAGTATTTGGAAGAGGGTTACTTGGATGGGTTTTCATATTCCTTTCCTCAATTTCCCTTTATGGCCTGCAGAGCCTTCTTGAGGCACCTGTGCAAGCTCATGGTGGGCCTTCAGCTAATGCATTATCATATATGAGTAACATCAGCTGTGCACATTGGTTTCCACTTCTGGCTAGAGTTCTTACAGAATTTCAATGGGGTGGTCTTTCCGGTGGGCTGAACAGCTCCTAGAAGCTGAGTTCCAGGTTCTTTCCAAAGCTGTGGGTGAGTGCTGCAGAGAGTGCTTGTGTTCCACAAACAGGTGAAGTGAGTGGATTTGGCTGGGCATTGCTGCAGATCTTACATTTCTGGAATTGTTTTCCATTGTGGTTGATGTCCACATTTGGGAAAATGGAGTTCAGGATTTCAACAGTGCATTTTTATTATGACAACCAGCTGTTGTCAACCAACAAATATCTAGATCCCTGAGAGTAATGAGGTTAGTCAGGGTCTTTGTACTTCAGTGCCTATGCATTAACACTTTGTTAGTGGCCAGGCATGATTCAAGATTGCAAAATGGGATTGCCAACGCTCTCTCATTTTCAGGAGGAGCATTTTTCAGGAATTGGCACCCTTTGCACATCTAGACCAGGAAGTACTGCCTCAGTGGCTGTGTGGAGCCTTGACTCATCAAGTCACACAGAGATATGTTTGGCATCTTTAGCATCTAGCACCCAAGCCAGCTGTACAAGGAAAGTGCAGGAATTTTGAGCCTTTGGGTTATAAGTTGGTTTTGCCAATCCCCCTGTGGACCTGATGCAATTTCTGGTGCAACTGAAGGAAGCAGGTAAAGCTGTGCATATGCTGGCTGGTTATCTGGCAGTGCTTGTTTTCTCTTCTATGGTTTTCCAGATTCATTGGGTGCTTTCATGGTGAGGAGGATGCTTGAAGGGTGGGTTGGTGGTTCCATAAACCCCTGATGGATGATGTCCCAGTACTGCACAACTATTAGCAAGTCTGTATGATATCTTTAGTGTACTACGTTCTTCTGATCTGACTGAGCTGTTCAGGTAGCAGCTCTGGTTGCATGTTTTGGCCTGGGGATCTCCTCTGTAGGAGCAAGGAGGAAACCTCTCATTTTGCTTTGCAGGTCAATGTCCTCACGGATGCCGGCTAGGTGGGTTGGAGCTTTGGTTGCAACATTCAAAGAAGTGGGTTAATGCAGAAGATTCCAGGTTAAATCCCTGGAAAATAACGTTTAAAAGGATCTCAAGGGGCAGTTGAAAAGGACTTCTGCCTGACACTCAGGTGAGGCACTGCCTGTCAGAAGAGACAACACTGGGTTAGATGGAGAATAATCTGGTTCACTTTGTAGCAGCTTCATATGTTTATCACAGATTGAAGAACAGGGATGGTCCTAAGAAGTGACATAGGGAAGGAATTCAGCACATGCTCCAAGACAGTTTCATATATTTTTGTTTGTAACATTCCATGACTGAGTTATGGCATTTAACATGGCTAACATGTCAGGGTTAGCTCACCAAATGATCCAAGAAATTTCCTGTCTGAATAGTGCAGGGCCCTGATGTTTGGGCAAGCATGGCTACCATAGACTCTGTATGTATATATCTCTAATGTAATGTAAAGTGAAAGTGAAATGAACAGGAAAAATGCTGAATCACTGTGACAAAGCACCTGTGGAAAGAGCTGATGCAATAGATAATGAGATACACCAATCACTGTGGAGATTGATGTAAAGCACTATATAAGGAGGCTGGCAGAGCCTACCTGTGTGGGTTGTTGTGTGGAATTTGTGAGAGCTGGAGTCTGTGCCGTGGAGTTGGAGTTGTGTATATAAGTATTGCTTTGTTGAAGCTGTTATCTGTAAATTAGTAAATACAGTCTTGGTGGTGGACATCTGCCTTGTCTGTTTTACTTTCGTCGGCGGAGAATGACCTTGGAGCAAGCGTGCCGTTGCACTCTGCTAGAAGCAAGCACATTAGCCTCGGCTTTTCTTAATATAACAGCTCAATCCTATTGGGCTGATCCACTGGCAGAACGGGCATTCTGCCAGCAAAGACTGCCTTATGGCAGTCGAAAAAGCCTCTCCAGCAGCACGTGAGGCCACACACTACTGAAGCACCAGCGGGGAGGTTGAAGCAGCCCTGCACATGATGATGGATCACCAAAGTCCCGCTACCTAGATAAGCCAGTGGGGGAGCCGGAATGGGGTGGAGACAGGGACAGGGAGGAGGGCAGATTGGGTCTGGGAAGGGGGTGGGTGGGTTTGACAGCATCCACTGAATCCAAACCCCCTTCTCAGCCTCACTCCGCCGCAGACCCAACCTGCAGCCACCGGCACAAGGTAAGGTTTACGCCGGTGGGTGCAGGTTTGGCCGAGCCAGCCCGGAAGGGGCGGGGATATTGGCGGCAAGCTATGTCAATATCCCCAGCCCTCTCCTGGGCTCGGTGGCTCTTTCCCTGCTGCCCCGAATGTACATCGGCTCGAAAGCCCATAGGCCCAGGCAGACCTACACCAGGGGAAGGGGATGAACTTTCCCCCAATGAGTCCCCGGGCCGCAATGGAGCAGCCTGGGAATGGCAGAGGATCCTGTGGTGAACCATATTGGCTGGCCACGGATCCTTACACAGGATCGGGCTGTAAGAAACTCAATCTCCTCATGCAAAGAAATGGAAAATTCTCCTGGAATTATATGAACCAATATACTTCTCTTCTTATGCTCTCCACTTAGGGATCTTGGAGTTACAAAAATTAAAAGGAAATACACGTCATGGCAGATTTCTCTGAGCATTGATTGACACAGATTCTGTAGACTTGCTATAAAAAATGTAAAATGGATGGCAGGTCAAGCATTGCAGTTTTGTTAATTTGTCATGCCGAAAAGTCTGGCACTAGTTCGAAAATCTGCCATGCTTTCAGTAAATAGCCTTACTGGACATGAAGTATGATATATTCTTGCCATATCCACATTCTTGCACAATATCAACCTTCAAATTCTAAACGACTCTCACAATATTCACAATATTTTATGTCTTCAATTAAACATTTTTATACTCACCTGTTAAAACCAGCCTTGGTATTTTTGCAATATTTTCATTAGATTGGAACCAAAGCATCTTTGGTCTCATACACCAAAACAAAACAAAAACCCACAAACATATGTGAGAATGACTGTGCACCTTTGCAACTATAATAAACAACCCTATGGTGCAATGTGTGTGAGAGAAATATGCATATAAAAACAACAGACGGCTGGAGTGAGGCACTCATAATGAAAGAATTGCAGGGCAAACAGAAATGGCCAAATCTCAGACAGGCAGATGGAATGATTGGGAACTGAACCCCAAATTCCAGACTACAGCCAGATCCAGCTTAGAAGTACTGGAAACCAAGCATATGCAAAAACGACCACTCCATAGAGTTGAATAGGGAATGGTGGGAAGACAGGGCGACAGATCGTTACTGGAATGGATTGGATTGGCTGGCCAGGTTAAAGTCTTCTTTGGAATTCTAAAAGGGCTCACATAGAGAAAACGATTGGATGGTATTGCAGAAAAAGTCAATTTTTTGAAACCAGTTTCGAGTGTTCTACCATAAAAAAAGACTGAGAAAAGCTCAGAACTGCTGGTGAGTGAAAACCCTATCTCATGCTGTGACTAACCTTTTATTTCACACAAGGGACTCTCCACCAAAGGCCACTGTCAAACCAAGTTGTGCCATTCATCTTCAGTAGCATATTCCCTTCTGCTTAGGTTTTAAAGGAAGCTTCTTTACTTGATGGTATATTATGCCACGAGGTGGGGGCAATCCAAAGGTCAGCATATGCAGGGACTTCCTTTTCTCTTTTCTGGCACTGTTTTGTGTCCACATGGAGAGTCCCTATTGTGTACACACATAGAAGATGAATTGTTTGCATCTGTATAGTGGCCGCCGTAAACGGCCCATATCAGAGACTAACAGTATTCGTAAAACACAACTGAGAGACATTCTTTCCCTCTATTGTAAATATGATACTTTATAATATTTATTAGGAAACATTTTTGACAGTATATCATCATCCGGTTATCTATAGAAAACAAGCAATTAAAAAATAAGAAAACAACCATTTGCAATACTTCCATTAGTAAAGTGAAGGCACTTATGCTTCTCATTTCTACAAATTATTAATATCTGGTACTAGAGAATAGCATCAACTCTCCTTTTGTGAGTCATTCTCTTTCTGTGCCATTTAAATACAGTAAATAGATTATTATGTAAATCACAGATTCTAATATTAATGCTCCCCTTCCCCCCTTGATAAAGGAATATTCATTAGGGAATCCAATATTATCTGCATAAAGTCGGCTTCACAACAAACAGTACAGGAAGTTGATAGGTTCTTCTTGGAAACTGCAACTTTAAATGAAATGACATAATGAAACCAATTGTACCATAGGCTAATTGATAAATGTAACATTCCCATGGCATTTTCCCATCAACTTGAATTGAAACGACTTTAAATGAAACAACTTTAAGTGAGGACTTACTGTACTGCATATTTGTGAACACCATATGCAGAAATTTTACTAAACAATTTAGCTAATTATTTAGCCAATGTGGTTTTCTATTCCATTTTATTTATTTAAATATTTATATGCTGCTTTTCCTACTTTGCAGTCCTTGAAGTAGCTCATGATTATAAGATTCCTAAAAAAAATCAGAGAATGACCTTAGAACAATAAAATCGTAAAGTAATAAACACAGAAAAGCAGCAGAAGATTAAAGAGTTAAAAAGATATCATAAAAGCCAGCAATAAGTAAGAAAAGCAGTAAAAATAGCAAACACTGAATAAAACGACAGCTCATAAACTAATCCATGAATGCACTTATGCTTCTGTGAATAAAATTGGTGAATAAAATTCTTTTAAGGCAGTTTTACCCAAGGGTGTATGTACAAAACTGGAGTCAAATGCGTACACCTGTGGGCTGGGCAGAAATGGGTTTTAAATAGACACCTGACTCAGGCGTCACTAGGGTTTGCGTCATCTGGTGCGAGAGCTCATCACATCACCACAGTGGTGGTGCTAGGGTTGGTGTCACCCGATGCAGAAACTCCTGCTGTCACCCCCATTAACTTTATTTATTTTAATAAATAAATGGCCCCATTAATTTTATAACAGTACAGGTCACCCACAGATCAGTAACAAATAAAAACCAGTGCCCAATATGATGACACTCTCACAATTGAATAAGAGTTCTAGTATTAGCTCTGATACATAGAAATGAGAGTTGACGTTTAACACCTTATTGGTTCCATACCGTGTCATAACACCTCATTGGCTCTTGGAAGAATCAGTCTCATTGGTCTGTTTTGAGTTAAGGAAATCCACTGTTTGCTATATAAGGGAGTTGTGTGTTGTTTTCCGGTTATTTGGCCATAACCTTTGATAGAATAACAATAATTCAAAACAGTTTGTTCCATTATATTCTGTATGAAATTCAAATGATATATAGCGTGATGGTATTATTCATAAATACAAAGTTTCTACAATTTTGGCCATTAGTGGTGTCAACCCCCCCTCCCCAGACTGTCACCGGGTGAGATCCGCACACACCCCTATAGTGACACCACTGACCTGACTAATGGTAATGTAGGTGCCTCCTGCACTTCGTTAGACATCTTCTAATAGGGCTGATTCATGTGGGATCAGGGTGTCCTTCAAAAAAGGATGGTGACTGTTCCCAGCTGTTTGGGTTTAACATCAGCAATTGTGATGGAAACTGGAAGCCAGCACAGAATATTATTTTTTTAAAACCACACTGTTGAGATATGTTCAAACCAACAAACTTCTTTCAACAATGTGGCTGCCATATTTTGAACCATTTGAAGTTTCCAGTCTTTAAAGCCAGGCCTTTCCATGCACTACATTACTCTAGCCTAGATGTTACAATAGCATTATAATAAAAAATGGAGTGCATTTTCCACTCATTTGGTTATTTTTATCCTTCCTTTTAGTAGTTTGCATTCTGCAATACATCTAAAATGTTATTTTTCAGTACAGTAATGTGTTTATAGTCCAGTGTACAGTGGTAGTCTCGCCAGTGAATCCTGCAGTAGCACTATTCTAAATACTAGAAAATTGATTTCCCTGCTTAGTATCCTTCTCTTCATGGAAATTTCTTTCCTATGTCTGGCCATGGGGAAGGGTGGGAGAAGAAACGTGTCTGGTTGATTTGCAGGTCCTTAGGCCAGCGGGTGACGCAGTGGGTTAAACCGCTGAACCATGAGCTGTCGATCGAAAGGTTGGCAGTTTGAATCCTTGACGGGGTGAGCTCTCATTGCTTGGCCAGCTCCTGCCAACCTAGCAGTTCCAAAGCACATGAATGCGAGTAGATAAATAGGTACCGCTTGCGGGAAGGTAAACAGTGCTCCGTGTTCCAGCCGCATGCTACGCGCTGCAGCAAGGAGAGTCATGCTGGCCACATGACCACGGAGGCGTCTTCGGACAACGCTGGCTCTTCGGCTTTGAAATGGGGATGAGCACCACACCACACCCTAGAGTCGGACACGACTGGACTAAACTGTCAGAGGTCACCTTTACCTTAGTGCTACTCAGCATCTCTATGTGATGACTTCAGAGGTGTCCTCCTTTGCTGGTAAGGATCAGAACTCTGTCTTCTGTTATCTCCAAGGATAGGGTGATAAGTTTGACTGCTGTACTGCTCCTCAAATGTTAGGGAGTAGAATTCTACAATTGGCCTATGCATGCATGCATACATACATACCAGCAGTTCAAGTGAAAGCGCAGTGAACATCCAGCACCCAGGAGTTTAGATTAAATGCGGAGAAAATACAGCGTACGTGATGTGTGAAATAAAAAGCTAATTGACCACAAGACATTAGCTGTTCTGCAGTTTGACTATTTCGTATCTTCCTTTCTTTGAAAAGAAAAAAACCAAAAATCATTAAATAGCTTTAACAGAGTGGAGTGAAATGTGACCCAGCAGGAAGAGCAAAGAGGAGATGGAGTGAACTCTGTATATATGACCAGGGCAAGAGAGCAAAATCTGAAACTAGGCATTATCCAGATCAAACAAGATCAAACTAGGCATTATCCAGAACTCACAATGTGGCACTGGTTTTATTTTGTAAATAGCATGCAGGGGGAGGGGGAGAAACCAGGGTTGGCACTTACACCTCATAACTGAATCCATTAACTGGTGTAATTTGAAATGTACCAGTAGATTGTGCAGCATAAATTAATAGGTCTGGAATGAAGGATATTTTTTTTTCTGCCATACTCGTATAAACTCATTAACTTCTGTGTTCTTCCATCCTCTTAATCCATCAGCCCAGAGGTGGATACCTACCATGGTTAACGTTTTGAAATGTGTACGTTTCCTTCCCCCCCCCCCAAGTATTGCATCATTAATAATAATTTGATCTCTGATACTAGTTATATGTTAAGCCAGGGGTGGGGAACCTATTTGCGGTGGGGGGCCATTTCCCCATTGGGAAAATTGGCTGCGGGCTGCCTGTAAGGGTGCCCGAAATGTTTGCCCCCCCACCGCAAATTTTACACCCCCCCGAATCTACCCTTCTAACCCACCCATGGAACACTCTCCTTCCCACCCACCCTCCCACGGACCACTCTCCCTCCCTCCCTCACTCCCACCCACCCACCCACGGACCCTTACCTGAGGCTCCGGGGGCGGCGGCAGTGGCAACTGCCGCCACCGCCTTCCCGCGTCAGCTCCAGTTTACATCGGCCTTTCTGCAGCTGCGCAGATCGCCGTTGAGACCGAGAGGGCAATCTCTCGGCCTCAACGGCGATCTGTGCAGCTGCAGAAAGGCCGATTACAGAAGGAGGAGGTGCCGAGGTGACGCGTCACCTCGGCACCTTCTTCTGAAAGGTGATTTCAGAAGAATTGCCCTCTCGGCCTCAACGGCGATCTGCGCAGCTGCAGAAAGGCCGGTTTAAAGTGACTAGGCAGGTGGGCGGTGGAGCCTCCGGTCCCGTGGGCCGGATGGGTCTGGTCCCGCAGGGGCCGGACCGGATCCACCTGCGGGCCGGATCAGGACCACGGGCCAGAGGTTCCCCACCCCTGTGTTAAGCAGTGACATATTGGGAAATAGCTGTACATAGTGCCCCTCTGCACACAGTTAGATTGTATTCTTTTTAAATCGCCAGTAGATGCTGAAGGTATGTAAACTTTCACACCCATTCATTGTAACGATTAGCGACCAGCAGTTCTAGAGAGCCTTTTTTAATGTGCATACATCATAACTAAACAAAAGATGCTTTTTTGAGTAAAAAGATGTCAACAATGAGGTGTGGAACAGGGTTTTTTGTGTTTTTTTGTTTTGCATTAGATAATAATAATGTGCAAGTGTGACACATTTCAAGCTGCATTAAATACTGAGAACCGTAAAGACAAACAATTATGTTGTGCAAAATAAACCTTGATCGGAATCCTGTCCGGATGGAAGCTTTGGGACCGCCTGAAACGGCCTGCCTCCATTGCTGCTGCCACCACGACCTTTGCCATTTGGCTGCTTGATAAAGCAACCTAGGCATTGGGAGGCAGAGTGTGCCAATCCTGACTCTAATCTTGCCCCCTTACCCACAACTTCAGTGCAGCCTGGGGCCCTCCGAAATGCACCTGTTTATTTTCAACAGGACTGGCATAGGGGAAGAGGGACTATGCCAGAGCTGCAGGTAAGGATCAGGGCTGCAATCACTATATTCCTCCTCTCCCTACCTACCTTGCCACTTTGCCAGGCACCTGGCACCCCTCACCAGTTCTTCACTCCCTCCAACTCATTGCTCAACGTGAGAGGTTCAGGCAGCTTATGGACAGAAGAAGAAAACTACTAGGCATAGAACAAGACGTTGCTGGGGAACCCTATTTATGGTTCATAAGGACCACACAAGCAGGGCTGGCCAAGCACTACCTGGCATGACAAATAGTGCTCCCCTCACCTGGTGAATATTGTCTTTCTTAGTCACATGCCAGCTTTGGGTTCTCCTACGCCCTGGATTGGAAAACAGAGTGTTAAGGAGAGGAGAGTGGTAGGGCAAGCATTTCTCTAGCCCACCATTTTCCTCTCCTCGACAAATCCTCTTCTGCTCTGCCCCCCTTTTCCAATCCAATGAGCAGGAAGAGGCAAGGAAGCAGTAGGGGCAAGTGGGTGGATAACGGTAGATTCGTTCTGCCAATCTGCCACCTGAGGCAACTGCCTGACAGCCCAATCCTGCGTAAGATGCACTGGATGGCCTAAATGGCCGGCCGCTGCACTCTATGCAGGCAGTGGCATCCTATAATGGGGGGGATCTGGTGCGCTGCACCCCAGGCGCCGAGTGGGCGCGGTGCTTCCGAGGTGCACAGCAGCCGGGCTCGGGGCTGTTTGCCCTCAGAAAGGTTCTGTGCATGCGCAAAAAAAAGAATAAAAGTCGCGTCGATGCGTTGGGCCTTCTCAGAAAGCCCTGGACCGCCGAACTGGGCGGTCGCTCTGAGGCCTTGTCCCGGCCTCGGAGCGGAGCCTCCAGAAGCCGGTGATGCACCGAGTGGGCGCTCTGCTTCCAGGGGGCGCGGCAGCCGGGCTCGACGCTGCGACGGGGGCGCTCCAACCCCTGCCCCCCCAGGCGCCGGGAGGGCTCGCAACATCACTGTATGCACCAGTGGAGCCACGGCTCACCTCAGAAGAAAGGGACATGTGTCCCTTTCCCTCGGTATAAGCCCAGGCGTCCCCAATGGGCCTCCTCAGGTGCACACCAACTATTTTGCTGGGGCACACCTGGGGAGGCTGTGCAAGGCCAGCCAGGCCTGGGAAGGGGGTTAGGATATCAGTGGAGCATTCTGCCAATATCCCTGTCCCCCTCCCTGGCCTGGCTGGCAAATCGCCCGCTACCCCGGGCTGCCCTCCTCACACCGCCCAGCACAGGGCTTATGTGTGTCTGGGTTAGCGTCCAGTGGTGGAGTGAGTGGTGCCAGCCTCGGCACCAGCACCACTTACTCTCTGGGTGCTGCAAGAGTGCTTTACGGCATTTCATGACACCTTAGGCTGGCAGATTGCTCACTCCACCGGCCTTAGTTTGCGCAGGATTACAGCCCTGTACATAAGTCTCCCTATAGATACCTGTACACATGATATAGGCAAATACCAGCATAGGAGTGCTGCTACTATGTACTGTGGTACAGATGGTGGGTAGGTTGAGTACTAATAATTACATAAACAAAAACAGATATACCTTCTGCTAGTAATGGAACATTTTAACCTGGGTCAATGAGCTACTTTGCCAGTGCAGTACCTCTTTAAATTGTAAGCTTTTTTAAAAGACTCCTAAATATGGTGCAATATATATTTTTACAAGTTTTTTTTAAAATACTGTTTTACCATTTATGAATGCCAAAAAGTGGCTGTTGAATAACACTTTAAAGTTTAAAGATTAAAGTGATACATTAGATGGCATTAGATGAGCTTCAGATAACTGTAATATGCTAGTTTTGGTGGGTGGATACTCAATGAAGTACACACAATTTGTTCAGATAGTACTTGATAGAAATGGTGAACAGCAAGATATACCGTATTTAAACATTATTCAATGAAAAAAAAGATTCAAATGCAATTGTGAAATTTCTTCCACACTAATTAACTTTAAAAGCTTTGGGGTACATTTTGTCATCACACCACAATATGTTGTTATCTTGAACGGAGAAGTAGGGGAGGTGTTTTGGTTTGTCTTTTTAAAGGAAAAAGTCAGGTGACAGAAATTTATAGTACTTTGACAGAAGGCCTGAGGCATCTACAGATCCTGACTGCTGCACGGATTGTGGATTTATTTCTGCTCAGTGAAAATTTATTGCATATATAAAAAGTGGCAATATGCCAAGACCAAAGGATTTTAGGTGCCATTTTCCATACAATTTATAGTTTTGTATTGAAGATTATTATTTTTTTTAGTTTCAAAGGCTGAGGGGGTGGGAGTATCGAAAATTGTTCCTGGAGAACTTGTACAGCAGAAAAAAATGTGAGTAGCTTTATTAGAATAATTTGCGCGCTTAAAAATCTAGACATGATCACCTGAAATAGCTTGAAGGTTAAGCTATAAATCAGTAATTGGGTCAGTTCCTTACTGGTCATCTACAGCATTGATATCTGAATCTTCCTAAACCCATTTCTTAGAAGCATACGTGGATTGTCAATCCCAGCGGGTGAGCCACTAAATTTAGAATGGGTTGTATAGTTTGCACTTCTTCCATTCACAGAATAAGCTCCGTTTGTGCAAGGGGCAAAGGGAGATTTTCACCAGTCTCCCGTTCCCCCTTTAGTCCCTGCATCCCACCCAAAATCTCTTCCTGGATGTTGGGGGACACTTAGGGGGCTGACGGGGGTGCTGGGAGCTTCAGAGAGAAGGGGAAATTGGCAAAAAGTTAGGTTTTTTTCCGTGAAGGAGAAGCACAGAGGAGGCCATCCATTTTAAATGTAGTAGATTTGGGCCCCAATTCTATCTGGGCCTTATGCTGGCAGCTCTTGCTATAAGGCCCTAGCCACTGGCATGGCAAGCACTCTGTTGTTCTGTCGCCCCTGCCACAAGCGCAATAGCCCGGAGGCTGCACACAGGTGACACTGCCCGCAGAACCTCCACCACTGCTGATAGGTTGGCAGTGGGGGGGGGGGTGGATCAGGGAGGGTTGGGGTGGAAAGCAGACTGGCCAGGGGTGGGAGGGGGAGGATCTCGATGGCAGCCATGCACACAGCATCCTAACCTCCTTCCCAGCCCAGACCCACCCCCTGACTCTTCTCAGTCTTCTGCCAGATAAAGAACTGACATAGATCTGATGAAACCCATTGGAGACCAGGTAGCCTACAGGGAGGTAAGTGAAAATGTTCTTTACTTACCACTCCTGTATTGTCTAGTCTCCTGTCAGCCCATAGCATGCAGCACACACTCAATCAGTGGTGCTGCATGCTCTTGACTGGGGGTATTGAAACTTTACTTTCAGTTGAGTTACCTGCACTTTGCTTAACGGTCCAATCCTATCTAGCAGGATGTGGCGGTGCAAATAAGGCACCTGATGCATCCTTTGTAGGATGGGACCTGTGCCGGTGAAGCCAAAGGCCTCTTTTACCTCAAGTAGAGCTCCAGCCGCTCCAATGAATCTACTCGAATGTGCGCCAGTTACATCGGCTAGGCGGGTTAAGGTTAGGATTAGGTTTAGGGGCTTTTTGGTTAATCCCGAGCTCTGCAGATTCCACTCCTTTAGCCAAGAGTGGCTTCTCCTTTCACTGTTCCCAGAACCGGATTCTACTGTCTTTTGTACTAACACTTCTCCAAAGGGGAAAAAGCCTGGCATACTCTGGATGCCAGGTGAGCCCTGGGAGTTTACAGCAAACAGACCAGGAAGCCTTGCCATATGGAGGCCTTGCCTGTCTGAGTCATTTCAGGGTCAAAGCACCAGGAGAGAGTCTCTGCCACTTCCTTGGCTCAGTGTTCATGGGCCTGTATTGCTTTGGTGCACAAATTCTTGTCCAAGGACTGACTTCCCTCCCTCCTCCCCTTGGTGGCACAGCGGTTGAAAATCGCTGTTCTAGGGCAGAGGTTCTCAACCTGTGGTACGCGGGCCACAGGTTGGGGGGTACGCAGGATGCTCCCCCGCATACCCCTCCCCAAATTCCCTCCCAAAGCAGAAAAAAGCACTTTTTAGCCTGCGGCGCGGCTGAGCGGGTCCTCCAGCTCATGCCGCAAGCCAGAGGGAAAGGCTACTGCCCAGCCAAATCAGCAGGGCAGTAGCCTTTCCCTCCGGCTTGCAGCACAGGTTTTTTGGGGGGTTGAACTTTTGGGGAGGGGGTACACGGGGCTTGGGGGGTCAGGGGGTACGCTGACCTTTGAGGGCCCGCCCAGGGGGTACATGGACCCCCAAAGGTCGAGGAACCCTGTTCTAGGGCAACTGTCTGTAGTAATGAATTGTCTGTCCCTCTTCCTCCGCTGGTTTAATTCAGAAAGGTTTAAACATATGAATATCTTTTTATATTTGTATTTGCATAGCTATTTTTCAGCGACCTGATTCTTAAGTTTATGGTGGGTCATCATTTGGCATAAATCGAACCAAGGTGATTAGTAAGCTCTACTTATTATTTATGCCACAATTTGTATTATAAATGAGTTAATAGTCATGTGACTGACCAAATTATGTGTTCTAGGCCTAACCTGCCATGCATATATTAGAGTCCCTCCTCCCCCAAGGTTTGCTTCAGCACTGGGCTGTAGGATTCTGTGGCAGCTTAATGCAGGTGAGAATAACCACAGGCCAAAGTGCTTAGAATATACTGTGGTCTTTGGGTGCACAAATTCTTTGGTGCACAAGTAAGGGGGGGGAACCACTCTTCAATTATGCACCTGTTTATGGGGGCAGATATGACCCCATGCAGCACGCTCATGTGGCAATATTTGTGTTTTAACTGCAGGAGAATACGTTTCTTTTCTTATTATGCCATTTCTTCCATTTTTCATTTGGATTTCTTTTCTTCCAATTTTCTATTTGAGTGTAGATGATGAGATTTCTTGAAATATGAATGCTGAAATAAAACAAAATGTTGGGACCAGGCAAATTATGTAACACAAGGCACACTGTTCTGCAAAATTGTGATGCCTAAAATAATGGCATTTTTACTGTACTGCAATACAAATGGTTCACCTTGTTGGTGTCCTCAGGAATCCAGTCTGTTTCGTGTCTGCAAGTCAAGCTCAGTTTAAGTATATTCCTATGAAACATGGGTTGCAAAGAGTTTCTTTTGCCATATGGACCTCAACTGTCAGCTTGCTAAAATGATCTATTCAGGGCTGGCCCGTCCATGAGTGTCCACCCACTCTCCTCCACTGCTTCTCTTCCCACTCCCTGAATTGGAAAGGGAAGAGGGAGCCAGAGTGGAAGAGGAAGTGTGGAGAAGAGGAGAGTGCAGCCCGTTTGCCCTCAGAAAGGTTCTGCGCATGTGCAGAAAAAACAAATAAAAGCCGGCAACGCGTTCGGCCGGCTCACAAAGCCCTCGACCGCCAAACTGCGCGGTCGCAATGACGAGGGCTTGTCCCGGCTTCGGAGCGGAGCCTCCGGAAGCCGGTGATGCGCCGAGTGGGCGCGCTGCTTCCCGGGGGCTCGGCAGCTGGGCTCTGCCATACAGCCCCAAGCCCAACCTCCTGTGCCCCCCCGGAAGCAGCGTGCCCACTCGGCGCCTGGGGCGCAGCACACCAGCGCCCCAATAGTAAGAACGCCACTGGTTGGGAGCAGCAAAAATTGGGAGGTACGGTGGCATATTTTTTTCCATGTCTTGAGCAGCAAATCAGCTGGGGCTGCCCCAGCCAGGATCTGAGGGAGTAATTGGATATCACTAAGGCCCCAATTCTATCCAGGGTCAGCAATGTAGGGACACTGACACAGCCTCTGCTGCATCCCTCAGGCCAGCCAGGAACTAGGCTGACCTGGAGAGATAAGTAATGAAAATTCTTGCTTACCTCCTCTGTCACTCCCTGTTCCCCAATGGGCCAACCATGGAAGTACATCAGCTATTTTGCTGGCAGAAATCTATATGGCTCGGGGCCAGGCTATTTGAGAGACCGCCTACTTCCATACAATCCAGTCCTCCCCCTCAGGTCATCAGAGAAGGCCCTTCTAAAAGTGCCATCACCTGCAGAGGTGAGAGGGGCAGCGGCAAGAAATAGGGCCTTCTCAGTAGTGGCACTGACCTTATGGAATTCCCTCCCTCTAAATTTACGAACTACTCCCTCCTTAGGGGCCTTCCAGCAGGGCCTGAAAACATTTCTCTTTACACAAGCCCTCTGAAGTTACCGCCCAGCCTAACATGTTAGAGGTCCAGCCCGCTCTCATAAGAGCTTTTTACTGTTGCTTTTATTCCTCTCTGTTTTATTCCTCTCTGTTTTTAGATTGTATTAATGTCTTTTTAAGTATTTTTAATATTCATGGTTTTATGATTTCTATGTATTAATCTTGTATTTTATGGTTTGTTTTTATTGTAAGCCGCTTTGATTTCCCCCCCATGGGGGAAAAAGTGGGGTATAAATTTAATAAATAATAAACAATAAAAATAATAGATCTATTAGGGCAGAGGGGGCATGTCAGGCACAGTAGGAGGGCTCTGGATCGCACGGATGTTGCTGCTGCCAAGATCTGCTTCAACCCACCCCTGCCCCAATCCGCCCCCGTCACCACCTTACCTGCGCTGATGTCTCGTCTGCTGCCTGCCACTGCCAGCTTGGGGCTTACTGGCTGCCGCACCATCAGCAACAAGCCACAGACCATCGGAGAGGCTGCAGCAATCGCAGGCTGGGCAATGCGGAGAGGATTGGGCTGTAAGAGTCCCTCTTTCTTTTCCTCTGTAATGTGAACACTGATTTAATTTATTTGCCAAAACATCTGTGGTCTAAAATTCACTGGTGGTCTAAAATTCACAGTAGCATATACACCAAAGTAGTTTGAACTTTGTGAACTTGCACTGTAATGCAAAGCAGGTTTAAGTCTTGCAGGATTTTGATATTGTATCAATGGTTATGAATACTAGCCTGCATAATTTGCGTGTTTGTAGCATCGAATCGAATACCAAACAGAGACAACTTTACTGCACCAGCTGATTTATTTTGTTTTATTTTTTAATAATAGCAGAGTCCATCAGAATATTTTTTTTATTTTTTTTTTTGTAACTGCAGTTATGCTTCTGGCTAAGTCAAGGGTCAGCTTTCAACAGAAACCAGAAGAAGAGTAGATAGCAGTGAAACTGCAGAGAATTATAGAGAACAAGAGACTTTGCTATAGAATGGCATAATGCATTTAGATGGAGGATCAGGTCAAGATAACATGTACGTATATTAGCTTTAAAGAAAATGAACAGGGAATTCAGCGGACCTTCAACTGACATTTAGAAAAGTTCATCCATTTTCAGGAGTGATTCCTGAACATTGCAAAGCAGAAAATACATAGCTAGAGTATCCAGCTAGCTATCTTAGACAAAATAAAGATATGCTTCTCAGATTTAGAATGGAGATTTCTATGATAAACTACTCCTTATTACAGGACCCATTTGCCCTTTCATTCATATGTGTTTTAGTTTGAAATAATGCTACAGTCCTGAGACTTTTTTCTTTTTCTTTTACTGTACTAGATAAATAGGTGGTAAAAATATGAAAGGGTTTTCAACCCTGACTACTTTGTAGCCTGCATGAATCAATGGAGAAGTCCACCTGAAATCCACATATATTTCTAGGATCAATGAAGTGGTAGGAAAAAAAAGATAAAGTGGTTTTCCTCCTTACAGACACCTGCAAAAATGGAAGAAATGTTTGCTTAGGGTCTTAGGTTTTTATCCCTGTTCCGTGATTTATTATATTGTGACATTGAACACAGTAGGACTTACCTCCAAGTAAATATATATAAGATTACGCTGTCAGTGTTGTCCTCAAGCTTAAGACCATAGGGTGTTAGGGCCTTTAGTTTCTGTGTCCAGAAATGTTTTCTTTCTTCTAATTCCCCAAGATTTGATGGTTTCTCAACAAGAAATATTTCTAAATTAGAGAGGGTGTGGACATCAGAATTAAAATGTTTACCAAGCTCAAGGTTCTTTGCTGTTGTTATTGCTGATTTATGATTTTGGAAATGTGTGTGAAGGTCTGTTGTTTTGCCAGCATATGGGAATGTGGCACTAATAACGTATATGACATGGTGGACTTGTTCTGTTTTATTAAAAAAAAAGTTGTACTAGTTGTACATATTCCTTCCCCCAGTAATGCATGTATCGTCATCACAACACAATGGGCTTCCTTGGAGAATATTCTGAAGCTTCTACTGGTCCCATTCAATTAAGGATGTGGTTATGCCAATAAAGGTATTTTGATTTGATTTGAATTAAGGATGTGCATGCTCACATCACACACAGGTTCTGGCATGACATTTAGTATTGGCAGTGTTTGTAGAGTGGCTAATTGAACAGCCCCCCCCCCACCACACACAATTAAGAAAACTGTCCTAGATGTGGGGAGGATCTTAATTACATAGGAACAGTTGAATAGAACAGTCATACATACAAACTCACCCTGTGTTGAGACATTGTGTGTGGGGGGGGGGGAGGGGGAGAGAAACCGGGCAGGTGGCAATTGCCAGATAACATTCTGTTGGTACTGCAGCCAATCCACTAAAAAAGATTAAGGAGAAAAGCCAAGCTTAAGCCTTGCTTTAAGTTCCCTCAAAATTGGGCTGGTCTTGGACTACTGTGAGCACTACATGCATTTTAAACAGGAACAGTAGTAGTGGTAGATGATTCATATTGAAAATTTGAGAGAGTAATCCAGAAATGTATCAACTTGTCACTTATTAAAGTTGCTGCTGCTGCTACTGCTATTAATCTATACAGCATCATCAATAAAAGATCAGGCTGCAAAAGAAGGTATTTTTCTTTTTTCCTGTAGTGATTCAGCTGCATTGTATTAGCGGATTTTCCTCCTAAAAGCAGTGTGATGCTATGATCCATTGCAAAATGTCAAAGTCCTATATATAGGCTTAAAATGGAGGGAGGTTCAAAGGGAACATAACATCAGAGTTCTTGCCATGGCACGTACGGCAAGAATCACCCCATACCTGCAAGGAGCACCAAAAGAGTTTGTAGAGATTACACCTGGTCAGGGCTCCAATTTCTATCCTATTCAAGAGGCAGCGTCTGCTAAAAGCAGGAAACTTCAGTGTGATCTGCAGGGAAATTACCTCAGAACGAATGTGGATGGCAGAGCCTTTCAGCACCATTATTCCCTGCAGTGCACGAGGTTACCTTATGAGGCCTCCTATACAAACGATGGCTTGCTAAAGATTGTATGATTTCTGTCAAGAGCACAACCTGGCGTGTTACAGCAATAGACCCTTACTTGTTTGAGAAGGAAAACGATTCACTTGTGGTTTTATATTGGCAAACAGACATCCTTCTTCTCGCATAAATGCATTATTGGCTACCATAGGATTCCCCAATCTGAGGATTATTGAAGTATTTGAAGGGGAAGATCTTACATTTTTTTTCCTTCTGACTCAGGTATGGTTTGTCCCAACTTGCGTAGATGTTCACTACAGGTGTTTGTGTGTGTGTGTGTGTGTGTGTGTGTGTGTGTGTGTGTGTGTCTCCCCGCACTGCGTTGCCAGAGGACAATGGTTCTTTTGGGTTTGGAAGCAATAAGCACATACATCGGTAAAGTAAATGCCTTTTATTGATAACATATGAGCAGTGTTAACTATATTTTAATGCAATACATTAATAATGGATGTATACTTGCCTTTAGGATCTGTACCTCCATTTCGAATGACAATTATAATAGGGAATATTAAGGGGGGGATGAGGGAAGAGTAGGGAACAGGTGTTTCACAACTCAATCCTAACTATCTTTCCAGCAAGGATGCAGCCATGAGAACAGGGTGTACGCTGCATCCTGAGGTGAGGGTACAGTCACGGAATCGGCCTCAAATTTAAGAAAATGTTTGTTCCCTTTATTTTGCGGCTGCATGGCAGCTGCATCGGTGCTGGAAAGTTGGTTAGGATTGGGCTGCCATCCAAATGAGAATGAAAATAAAATGTTTGGATGTATTTTATTGTCACATGGCATACAAGTCCATTAATGTTGACCCGATGTCTTGGTGAAATATGACCAGCTCAGAGGATGATTGGATGTACGTTAATAGTGGTAACTTCTCTTTCTAGTGTTTGGAACTAGTCTTTTTGCTATCCTGCCTAAAGTTCTCTAGCTGGTGGAAAATCCCAAACGGAGAGGATTTATTTGAGTAACACATGCATGTCTTTAATGAAGTCTCCAAGAACATCACCCTACGTAGAGACATTTCCACTGCCATGGTGAGTGGTTTCTTCAGAACATGTGAGGTAGCCCCCTCCTGCTGATGACACACACGATAGCCCTACTCCCCTGATCTTCTCTAATTCAACATTTGTCTGCAGAGAAGAAATTGAATTCAATAGGACACACTCACAGGTAAGAATGTATAGGATTGCAGCCTAGTGTAAGGTGATGCACATCAAAAAAGGGGACCATGGTGGGATAGACTGTGAAGGAACATGTCTGCCCATGAATGTAAAGGGTTTATGGCAGTGTTTCCCAAACTTTTTTGACCTGCAGCTCCCTTGACCATTGGCGACCATTGGCTGCGGCTCCCCATTACATTATGTTGATGCCTGCCACTTGGCATTGCACTGTTTTCTGAGAGGATTCCGTGACATTCCCCAGCTCCCCTGGCTGGTTTCTACAGCTCCTCTTGGAGCCATGCCTCCCAGTTTGGGAACCACTGGGTTACGGGGAATAAACGAGTGAAAGCATATTCTTCGTCTGACTGGTCGATTGACATGGAGGTGAAGTAAACAAGTAGATAGAGCCATGTCCTTGCGCGGCCCCCTGATACACACCCCTCCAGAAGAAGGTGCACAAGGGGGCAGAGACATCACAGAGGGACTAATTCATAGAAGAAAGGACAATCAATGACTTCCAGGTTTAGTGGCAATATGTTTGTGAATTCAGTTGCAATGCTGGGAGAGAAGTATGCCTTTCTCTCCTGCTTGTGGTTTCCCAGACGTATCTGTGGAATATAAAATGTTGGACTTGATGAGCCTTTCAGATGATCCAGCAGCAGGATGTTCTTATGCAATGTATATCCTGACTTTACACAGTTGTACTGACCCCTGGTTCACATCAGTACCAGTGGTGGCAGTAATGCCCAGTGCACCTTTGCGGGTCAGATTTCACAGAAGCCCTAGTATAGGGCTTTGCACCAGTGCCATCAGCAACTTGGCAGCAGGATTGGGTGAGGAGAAGAGGTTTCTAGACACAAATGAGCCAAAGTCAGTGTACTCTGGAAAGCTCTATTGTTTAAACATGTACTTGCAAATACATGGGACTTTAAAGTGCTTAATTTTGGATTGTGTCGTGTATGTTGTGATTCTGGAAGCAACCTATGTGTTAATTTTCTGCAGTGTTCACAGTAAATAAATAGTATTTTTTATTATTATTATGCATATGCCATGCTAATAGCATATCATGCTGAAGCGAGCCGCCATGGCTTAGTGGTTAAGATGCTGAACTGCAAACCAGAAGGTTGGTAGGACAGCAGTTCAAGACCCGAGTGCCGTGTGACGGAGTGAGCGCCCGTCTCCTGTCCCATCTCCTGCCAACCTAACAGTTCAAAAGCAAGAAATTGCAAATAGATAAATAGGTACCGCTGTGGCGGGGAGGTAACAGCGTTCCGTTAGTCACGCCGGACACATAACCACGGAAACATCTTTGGACAGCGCTGGCTCTATGGCCTTAGACACAGAGATGAGCACTGCACCCTAGAGTCGGACATGATTGGCTTTCGAGCAGGGGGTACCTTTTACTAATTAAAGTGATAATCTTATACTGTACACAGTTACCTGGGAATAAGCCCTATTGAACTCACTGGGACTTACTTCTGAGTAGACATGCCTAGAATTCCACTGTTACAGCACAATGCTGTGTATGTCTACTTAAATTCAGCAGGGCTTCCTCCTAGGAAAGTGGGTATAAGATTGTAGCCTTAGTATTACAAACATCAATTAATGAACAAGGACATCATATCATTTATGTGTAACTAGGTTATATGAAACATTGATTGATAATGTCACATGCTAGTATAATTACTTATTCTTGTTCCATAAGAAAGTCAAACCCTTATTATGATGCTTGCCATATTCCTTAACTAACACTGCCATTTTAAAAAAGTATCTATTCCAGAGAGACAATGAGGTGTGTGAATTAACATTCAACCTGCAAGCTCCATCATTGTTCTGCTTCTTCTAAAGTATTGAACATGCAGCTTTCACCTGAATCGCTTTATTGCGCTTAAATTATCACAGCATTTCCCCTCAGATAATAGCAATTGGAATAACTACCGGGAGTACAAGCTGGAAACTATATCCTGCTATTTAAACTGTCATTGTCTGTCTCGTGCGTTTCGTTAATGAGGCTAAACTGTATAGGCAAGGAAAGCAAAATAAATAACATAGCTCCGTAAATCAGAGAGAACAATTTTGAATACTGGCAAAGTTAGTTAGCTTTGCATTTCATTTCACAACCTTTAGAGTCACCTCATGTGAAAGAATCTTCAACACGCACACACTGGATATAGAAAAAGCAGCTACATGGAGATAGGACTACTTTGCACTCTGGTGATAAGAAGGTTTGAGATCCCACATGGTTGTTTCAGTATGTCAGCTTAAGCCTAGTTAATCTCTCTATAATCAGGCTTCATCCTCCTGAGCAGATAGTTAAAGAAAATGGTGTAGATCACGGTTGGGTTTTTCTTCCCCAGAGGCAGATGTTCTGTGTCGCAGTTTCTGTAACACAAATGAATGTGCACTCCAAAGATGCAGGTGGTGAAGAAGTGGGTGTAAGTCATTTGTATTTATGCCTTACAGAATTCTTGTTGGACTATCACAAATCTCCCCATTTATATCACTTTCCTCTGCTGACTGAACTAATTAAAGAGGATCATCAGCAAGGAACTTGTCTAGATGGGGTAGGGCTATATTCTGATCAGACTACATTAGCTTCATCACAGCCTGTTTTATGACCCTTCATGTGGTGAATGTACATAAGCATATTCACTAATATGGCTTCTTGAAGAGAAAAATAAAGTACCACGAAGTAGTGTGATTGTCAGTCTGCTCCCACTGTTTGTTAAGAGGTGGGACAGATTTGCTCACACCCTGTGGACTGGAGCTATGCCACCCAGTCAGCCAATGAGGGAGGTACATGCAGAGCACCATTTTATGCACTGGTACCAGCATAAGATCAGCAAGGCAAAGTGGCAACTGTTTGGAGGCATTGCCCTGGTATCCCCCAAATGAACACGAGTTATGGATTATAATTGGACCACATTTATTCAGTCAATGCCAACCAATAAGGACAGGTACTGTCAAAAACCCTGCAGCAGGTCCTATCTTCCAAATGCTCCTCCCCCCCTTTAGTGCAGGCCCCTACGCCGGAGGAGACAGCAAGCAACTGTCGATTCCTCCTTCGAGCATTCCCACCCTGACTCAAAGTTGGGAACCGTCTGTTGATGATTCCCACCTTCCATCACCAACCGTTGAAGGGGTCGAGGGAACTGAATTGCACAAAATTACACTTTTGTTCCCGCAGAAAAGCGAATCCGTATGGATTGTATGAATCCTTATGGTGTAGTGGTTCTGGTGATGGGCTTAGACCTGGAAGATTCAGGTTCAAATCCCCGCTCAGCCATGAAACTTCCTGGGTGACCTTGGGCCAGTCACTATCTCTCAACCTAACCTACCTCACAGGGCTGTTGTGAGGACAAAAGGAGGGAAGGAACCATGTACACCACCCTGAGCTCCTTGGAAAAATAAATAAATTATGAAAAAATAAATAAATAAAATAAATAAATAATGAGAACATATATAACGAGGAGTGACTGTATTTTCAAGACTTGTCCTTACAACCGCATGAGCAAGCAATTGAACAATAGGATTTCAATTATAATGACTGTTAAAAAGGTAAAGGTGACCCCTGACAATTAAATCCAGTGGTGTCTGACTCTAGGGTGTGGTGCTCATCCCCATTTCAAAGCCAAAGAGAGGGTGTGGTGCTCATCCCCATTTCATTGTCCGAAGACGCCTCCGTGGTCATGTGGCCGGCCTGACTCTCCTTGCTGCAGTGCGTAGCATGCGGCTGGAACACAGAGCGCTGTTTACCTTCCCGCAAGCAGTACCTATTTATCTACTCGCATTGACATGCTTTAGAACTGCTAGGTTGGCAGGAGCTGGCCAAGTAACGAGAGCTCACCCTGTCACAGATTCGAACTGCCGACCTTTCGATCGACAGCTTATGGTTCAGCGGTTTAACCCTGTTACAATTACAGTCTTTTCTGCAACCATTAACAATGTGTGTGTGTTGTATCTTGGAGGTTTGCGGCAGCGGCCCAGAAGTGTGTGACAGTGGCCTGACTTTCACACTCCCCGAAAGTGTTCTGCATTGCCGGAACACAAGTTCTGGCAGTGCAGGGCAACCATAGGATTGGGCCTCTGTTCACAGCATATACCGTATTTCTTCGAGTCTAAGGCGCCATCGATTCTAAGGCGCACCTTTACTTTCAGTACCACCAGGAGGGGAAAAAATCCATCAATTGTAAGACTCACCTCCCTTCATTGAATCTACCTGCTCAGCACCAACTCTCCTCAGCATGTCCAGCGCTGCAGCTGACGATGACTGAGTGCCTTTGCTTAGCATTTCTGGCCCCACCAGAAAGTGCCATTTCCTTTGTTACCTGGGCTTGGGGGAGCTGCAGGGAGGCCTGCGCGACCCTCTGCGAATCTTCAGTTTGGCGAAAAACGGTGATTTTTGGCCATTTCCGGTTTTCATGAAAACCGGAAATGCCCGGAAATTGCCTGTTTTTCGCCAAACTGAAGATCGGGGAGGCCTGCAGAGGGTCGCGCAGGCCTCCTTGAAGCTCCCCCAAGCCCCGGTAAGTAAGAAGATAGCATTTTGGGGTGCTTTTTGGAGACCTTCGATTCTAAGACGCACCCCATTTTTTGAAATGCTTAATTGGGAAAAAAATGCATCTTAGAATTGAAGAAATACAGTATTTCCCCCCATTTTTTCTATTTACTATTTTTTTTCTTTCTTTTGTGTGGTGCTTGTTTTGCTTTACTCTATTTTCTTTTTATTCACTAATTAAGAAGAAAAAATGATCACCGCCTGATTCAGACTTCCCTTATGCACATAATTGTATGCATTCCACCCTTCTGTAAGCACAACTGTCCAGACTTGGGATAACTGTTGATGGGGTAAGCGGCGTCCGTAGTAGTAGTAGTATATGGAGCAGGTATGTAGTAGTAGGAAGGAAAGATGTAACTTTGGCAGCATTGGCAAAAAGGTCTACCTGCCTGAACCCTCAACACCAGTGGTAGGGTAGCACTCAATTTACCTTCAGGAAGGGCGTGGAAGGTGCCACAGAGGGCCAAATGAAGCACTTTGCCCCAGAGCCCCCATCACCCTGGCACCAGTGCGACCATTTGTGAGATTGTTTTTTTTTAGATTAGGTCTCAGGTTAAGATATTACAAGCTCTTCTGCCCTTATGGATATTCATATATTAACAAATAAAATAGTATTTGCCTTAGTTTATCTTACCTTAAAAAAATACTTGCCTTTTTATCTTTGCAGTGACTTCATGCAAATTCCAGTGCATATGAGATGACAGAGAATGCATTGCAAATGCCAATTTATCCACTCTGGCAAATGTTTGGGAAAATCTTTCCAGGCAGCTGTGATGCAGTCTGAATGATTCATTTTATATTTATGTTGTATTTATGCTGCTGTTTATGTTGTGTGATGTGATGTATCCTACCATACATTTTTTTCTGTTAAAGAGGTCTGTCAAGCAAAATATAAACCATGATTTATGTGGATTCCAGTCTTTAGCAGTGGATTTCCAAGATGATTCTATCATGCAGAGTTGAAAAAACTATTCTGAGTTGTATCCTAGCTTAGATTTGCAAAAACAGGTGACACTTCCACTCCATCTGTCCCAAAGGGTTGGTGTTTTTGCCTACGTCTCTTTCTCAGCAGCTCCCTACACCTCATTCCATCTTTCTGTAGAGGTTCCTCAACCTTGAGGGATGCATTTTAGGGGCCACTGATGGGGGAAGGAATGGGCGGGGAAGTTGCCATGTGGGAGTTTCCTTCCGTGTATGGAAAGATTAGGATACAACCTTCGGTAAGTGCAGCTTAATTTATGGATGAGGAGAGTTCTCAGATGGAATCCTGCAATTCAAAATCTACTTGGGAATATCCTAAAATCTCAATCCAAAAATATTCTAGTTTATCATGTTGGGTTATGAGAAGCCAGGTCAGATAATCATCTGAGATAAACTGGTCCTTCTGTTCTTAGGCAATTGTTGCACTGTTGAAAGAAAGAATTCTTATATTCTTGAATTCTTGTTTTTGCCATATAAGAATAATGGCCCTGTGGAAGATGCTGAAATGGGCATGACAAAATAAATTACTACTTTCTAGCACTAACCGGTGGTCCACCTCTTTGAAAAAAAAAGTCACTATATTGATTATTTTTGCACATGTATAATACTGATGTCCTGCACATGCTGGGGAATTAAAAAGCATGAATTCTGAGTCAGCAGAGCATCTTGTCAAAGAAGAGCATCTAGAGTAGATTTTAATGGCAATCTCCCTTCAGTCTCTAGCTTGAGGTCTGTACCACCAGCCTTTTATCTCCCTTCACTCCTTTCAATGCACACTTTTTTGTTCATACATTCATTGCCAGTGTGTTCTGACAGTGGCTGTCTGTGAAATGCAGGTGATCTGTATCATATATTGCCTGCTACTCTGTTCGCAGTGCAGAGTGTTTACTATGTGAAATTTGTTCTAGCCAGCATCCTGGTTATAATGTCTAAACCAGACCTCAGAAAACATAAATGGTATTGCAGACAGGGGTGATGTTAATTAAACCCAAGATGGAGTATTCATGTAGGATCACAAGATAATAATCCTGAAATCTCAAAATGCCATTGGAAGCATACTCAGCAGGATATAATGCACACTGTACCAAAAATTGCCAGAATGTTGAATACCGTATTTTTCACTCCATAGGACGCATCGGACCATAGGACGCATGCATCATATGGAGCAAAAAATAGGGAAAAATGTTTTTTTTTAATAAAAATAAAAATAATAATAAAAAATGTAAAGAAAACAAACTCATCCAAATGGACACTGGAAAGGAAATGGAAGGTGAAATTGGGTCTTTCAGATGTGACACTGTTTGCTTCATAGGGTTTGGCAACTGAACAGCCTTAATCACACCTGGAAGGAATTGCTCAGCCAAATATAGATATTTTTAGAGATTGCAGATTCTCTCATTCTAGAAACCCATTCTCCAGAACATTATCCCTAACATTTTGCCTTTTTCCCCCGATAAAGAAAATCTACATATATAATTATGATCAGGGTTGGGGGGGGGGGTTTAGCAGCCTCTGACAAACCTGTGGTCCTATTATCATTAGGAAGAAAGGAGAGAGGATTTAGGATACTGGACTTTGTTCTGCTCCCAAACTCAAATAGCCAAGAAAAATATGCATCCAAAACTCCTTCTTTAGCATGCAAAGTGGAATCAAAGCATTCTGGTAAAGATTTCCTAGTGGTGTGTGAGAGCGAATAACTTAACTGGGAAGACTCAATCGCAGCAGGCATGATCGCTCCTAAGACAAGGCAAACCAAAAATGCCACCAATAAACTGTACTGTACTTGGGACTGCTGGGATGCGTGAGACGATATCAGGAGAGGAGACATGTAGGATCCTGCCATGAGGAGGCAGAAAATGAAACAGAGGGGAGTCAGATGCAAACTTACCAGAGGAAACTGAGGAGCCAGACAAACTGGAGTTGCTCGAGGTGGCCATTCTCCTCACTTCAGGTTCCTTAGTGACTAGCCCAGGTGCTCCTGCTGATGTCCGGCTGCCGCGGCTGCCCCCAACCCACTGCAAACTGCAAAGTGCAGTCTTGACAAGCGAGGAGGCAGCGAGCAGCGACTCCTCCTCCTCTGCTGCCCCAGCCTCAAAAAATACTTTCCAGGGCTTCGGGAAGGCCTGCGCGGGCCTCTGCAGACCTCCCCAATCTTCATTTCGACAAAAACGGCCATTTTAGGCCATTTCCGGTTTTCGTGAAAACCGGAAATGGCCGAAAATGGCCGTTTTTTGTCAAAATGAAGATCGGAGAGGCCTGCGCGAGCCTCTGCAGGCCTCTCCAATCTTCATTTCGAAAACCGGAAATGGCGTAAAACGGCCGTTTTTGCCGAAATGAAGATTGGGGAGGCCTGCAGAGGCCCGTGCAGGCCTCCCCGAAGCCCCGGTAAGTATTTTTTCCTTTCTTTTTTTTTGGATTTGCTCGATAAGACACAGGCTTTTTCCCCCCTTTTTTTGGGGGGGGGGAAAGTGCGTCTTATAGACTGAAAAATACGGTAGATTTTTTAAAATGAGTTACAACCTGAAAACCGCTAATTAACCCTTGTGTGGGATAAAAAAAAATATGAAAAGCAAATGACAAGTGTGAATTAACTTTGTGGATAAGGTAGAGTAAGTACAAGAGAATATAATTAGCAACTCTTGCAATTTAGTCACACCACTAATTAATATTATCCAAACACATTGAAGAAAAAAACATCATTGAGACTTGATTTTTCTCACAGCCTTGGCTATGTTCAGTTGCCTAAAATGTACAAAGATCTTGGATATCTGGGTTTTAAAGCCATGTAAAAATATTTATATAGTTTGAAACACGTAAAAACAAGTCTAAAAACACCATCAGTTTAAAAACAGTTTAAAAAACAAGTCCTGTATTCAAACAAAGTCACAACGTTTCCTCCACAATCTGTGGACCTCCTTAGGTGAGCAGCCAGAGGCTGTAAGATGTTAACGCGGAAGCTAGCTGAATGGTCCTTTAAACTGCAAAAAGGTGCGAGTGGGACATCAAAGACCAGCTGCAGAACACAGAAGTTATGCATGTCCTGTGTTAACCTCTGAAACAGTGCCATCTACAGAAGACAGTCGGTTATATCCTGTAATATCCAACCCCCCATTTACTTTATTGAGTATGGGGAACCAAATTTTGTCCACATAAGACAGTTTGTGCTGTCTGTTGATAAGACCCTTTTTTTCCGTTTACTTATCTCAATTGCTTCATAATTAAGACGCAGTTGCCTAAAACTTGAGAAGAGGACTGCTTTGAAACCATTGGGGAGTGTTTTTTTCCCCTCAGGTGGGATTCTACCCACAGTCCTCTCTCCCAACTTCCATGCATTTATCATTTCTGTGCATTCAGAGCCAATGTATAACCAGACAAGGTCACGGGAGATTTGAGATTGGATCCTCCCTGTTTTTTAAGGGGTAAATTAAGCTGGGGAAGGTCAAGTTCAAATCGGACACCCCTTCACGTATGCGTGCGCATGCGCGTGCACACAGAGAGAGGGGGAGGGGTTACTCAGGTCTTCCTGCTCCCCTGTGCTGTTTTCATGATCTGAATAGTTCATCTGGCGCTACTATTTGCCCAATGGAACAAGACATACGGTATATTTCTCTATCTATGAATGAAACAGCAAGGTAGTGATATACTAGTTCATTATCGCTGAGAAATATTTGGTGTCTACCTTGTGCATTAAGGAATGAATAACTGTGATCTATTTTCCAAAAGGCTCATTCTTCTAAATCAAGCATGTGTTACTGCTAATACTACTGCATTTATTTAGTACCAACAATATGGCATGTACAAGACAGATGAGTGATTTTGCAAGTAAGACCCAGACGTAGGTGAATAGAAATGCCTCAAATATCCTAAGGATGCAGCTGACTATAGTAGAATTGCAAGGCAGGTATGGTTTGGGTAGTTTGTGAAATGCTTTGTGAGATGAAGAAGTGGGTCTTGCAGAGTGCTCCCAGCAGATCCACTGCATGAATTGGGACAGATTCGCTGCCTCTGCTAGCTGTAACCCTCCTCTCTTAAACAAAAGACCTGTAAGCTTGGGCCAGCGCAAGGGGCGTTTTATGACATCATCAGAACATTGTTCTGCTGATGTAAAATGGTTGTTGATGGCATGCACTGTGCTCCACAGCTGGCCATTTTCTGAGTGCCACTGTAAGATGCAGCGTCACTGAAGGTCCGCTGCTGGATGTCACTGCCCCCACCGGAGCCAGTAAAGCAGCATGGGGAGTGGGGTGGGAGGGAGACAGGGGGTGGGTGGAATGGGGTGGGGAGGGGGAGGAACGGGGCAGAGAGGAGGATGGATCCAGGTGGGTAAGGGGCAGTATCAGCGGCAGCAGCACTACCGATGTCCTATCCCTTCCTGGGTCCACTCAGATATGCACCAGCTATATAGTCAGTGCAGGACTGAGTAAACCCAGTCGGGTGGCAAGGGTTTACCCAGGCCACCGGGAACAAATGTTCCCTTACCTCGAAGATGCCTCTGCAGCCCAAAACTCCCTCAGGGGATGCAACATGTGCCCTGTTGGCATAGCTGCATCGCCGCGTAGGATGGGGCTTCCTGCCCAGCTGCTTAGGAAAGAAAAGAAGCCCCATAAGCAAGGAGAGAGGGCAGGGTGGAGTGCAGTGTGGCACAGCAATTGTGGAAGTGAGCGATCAGAACAGAATCACCTTGCTGCTGCTTCTTGCAGCAACTCCACCACAACCATTTCCAGTGGCAGAACTGGAGGAAGAGTAGGCTGCTGCTGCTGCCCCAGTCCTCGCACTTCCCACTCACACTTAGCAAATATGAGGAGGATTGAAGAGTCAATTAACAGGCCAGAGGGGTGGCAGGCAGGCAGGCACAGGGTGAGGAGCACCCTCTGTCAGCTCGCTGCTCTCCCCAACTCACCGCTTGAAGGGACTGCTTCAGTTGGCTCGTAGCTTCCTCGTAGCTTGTTGTGAATATAAAAAGGGAGGCAGAATCGTATCTCTGGGTTCTGTAGGACGGCGAGTCCAAAACACGCAAGCAACCGATGTGTCAGAATTCAGATTGTTTTATTCAAGCATATGCAGTCTTTGTATATTTCTTTGTCCCCCCTCTCAACACTTGGCTTTTTGCAGTGGTACAAGTCTGTAGTCTCTTTTTAGGTTTTTAAAAAAGTTTTACTTGGTATTTTGCTAGCAGGCTGTGGGTACTGCATGTCTGGTGTATTCATTGACTGTAGGTTTCAGGCTGCCACTGGCAAATCTTTTTTCACTTGGGTCTCTGTGGAATTCGGATGGGGCTTTTCCTGGGGGAAAGCTCTATCTTGATGGGCACCCGATGGACTGTCCTTCTCCTTCGGTCTCTAGTCCAGACTTGTCCAAAAGGACTGGGCTATTCTTGAATCTTCGGGGAAGCCTTGACCAGGTACTTTACTGCTTTCACTGAATAGGGGTTCTCAGGAATACAGGCGAAGATTGGCTGGCTTTACTGGTGTGTTCCACTGAGATCTATAGGGATCTATATAATCTTCCCTTCTCTGACAACACAATCCTATGTCTGTCCACTCAGAAATATGTCTCCTTGTGTTCAGTGGTGCCCACTTCCAGGAAAGTGAATGGAATTGCAGCCTGAGTCTTTGTAGGTGAAACAGGATTCTGCGTCTCTCCCCATCTGGTATTTCGGGCTCTGGGCTTCCTTTTATGATGATTGGGTCATCTCTGATAGACTTGTCTGTCCATATTTTGGCTGATACTTAAAATCCAGGGGTTGGCTGACAGACTTTTCTTTATCTAGGAAACCAATGCATCTTCTGACATTCTTTCTGGGCATTGTGATTCTACGTTGGTGAGGTGTTTAGATTTTGATTTCATTTTCAACAAAAAAAAATGTAGCTTGTGACTTATTTCACAGTCACCATGGGTTTCAGGCACCCAGGCTTATAACAAAACATAAGTTTACTTGCATCTTTTAGTTAATACCTATATGTTATGTGATCAGGATCAAAGGTTCCCTAGTGCTTATTGATAACAAGGCCCTAGAGAGCTGCCTTGTCCTGCATGCCTTGGTTTGTGTCAGCTAATTTCAAAAAAAAATTCCGTTGTCCTGGAAAAAAGTTGATACACATATTGTCTCTCTTTTACGCGTCCTCTAGGTCTTCCATCTATGGATCTTCTTCCTTATTTTCTTCCTCTCTTTGTGAAACTCTCCCTTTTCTTCTTTTTCTTGTCATCTCTGCAATGGTGCTTGTAGAGATTGTTCTTTTGTCCCTCGTCTGGTATGACTGGCAATCGGACTATCGTCTCCTTTTCTCTCCTCATCACTTGCTTCTTTTTCCTCATTGTCTTCTCTCACTACCATCATCTTGACGTGCCAATTCTCTCACTTCTTCTCTAGTATTCTGCGTTGTGACTTTTCTTGCTGCATCGTCTGAAATTGAACTTCAATCTGTTCTGTCATCTTTTGATTCTTTTCTAGGAACTCTTGGGCTTCCTGGCATTTCTTCAATACTGAACTATTTAGGTGTTTAGTATTTGGATCTGATGAATTCTGTGTTTCTTAAGGACCTTGTAGGTCAGTAGACGGCCCCCCTTTCGGACTTGCTTCTACTAGGCAGGGGACTGTAGGGCCATCAGGTTCTGCTGGTGGGTGTTGAACTTGCCCATGTTGTACTGTCGTTACTACTTGTTTTGGGGCAGGTGTATTCAAAATTGGCAAGTTCATTTCTTGTCTGAGAGTCCCTGAAGGACTAAAAAATTTTCTTCTTCTTCTGTTTTACTTGGTCTGATCTCCCAAAGGAGCTGGACTTCTCAGGTTTCTTAGATTTCTGGACTTTTAACATGTACTCTATACTACCTGAATCTTGTTTTATTTCAGGGTACAGGGTGATACCTTAATCTTGTTGCTTAGAAAATCCTACACTCTCACTGTAAAGATTTTTCTTACCATGTAATCCAACAGACTACATGTAAACTGGATGAGTCTCACTCCCACCCACAACTTAATCACAAGACAGAGACACAAAAGGGAAAAGGGTGAACGATTGGTAAGGGGTCCAATTGTCCGAACATATAAGGTCACATGCGCTTTGAGGCAATCTGCTTATCCTGACTCCGTCCACCGGACACTCAACGGCTGGATAGGAGAACTGCAGGTCCACAGCGCCTCCACACTTCAACATTCACACTTCACAAACCCTTCCCCATATTCTTACTGGGCCCACGATGACCGAGCGACTCGCAGTCCTCTCTCGTTATGCCAACGTGCCCTGGGCTTACGTTAACCAGTGGCCAACGTACCCTGAGAGTTGATCAGGCTCTCCTTCTTCCCCTCTTAATGGGAAGGCAACCTTTACTATATATACTTTACCCTCAGACGTCTCCTTTGTTCCAATTCTGACACATCTCAGAGGTTCCCTCTTTGTTTCGTCCGCAACCACAGACCGATCCTGTCCTTCTCCAAGCCTAAGCGGCTTGAGGCGCCTTTGAGTTAGAGAGGCTCTGTCCGGGCTTTGGGCGATCCGAAGACGGGCTCCGCAGCGCCAAAGCGCTGGTCCAATCCGAGCTATTCACGGCACCAAGAAATGTAGGACGGCGAGTCCAAAACACGCAAGCAACCGATGTGTCAGAATTCAGATTGTTTTATTCAAGCATATGCAGGGTCGCTCAATGGGACTTTTGGAGTCACAAATCAGAGAGCGCACCCTGGCACTGTGTGCATGTATTTTTATACTTCGCAAAGCTGTTACAAAAAGCAAGGAAGCGTGTCACACTATGTCCAAGAGGCATTCTATCCTTACATCTGGTTGGTTACATATGTCACAAGGTTACGAGACTGTTGCTAGGTACAGAGAAGAAGGAAAAAGGTCTTTTAAAGTTTCACTTCGCATTAAACATTTTAGGTTTCTTTTCTGCCTTCTGAGCTGTCTAGAGTGAAGGAAATGTGGGTTTTGCGGTTAAGCTACATCCTCTAGCAAAGGCTGTTATAAGGGTAAATGTCACCTTAATATGTCTCTCTATCTCTGCTTAGAAGCAGATTTTAAATAAATACGTCATGCAGCACACTACAATAAGGAAAGCACTCTTAATATGCTCAGGAGCTGGTGTACCCTTCAGTTCCTTTGAGGAAGTGCAGAATATATACTTATGAATAGAATAAATTACGCAAAAGTAAACCCTAATTTGCCTGTTGTTACAGTTACAGTTAGTAGTGTTTAGAAGCAGACATGTTTTGAAGGAGCTCTTACTTTGCATAACTCAAAATGTCAAAAAAACCCTTTTCGAGCGAAAATGCCCAGGTTCCTTTAGAAGGAACACCTGTGGGAATGTCGGCTGTCCGTAACAGTATATCAGATGAAGGGGTATTTCAACAGGAACCCCATAAAATTGTTGTCAAAAAAAAAAAGGCAACTTGCAGAAATGTAGACAAAATGGATGAACAGGAAAATCTTCCTGTTTCTTTGTCATCCTCTCTGGGGAGGGAACAACTACAGGCCCAGGCTTCTTTACAACCTTTAGGCCAGGGGAATTTGGACAAGGAAAAAAATGCAGACATAGAAAATATGGCAGTCAAGACCCTACCTGTGGTTCCTGTAACACTAAGCCAGAGAATTGAAGCAATACAAGAACCAGGATTAGAAAAGAATTCAGTCAAGGCCCCATTTTCAGGCCTAGAAAACCAAACAACTGATGCAGGCCCTCAACTGATGCCTTTCATGGAACCCATGCAGGGAATGCATACAGGCGAGGCCCTGGTTTCAGGCCTTGTAGGCCTTTCCACCCCAAAGAAACTATTAAACATGAAACTAAAGTTCATTGAAGAAGGGATCTTTTTCAATACGAAGGGAGGGGTCCCAGGACACCCCGGGTCTTTATTAAAATGCAGTAGCAGCCTTTTGACCCTCCATGAGGAAGTTAAAGGAGAATGGAACTGGCCCTCTCATTCAACAAGAGAAATAACGTTTTCCTCAGTATGGGATGTTTCTAGTCCAGAAAAAAATTATTCTAATAATACTCCTGGACATTTTAAGACAAAGGTATGGGAGACTCTGAGTGGAGGAGGCCCTGAGCGAGATCGTTCCCCCCTCAAGCCCCAGAGAAATTTTTTTTGGAGAGAGCACTACAATCAAATCACAAATGATACAAGGAGTGTCAGACAATGGTTTATTGAGTACAATCTTAGATACACAGAATAAACACAACAATCAACAACTCCCTTTATTAGATATAGGGAAAGGAAAAGACCCTCTAATCGTGGTAAAAGAAGAAAACCCACCATTATGTGGGGCTCAAGCTGAACCACAAAACTTGAAAACAATTGATCTAACACAGCCAGAATATCAAATTGTCACCGAGGGTTCTTTTGATGTTTTAGATGTAGAAAGTGTGGCAGATTTCTCAAGCGAAGAAGAAAAAAGTGAGGAATCTCCCTCTGGAAAAGAAGAGACACAAAAAATAAAAGGTAAAATAAGCATTATGGGGCAAAAAATCTCCAAGAGGCAAAAAATCTCCAAAGAAGCTAACATTAGACAAGGCTGGCAAGAACTGCTACAGGATGATTTTGAATTTAGCATAACGAATATCATACATTCTACACAATTACATGAACATGATATGGTTAAGCTCTGGGGATATCTTGTAGCACATTTTGATTTTCCAAGGGAAATAAAATTTCAACTAACAAACAGTAGTCATGATACTTACTGGTACCTTTTGGATCTGCAAAAGAACACAATGTTACAAATTCTACAGGGACTACCTATATCACAAATGGAACTAGATCCAATATATTCCAAGGAGATAGTTTTACAAATTGTGCAAAAAGTTCTAGTTTTTAGGAAAGCTAGGTCAGCAATACAAGAAATACCTGACTGGCTTAAAGAACATAGCATGATTAAAATGCTCCAGCAAGTAGTCAGTTCATGGGAAAGTCCCAAAACTGAGACCTAAATGTACCGGTATATCAAAGAAAAACCAGATGTGCAGTCAGTGCTTCTGACACCAGAGATGATAAAGGAAAGAATAAATTTTATAATTCAAAGTTTAAAACAAAGGCAAAAAAAACTCACGTCAAAAGTAAGATCTAAGCCAAGGGACATCAGTACCCAGGAATAGAGAGCAAACTTTACACACAAAGGAAAGTCTGAACCATCAGTAAATGAAGGAACAACAAAAAATAGTAAATATGCCACAGCGCAACATGACAAAAAAACAAAAACAGAAATTACAAGGAGAAAAAATAACTAATGAACCCAATGATGGAGAAATCAAAAGCCCTAAGAAAAAGAAAGGAAAAAAAAAGACTTAGACTGGGCAACAGATCCTCTTGATGAAGATTTAAATCTTTTAGAAATAGATAGACAAGCTTTAAACTTGTTTATATAGATAGAAATAGATAGACAAGCTATCTATCTTGTAGAAATAGATAGACAAGCTATCAAGTTTACCGCTAGATAAAAATCAAACACTCCTGGAATTACTGGGAGCCAGACCTAGAACAAATGATAAAGAGATAAACTTCCAACCATCCTCATTACCACCATCATCAAGACTCAAAAAAACAACAGGTCCTACCCAAGGAAAAATCATACCTAAAGAAAATTCAAAAGAAACAATTTTATCTCAACACAAAGCAAGTACACCATCATAAGAACACACTATTAAAACCACAGCAGAACCACTACAACAACCAAATGCTGCACCAGAGGCATCCAAACACTTGAAAAACATTTCTGAGGCATCCCAACACTTACAAACTGGGAGATCCTATGCCAAAGCAGCGATGAAAGAAGGTGCAGGAAATCCAGAAAGACTAAAATATCACCTTTTGAGACCACCACCAGACAGAAGGGATATTGAAGATGAGCAAGATGCCTACTCTGGAGCATGACATGTGAAGCCTCTGAAGAAAAAAACACACGTAAAAGGTATGTGGTTCGTTTCACGTATAAGGGCACGGACCCTGAAAAGGGAACACGCAAATACCTAATTAAAATATTAGTAAAAGAGCATATGTTATTCCCTAGAGATGACATTGTGGCAGTCATACAACTGCCAGGATCAAAAGAAATAGACTTTTGTTTGGTTTCTGAATATGCATACAGAAAATTTTGGATGAGTTGCCAATCATTAATGGAGAAAAATCAGTCTCTTTTTCAAGACTTTGAAGCAGTCCCTCTCTTCAGAGGGGATACTAAAGTACTTACAATAATATTGAGGAGTACAACCATACCAGCACGTGGCATTGAAACATGGATTTCAGGATATGCTAATGTCCTGCTAGGCCCAGAAAAAAAGAAAGATGAGGAAGGAATATGGACTGGAGAATATCGCATGGTAATTGCTTTCAAAGGGGGCGTTACTCAGATGCCCAAGTATTTCTTCCTTGGATCTGACAGAGGAATTACTAGGTATAGCGGACAAAAGCCGGCATGCTACCAATGTGGAGCATACGACCACATAAGGCGTTTTTGCTCCACATTCCGATGTTCTAAATGCGGAGATAGAGGGCACGATGCTACGTCTTGCTACAAAGGCATCTGCTGCAACCTCTGTGGTGGGACAGGACACATCTATTACAGATGCCCACAGGCCTACTACAATCAACAAGACAAAGCAAAATGGGAAAAAAAGACAAACACAACTGGTGAAAAATCCAAACGCACTTCCAATGACACATCAAGGCAGCAACACAGCGATACAGAAGACACGGACATTGAATATGTAACAAGAAAATTCCAACCTGTTCAACAAGATTGGCAAACTACAACCTACAAAAAAGCAAGAGGAAAAAAGATTCAAAAGACATGCCACACATCACCAATACCCTTAGGGAATTCTGTAGTGGGCAACAACGCTTTTCAAGCCATCGCAAATTTAACAGAAGATGAAGACACACACCGACATACTTCATACAGCTCATCTGATATGGATGACACTCAGACTAAAGACAAATCATCAACAAAAAGAACCAGTAAAGACAAACAAAGACTCAACAGACTGCTTCAACTACCAGCAGGTATGCAAAAAACATTAGAAGACCTACAAGTAAAACAGATAGAGCTGTACAAGGAGAGTGATAAGTTAAGAATAAAAATATCTAAACTTGAAGATGACTCTCCCAAGCTCATGTCAGATTCCCTTATAGGTATAGAAAACCACATCAAAGAAATTGAACAACAAATAACAACAATGATCAACAAAATGAACAGAACTGCTGGAGACTCAGAAGAAGAAGAAAAAAAGACACAAAAAGAATCAACAAAAACAACACAAGTCATCTCACAACACATATCAGAGACTGAGAGACAGCAAAAACAACACTCTTCAAAAATTAAAAAGCAACATCACCAAGAAGCTCAGAGTCAAGTACAGTGCCATTCAGAAAATCAGAGCCAACAACATCAACATCAACGGACGTCAACAAGTGAGATCTCAGAATCAAAAGAGTCTTGTTTTCTCACACCACCTAAACCTCCTGACAATTTCATCACATTAGGTATGGCTACATCTCTGGTCACACCAGAGGGGGTAGGAAAAGACGATGTTGAATAGAACAAAACATGTTCAGCAAAATCTAAATAGTAAAAACGGTACATGGTTTTTACACAAAGGTATCATTATGCGATCACAACTTCTTAGAAAACAGTTTACAACTTATAGGGAATATTTTTTTAAAAAAAAACTTTTCTTCTGTGTACATATATTTTATTTATTTTTACTATTTTACAACTTGGGGCAAATTAAAATATTAACATGGAACACAGGAGAATTAAAATTATCAGAAAGGAGAATTGAAATCTTATCTAAATTACCAAGTTTACATCAAGACATGTATGTCCTGCAAGAAACCCATTTCAACAACCAAAAAGAACAAAATCAAGCACAAAAAGAATGGCTTTTAGGCCCCTCATATTGGTCTTTTGGTCCAGATGCAAAAGATGGACTATACAGACCTGTCGCATAATAATAACTCCATGGTCAGACCATGGAATATTGGCCTTTGAATGTGCAACTAGTCAGATATACCCTAAAGGAAAAACAAGCTGGAGATTAAGACCAGATAATCTAGACAAATATCAATACAAACAAATGTTAGAAAGTGTCTTGGCTGAAACAATCACTCTTTTTGATTTGTATCAAGATGATCCCTTAAAATGGTTTGACAGATAAAAAAAATACAGTAGCTAACAATTGAAAAAAATTGAAAATCATACCTTCACCAAAGAAATGACGCAATATCATAAAGCCATAAATCAATTCCTAAAATGTTATTTCAATGCCAATCAAGGCCTACTTGTAAATGAAAACATGTTAAAAAAAATCCAGAGAAATAATTGCAGATGTTCAGCAAAAACAAAGAACCAAAAGAAATTATATATATATATATATAACAAAGGGAGGCAATGTAGATATTGCGCAAAACATAAGATTCCAAAAACTTCAACTGAATGCACTGGTTTAAGATTGACAGAAGCAGGGGAGATAAAAACTCATCCAAAACAAATGGTAGAAATAATGGAAAATTACTATCATAATATTTTTTCTTTAAAAACCATTAAAAGATCAGACATAACAAATTATTTAGAAAAATTATCCCATAAAAATCTAGACACCTTATACCAAAAACTAGATAAAGAAGATGAAAACATGCTGATAAGTCCCATAACAGAGCAAGAGGTTAAAAAAAAAAAGCTATTGCAAGAGGAAGGGGAAAATCTGCTTCTGGCCCCGATGGTATTGGTTTGAAATTTTATAAAGTTTTTAATGATTGGCTCATTGGACCCTTAACCCAAGTTTTAAATTTCAGTTTAACCCATCACAAATTTAGTAAATCTTTTTATGATGGCACTTTAATTTTTTTTCCGAAACAGGAAGATTTAACTCTACCCCAGAATTGGAGACCCATTGCACTTACCAATGTTGACTATAAAATCCTAACAAAAATTTTAAATGATAGATTGGCAAAAATAGCAAACAAATTTATAATTGGCTATCAAACAAACGGAGTTCCTGGGAGACACATGACAGATTCTCTCTGTCTTTTCAGAGAAATCTTTCAGTTAGTCAACAAAAAGCAATGGAAAGGTCATCTTGCTCAACTCGACCAGGTAAAAGCATTTGACAATGTGCATCATCAGTATTTATGGGAAGTCATGTTAAACCAAGGAATACCACTGGAATTTGTAAAAGGTGCAGCGGCCCGACTTGCGAAGCCGCTGCACGTTGCCCCGGCCGGCCCGCCATAGCCAGCCGGGTGCTGGAACACTTGGTGGCAGCTGAATGGCTGCCGCCTGTCTCCGGGCGGGACTGAGGGTGGGAGGAGCAAGCAGCGTGCTTGCTCCCCTCAGTCCCGTCCTGGAGCGCGTTGCGAGAGGCTGTCTCGCACCGTTGCTCCTGCTTCCGACGCTAGGCCTTTGCTTCGGCCAGCCGCGGAATGGACGGAGTGGGGACGGGTCGCTCCCCCCCCACCTTTTTTCGGCATCGGAGCCCAGTGAAGGGCGAAGACTTTGAGCGGCTCGCTCGTCGCTTGTCGGGCGGGGAGCGGACATCGCCTGCAAGTGGGGAGCGGGAGTTATCCCCACCACCACCCCGACCTGCACGTCGTGTGCGGGTATAGTACCCAGCGAGTGGGGTGCGGGAGTTATCCCCACCACCACCCCGACCTGCAAGTGGGGTGCGGGCATAGTCCCCACCACCACCGTTACCAGCAAGTGGGCGCGGAAGTCATCCACCCCACCACCTGTTCAAGTGGGGAGTGGGATCGTACCCCCCCACCTTCATCCAGCTGTGGGGCATGGGTTTTCACCCCCCCACCGTGTATCCTCCTGTAAAAAATAGACACACTCCCTTTTAAACATTTTCCTCTGGTCAAAGCAAGACACACACATTAGTGGCTTTTCCTTTGTAAAAGCAAGACACGCACATTTCACAGAATTTTGGCTTGTGTAACTGACACACACTCAATTGGGGGAATATGGCTTTTGGCTTTTAGCATGCCTAAGAAGGGGCAAAAAACGGGCGGTAAAGCCCCCAAGCAGCCTGCCCCGCCTCCTCCCCCCTCTTCCTCCTCGTCGGAGGATGAGGGTGAAGGGGACTGGAAGGCTATGCTTGCGCGCCTTGAGGCGCTAGAGAAGGAAAGGGCTTTGCGGGAGACAGGGCGGGGCGACGGGGGTGAGGCCTCTGGGCAGGTGTGGCGGTCCTCTAGGAGGGCCAAATGCATTGACAAGGCGTCTTTTCTTTCTAGATTAGAGGCCCTTGAACGCCCCTCCGGCGCGATCCCGCCTGCTGCGGCTAGTGTCCCTGCGCCCCTCCCTACGGCTCCTTTGGCACCCTCGGCCGTAGCAGCAGATCCACCAGGTGAGGTTGCCCAGCCTGAATCGTGGTCTGTCACTGAGGTTTGGGAGGACAATGCTGGGAGCGCTAACGTGCCCGCGGGCAGCATGTATCCCTATTACTGGGCTCCGCCTTATTGGGGCTGGCCCAGTTTTGGAGGAATGCCGGCATGGCAAAAGTATGGGACCCCTCAAGCAGGTGCGGACCCTGGTCACGCACAGCAGGCAGCGGCTCCTCCGGAGACCGCGGTTAGCGACGTTGGTCCAGTTCAGCCTCCTCCGTGGGGTGGTCTGCCTTTCCCTGGTGCTAACGTGGGCATGTATGCAGGGTGGACACCTCCCCCTTGGTGGGGCCTTTCCCCTCAGTCATCTGACGATGGAGACAATCCCCCATCCACTTACGGGGATATGGCTCTGCCCCTTGGGGACACCTTGCGTTGTCCGTCAAGGAAAAAATATGGCGTAAGGAATACGTCGATATTTTTGCCCTGCTCCATGCAGAGCCGGAGCCAATGCCACGGGTAGGGGATCCCGTCAGGGATCCGGAGTCAGTTAAAAAATGTAAAATTGACAAAAAATGGCCGAATTGGCTCAGCGGCTTCTTGATTTACATGGCTGTGATGGACCAGATGCACCCGAAGCTTACGGGGCACCTGATCAAGTATCTTGATTTAATACACAGGGCGTCCAGGGATTACACTGGGACGGCCTGGATTTCCTATGACCAGAAATTCCGGCTGCGAGCCACGCACAATCCTTCGATGGATTGGCGGGTCCCACAGTGGGAACTGTGGAATCAGTTAGTGGTGCCATCCCGCCCGGTCACGGGTGACAGGGCCGATAGCGGCCATTTGATCTACCGCAACGCTTCCCAGGCGCCCAGAGGTGGTCCGGGAGCTCAGGGGGTTCAACCCCCCCGTGTCTGTTTTGAATTTAATTCCTCAGGCAAATGCTCCCGGCCCTCCTGCCCGTTCCTGCACGCCTGTGCAGTGTGTGGCGCCAAGCACGCTGTCTCCTCTTGCACGCGTGTGGCAGGTGGTAGACAGGGTCCACGCCAGTTCACAGGAGGGAAAAAAGGAACCCCTCCCCCGGGAGGTTCTGGAAAAGGGGCCAACCCCAATTAAGTTGGGGCCCCTAGTAGCCCTTCTTTGTCTTTACCTGCTCAAGGCGGCGGCTGATTTTCTGTTTCAGGGTTTTTCGTTTGGGTTCAGGATCCCATGCCCCCCTCCCTCTGCCCCGTTTTGGGCGAAGAATCTGCGCTCGGTGGAGGGTCTGGAGGAGGTGGTTCGGCGGAAGGTGGGGAAGGAAGTGGAGGCCGGCAGGATTGCCGGCCCATTCCCTGCCCCTCCCTTGCCCAACCTTAGGATATCGCCTCTGGGCGTCGTTCCTAAAAAAGCCCATGGCGAATATCGTTTAATACACCATCTGTCCTACCCCAGAGGGTCGTCGGTCAATGATGGCATCCAGCAGGAGTTCTGCTCTGTGCGGTATGCGTCATTGGATCAGGCGGTGGCCATTTTACGTGGCTGCGGACGCGGGGCTTTGATGGGGAAAGCGGACATTAAGTCCGCGTTTAGACTCCTCCCCATCCACCCCGATGATTTCTGCCTGTTGGGGTTTCAATTTGGTGGCCACGTCTATGTAGACAAGTGCTTGCCGATGTGGTCCGCAAATTCCTGCTTTACTTTTGAAATTTTTAGTTCTTTTCTGCAATGGGCTCTTCAGCACAGGACGGGCATCCATTTGGTCATCCACTATTTGGATGACTTCTTGTTCATTGGCACTGCGGGCACCAGCGAGTGCGTCACCTTAATGTCAGGGTTCTCGGGACTGTGCGGGGAGCTAGGTGTCCCCCTGGCTGACAAGAAATCTGAGGGCCCCGCCACCACACTCACTTTCTTGGGCATTGAGCTTGATTCGGTTGCGGCTTGTTCTAGGCTGCCGGCCGACAAGCTCTCTCGCTTGCGTCATCTGCTCTCTGTGGCCCTCGAGGCCGCCAAACTGACGCTTAGGGAATTGCAGGTGCTGGTGGGTCACCTCAATTTCGCCACTAGGGTGGTGGCCCCGGGGCGCGCCTTCCTCCGGCGCCTTTGTGATGCCATGTCGGGTTTGAAGCTCCAACACCACCGCATCAGGGTTTCCAGCGCCACGCGCGAGGATTTGCGCATGTGGCTGGAATTCCTTCAGGGGTTTAATGGCATCTCCTTTTGGAGATCTGAACAGCTTCTGGAGGCGGAGCTCCAGGTCCACTCTGATGCGGCTGGGAGCTCTGGTTTCGGGGTGTTTTTCCGGGGGCGATGGTGTGCTGCACAGTGGCCCCCCAGTTGGGTTGAGGCGGGGTTTACGGTTGACCTCACTTTTTTGGAATTTTTTCCCATAGTGGTGGCAGTTCACTTATGGGGCAGGCATTTCGCTAACTCCACGGTACGTTTCTGGTGTGACAACCAGGCGGTCGTCTTTGTTGTCAACTGGCAAACGTCCAAGTCCAAGCGAGTTATGCGTCTTGTCAGGGCTTTCGTTTTACGTTGCCTTACTTTAAACACCCTTTTTCTTGCGAGGCACGTTCCTGGTGTGCATAACGAAATTGCGGATTCCCTTTCTCGTTTCCAGGTGGAGCGCTTCAGGGAACTCGCCCCCTGGGCTCGACGCGACCTGGACCCCATGCCGCAGTGGCTCTGGACCCTCGGTTTTCCGGGGCCTACGACGCCATCTGGTCTGCGTTAGCCCCCAGAACGTGCCGCAGTTACCGGGGTAAGATTCAGGCCTTCCAGTTTTTCAGGCAGTCCGAGGCATTGGGGGAGGTCTGGCCCATTCCATTAGACCATATCATGTTCTTCATGCTACACCTGCATGAGAGGGGGCTATCCATCCGCTCCTTGAGAGTCTATTTGGCAGCCCTTGCTTTCTTTTCTAAGGCGTGTGGTTTCGCAGACTACACGTCTGAATTTCGGATTCAAAAAATGTTAGAAGGCTTTCGCAGGCAATCCCCCCTGCAGCGGACTCCAGGAAACCTGTTACGCCTGAGATCTTAGAGCGTCTTCTAGAGGCCTATTGTCACGAGTGCAGTTCCCCCTATGAGTATGTCCTCTTCAGGACGGCCTCCCTCATATTATTTTTTGGGGCCTTCCGGCCCGGGGAAGTCCTATGTGCCTCCAAGGCGGACCTTTCCGGGAGAGCTCTGCAGCTGGATGATGCCGTGGTGTCAAAGACCATGGCAATGGTGCGACTTCATCGCTCCAAAACTGACCAGCTGGCCAGGGGCCAGCTGGTGCAGCTCAGGCGTGTAAAGAATCTCCTCCTCTGCCCGGTCTCGGCTTTGGAGACTTTCTTGCGCGTCAGAGGTTCGCGGCCAGGTCCGCTATTTTGTCACATTGATGGAACGCCTCTGTCATTGTTCCAGTTCAGGGCTGTTTTCCACAGGGCATTGCTCCGGCTCGGTCTTTCCCCCACTGAGTATGGACTACACTCTTTTCGTATTGGAGCGGCCTCTGTTGCAGCCCATAATGGACTGCCGGCGGCATTGGTGCAGCGCATTGGTCGTTGGCGCTCTGTGGCGTTTAAGAGTTATGTTCGTAAGTTATGACCAGGGCTTTCGTCACATACCGGTAAGTTGGCCTGTGGGCCTGTTTTCGTTCCGGCCATGGGCCTCTGCGTTATGTTTACATGGTTACTCCGGCCTATGTGCCTGTTGGGCGGCCTGCGGGTCGGCCCGTGACCAGTGGTCACTCGGTGCCCCCTCGGGGGTTTCACCCAGTGGGTGTTAGCCGTAGGGCCCTAGGTTCAGTTAGGCTAGTTTTGCCAGCGCTTGACCATGCCTAGGTTGGGTCTTTGGCGGCGCTGTGCTCAGGTTTTACAATTTTGTTTCTATTTCAGGTCCTTGCGGTGCCAGACCGGCTGACGTCCTCATCTGCGGCCACTCCATCGTTTTTTGGGCCCGGAAGAGAGCGGCGGCTTCAAGTTTCGGCACACAACTAGGACTCGGTGACGTGGCCAGGGTACACTGGGCTGCACAGAGAGGGATGCTGTGGGGCCAGCTGCTACCTCTGCTGAGCGAATTTTTGTTGTTCAACCCGCCTCCTCAGGTCCTTTTAGTTCATCTGGGCGAGAACGATCTCTGTCAGAGGACCTCGGTGTCCTTGAGGCTGCAGACCTTAGGTGATCTCGCTCTGATTAGGCGCTGGATCCCGGGGATTCACATCCTCTGGTCCGCATGGCTGCCCAGGCGGGTGTGGCGGGGGGCTTTGAACCTTAGCAGGGTCGACCTAGCCAGGAAGAAGCTGAACGCGTTCATGAGGCGTTTTATTTTTCAGACTGGAGGCATCTACATCGCCCATCCCCAGATTGTGTTTCAGGACCTGCGTCTTTTTCGAGGAGATGGGGTGCACCTCTCCCCGTCGGGCGCTGACATTTTTCTATCAAATCTGCAGCAGGGTATCCGCTCACTTTTGAGTAGTTGGGCGGAGGGGGTCATGCGCTAGGCAGACCCCCCGTGTGGTAGATGGCGTGCAGGAGGGGTAGCCAGGGAGGGCTTAGTTGGCATACATCCTGAGGTAAGCAAGGTCAGGGGGCGAGCCAGGACCGCTCACGTGATGCTGTAACGGGTCGGTGAGGCAGGCTGGCAAACCCCCAGGCTGGACGGGCGATGATCGCCTTAATGATTTTCCTTGGGTGGGTCACCGCTGTCCAGCTGCCTCGACCCCTTTGGGGGTTGGCAAGGAGAGGCAGCTTGGTCGTGGACCGAGTGGGCCTGGAGCCAGGATGTCCCATGCCCATTAGATCTAGGGGGAGGCAGACGGCTAAGTACCGTTTTCCCCAACCTAGCCGCCTGCACGCCAAGGGGGGTGTTTTTAGTTAGAGCCCTGCTACAGTTTTTTCTTGGTTGTTTGATTTTCAATAAACAGCCCATAATCCAAGCACCTGTCTGGCGTCTTCTTTGGGGGGGTCCTGGGGTAAATAGTACAATCACTATATCAAGGAGCTACAGTAACACCGCAATTACATGGATGGAGAGGCAAACCAGTCGCTCTCCTGTCTGGAGTCAGACAAGGATGCCCCCTAAGTTCCCTATTATATGTAATTGTGTTAGACCCTATTTTGGCCATGGTTCTTTGAGTAACCGGAACTGCTCTCTCAAGTCTGCAACGTTTGGGAGACTTTCCAGTACATTCAGATGTATGAATTTGATCTGTTGTCTCTTAGACCTCTTATCATCACACTTTTGTAGGAACAATGATTAAGAATATAAATATAGTTCATGATAATACCGTTAAGTAATAGAGTATTGATCCAATGTTTTCATAATTGCTTCATTTGTAGGAACTACACAGTACAAAGGATATCTGATATGATCCCATTTTGGCTATTAACACCTTGCACATGGGAGATTAATGGTCAGTCTAATGCCCTTAATTAAGAAAAAACCCAGTTTATTAAAACTGTGTTACACTGTTTTATCCTGATGTGACCCCTGTCAGAAAAACTGAGAATACTAGAACTCAAATGATAGGTTCTTTTCAGCAAATACCACTGCACAAAAAGGAAAAGTAACAGGTGCCTCCTAAAATCAATAATCATTTTTTTAAAATATTTTCTGCAATACAAAACAATGTTCGTATTTCCACAGAATTACAGATCATGGCTAGCATGACTTGGTTAAGTTTGCAAGTTTTCCCTGTTGCCCAAAGGCCTTGTGATGAGGGGACCCCCATCACACACTACATAGGAGGAGTCTGATGAAGAAACAGGCAGTTCAGTTCAGATGATATTTCCCAAACAGGCCACACTACCACATGATAATGTGAGTGCACCACGAGCACCCGTGCCTCCAGCCTTGTTCAAATTGCCCCTCTGTACGCTGTCCAAGTACTACTATAAAGTAGTAAAGTACCGGTAGCTCATGGTGTGCTTGTATTTAGATCTTGTGGGAGTGGGGTGGTGGTCAAGAAGTATTATCTGAAATAGTCCATTAGGACCCAAGTAGACATATGAAGTCATTTGGAAGTTATGTACCATGTTTATCAAACTGTGATAGGAGTGTGTGTGTGTGTGTGTGTGTGTGTGTGTGAGAGAGAGAGAGAGAGAGAGAGAGAGAGAGTGTAGTGGAGTAGTGGGTGAGTAGTGGGGTGATCTGGAATACCATTTTAGTCTCTTCAGCAATCTTCAAGCAATTTAGCATGGAATGGGCTCTGTCAAGCTGGAAGGGATTTAATTTTCAGGGAACTCAGCCTTCCCCTAAGCAAGGCTTTTGGTATAAATCTTGCATTCTGAAATGTATGGGGAGCTAGGCTTGACCATGGGGCAGCACGGCTATGGGGATGTCATGTAGAGCTCTCTCACTTCAATATTTACCACGACGCAGCTGCTGACAATTAATCAACAGTACATTGAAGAAGAGAATAAGATAAATATGACAACTGCCATCCTGCAGCACAGGCTGAATGTGTTTACTGCTGACTCAGATGATTCAAGCAGACTAACAGTGAGCAGGACAGCAGCCTAAGACAGTACAATGATCGTTAGAGCATGTTTCAGGCACCCGTAAATGGCTCGTCCAAGCAGTAGTTCTTTTCTGAAGCAGTACTGGCATATATATCACAAGTCTATCGTGTAGTACACGGACATGCCAATCATGTGTACTTGCTGCTGTATTTTGCTTTCTCCATTCAATGAGACCTCTTAGCCTTGTTGCTGGTTCCCTACTGCTACTGTGCAGTGCCTCTGGGGTTCAGTACCTGTTGATCACATGAACCATGCTGGTGCTTATTTTTTGAAGTACCCCTTATAAGTGGTCTCAAAGAATATTGAGGCTCTAGTACCACATGCACACGATCACGTGAAAGGAAATCAATTCTATATTTCATATAAATAAGAACTGAAAAACCCACTTCTAGATTTTCTTTTGTTGTACCAGGAAAATACAGATTGACCCCTGCTGTTTTTGCTGCTTCTTGGGCTTTGTTTGGACTTCAGTTTTATTGCTTACAGGTTTGATCTCCCCTAAGCCACAAGATTCAGGCTCTCCTTTATTTTTGTAAAGGGGTTTTGCATAATTGGGGTCTTTTATCTCACAGACCAGTTTCCAGTGCACTGTTTGTGATTATACTTAAAAGCTAGTGTCTCTCCTTAGGAAATTGGAACATAGCAGTGCGTGTAGCGCATGACTAGAGGGAGTGGGCGGACTATTTTCTGCTTGCTGTTTCCATGATGCATCACACCACAGGAAAACTCCTGCTCTAAGTGAGAGAGTGGGTGTGAGTACTATTGGCTGCCAAAAGAGATCCTGTTTTTATTGACAAAGAGTGATGCCACCTGAGGAATTTGTCCTTTAATTTCAAGTATCTCACTCTCAGCAGTGACATATGTTTGTGAAGCCCAATGATGTTTCTTTTATGGAACAGCTACTTCACTTATGGCAAAAGTCTTTGCTTTGGTACTGAGGCATCTCGCTAGCTGGGCATTATCCAATAGCCATGCTGTCATGAACAGATGAGAACTTTCCATCAAACTGTAGAGGATATCACTGCACTTATGAGTGATGGCTAAATACAGTGGATAGAAAATATGGAACGAAACCATCACTTAGAAGGCATTAGAGACCAAGGGTAGCATTTAATTTAGCAAGTCAAAATTCTAGTATAAATTCCATTGCTTGACTGAAACTCTGTAGAGTGAATTGTGTTTTTAAATGGATAATCAACACCTACCTATATTTTATCCCTACCGTAAACCATTCAGCCGACTGCGTTCAATTTAAAAATGCCAATATGTGATTAATACTAGGCAATATATTTCAAACAGAAGCTCCCTGGTGGGAAGAGTGTATTGCTTGATGTCTCCAATGAAGCACCGTGTTATTTTACATAACAACATTGAAACAAATGGGCTTTGATTTACTGGCGGTTTTTAATGACAAATTTGAGATTTGCTTTCCAGCTAAACAGTCAAGTTCTGTGCCCGCTGGTTAAAAGGAGCAGTAATGATTAATGGGGAAAGGTTTATGAGGGCTAAATGTGAGGAACAAAAAAAGAGGGGCTGACAACAGCCTGATGCTCTGCAGCCATAATTTCCAATTATTCCCTCACTTTTAATTATTTGTCATCTTCATCTTTTCTGACTGCTTGCTAAATGCTTCCATCACTCCGCACCCTGTACCTTTACACTTTGCCTCTCCTGTGACAGAATGCGCCACAAAACAGAATAGTCGGTAGTTAGCAAGAATAATCATTTATCTTATTACAGTGTCGTGCCATCTTCCATTATTCAGTAATAATGATTGGCAGTGCAATTTCTTGGCCATGAAACCAATTAATATGCAGCTCCGTGCTGGTAGCGGAGATGGTTCACGCAATTCCCAACGTGTTCATGCCTGTTTATTGGTAGCCATTAAAACAAGTGCATGCACTAGATTGCAACTCACAATTCGTGTGAGATTTAAAATGCAGGCATCATGTACATGTACCAATGTGTAGTAAACTAGCAATGGATAGAAGCAACAGCTGTATCGACTGTGTGACTGTGGAAGAGGCTAAAAAAACCCAAAGAAATCAGATATGTTCCTTGTACAGGCAGGAATATTTCTGACAACTTTCCCACTAGATGTTTTGTAGTCGAAGAGCTGTAACCCACAATTTGAACATGGCACATCAACAAGAAGACAATGATTTTATGATTTCAGAGTACTATGAGAAATACAGTCTGGGTCTCGAGAAGGAGAAATCTTACTCATCAAGCTAGCCTTACAATCATTCGGCGCTAACATAAACGTAGCACATTACAGTGCAATTCCATTTATCCGAGCAGTCTCTGTGACATCTGAAACATTCAGATAATCAGAGGAACTGGATCGATGGGAATATTTTCATGGTGTTACACAGACATGGAACTACACAGGGGACCCACTAAACTCCTAAGACCAGGCATTTCAGATGTAAACAGATTTCATTTTTTAAACCCTTCACCACTAGGGGATAAATTATCAGGAAAAGAAGTTGAAAAGTTTACAAGTTATGGGAAGGAAATATCACAACAGCATGGACTGGAGTTTTTTTTAAGAATGTTGAACAGGAAGCCCAATTCTCCTCTTCACATGATCAGAAGCAGTGCATAACGAATGCATGGAAGGAAAGAGGGACGTGGTGTGTCTCGCCATGCCTGCTCTCCATGCATTCAGGTTGCATGCACATTAGCACATTGGCTCTGTATGTACAGAAGTGATTAATTCATGAAAGCTGGGGGAGAGGACAGTGGGTGCAATCTGGCGCCCTCACTGTGCATTCATTATACATGGTATCAGACAGTGTGAGAAGGGCTAGTAGCATGCCATTCGGGAATGCACAGGATGAGATGAATTAGTTGAGACCATTCAGAATTACTCCCACAGCAATTATCAAAGGCACTTCTGTTGCATGTTGTTTAAGAAATAAAGAGGTATGACTCACTATTTCCCTTGGTTCCTGAATCATGAAAAGGTAATTATGAGACATTTCACAAGAAGCTTTCATGGACAGTATTAACCATTCCTGAAATTCAATATGCTGGAAAACCCATATTGAACACATGTGGGCAGTACCCATGCTAAAGAATGTACTGAATCATGTGCTCTGAGTTCATGTCACCTGCATTCTCCCCGTGCCCACCATGATCAACAGAACCACTTACCTATGAAAGCTTAAGAGTTTGATAAGCTTGAGCAATTTTACTAAAGGCCCAGTGAAGACGTTTGCCTGCTGATGAACGCACCATGGATGCACAACAGAAAAATGCCATGACAATATAGCTCTGGCATCACTCAGACACCAGCGCAACTCCACCAGTGGAGAGGCCAAAACAGGGAGGAGATGTGGGAGGGCCATTGGAAGGCCATGGGAGGGACAAGGAGGTGCTATGACAACAACAGAGCTGGTGTACTGTAGGTAGGAATAACCCTGTAGTGTTGTTGTTGTTCAGTCGTTAAGTCGTGTCCGACCCTTCGTGATCCCATGAACCATATCCCGCCAGGCCTTCCTGTCCTCCACTATCTTCCTGAGTTCGCTCATTTTCATGTTTGTTGCATCGGTGAACCCTGTAGTAACAATGGTAAAAACAGCAGAAAATGTACTCCTGCCACTCCCTACCCCACACATTTTTCTATCATTGAGTTTAGGATACAGATTACATTCAGCAGCCAATCACAGCACACCAACCCCAATACCAAAGCCCCTGCCAGGGAGACTATATCTCAGATGGTCAGATGTGTAGCATGGGGTATACCTCTCTGGTGTCTCAAGGGAGAGGAAGAACTAGCCTCATGAAGCTTTGCTTTGGGTGGGAGATTCCAAAGAGGGGGGGTCATTTTTCCACTTCCAGCCTTCTAGGCTGGGAGGAATCCACACAATGGTTCTTCCCCATGCCACATTAACCGGTTTCAGAGGAGTTATTAAGTTCCTGGAATCTGGCTGGTACTGACCAAAGCCATTGTTTGTTCTAAGTTTAGGGAAGGTTCCAGTTTGAGATTCTGTATTATGTAAATTTCATATAAGCTATTAAATTCTGCAGTCATGAATACCGTAGTGAAGTCTTTATTCCAGAAGTGCTCATAAATGGAGCATTTTGACAATCACACAGCACACATTCAATGTCATGAACAGTTAATCAGTAACCTTTAATATGGTTTCTTCTACTTGAATAAATAATTATGTATTAAGGGAAAAAATGAATACATAAAGAGCACCAAAACAAGCTTATAACTAAAGTGAGCTATTTCCTGTGCAATTGTGGAATTTGTGCTGCGCGAATAACCATTCCCAGAACAATTTTGAACACAAAAGATCTATTCATGCAAAGAAGTGTGAAGGGCTAGCACAAAGCGGAATAAACATGGTCCAGATAATCAGCCATTCAGAATTCAAGCCACTGTTCACAAATACTGTTATGTACAGTAGTTGTAGACTTCAGCACAAAGAGACTTGTTGCAATGTTTGCTACAAGATCTGCCACCAACCTCCATGAGAGCGGAACTCTGCATCTCTAGCAAGTTTTACGTCCAGTGTACCCATTATTACCCATTATAAAATGTTTTTGAAATATAGCTCCAACTTCATTCATTCTTTCAAGTTCCTAACAAATAGAAATGTCAAAATATAATGAACACAATCCAACCAAAGTGAAGCACTTTTTACAGCCCAATCCTATTCATTCCCCCCCCCCCCCGGTCATTGCAGCGGTGCCAAAATGTCAAACACTGCATCTTAGGGGGATGGGGGGGGGACGGGCCCGGGAGGCTTCAGCAGGGAAAGGGGATTTAAAAACACCTTACTCCTCTGCGTACGTCTCCTGACCCTCAATGGGTCTCCTCCTGTGCTAGTGATATTGCTAGTGCAAATCTGAGGAGAGAAAGGGGACTGGACGGATACTACAGGAGGGGATAGGATCCGACACATGCTTTGTGTGGTGGATCCACCCCATCCCGCAGCCTCCCTGCCCCATGTTATGCCTCCCTCCCCACCCTGTTTCGCCGCCTCCCTGTCCCAGTTCCACCTTCCTCCCACCCCTCCTGCCTCTTCCAACATTTTACCTCCTCTGGCAAGCACCAGGAGATCTATTGGAGCAGGTGGGAGGGTGCAGTCCTCCTTACCACTAGTGTTGCAGGCAGACCGCCAAGTGGCACGCTGTCACAGCGCCTTCTGCGACTGAATCGTCAGCAAGAATTATCTTACATCAATAAAATATGGTTGCCTTCTTTAAACAAATCCTTCAAGCAGCGGAGCGAACAGGGAAAGCGAAGCATGAAGGAGAGGTCATCCCCAGTCATTGAGGAATTGACAGCTTCTGCATTCAATTAAGCAGTCAGCTTGATTGATAGCCTCTGCATTCAATTAAGCAATCAGCCTCTAAAGCCTGCTTCTATTTAAACTGAGTGCATGCAAGACAAGGTTATGGACATCTTTCAGCCTGTGGCTGAGTCTTTTGCTTCTGAAGAAACCCCAACTGACTGGGGAGAAACGTCAAGCAGGAAGATTTCAAGACTTTTTATCATCCTGTCAGCTTTGGATAATCCTTTTGCATCTCTGCATCGCAGTAGAACTGAGGAATTTCAACTGACAAGTGTAAGATTAATCTTTATTTCTTCATTCTAAGAGCTGAAATTACATGGCTGGAAATCCCATAAATATTGTGTCTTTGAGTATGACGCTAACTACTTTACAGCAGTCAGTGCCATCGCAAGAAGAGGAATTACAATGGCAGGTAAGTAAAGGATTGGGCCCTTAATCTATTTCAATAAGGAAAGATTTAATTGGGCAGTTCACACTGAAATCAATGGAAATTAAAACATGCAGATTTTGGCTGGCTTATGCTCAATATGTTTACACAATCTTCAAAGAAGGAATTGTCAATGTGTGCTAAATGCTCAGCAATAATCATAATGGCTTGAATCCCAATCACTATAAGAACAGCTTGTACATTGAAGTTTTCTATTCTCTCCTTTCTTCTCCCTTCATCTTCCCTTTTGAGGATCAATGGACCTTCTAAAATGAAGTAGAATGTGCTGGAGGTGAGACTGGGCAGGGGAACTGGAAGGAATCAAGACCCTCCTACAGCTTAACTGATGGTTTTATCTGGGACTTACAGCTCAATCTTATGCAGAATTGTGCTGTTCTATGTAGGGGTTTGCGACAGCAGAAGAAACTTCCACTACTGCAAAATGTCTGCCGCACAGTGGAGCCATTTTAGGAGCACTGCCATGCATGACAGCAGTGCACCAAGTCTGTCGCCAGAGCTGCCTACACCCACCGGAGCAGGTAAAGCAGCGGGGGTAGAGAGGGGGCGAAATGGGTCAGGGAGGGGAGTTGATGGGGTGGAGATGCTGCAGGAGGAGGTAGTTCCAGTGGTGATGGCACGTGCTGGATTTTACCCCCCTTCTCTGCAGTCCCCTTTCTCTCCTTGGACTTGTGCCAGCAAAATCACTGGCACAGGTCCGAGGAGACTCATTGTGGGTTGGGAGGCATACGTGGGGGAAAGAGGATTTGTTGGATACAGCACACCTGTTTCTGGTGGGGCTGCACCATTGCGGGGGGGGGAAGGGTAGAATTGGGTTCTCAGACGTCTGCTAATGAGTGCTATTGTTGTATGTATTTATTCTGCTAATTTTGAGTGCTATTGTTGTATGTATGTATTCTGCTAATTTTGAGTACTATTGTTGTATGCATTTATTTGATCTTCTTGTTATTAGCCACTCAGGGAGGACTTGGTCTTGGACAGGGTACAAATATGTAAAATACATAAATAAGCTCGCCCCCATATGAGTACACTAGGCACCACTGGATGCACACCATGTGGAACATCTGCACACCTTTTGTCGTCATATGCTGCTTTGTGTTAGAGCCACTTGTGGTGATTCTTTTGTCAATTTGTTTTCTCAATTTGGCTCCGTTTGATCATTCTGTCATAAAATGCTGCAGGTCATCTGTCTTTCTGTTAGACCAATGTCAACATTACCTTTTACTATGGCATATTTGTGTAACATAAGGGCCCATTGTTATTCCAGAGAAACTATGTAATATATTTTGCAAATGTGCAGTTGATTAGGAAGTAACTTGTTTTGTATAGTTTAGCATTAGGATCTTAGGTGGTGTTGCAATGGCAGGAACTAAAAATGTAGGTCTTTTGATGGTATTGAGAGAGAGAGTTACTGCATTTAAACAGTATATTCTAAACGTGTTGCAGGACTTTTTTTTTTTTTACATTTAAGTAAGATATTTCTTAGAAATTGCCTCCACCATCTCCCCAGAGACCCATAACAAGTCAATATGTTTCCCCCCCCAACACTCAAAATTGATCAGAATTGGAAACTAGTGGACATCATGTACCAATTAGGACCATGCAGGAGATGTGATGCCAAACAGACTGACAGGGCAATCCTGTGTAAGTGCACTTACACCAGTGCATCATCTACTGTTACACCGGTGCAAGGCTACACAGGATTGCGCTGTGAATCTCTAAGCTGCAGCTGCCGCTCCAGAGATCCATAGAGCAGGTCAATAAACAGGTAGGAATGAAGTCATTCAGTTCTTCAGCATGACTACAATGGCATGCTCTTCATTACACTGTCCTTTTCCATATTTTTTTAATGTGGAATTGGGAATTGTAGTAGCTATGTGTGGACCATATGTCAACACATAGCAAGAATCATGTGGTGTATACAGCATGCTATGATTTCCACTGACCCACTCTATGGAAACCCACTTTGGTTGAAAAAAAAAGCCTTCTATCACTTCACTAACTCTTACAAAAGAATCCCATCAAGTGTGATGCATTAACCTCTAATGTAGCATTCTTAACTGTAAGTACTAAGCTTACAGCATAAAGGCAGTAATGTAATGGCATATAATTGCAGTAGTATCTGTGCAAAACTTTGTAATGGCAGCTAGAGTAGGAGCAGAAGTAATACACATTTCTATAGGTCTAAGGCTGCAATCCTATGTGCACTTCCCTGGAAATAAGTTCCATTGAATTTATTTCTTTTACTTATTTATTTAAAAGATCTCTATACCGCTTTTCTGGTCTCAACGCAGTTCACAGTATAAAATATAATAAATGTAATAAAAGACAATAATTTTTTTAAATAAAAAATTAAAAGCAATTAAAATGATACCAATGCAGAAAACAGCAGCAACATAAAAGCATAAGAAACAGCGACAAAAGACCTGTGGGTTACTAGTTAAAAAGGGGTCCCTAAGAGTTCACTCCTTCCTCAAACGTCAAGTGGAATAGGTGTGTTTTTATACCCCATGAGAAACCATGCAAAATAGGGGCTGTCCTCAGGCTTTCTGGCAGTTGGTTTCAGAGGCATGATGCCACAACCAAAAAGGCCCTGCACCACGCCACCACCCCCTTGACTTCTGATGGCGGCAGTATCCTAAGCAGGGCCCTCTCTGAAGACCATAGGGGCATGCAGGATTATATGGGGGAAGACAGTCCTTGAAGTACCCTGGTCCTATGCCATATCGGGCTTTTAAAAGTCATCACCAACACCTTGAATTGGGCTCAGAATGGAATGGGAAGCCAGTGGTATGGCAGAATCACACACACCCCAAGCCCCAGTGATGGGTCAGGCCATCACATTCTACATTAACTGCAGCTTCTGAACCATCTTTGAGGGTAGCCCCATGTATAGTGCATCTAAGCAAGATGTCACTGGGGCATGGACCACCGTAGCCAGATCCGACTGACACATATACAGTTTCAGCTGACACACCAACCAACGCTGGGTGAAATTTAATCGGATTTACTTCTGAGTAGGAATGGACAGGATTGTGCTCTAATTCTTTTTTAGGAAAGAAAAGAGCTTAGTAGTAGGGCATGTGTATAGAATCCCTTCTGACCCTTGTGTAGACAATATTGAGCTGGATGGACCAATGGACTGACTCAGTATAGGGCATAGCTGCATATTTGGGGAGGTGCGTATTCCAAGTGCTATAAAAATGTGTGCGCGCATGCATGTGTATGTGTGACACACACACATTTCTGGCAATTGGAATATATTTAGAAGTTGTTAGGCGTCATAGTATTAGATTCATGATGTGACAAATATTTATCACACCAATTAATCAGAAATTCTGGTTAATTCTGAGATCACTCAGTAGACAGTAAGGTCCACTGAACTAAAAGGGGGTGTAATTCTGTGTAGACATGCATAGGATTGTGTGGCAAACCAATTTTGAAGGCAACATTACAGTACAAGAATGCAACTGTTTCCATCCAATGCTTAACAGCATTAGGGTGGAATCCTGCCACCCCTGGGCTGGTGTAGCGCATCATAGGCCATCCCAGAGCTGTCACAAAAACTGCCATAAGGCAGTTGCGCTGGCGCCAGGCTGGCACTGTCCTCCATGCGTCAGATCTGGCTGGTGCACGGGCCAGGATGGTGAGTGTTGTGCTGCTCAGGGTGGGGGAGGCAGTGTAACAGGGTGGGGGAGGGCAGTGATAGGGTGGGTTGACCTACCGGGTCATTAAACATGATCTGAATCCTATCCACCTTCTCCGGCCAGTTTCCCTTACATGGGGCTCCCGGATTTGCACCAGCAAAATAGATGGTGCAGATCCGAGGAGACCCATAGCGGGGGCTGGACCCAGGGTAAGAGAGTTTTGCACTCAGGATCCAGTGCTGCCTGCACCGACCTCGCTGGATCCCTCAGTGCAAAGTTAGGGAGGATTGGTCTGCTTTTGTTTAATCTGCCTACCGGATGACATGACATGAGTTGATGGTAGCCACATATCTCAAATCTTCCTAAAATCAGGCCCTAATCATCTGAAAATTTCATCCGTTTTCTAAGCGACCCCCCCCCCATTTCATTGATTTATTTACACAATTGTGGCCTGTTAATCTGAAGAAAGAAACAGATATTATCTACTCCCGATCGATTTGGTGCTGAAGTTGTCTTTATTTTAATGCTTAATTTTTTTTGTATTACTTCAATAGCATGCACAGTTCCCTCAAGGCAAAGCTGCAAGAAATAATGTTTTCATTTTCCAGGACTGTGGATTTTTAGCTTATGTAGGTTATTGGGGAAAGGTTTCCCAAATGGATCGTGAAATGTGCTGCAAGAAACATGAAACATTTTGAAGGCAGACTGCTTAAGTTTGAAACAACTGTTTGGCCTGTACCTGGAATAGAAAGGTTATATTCAATACATAGAGCCTTTATTTGTAATACGATTGAATTCAAGAACCCACAGTGGTCTTAATTTTGGCTCACAAAAGAAAAGTGCTGCTGGATCAGGCCAAAGGCCCATCAGTTTCCCACTGTGGCCCAATGCAAAGCCCCAAAGCAAGAGATGTTGCTTACAAATGTAGCTTCTGTGTCAGTCTTCTCAGCTACTGCCCCTTCCCTTTCTTTTACTTCCTGGTCATTTTTTTAATACATTCTAGTTCCAATAAGGCAAACAATAAATCCAGTAATACTGTTCACACCACTAGCAACAAGTTTAGCTCGGTGTGTGGGGACAGTGCATTGCAGGCTGTATTAATGCGCCATTCATTGCAGGGTGTTTTTTTTTTTTTTTCATTTGTGCTACTGAGCTCAGCTTTACTAGCACTGCTTGATGTGCAAGGACTTTTTCTAGTTTGGGGGTCCAACAAGCCAAAACTAAGCCAAAACTATGTTACTACCTGGGACTTTCACAACATTTCCCCCACCAAGGATGTGATGCGATGGAGCTGATCCAGTAGGATCAGACATGGAGCCAAGAAGCTTGTAATGTTTTAGAGCAGTGGTTCCCAAACCTTTTAGCACTGGGACCCAGCTACACTATATTGGGACCCACCTAGCTTTAAGTAAAGGTAAAGGTATCCCCTGCTCGAAAGCCAGCCGTGTCCGACTCTAGGGTGAGGTGCTCATCTCCGTTTCTAAGGCCGTAGAGCCAGCGCTGTCCAAAGATGCTTAAGTGGTCATGTGACCAGCATGACTAATGAAACGCTGTTACCTTCCCACCACAGCGGTACCTATTTATCTACTTGCAATTTCTTGCTTTCGATCCGCTAGATTGGCAGGAGCTGGGACAGGAAACAGAAGCTCACTCCATCACGCGGCACTCGGGTCTCGAACTGCTGACCTACCGACCTTCTGGTCTGCAGTTCAGCTTCTTAACCACTAAGCCACCGTGGCCCCTAGCTTTACGAGACTTAAAAATAAACAACTATTCATTTTACCAGCCTCTTAATCCTGTTTTTATCCTTTTTACTATGGGGGAGGGGAAGTGAGACCGCCTTCTGGAGTGTTCGTTGAGCTCCACGTTCATCAGATCAGGACCATTCTGGTAGCCTTGTGTTTCGCCTTTGCCTGACCTTCTCTAAGAGCTGAGGAACGTTTGCCTACTCATGAGTAAATGAGCACGTGTGGCTCAGTTTTGCTTTCCATAGGGCTCATCAGATCAGTACCATTCCAGTGGCGTTGCGTTCCCCTTGGCCTGCGCTTCGAGGTGGACTGAGGCATGCTCACCTACTCATGAGTAAAAGCACACGTGCTGCTCCATTTTGGTTTCCTTAGGGCTCAATACATTTTTCTTGTTAGCTAGCAGCTTGTCGGTTTTGTGACCCACCCAAAATCGGGTTGCGACCCACAGTTTAAGAGCCACTGTTCTAGGAAACATGGCCAGCTCAGCCGTGAAGCAACCTGATACAGATTACATTAGTGGCAGATGACAGGGAAGTGAGGGGGCGGCAGATTTGGGGTACCCTTCAACCGAAGTCTGCCTCGCTCCAGCCCACCATAGATGTGAACTGCACTTATCTGCTCCTCACTCTCTAAAACCAAACCAGAATTGGATCATTCACTTCTCTCCACGCCCTCCGTACTCCCACAGGGTTTAAAGTGAATACTTTAAATGCGATGCAAGGAAGAACCGCTTCACTATCTCTCCCATCGCTCCATACTCGCATAGCATATAGAGTTTAAAGGGATGTGTTCCCTTTATACCCCAAGTAGGAGGAGCAAGGAGAGGGGTAGAAAAGTGCTTCTTCCTTGCACAGTGTTTAAAATGTAAAGGGAAAAGGTAGGTGGCACCTGTGCCAGGTGGCAGAAGGGTGTGGGGAGAGCAGGCCACGGTGGCGGGGAGGGGGCGATTAGCCGGTCAGGTCAGGAAGGGGGCAGGGATATCAGTGACTCACTGGGGCTTACAACAGGGGAGAGGGACATTCATCCCTTTCCCCCAAGGTGTGCCCCAGCTCCGCCAGTGCAGCCGTGATGCTGCTTGGGATCTGCCTCAGAGAGCAGAATTGGGCTGTCAGAGAGTCTAGCCTAAGCGATATGATGGAAATTATGCATGAACAAGCCCACCGGTTTGGAGTCTACCTCCCATCCATCTCCAGGGAGTCTGTGACACCCAGTGCAAATTATTTTTATGACTCCTTGGATAAAGCTTTCCCAGCATTATAACATGTCTCATTGATGTTTCTAGCGTTGCAATATAGATGTCCAATCCTACCTGCCAATGTAGCTGCACCACCAGAGCATGTGCTATACCCTATGGTCGTGAGGCACTTGTTGAGGTCTCCTCATGGTAAGGGAAAATTTGGTCCTTTGCCTGGGGGTAAGCTTCCACAGCCCAAATACGTCTACCAGTGATTTAGCTGGCACAAGTCCAAGTGGACCCAGGAAGGTCTATTGAGGCTGAGAAGCGGCATATTGGCATATTCCCAACCTTGATCCGCCCCTCCCTACCTCAGTCTCCAAACCATTCCTCTTCCTCCCCCTGATTTCTCCCAGTTCCCGCCTTGTCCTCAGAAAGGCCAAACGAAGATACATTTGCCTGGGCCTACTTAGAAGCGGCCGAGCCGCCGAGGAAGATGCAGCTTGGCCTGCCGGCTCCTGGGGGTGATGCGGCGGGAGGGGGTGACGTGTCAGAAGGGTGCAGGTGCCGTGGCGCGTCACCCCCCTCCCACTGCGTCACCCCCCTCCCAGCGCATAACCCCTGTCGTCCCGCCCCCCCACGCTATAGTGACGCCAGTGCGCTACCGGATTGCTAGTTCCAGCAGCACAAGTTCCCAGTAGGATTTGGGCCTCAATTTACTTAAGCTCTAACACTATAACACTTACCTGTCCTATTGAAGTCATTAGGGCTTGCTTCTCAGTAGACATGCATAGAATTGTGCTGTTCATCTATACAGGCATAGAATTGTGCTGTTCATCTACAGGAACAATCTACAGCAGTTGCTTTTCACCATTTTTTAAAATCTTCTCTGCATGATGTGCTGAACTGAACATATAATACTCTTCCCATGCATCTTAATTAGATACATGCACATAATTACCTACTATAAATTGTTAATTGGACCTGTGGTGGTGGAAACTGTTGATCCTTTTGTCATTCCAACATTCTAGAAACCTTACAGAGCTAGCAAATGATGCATAATGAGAGCCTTAGTTTGGGGATTAAAGATTGCTTCACTTGGCAAGGCTAGGATTACGTTTCCTGTACTGCAAAAGTGGGCATCATCTATTCACTAATTTAAGTGATCCTTAACAGCATTTGTGCTGATACAGAATCTGACAGTTTATCAGAGCTTTCAGTCAACTGACAGTTTAAAATCCTTTATTCACTGTAAGCAAAATGAATGGTTGCCATCCTCTTTGTGCGCTTCCGCACACCATATGCGATCTTTGTAGCTTGAGATAGCTGGCGATATAAGAACACTGAAATGAGGCTGGCTCTAGGGTTTTTATTGCCCAAGGCAAATTATAAATACTTGGAATCCCTCCAGCCACTTCCACATCACTAAGATACCCTGTTGTCCTAAATGAATACCTGCTCTTTCTTGTGGATGTTGCTGCTGAGGCTCTCTCATTGCCACTGAAATCATGTAACACTTTAAGTGGAATTTGACTGGAGGGTCAAAAAAAAAAAGGTGAACATTCCTTTGTGACTGTGTTCTCCTTGCATAGTCGCTAAATACCATATTGTCCCGAGTATAAGACACACCTGATTATAAGACGCACCCTTAAAGTTTGGTGCTATTAAAAACATTTAATTAAATCACTGGCATTAAATTGCAACAGCCTGATTGTCCTAAATGAATACCTGCTCTTTCTTGTGGATGTTGCTGCTGAGGCTCTCTCATTGCCACTGAAATCATGTAACACTTTAAGTGGAATTTGACTGGAGGGTCAAAAAAAAAAGGTGAACATTCCTTTGTGACTGTGTTCTCCTTGCATAGTCGCTAAATACCATATTGTCCCGAGTATAAGACACACCTGATTATAAGACGCACCCTTAAAGTTTGGTGCTATTAAAAACATTTAATTAAATCACTGGCATTAAATTGCAACAGCCTGATTATAAGACGCACCCCTAGTTTAAAAACTTAAATTAGGAGAAAAAAGTGAGTCTTATACTCAGACCAATACAGTAATCCTTCTCTCCATGCTCTCTCATAAAGGAATCTGAATGTGGCTGAGACCCAGTTAGTAGATCTACAAAATGTTCCAAATTTCCAAGATATAGGAGAACAGTGGCCCAAGGATGGCCCAAGGATGAGATGACTCTTGCAACTCCCATCGAGCAGCAAGTTGCAGGGAATGGCAAAAAGACAGGATGCTTTTCATCCATACGCTGATGCTTCCTGACTGCAGCCCACTGCAGATGAAGATGCTCCTAGTGAGTTTTCAGACAAAACCTGGAAGTGGTTGTAATCATTGCAGACGCAGAGCAGCAATCTAAAGATAGGGGAGGGCTGCGGAGTGGTCTGCAAGCATCCCCATACCTTCTGGAGTGCTCCAGGACCCCCAGTAAGTGTTTTAATTCTATTTTTGTACATTTTTTTTACCAGCGGTGGCAGTGGCAATCCCCGGGATTGCCGCCACCATGTTGTCCCTGCCGCTTAAGGTGGCAGGGTACAGAATCCAGTTCTCATGGTGGGTCATGACCCACCACTTTGAGAACTGATGATATAGAACCAACACAAGGGTAGTTGTCTGTAGATGTCTGACCTATCAAGAAATAGTGTTTAAATTAGGTGGAGTTAATTTTCATTGGTTTCAGTATTGCCAATTGTTAAGTTTAATAGCTTCATGTCTTAGGAAATAGGAGCTTAGCAACAGGGTTATCAAAGGCTGAGCGGCTGATTTATAATATTAGTACATTTAAGGGGTTATTTATTCTCTGCCGTAGGAGTTGAAGATGTAAACTTTAAAATTAATGGAGGAATATGTTCAAGTATAATATTAGTGACTCTATTTGGTGAGAAATATGTTCTTAAGATCCAGTCACATTTTGTTTAAACGTACGTGACAAGCATTATAAGATTCTTCTTCAAGGGTATTTCACAGTATTATGGCTTGCAAGAATATCTAAAAACAATTCTGATGCTATTGGAAATGTTTAAAACCTAATTCAACGTTCTTGCATTTTGGATGGGAGTGTGAAGCTATTAAGAAGTTTTGGACAGAAGTGACTAATATAAGTAGTGAAATGATTGGAAATGTTTAAAACCTAATTCAACGTTCTTGCATTTTGGATGGGAGTGTGAAGCTATTAAGAAGTTTTGGACAGAAGTGACTAATATAAGTAGTGAAATGATTGGCTATCACCTCCCTATGTCACCATGGATATTTTGTTACGTTATATGGGGACTGCACTGCAGTTAGAACACAGGAGTCTTGTTAACAGCCCATTAAGTGCCTTAAGAACAGCAGCGTAGCTGGCGTTGCGCCAGCCACCCCCCCTCGTGACACTGACATCACTCACCCCGCCCCCGAGTGACGTCAGCCGCAGCCAAACATTCCTCAGGGGCTGGGAGGCAGGGCGGGAACCAACACAAATGCGGCTCGGAGGCGTCTGCAGACACCTCCAAGCAGTTCCGCCGCATGGATCGCTGCTGCCACTGGTTTGATGCACCCCTGGCCCTGGTTTATTGCCCCCCGCCTGCTGCCTTAATGCCTCGTCATTAAGCGATCCGTCATTAAGGGGGACACACCTGTAATTATGTTATTTTTTTTAAGTTAGTAAAAGGGGGCACACTGAATATATAGTATTGGGGGCTGTTATTGTTATAGCAATAAGTCAGGGCTGGAAACTCCCCCTGACTTATTGTTAAGGAAAGCCCATGACCTTGAGGCTGCAGTGGGGTCTGCAAGCCATTTGGGGGGTAGGAGGGGTTGGAGTGGGCTAAGCTTCAGACTAGCCCCCCACAGTGTGTCTGGTATGGTGTGGGTAGAAATTAGGCATAGGTGTTGGTGCCCATCCTGAAGAAGTGGGCTGAGGAAAGGGACCCCCAGAACTGATCTTTATAAGACTGTGCGGCTTAGGGATGCTGGTTGGGTGGGATCCCTATGTCCAGGAATTGTAAAGTCAACCTCAAAGGCAGCCCAGCCAAGATCTTTCTTGATATCTTTGATTTCTTCTTGTGATATCTTTGACAGGGTTGGTTTTACAAGCTGTGATCAGTGAGGCAATTGTCAGCTTAGACCCACAGGATGGGAATGCCAACAATGGGAATAGACCATTTATTTACAGTATTTCTATCCCGCCTTTCTCCCCGAAGGGACCCAAGGTGGCTCCCCCCAAAAGGCTGTCTCCCCCCCATATGGGAACTCACACTAAAAGAGGGTGGAGTTATAGAACAGGACAGCTACAAGTTTTGTGTATACGATCTTAATAAATGGTGGCCTGTTTTAAAGCCAAGCTGCTTGTCTTGTGCTTTATTGGGGGTTATGCAGGCAATAGAAGTTTGTGGGCCTTTGCATACCCCTTAGTTATTTGCAACCATTGAGGATTTGCCAATTTTACCTATAGTAGCCCCTTTACCACATCAAATCTCGCTCTTTTTCAGGCTGATGAAGAACTGTAGCACAAAAAGAGGGAGATTGAAAAATCATAGTGCAAACATGGGACAGCCACATGAGTGCTTTTTTGAAGGCCAGTCTAGGGCTGGAAACAGCCAGATTCAGTTTCTTTTGAGTTCTTGAGGTCAACAATATTTAAACAATCTAAAACTGTACAGGATTGCACTTTAATGAAGAACTTTCATGGCATAAAAATAGGTTTTTCTGCCAGAAGTCAGTCTAAATCACTAGCCAGCAGACTGGAAAAGACTAAACACGCATTTTTAATCAATGGAAGAAACAATCTTCCAAATAGGCGGTGGAAGGAAAGTGAGTATTCAAGGCTTTGCAATTGACTCCGACTGGGATTTATGGGAAATTATGAGCTTGTATAGCCATGTTTCTCTTGGAAAATGGAAGCTAGGCAGAGCAGTCATTTGTCTGAACACCTTATGGCTGCATAAAACAGTAAAGACTCCTGCCAGTGATTGGCAGCAAGCAGCAAGGCTCAATCAGAAACTGAGCAGATACTTTCCTCGTTCCATAATTGCCAAACGGCACATCTTGTAGGCTGCCTGACAACACAGCGGAAAGCAGATGGCAAAACCATTTGCAGCCTGAGCAGAAGCAGAAAAAAACATAAACCGAGGCGAATGGTCTTCTCCCTAAACAACCGTCGACTAATCCATCCAAGTTATTATATAGTGATTATCTAATTAACTGCACTCAAGCCCATTCTCTTAAATGCGTTCTCAATGCATCCTGGCTTACCTTACCTTGAAAAGCCCACGCTGTATTCATAGGTGTGTACCCCTCTCTCTTCATCTCTTCTGTCAGTACCCACATGGTGGAACGGAGGAATCACTGCTTCTTTGTATCATTTCGCTGTTTCGCAACTCTTAAGAGAGGCCATGTGGAATTCTTTTTAAACAACTGTTTACTTGTTCAAAATTTAGAGAAATAAGTATGATCTAAAATAAGTATGATATTTGGAAAAATATGTTCACATACAACTTCTCATTAATCTACGACAATGTATCATAGTATCTAATGCATTGTCAGCCATGAGTGTCTTACAGTGCAATCCTATGCATGTCCACTCAGAAGGAAGTTCCATTACGTTCAATGGAACTTACTCCAGGAAAGTGTGCATAGGATTGAAGCCTTAGTACTGTAATACCACAACCCACAGAAGCATGCTTTATAGTCTAATGTTCTGAAAAATGTGAGGTTTGTGCTGTAGGTTTCTTGAGATCCAAACCCCTAGCTAGACTTACAGCACAAGGGTGGTTCACTCGTGCACATACAATCTGCCATTTGATTCCACAACACTTGATGACTAGCAGCTGAACGTGTGAACTGACTCACTTGAAACCATTTTGCCTGTACTCAGTACTCAGGTAGATGACAGCACGGAATTATTGTGAAGCAACTTGGGAAGTACAACAGCCAGTATTCAGATAGATGACAGCCCGGAACAACAAATGAAAACTGTACTTTGCCTTTGCAGGATCGGCTGAGTTTACAACAGAGTAGGATTGGAAACCGCTTCCAGCTGGTTTCCTGTGCTTTTTGCATGATAAGAATGAACAGAGCAGGACGCTCGTCAGTGTAACATCCTCCAAAGTTCTTTGGAAGCCCCCAGAAGATGTGTTGAGATTCCAACACGAAACGTCGGGTCCTCAACGTTCCAGGTTATGATTTTAAAGAATTTCTGTTTGCCTGTGGTATACTGTTTCAGCCTACCCAGATAAAATTGTTATTGTTTCAAATCGGCTGGTTCGCTATTTTTGTTTTTCACCTGATACTATGACCGCATTACCCGTTTTAACTTCTTACTCCAACATTTTGCCTGTGTTATTATTAATAAGAATATGTATATAACAGTCTTCAACTAAAAAGTACACAAAACAGTTTACATAGCATCATAAAGGAGTCTTTGTCCCAAAAGGGCCTGAAAAGGATGCACAAGTAACACCAGCAAAGTGCCACTAGAGGTGATGCTATGCTGGGGTGAAGAGGGACTGAGTTGATGAGAGGTGCTGTGAAAAGTCTATTTGTGGTGTTTCCTCAGGGGTGGCACATTCACACACTTGACAATGCAGATCAAGGTATGAATGCAGACATGGAAGTAGCTCCCAGTGGCTGTCAGACCAGGCCAGTGTTGGTATGTCGGTGGGGGTGTAGTGGGCAAGGAGGGGGAGGGCAGGGAGAGTTACTGGGTGGATCAAGGGAGGGCAGGGGGGGACCGGACCAGAGAGAGCAGGTCTCGGGGGCAAACATGCATGCCAAATCCAGTTGATTTGTGCTTCCTGCTTACTCTTCTTAAACTTACGTCAGATATAGAGCCGTCATAGGTTCGAGGAGACCCATAGGGCACCAGGGGGGCTACCTTGAGGTAAGGGAACAAAAAATTGCTTACCTTGAGGAGACCTCTTGATCTCCACCCCCCCCCATACTCAGAATGCAGCATGCACCTCCATGGTGTGGTTGCATTGGTGCAAGTGACTGGGTATAGGATTGGGGCATAAGTGATAAATGAGTTAGGTGTATATGTGTACTGTACAGTGTATTTGGTTTTAAACAGGCAAGGCAGTGTTCTTAAATGGAAGGTGGTAGCAGCGTCATTTTTATCCCACCTTTCTCCAACACAGAACTCAAGCAGCATACCTGAGGTTCACAGTCACCCATACAGGCACAGAAAAGGCCTAGACCTGCTTAGCGTCTATATAACATAGCGATATCCTATGCTTTCAGACATACCAGAGACATTAACCTCATAGGCACTGAGCTCCATATAGGAATATTTCACAAGTCAATGCTACTCCTTTGGTCTAAACCTGTGTTTCTCAAACTGTGGGTCGGGACCCACTTGGTGGGTCGCAACCTGATTTCTGGTGGGTCCCAGGTGAGGCTATTCAAAAAACCAGATAGCTACTAATTGCCCTTCAAAGAGCTGAGCCCCTGCAGTTTGCAAGATAGCTGCTAATTACCGTGCAAGCAGCTGAGCTCTTTACTTGTAAATAAATACTGTAAATATATTTATTTATTTCTAGATCACCTTTTTTCTAAGTCTTGTAAAGCTAGGTGAGTCCCGATACAGTGTCATTTTAAAAAGTGTGTCCCGGTTTGAGTTAAAAGTTTGAGAACCACTGGTCTATACAAATCACTGAATTATCTTCATGACAGTCATTCATATTACATTCATTCTTGCAATTCAATACGTATTTCCTTGAGAAGTAAGTCCCACTGGATTTAACTGACCTGATTAGGCATGCATAATGTGTTTTAAAAATGATGATTGTTTGGTTATTTAAACATTCTCCAATAAAACATACTGTTTTGTATAAGGGAAAAAAATATTTTTTGTGTATCATATATAAAATAACACACACAACCAAGAAAACAAATTACAATCAAACTCAAAAGGAATCATAATATTTTACAGTACTTACTGTTTAAATTACCTTTTGTAGAGAAACTCAGAGGTCGCCCTTGTGGAAACTTTCAGGGAAAACGGATGTCACCAGAAATCATTTTAATGGAGCCTCATCTTCACATCCTATTGATTTATCTGTTAAGTATGAAGGAAAATCAATATGTAGAATAATTGTCAGTCTTTTAAACATTTATGCCAGTGAAGAAAATCCTGTCAAGTATTCACAGGCATCTCTGGCAAGAACACAGAGAGAGAGAGAGAGAGAGAGAGAGAGAGAGAGAGAGAGAGAGAGAGAGAGAGAACAATTGTAATTACTAGGTGTTAAATATTTTTGTTTCTTTGTCTTACAGAGTTTCTCAATTCTTATATGAGCTGGCCTGACTATGGAGTTATAAAAAAGTAACTTACGGCACAATCCTGCTTAAACTATGGGCGGCGGACCTAGCGTTCCGCTGCCCGGAGTAGTCGCAAACATGCCGTAAACCACGTTTAAGGAATACTTTAGAGCTGGGAAGGCCGGCGCAAGGCTGGCCTTCCCAGCTCCATTGGCTGAGGACTAGGCCCACCGCTGGACCCAGGTAGGTCTGGATCCAGCGGGCGGAAGGGGGAGGGATGACGGAGGTGGGGGAGGGACAGCCGAGGTGGGGGAGAGACGTCGGAGTCGGGAGGGCGGCCATAGGCCCAGCCACCCCGGATGGGGGCGGGGGCATGGTGTCCGCCATATCCCGATCCCCGCTGGGCGGGGGCCTCCTCCAACTTCCGCCAGCAAAATAGCTGGCGGAAATCTGAGGAGGCCTATCAGCCCCAGACACGTTTACACTTGGGGAAGGGGACGAGCATCCCCTTTCCCGAGTAGACTTTCCACCATGGGCTGCCTGCTGCAGGCTGCCCACGGCGGAGATCAAGATCTGGCGGGTGGCCTCGGCCGCCTGGCTGATCCTTAAGTGGGATTGGGCTGTTAGAATCAGTTCACATAAAGAATAAGAGAACCAAAAGAAGTGTGAGTGATGTATACTTCTTTTTCTAACTTAAGTGAAAACTGGAAACTGAGATTTGCAAGTTGGGATTAGACTTCAGGGGGTCAGACTTCAGGGGGTCAGACATAGTGGAACTGGGAATTGGGGAAAGAGGAGGGAGGGGTTCTACAGCAGTATAGTGAACTCCTTGGGAGTTGCATAATCCCTTGCATGCCTCATCCTTTTGCCAGCATTGCAAGAAGCACATTGCAGGTGAATGTGGATGGAAACAGTTCCACCCAATTCTGTTCATTTGGGTATATAGAGAAATGAGCACTGGCTTTGTTCTTTCGACACAATGCCTCTATGGGAGAGCTGATGCAAAATCGATGGTTTATTGTAATTGTTGCAAATGAGTGAAGGAGCACTTATGAACCTCATGAAAGGGCTTTCCTAGGAGACTTGAATGGCATACTATCTGAACTGATCCTATGAAAGGGTGAGAGCACACGATGGGCAGCAGGCATTGACCTGCATCAGTCTCTCTCTGACCGACTCCTACACCATCTCCTGCTGAACCTTTGGACGAGAGCACAAAGTAGTGATGGATGAACTAAACTTGGCTTGATTTGGAATTGGATTTGATTCCATTAGCTTTCGCAGTAAGCTTTCAGCAAACATTCATTTGTTTTCTGATAATTTTTCTTCTGGATTATACTGTTGGCATGCACACTGTGCTTCATCGTATTGCCTCTTGGGAAAATGTAGTTTGGTTCTACCTGTTCATGCTCCTACCCCACATCATCAGCCATAGCAAAGTCACTTGGAAAGCCAACTCCTCCCCTCTCAAAAACAACCACAACAGTGTTTAGAGCTGAGCAGCAAACACAGAAAACATTTATTAAGAAACCATCAAGATTCAAGACAATTAAACCAAGAAGTAAAGATACACACCAAAGTCCAACTTGGTTGAGTGGACGTCGTGTAGTTCACAATAATTAACAAGAGTTTTATCCAAAATAAATGGTTAGCATTAAACAACTTCTGGGTATGTGCAAAAGAATTTCAGTATTGGGCCATAACAGACAGGCAGCCCAACCCTACTTGCCCTGCAATCCTCATCCACCCTGCCCTGTCCACACCCTCTCTCGCCTTGTTCCGCCCCTTTCCACCCTCCTCTTGCCCTTCCCTCTCCTCTGCTGCCCGGCGGCCTGCTCCAGCACATGTTCCCTGGTCTCTCCCTCATTCTGCCCACCCTCCCCCTGTCCCGTCCCACCCCTGCCGCCAACTCACCATCATCAGTAGACGCTCTGTCATCCTCCGGCATATGGTGGGCCTCTGTGGTCTCCCCGCTGGTGCTCCCCACTGAACCCCACCATATGCCGGAGGATGACAGAGCGTCTACTGATGATGATGAGTTGGCGGCAGGGGTGGGACGGGACAGGGGGAGGGTGGGCAGAATGAGGGAGAGGGCAGGAAATGTGTCAGGAGGGGGTGGCTAAAGAGCTGGCTCAAATCTGATGAGTCCTATTTAGGAGCATGAGGCTTATGAGGAGGTAAGAGAGAAAATGTTCACTTTCCTCCCCCTCAAGCCTCCCGATCCACCCCCTCCCTTGCAGGATGCAGCACAAGCCTCTTTTGCGAGTCTGCATTAGTGGGGGCGGGTTTTTTTGATAGGATTGGGTCCTAAAGTACCTATCCCCTCCACATAAGTCTCCCCATCCCATTAGTACTTTTAGGCAGTCCCCCTGGAGGGTTCCACCTCCTTTTAAGCTGTGGTTGTTGATGACCTATGAGGGGGTGTTCTCTGTGATAGCTCCCACCCCCTGGAATTTCCTGTCCTCTGAGATGCTGCAAGCCTCCTCAGTTCTGCACTTTAGGCAATTAGTTAAGAAGACCTACAGTATTTCCTTCAGCAGGCCTCTGTTGACCAACTTCAATACTGACTGGTGTTTGATAAATTTGACATGCTGCTTTCACTGTTTCTTGAACGTTTTTTTTTTTTAATTTGCTGCTGTTTGTTTCTGGTATTTTGCTTTTTATGTTTTGTTTCCATTGTAAGCCACCCTGAATCTTAGGAGAAGCATGGGGTAATTTGAATTAGTTAATTACATATAAATTTCTCCTGAAGTGGTTGCCAAAAATTTGGAGTTAAGATAATACTATTTAATTACAAAAAGTGAGGTGCGGAGAGGACCACTTAGGGATGTGGGCCACATTCCCAGCACACTCTCTTTCTATCTGCTGCAATTTCTACATGCATTTTGCTAACTTCCAGGGGACACTGAAATTCCAAATACATTCATAATCACGGTGCATACAGATTTGCAATTTCTATGGCCAGCCTACACTTTTTCATCACCTGAGGAAAAATGTCAGCTATGCCTAGGCTTGCCATCCGTCCTGGAAAACCTGGGATTGTCCTGGTTTCCGGGCTCGGGTCCCGGGTCAGTCCCGGGTTTTACAGGCTCCACCGCCGTTCTTAAAAGTTAAAAAAACTTACCTTTTTTCTGGCGGCGACATGAAATTTGGGCGCCACTATCTTGGATCTCGCAAGATTTTGTGAGGCTTATGGAGGGGTAAGGGGAAATTTTGTGCAGCCGAAAAAAGTTTTAAAAGTGGCGGCAGTGCAGCTTGAGGGGGCAGGATTCAGAGTCCTGGCTGGCTTGGATGCAGCCAGCCAGGCTCCAGCGGCGGCGGCAGCAACAAAGATGACGAAGGCGATGAAGACAAAGAAGAGACTATGGCGGCGGCCAGTAACAATGATGGCGGCGGCGGCGGCGGCAGCAGAATGGTGGCAATGGCGGCGGCGAGACAGGCAAGTAAATAAATTAATAAATAAAATTGTAAATAAATAAATAAAAATCCCGGCTGCCTTTTGAATGGCAAGTGGGAGCTTCGCACCCACAATTTTTTTTAAAAAAATTATTTATTTATTTATGGGGGGGGGGTCCCAGTTTAGAACCGGAAAAATAAGGTAATCCTATCCAATGATCTTCTCTTTCTCCTCTGGCTGAGGACGTGTACTAAAGTAACTTTATAAATACTGAAACTGAGATTTTGATAGCATGGTTCCATCTGGTGTCATCCTCTTATGCATTAATATTCATAGACAAATAACATTCCCAGTACATTTACCTAAAATGGTGTACATCATTAAAACTGGCATTACACACAATAAAAATCTCAAAGCCCAGCACAAGCTAAAAGGAACAAGAATGATTTATTTATTTATTGGGAAGCAGTGCTGAGTGCAGTTATTCAGAAAGTCTCGGCAAACAAAGTTTGTCAGCTCCACCCTAGCCCTTCACCTTCTGTTCCACATTTGCTGAGAATTTTTCCATCATAAAGAATATTGTTTGGTCTACACATGCCGTAGAATGACATGGCAGCACTTTCAACACTTTGAGGTACTAGACTGAGCTGTACTAGGTTGGACTACAGCTTACCTTAAAAGGTGTCAGGAGTCAGCCAGGTTGGGCGCTGTCTAAGGACCCATGTTTTTTTTGACTCTCTGTGAACTCTCTGTACTGCTGGTACTGGTAGCATCCAAGGTACCATCAGAGAGGGGTACAATGGGAGTCCAGTGCAGGGCTTTGCCCCTGGGTCCTCCTCAGCAACCTAGTGCCAAACACTCAACATTTAAAACTCAAGGCATATAGAACACTGACCAGCAAAGCAGGCTAAGGGTTGAGCAAGAACATTTCCCCCTGTGTTTTTAAAAAACTCGGGGAGCATCCAAAGTGGTACAGTCCATTGTACAACTTCAGCACCCTTCCACCTCACTCTGCCATAAATAGTAGAGATAAGAAAGCCAGGCCTCTGAAAGCAAAGTTCTGTCTCTTGGATCTGTTCAATCCTTAAATAACATTCTTGACCTCGTATTACCCTACAGGAAGTGACTGGCTTACCATATTTTCCCACTACGTCCTCTAATCTTGGTGAGAACCCAGGCTGAAGACAGATGGAAAGGAAAATATTGAAGGAAAGATATTTTAATATACATATATTAAATGGTGTTAACCTTCGGTGCCTCTGATCATCAAGGTAATAAAACAGGCAATGTGGAAAAAAACTGACAGATTTTTCTCTGTTCTCTATATCTAAAACTCTAAAGTTCAATTACTCTCATCTGGCAGATGAAACAGCTTGCTAATTTCAAATTAGAATTTCAACATGAAGGACAGAGCTTCCTCGAGGCTTCCCAAACTGTATTACTATGAAATTTAAATCTTCCTGCATCTTCTAATCTTTGCAAATCTAATCATGTTTCTGCCAGTATTTTACGGTATCACATCAAAGAAATCCTTGTTGTTGCCACTTTTTACTATTCCAAGTGCACACGGACTCATACCTTTAGATTTAAGCTTATGATTCTTTTAGTGGGTAGTACATCTAGTATCAGCTACAGTGTAATATCAACTGATCACTGCATGTATTTCTTCAGGCACACATTGCTTCCCATAACATAAAAAAAGGTAAAAGGTGACCCCTGACAATTAAGTCCAGTCGTGTCCGACTCTACGGTGTGGTGCTCATCTCCATTTCAAAGCCGAAGAGCCAGCGTTGTCCGAAGACGCCTCCGTGGTCATGTGGCCGGTATGACTCTCTTTGCCGCAGCGCGTAGCATGCAGCTGGAACACGGAGCGCTGTTTACCTTCCCGCAAGCGGTACCTATTTATCTACTCGCATTGACATGCTTTGGAACTGCTAGGTTGGCAGGAGCTGGTCAAGCAACGAGAGCTCGCCCCGTCGCGGATTCAAACTGCCAACCTTTCGATCGACAGCTCATGGTTCAGCGGTTTAACCCACTGCGCCACCCGCTGGCCTTCCCCATAACATACACCAAGACAAAACTGTGCATCTAGGTAATACATTAACAGCTTCTTGATATATTCATTCACTCAGTAACAGTATGATCCAATGCACGTCGTCTTACAGGAAGTCCCATTGAATTTAATGGGACTTACTCCCTGTCAAGTGTTTGAGATTGCTGCCTAAGACATATGTTGTTTGCTATGCTTATGAATTAGAATAAGCACTTTAAAAATATAAGTTCAATACAAACAGGCAGAGGAGCGGCATACAGCACAGTAGCCCTTCCTTCGGCAGGGCATACATAGCCTTGGTGCACCAGAATAGAAAGGTGCCTCTCCCACATCCCTCAGATCTAACCTCTTTGCAAAGAGAGGATCAAGCATAAGAGAGGTGTCTGTATTTCCATACAAGGCCATCTCTCTGAGACAGAGAGGTCCACTTTTCTCCTCCACAGAGGCGTCACTAGGGTTTGCGACACCTGGTGTGGTAACTCATGGTGTCACCCCCGTTAACTTATATATATATTTATATATTAAATTTTATTTTAATTTTAATACATCCCCATGCCCCTTAGTGATGCCACAAGGCAATAGGGAAGTACAGTCTATATACTGTATAGTATACACTATATTGAGCCAGCGGGTGGCGCAGTGGGTTAAACCACTGAACCATGAGCTGTCGATTGAAAGGTCGGCAGTTTGAATCCGTGCAACGGCTCCTGCCAACCTAGCAGTTCGAAAGCAAGAAATTGCAAGTAGATTAATAGGTACTGCTTGCGGGAAATTAAACAGTGCTCCGTGTTCCAGCTTCATGCTACGCGCTGCGGCAAGGAGAGTCATGGGGCCACATGACCACGGAGGCGTCTTCGGACAACGCTGGCTCTTCGGCTTTGAAACAGAGATAAGCACCGCTCCCTAGAGTCGGACATGACTGGACTTAATTGTCAAGGGATACCTTTACCTTTATACACTATATACATTTGCCTTTGGCATAGGAAAAGGCGGGATATAATTTTTTAAAATAATAAATAAATAATAATACTGTATTTCCTTCAGCTTCCCATCAGTGAAAGTGGGTGTGCTGAAAGTCAGGGTAGTTATACCTTCAAAGCAAACTTGCGCTGAGTTCTCTCAGAGCTTCTCTTCTCATTGTTGGATTTAAGATGTAGATAATCACCATTAATTCTCAAGCCTTTTCCTTACTTCACAACAGGGTACTCAAAGTCCTTGCTTACATCTAAAGTGAGACATTTTCAAAGAATCCTTAGGCAAAGTCTGCAACAGGGAATTCAAATGATGTGTCAAGTTACAATTGATAGATTTGGATAATAAATTACCATATAATCTTAACTGATAGTAATAAATTGGATTTAACAATGTAAAATTATGGTCAAATTCTCTTTTGCAGATAATTCACAAGACAAAGGATAATAACTCGAAGAGAACTTTTATACCAAGCTGCCACATCTATCACTTTGGCCATTATTCTTGGCAAGGGAAGCATAGAACATTTTATCTTCAAAATGCTATTGAAATACCAGAAACCTTTCTTTGTTTTGCATAGGGATCATCTTTACATATAATTTTTAAGCCTAATGAACTCAGATTTGAAGAATCTTTGAAGCCCTGTGTAACCCTTGCCAAACCCTGTTTTGGGACAGTCATTCTTTATTTTGAACTGTCTCTTCTGTTTTGGTCATCTGTATTCCCATTTCTGTTGTTTGCATTGTTTATTCATTCCTTTCAATACACTTTTTTATTACCTGCTTAGACTCAAAGCCCAATCCTATCTCCCCCCGGCTTAGGGTGTTCAGCATGGGCCAAGCGGCCCACGCTGAATCTTATCCGGAGAAGGAGGTGGCTGGAGATCTACTCAGGTAAGCAAGCATTTGTTGGTGTAGAACCGACCATCCCTGTGTTGGGGCTCGAGGCCTGGGAGGGAAGATAGGATATGGACAAGGACACCGGTCCCTCCCTCCCAGTCCCAATCTGCCCGAACCCCCTCCCAGCCCTCCCCCTGCCCCATTATGCCCTCTCCATGCCCTCCCCCATTCCCTGTGCTGCTTGAAGCAGTCTTAACTGCTCTGCCACACGGGGAGCCTTGATTCATCGCTGGCAGGATGACTCGGGCCTTCCTGCTGGTGCTGCTTCCTCTCCAGGTGTTACAACGCGCTTTACGGCATATTTGCAACACCTGGTAACAGCGCTGAGGCCGCAGCGCTGGCACCCGAAGAGGTTAGGATTGTGCCATCAGTTCCTCAAACATGGTTCCCCAGCCTACTCAGTCGTGTTTGTTTTGGTTTTTGTGCAAGTGAAACCCCCCCCCCCAGATTTTGGGGATCCCTTTACAGATCAGGGAAGGAGGTATCCAAGATGGCCGTGTCTGGCTTTTCCTCAAAACTGGAGGTGGCAGTCAAAACCTAACAATGATCAAAACAGTTTGGAGAGGGAAGGGGTAGGAAGGCTGTCATTAACTCCAGGCATTAAGCCTGTTTTACCTTCTTCCACCACAGCAGCTCTATTCAATCTTTAAGGCTCCAATCTGACCCCCCACCAGTTTCTCAGTAGAGAACAACTTTCATAATCTACCCTCTCTACATCATGCATAATTTTTTAGGTCTCAATCATGTCCCCCCTTAATCAATTGTTTTTCCTATGCCAAGGAATTGGTGAAGGGAAAATAACTCCCAGGCTTCAGTGTAATCAGAGATTTCTTGCATACTAACTTGTATCTTCCTGCACATACTGACATGCTTCCAATGTGCAAACAGAGCCTGCTCTTTACAGAAACATCCTCTGCCATCTGGCTTTATAAAATGTAATTGGGATTACAAATATGGGGTTTGGGGGGAATAACATTTTCAACAAAATAATCTCATTAACCAAGAAGCAAGCAGAAAAAATTAGATAAAAATGTATTTTGCAAGAGTATCAGTATGAGCCAGGGATGAAGATGGGCAGCCCAATCCTATATCTGATTGGGCTGCCGGCCGGGGCACTTTGCGACAGTAGAACAGAGTTCTGCTGTCACAAGATTACCTCTGCAGCTCGTGGAGCACTCCATCAGGGGCCATTTTGAGAGTGCTGCTGCAAGAGGCAGCAGCGCTCCTGTCCATTGCCAAACCCCGCTGCGGCCACCAGAGCATGTAAGACAGGGGCGGGGCGGGGCCGAAATGGGGTTGGGGCAAGGAGGCTGGACTCCTGCTGGTCACTGCAGTTAGGAGGGCTGTCAGCTTCCCAGGGGGTCCCCACCTGTGGGATGACTACCAGTGGGGAGCAACAGATAACACAGAATCCGAGACATGGTATGGCCTGCAGCAGCATGGATGTGATGTGGTATTCTAAGGCTTGCTGGGGTGGGCAGGAACCAAGGAGGATCCCTATCCACTAACACAGTGATGACACATGTTGTCCTTTTATTGGACTGTTTCGCTGAGGGGGGCCAACCCCCTACTCCCAACAGGGCTCTTGGACCATTGCATGTTCCCCAGTGGGTGGTCTGATGCCAGAGAGGTCTGGCTGCACTTGTTGGTTCACTTTCTGCCAGGGAGTCAGTTTTGGCCTAGAAGCCTCCAGTTCCTGTCCCTTAATTTATATTTAACATTAACATTGATCCTATATTTGACCCCTAATTTATATTTAACTAACACTGGATGAAACCTCCTGAACTAAATAAGCATCTTGTAAACAAGATTTTATTTTGTCCTACACTGCTAATTACAGTACTAATATTTAAAGGCAGTATGGTCACAATAACATCATTATTATTTATTTATTAGATTTATACCCCGCCTTTTTCCCCCCATAGGGAAAAGCGGAAAATCATTAGGGAAAATCATGATTCAAACGTTCCTTTGAATAGCATACAGTAGAAATATCATAAATACTTCAGAACTGATAAAGAAAATTATAGGACACGCGGATCCTCCAAGGGTCCCACTGGTCTGCCGTTTACAGGCAGAAGCATAAACAAGTCTAGCAATGGGTTGAAAGAAAATTATGATTTGCAGACCATAGCCCATTCATTCACAGCAGGTCTGTAAACGTCAGTGTAATTATTCCTGAGTAAGTGGATTGTGATCTGTGTAAATAAGTCTACATAATTGCAAATGTTTTAAACAGATGTTCAGCTCTGTCTGAAAAAAAATCTGTATATTACAGGATGTTTGCTTGTTGACTCAGAGTCAGAGGAATAAAAATCAGCATTAAAAGAGAAAAAAAGAATGGGGTTTTTAAACTCATGTTTGTGGGCTTGAAAATCTGGAGTTATCGTTCTTTTTAAGATGAATCATGGATCAGTTACCTGATCATGAATCGGATAACATCATGGATCCGTTACCTGAGAGCAATCATCATACAATACAGATTTCTCTCTTCCCCCCCCCCCCATCTAATCATAGAAAGAGTTGCAAATCCTCTGCATGCTGAACTGGCAATAAGGCCACTGAAAAAAGGACGCTTCCCATAAAGTATGCATAGAATTTAAATTCGTGATGCACCAAAAGTGCAATCCTATGTATGTCTACTCAGAAGAAAGTTCCATTCTGTGCTTACTCCCAGTAAATATGATTTCCTACGTGCATAGGATTGCAGCCTTATGGCCCAATCTTATTGGTGCCTAGCATCAATGGAACAAGCATTCCAGTGGCGCTAGGCACTTCCTGGCTATCGCAAAACGTGATGTGCCAGAGCATGTGGACAGGCTGCCACCGGAAGCAGTGAGTGGTCGACTTCGCTTGCCAGCAAACACTGGATGCTCACCAGGCCAGGTAAGATTGTGTAAGATTTGGGAGGGAGGTGGGGGGTAGGCGGAACAGAGTGGAAGTATAATTGGCGTACGTTCGATTAGACCCCCCCCCCCGGCTGGTAGGGGATTACCCTGGGGCAAGGAAACAATTTTTCCCTTGCCTCTGAGGCCGAATCTTCCCTGCAGGATGCAGTGGGCACCACGTTGGGACCGCTGCATCGCCATACAGGGAGCTATTGTGAATTGGGATGTTAGTCCCACGTAAGTCTGTATAGGATTTCCTAAGTCTTCAATTCTATACACCCCTGGGAGTAAGTTCCATTCAACTGATTGGAGCTTATTTCTGAGTAGACATGCATAGGATTGCACTGTAACCCAAAGCTTCCATTAGCCAAGAGTCAGAGTTAGTATTTAACCCAGACATTCCATTAGCTGGCATGGGATTCAAAGGGGTGCTCAGTCCACCACTGGCCTATATGCTATATGTCTTTCATCCAACAATATATTTATATCATGTTGTTGTTCCGTCGTTAAGTCGTGTCCGACCCTTCGTGATCCCATGAACCATATCCCGCCAGGCCTTCCTATCCTCCACAATCTTCCTGAGTTCGCTCATTTTCATGTTCGTTGCATCGGTGATGCTGTCTAACCATCTCATCCTTGGCCGCCCCCTTCTCCTTTTGCCTTCCATTTTTCCCAGCATCCGAGTCTTCTCCAGAGAGTCCTCTCTTCGCATTAGGTGGCCAAAATATTTGAGTTTCAGCCTTAGTACCTGTCCTTCCAGGGAACAGTCAGGGTTGATTTCATTTAGGATTGACTGATTTGATCTCCTAGCAGTCCAAGGGACTCTCAGGAGTCTTCTCCAGCACCACAGTTCAAAAGCATCTATTCTTCGGCGCTCAGCCTTCCTTATGGTCCAACTCTCGCAACCATACATTGCTACTGGGAACACCATCGCCCTGACTATACGAACTTTTGTTGGCATGGTGATATCTCTGCTTTTTATTATGCTGTCTAAGTTTGCCATAGCTTTCCTTCCAAGGAGTAAGCGTCTTTTAATTTCATGGCTGCTGTCTCCGTCTACAGTGATCTTGGAACCCAGAAAAGTAAAATCTGTTACTGCTTCCATTTCTGCCCCTTCTATTTGCCAGGAATTGATGGGCCCAGATGCCATGATCTTAGTTTTATTAATGTTGAGTTTCAAGCCAACTTTTGCACTCTCCTCTTTCACTCTCATCAAGAGGCTCTTTAGTTCTTCTTCACTTTCTGCCATTAGGGTGGTATCGTCTGCATATCTGAGGTTGTTGATATTTCTCCCGGCAATCTTGATTCCGGCTTGTGATTCATTCAGCCCTGCATTTCTCATAATGTACTCTGCATATAAGTTAAATAAGCAGGGTGACAATATACAGCCTTGCCGTACTCCCTTCCCAATTTTGAACCAATCAGTTGTTCCATGGCCGGTTCGAACTGTTGCTTCTTGACCCGCATACAGGTTTCTCAGGAGACAGGTAAGGTGGTCTGGTACCCCCATCTCTTTAAGAATTTGCCACAGTTTGTTGTGATCCACACAATCAAAGGCTTTTGCGTAGTCAATGAAGCAGAAGTAGGTGTTTTTTTGGAACTCTCAGGCTTTCTCCATGATCCACCGCATGTTGGCAATTTGATCTCTAGTTCCTCTGCCTCTTCGAAACCCAGCTTGTACGTCCGGTAGTTCTCTGTCCACGTACTGCTGAAGCCTAGCTTGTAGGATTTTGAGCATAACCTTGCTAGCATGTGAAATGAGTGCAATTGTACGGTAGTTTGAACACTCTTTGGCACTGCCCTTCTTTGGAATTGGAACGTAAACTGACCTTTTTCCAATCCTTTGGCCACTGCTGAGTTTTCCAAATTTGTTGGCATATTGAGTGCAGCACTTTCACAGCATCATCATTTAGGATTTTAAGTAGCTCAGCTGGGATATTATCATCTCCACTAGCTTTGTTGTTAGTAATGCTACCTAAGGCCCACTTGACTTCACTCTCTAGGATGTCCGGCTCTGGGTCAGTGACCACACCAGCGTGGTCATCAGGAACATTAAGATCTTTCTTGTATAGTTCTTCTGTGTATTCTTGCCATCTCTTCTTAATCTCTTCTGCTTCTGTTAGGTCCTTGCCTTTTTTGTCCTTTATCATGCCCATCTTTGCACAAAACGTTCCCTTGATATCTCCAGTTTTCTTGAAGAGATCTCTAGTCCTCCCCATTCTGTTGTTTTCCTCGATTTCCTTGCATTGTTCATTTAAGAAGGCCTTCTTATCTCTCCTTGCTATTCTCTGGAATATTATAGTATAATATAACATTATGGAATATTAATTATATAATTATATAATAATATATAATAATATTCCATTATAATTATATTAAATATTCCATATATAATTATATAATAATATATTATAATATTCCATTATATAATGATATAATGGAATATTATAATATAATATAATATTATATATTAATTTATATCATAGCCAGTATTAAATTTAAAACTACAGTTTCAAATCAAAATCACAAATGAAATGCATTTGATCTTCAGGGTGGCGCAGTGGGTTAAACCACTGAACCATGAGCTGTCAATCGAAAGGTCGGCAGTTCGAATCCATGCGACAGCTCCTGCCAACCTAGCAGTTCAAAAGCAAGAAATTGCACGTAGGTTAATAGGTACCACATCAGCGGGACGGTAACAGCATTCCATGTGCCTCGGTGTTGAGTCACGCCGGCCACATGACCATGGAAACGTCTTCGGACAGCGCTGGCTCTTCGGCTTTGAAACGGAGATGAACACTGCTCCCTATAGTCGGACACGACTGGACTTAATTGTCAAGGGATACCTTTAACTTTACCTAGTATTGTTGTTACTGCAAGAAAAAGGATTTTTCTGAACAATGTTACAGGTTCTCTCCCCACAGATCACTTACAGCCCAATCCCAATGAACACCCCCACACACACACACACACTGATGCAGCTGTGCCAATGGAGCGAGTGCTGCATTCAACAGAGAGCAAAAGTCTGGAGGTCTCTTCAAGGTAAGGGAACTCTGCAACCCCCATGAGTTTCCTCAAATCTGCACCAGCTATTTTGCTGGCACAGAACCCAAAAGAGTAAGGGAAAGGGAATGGGGAAAGGAATGGGGTTAGGATCCTGGCACACTCGGGTGCCGCCAGGATCCACCCCTCCCTCCCGTTCTGCCTCCTGCCCGCCCCCTTCTCATCTAGACATTTCCCCATCCCTCCCCATCCCCGCCCTGTTCCTCCCACCACCTGCACTGGCTTACCTGTGCTTCTGTTGGTAGCTGGCTGCAGCACCAGCCCTCTGACACTGACACCGTTTGCAGCGGGAGTTCCAGAATGGCAGGCGCCGCCGCCACAGTGTGCTATGCATGCCGCCATATAGCCATTTATGACAATGGAATTGCCATTCCATTGTCATAAAGCCCACTTCGTTTTTGACATGTAAGCGTATTTTCCATATTTGACATGCAAGCATATTTTCCATATTTTAAACATCCTAATTTGGATAAAATTGGATAAAACAGTATGAGAAAGACTGGGGGAAGGAAAAGCATGCCTTAAATATCAACAGTGTTTGTTGTATTCAGAATACAGCAGGGAGTCTCTTGACCGCTGCTTTCTATGCACGGGAATGGTTCCGACGGTGAGGGGCGGAGCCGCCTCCTGCCGGCTTGGTAAACAGGACTAGGACGGGGCACAACTTATGGTACCGCCCCTACCGGAGCGACGCCTCAGGCATAAAAGCAATTATAAGCAAATACATAAGTATATAGGGTACATAATGACAGGTCAGAAGCATATTCCCTTATCAAATAATCTGCCTAGTGTGTGTCTCAAATATTTCACTAAATACATTTTGTCAATAAAGTATTTGCATGCAGGTTAACAAGCAGACTCAAGGTTTTTAGAAACCTTCAAAATCAGTGAATACCAAGACTGTTTTGAATAGAACTCATTTCTGAATGTATTAGGTATTCAACCCTGTCTAATGAGTCCTTATACCTACATCTTTAAATGCCTAGTGCTATTTTTTTTTATATGCTGCACATTAGGGTTGCCATCTCTTTTAAAGGAGAAAAACACACACGTGCATGAATTAATTAATGCAAATGTATGCACATAGAATTACTTTTTCTCAGGCTGAGGCTGGATGCTTTTAAAAAGGCACTCTGAGGCAATCAGCTGAGAAGCCTGCTCTGTTTCCCTTTCAGAAACATTCAGAAAAACCTGGATAGCTTCTTCTGTCAATAAAATGAATTAAATTGAAAATGATTGATGTGTCCCTCTGAAATTGTACCCACCCAATACATGAAGTTTAATGGGCCAGAGAGGAAGTGCTCCCATGGTGTTTTTCCTGTCCACCTAAAGATTACGTTGCAGCTAATATGTCATATCTTCTTTCACATATTCTTTCATTACACCTAGGGCCATCACCTGATTAAAGAAAATTTAGTTAACTGTACGTGTTTTACAGCTCAATTCTATCCTTTCCCCACCATAGCAGGCAGTAACAACAAAACAGGTTCCACTGCATGCTGGGGGGGGGGGGGGCGTTGATCGGGAGCCTCGGGAGAGGTAAGGGAAAAATATTTTTTCCCCTTACCCCTCCATAAGCCTCTCGATCACCAATGGGTGTCCTCAGACCTGCACCAGCTCTTTAGCTGGCACAAGTCCAAGGAGACAAAGGGGGTGTGTCAGCTAGCTCCAGAAGTGATAGCATCTGGCACAAATTGCTCACACCGGGTGCCAACCCCTCCCACCGCCAACTGGCCCCCGTCCCTCCCCCATTCAGGCTACCCTCTATGACTTACCAATGTTGGCGGAATCTGTTCCAGCGGTGGAGTGCATGGTTAGGATTGGGCTGTTAATTTATTACTTAAATCTGTATGTGTATATGCATATGAATAAAACAATCCTGAAGAAAAGACATTCTTTGATTGTAGATAATGTACACACATGTTGCAGCAGGCACCATATTGGACAAGGCAGTTCTACCTATTTGTGCATCTCATTTGTTTTTTAAAGAAGTATGTATTCTTTTTTTAAAGAAGTATGTATTAAATGTATTAAAATACATTTTACTACAAATACCAGTATTTGTATTAAAAATAAGTAACATAGTTTTGATATATCCAATTAATCTAGGTCAGGGGTTCCCAACCAGTGGTACTAGTACCAGCAGTGGTACTTCAGCCAACTGCTGGTGGTACTCTGATCGCCAGACCACTGGAACCCTGTCCCGATGTGGTGCTTTCGGTAGCGCATTTTCGCTCCCAAGAGGCTCCTGCCTTTGACTGAGCCTCTCAGGAATGTTGAGAAGGACCGTCCCGCCTGCCCAGAGCCTCCTACCTGCTTTTTCTGCCCCCCCCCCAAAAAAAACTGAAAACCCAAAAGTAACTGGCAATGATGTCATTGCCAATCACTTCTTTTGGTATGCAGCAGGAGAGTGGCGCCGGAGGTGGTACTTGACCAGGAAGGGGTTGAGAACCCCTGATCTAGGCTAATTTTTAATTTATCAGAAGGCTCTAATTGACTAACATATTAGTTGCCAAAATATTGAAACCCTAATAACACTAGATATGCTAGGAGTATTGATGAGTCATACTAATGCCTCCTCTCCTTTGTAAATACAGGTACAAAGTACTGTACACAATTAAAATTCTTCATCCTTTCACCCTGAAGGCAGAAAAGTATCTCCAAGTAATTTGACTGCCAAACAAATGACTTCAGATGGTGATTTTTGGTCTCTTCTCTTCTCACTTTCTTTCTACTCCCCAACATGTTATTTTCAAACATTACCAACATGGCTTCAGGATAAGTTCAGCATGGCAGCGCACAAGGCTAATTATGTGCAATGTGCATTCAGTAAACATATGTCAAGAAGGCAATCAAGTAGAATAACTACATACACTATCCAGTCCTTGTATTTATTTGCATATATATGTTGCTAAAACAGCCCCACCTTCCAGATCTTGGGTCCTTTCAGGAGCACTGATGAAATACAGTGCATAAAGGAGAATGAAAGGCACAAAGGTGAGTTGACGTTAGTGGCGTTAGTGGCTGGTGTAGCACAGTAGCAATGAGACTGCGCTGAGATCATTGCTTGTCCAACACCCCCCCCCCCATAAACATGAGACATTCTTTGGGATATATATGTGTGTGTGTGTGTGTGTGTGTGTGTGTGTGTGTGTGTGTGTGTGTGTGTGTGTGTGTGTAGTCCATTGCAAGATGGCCAAAATAAACTTTGCACCCCGTGATAAAATTCCTCTCAGAGGCCCTGTTTGTGCCCATTAGTACTGACTTTGCATTCAAATGGAAACGAATATGTTTTGCTTGGTGTTGTTTTGTAGTGCACTCTGAATAGGGCCACATGGAGATGAGATGGAGTGGAAGGAGATGGAGAAAGATATAAAGACCCAAAGATCTAATGATCTAGGAGTCTATTTTTGGAAGATTCACATTTTCAAAGTACAGTAATGCTGTTCTTTCATGTTACAAGCATTCCACAGTGAGTGATTCCAAACACAGCTTCATTTGACAAATAACACCCAGCAGAAACACCAACTACTGAAAAGGGAGCAGAGAAAACATAAATCCATGCTGCCGCTGTTTTGATTTCAGAGTGGCACCATGAGGAATTGGATGTGGCCCCACTATGTTGCTGGAGATTAACATTAATATTTAGTTGACTTGATTCTTTTCTTGCAATGCTCTGCTCAAGCTCAGCCCAGCACGGTGTACTGCAGATGAAGTGAGCTGCAGCCAGGACAGATTTCCAGCATTATACCCCAACTGATTTGCCCTTCTTTTTCAAGCCTAGATTGGATCCTTAACATAGCCTTAAAAATGCATTTTGTGACTTAATTATACTAACGGCAAACATCAAATTATAGACCCCCTCTTTTCATTGCTTAGGGGAAAAAAAACTGCTACTAGAGAAGTTAAAGTGTAGTTGTTCAGAATAAAGGAATAAAAATATGATGAAGCAGAGTGAAAATTGATGTCCTCAGATGCAGTCAAACATTCACTAGATTAATGTTAGATCAAAAAGTAATTTTATTTGCCTGAAGCAAATCAAGTAAAATGTGCCCCAGGGCAGCCTGGAACCTTGCATAGGATACGGCGGGCAGCCCTTTAGGCCACTGCATCTTACACAGGATTGGGCTGGAGTGATAATAATTAGGTTACAATTAGGACTCAGAAAGATTCAGCTGCATCAAAAAAAGATCAAGCACACAATGCTTGATTCTTCTACATCCACCGTCTCATTCCTGCATCTCTTTGTGAGGTATTTTATTTAGGCTGAGTAGAAAAAAGTAATTGGAGAGCTGTCTCTGTGATTGAGAGAATAGCAGGTATGTAAATTTTATAAACCAATATTTCCCCTTTTGGGATACTTTTAAAAAGCAAAATCTAATAATTTTTTCACACTGCTTCATCTCCCTTTTGTTGTCTTGTCAAGTCTTGCTGGATAAAGGTAATATCTTAAGCACACAAAAGTATACTTTGAAAGAAAACCAGCAGTGAAGCTTCAAACCAAGAACTGGCCTCACAGCAATACTGAAGGAGAAGTATTTCATAAGCAGGGAATGCCCAAGACCTTTGCATGCCTGAAGGGTAGGCTTACCAGATCTCCAACCAGGACAGAGTGCTAGACCTTTAGGAAAAGGAATGTGGACAGGTGTAGCTTGTTAAACCTTACAGCACAATCCTAGGCATGTCTACTCAGAAGCAAGCCCCATTGTGTTCAGTGGGGCTTGCTTCTGAGTCGACATGCCTAGGATTGTGCTCTAGGACTAAACAAGCTACACCTGCCCACATTCCTTCTCCTAAAGGTCTAGCACTCTCTCCCGGTTGGAGATCTGGTAAGCCTACTGAAGGGAAGTGCCAAGGCAAGGCTGCTCCTGTTCCTTTGCCCAATGGCACCCAGGCAGCAGGTGCAAAGTGCCCCTTTTCCTTCCCCTTTGCTCACTTGATTTGAAAAAAGGAGAGGGACACAGTGAAAGAAGTAGCAGAGGGGGACAGAGTCGAACAGGAAGTGGTCTCCCCATCAACTCCCCTTTCCTCTTCTTCCTATTCTGCTTAGTTGACCTTTCCACATTTTAAGGAGAAAAAGGAGTTGCTCTTTGTGCCTGTTTGCTGCCAGGCAAGATGGTGGTGGTGACTAGTATTGCCTGGCAAGCCTGTTGATCCTTTTTATGTAATACATGCAGCATAGCACATGTATGTACCTATGAGCGTGGTGCTGGGTGCCTTCCAGGAGAGCATGACCCAGGCCAGTACAGTGATTTTAAAGCAGGACTGGTAGCAAGGGTCCTCAGATCCCACAGTCCAAGTGCAAGGCCACACTTTTAATGATCAGAGCAATCACCATCACCCACTCTGTCTGGCTGGCTTGGAGGAACCCTCACCTAACTTCTGGAAAAATTCCATGACGGACCACACCTTGCTTGCACAGCGCATTTGATCCTGTGAACCATGGCAGCACCCTGGGAGCTTCCTGATTTGGAGTAAACAAGGACATTAGCTACACAAAAGAAGGCCCCCAACCTTCGCTGCCCTTCACCAGCTCCATGGCCAGATTCAATCAAGAAGCCCTGCTATTGGAGCAACTGGCCACTTGAGCTAGCTACCACATCTTTAGCATCATGCAAAATAAATCATCAAAGTGCTCCCTTCTGTCAAAGTGCTCCCTTCTCCTCCTGGAACAGTAGCTCTGGCTCTCTTGCCCTGTTTCCCTTCCTTGAGCTCACTTTGGCTATTGCCTAGCTCTTGGCACTTGCTCTTCCCACTTTGAACAGGAGAATCACTTGGTCTTGGCATCCTAGCCCCACAGCTGCAGCGTGGAAACAGCCGTAGCACAGCAGTAATACTTTGGTCCTTGGTGCAGCCTCATCATTCACCCGCAAAACTCTCCTCTGCCTTCCCTCATGTGCAATCAAATTGATGACACACTTAGAGCTTCTCTTTCTTTGTGAGTGCTCTGTGTGTGTGTGTGTTTATTTTTTAGCTGTTTTAGTGGAGGCCTGAGACCAGCCCCATGCCTCTGTGTTAAGATGACACCTGTAACCATCACTCCAGTTCCTCAAACAAATGGGCTGCCCAAGCTGGCCCCCTTCTGAGCAGCTGCAGTGCTGGTTACGAGGGTTTGTTCAGTGGGAGAGACTAGTTCCCCCATTGCAAGGAAATGAAATGATTTCATGGCCTGCCAAGGGTTTCACGCCTTACCTATAGCCCTTGCATCAGGCTACCATTCATCCACAGCTTTTTGCCACAGCTCTCCTCCTTTCCCCCTTCTTTGCACCATCATCAAATCACTGGTTTCTCAGCCTCAGTTCCCCCTGGGTAAGGTTCTTGACATCCTTTTCTCTCCCTTCTTTTCCCACCCCATACTTGCACTATTACACACTCCTTTCCTTTTGAAGGATTTCCTCTTCTCTTCCTCTATCTTCTGTTTACATAGCAACTGCTTACTTTTAGGACCTAGTTGTAGGAATGGCTAAGAAACACCGAAGTGCCTTATAGTTTTGATTCTCCTTCCCTTGCATTGTTAAATTATCTCCACAACGAAGCTTGTTTGGTGCACTTTCACCTTTGTCTCCCTCATCTTTCCCCACCAAACTACTGACCTGTGCCACTGGGACCCACTATATAGGGTCCCAGCACACAAGATAGATTTCCCCTATGTGTGCAGGCTAATACATGTTTAAAAGCATGCACAATAACACTAGACAATCTAGCCCTCCATGTTCCTTCTGTTGGGCAGGTGGAAGTAGCCGCTGTTATTTCCCACCCCTGATAATCTGCCACCAGAAATGCACTCTGCCCCTCCTATCCCATGTCAGGTTTGTTTTTCCTCTTCTCTTTCTCTGTGATTCCACCACTGACGTGCCATGTCTTATATGTATGCCCCAGGATCTTTTGCAATGCTGTTGTCTCCTTCAGATTACATGGTGCTGCAGGTGCCAGGGGCAGGAAAAATATTGTCAGTCAGTCCTCATAGCATTCTCAATTATTCTTTCAGGGACTCTGCAGACACACACAAAAATGATTTTATTTCACTGAGAGCGAGGCAGAATGAGGCAAAGGGGAGGACTAACAACAAAAAGGCTGCAGGGAGCTGAGGAATTGCATCAATCCCACTTTGTTGTAACCTTTTCCTGGCACCTTTCAGACCCGTGTGTATCACACATTTGTATCCCAGCTTTTCTCCCAAAAGCTCATGGCTATCCCATTTTATTACCCTAACAAACTCTGAGGCAGCTTAAATCAAGAGTCTTCTTAGCTTAGCTCTGAATTTGAATCCAGTTCTCCCCTGTTTAGTACCTTGTCCACTACTTTCACACTAGTTTTCCCTCACAAGCAGTATAGGATCAAGAAGACAGAAAGCTTCTCTCACCTGGAAGAGCAGAAAGCTTAACCATGTGTCTTGGGCAGCTTGTTAACTAGCAATGTCGATCTGCAATGCATTACAACCCAGTCTTGTAGACTGTACGGTTTAGTCTGTTCACAGATAATCTTTGCTTAAATCCATATGCTAAAGCTTTGACCTAGCCATGCAAAGTGTATTTGTACATGCAGGTCAGGTGGATGAACATCTAGCTAACAAGCCTAAGCTGGAAAAGGCTGAGAAAACCTCAAATCCAATTAACCCAGAGCCAAATATTAGACCCTGACAAGACTGGGCATGAATCTTACATAAATCATGAATGAAATAATCACACTCTGAAATTTAGAAAGTGCAGACCAGTTATGTTTCATAAGCTTGCATTAGCAGTTAAAGAAAAAGCTGTGGATCCATTCATCACCAAAGTCTAACATCTGGATGTAGCAATATGCTGTATTCTGTTGGACAATATACAGTGCAGCCCAATGCAATGCACAATATGAAAGACCATTGAAAAATCATAGCTCCAACTGCAGATTGAGCCCATTGAATTTATCAGGGTCGGCTTTAAGCCAATTCGACCAATTGCTCCCAAATTGGGTGCCGCGCCTAAGGGCCCCTCCCCCGTGCTAGGGTAGTCTACTGTGGTCTTGTCAAATATACACGACAACACATTGCAACATACACGTAACACCAGATTGCAGGTTTTATAGAGAACAGCAACTATTTTAATTTTCTTCTGAATTCTTAAAAAGGCAGTAATGTTTGTGCATACCGTTTATATTTTAAAATTTTGCTGTCAGCTGCTCCAGCCCCCGCCATCATGTGTGACGCCTCTGTGGCCTCTCTGGTGGTGGGATGGTAGCGCGCAACTCCGCGTGCTTCCATAAGGCCATAAAGCAAACCCCACTGCTGGAACACTGGTGTGTGTGTGTGTGGGGGGGGTAGAATTGGGCCATTAAAACACAATCCCTGTCTACTCAGAAGTAAGTAGAAACATGTTTCCAATTGGGCCCCGAAGCTCCTTAAGCCGGCTCTGGAATTTATACTTCTACTATTTATAGAACCTTAACAAAAATAGATAGATCGCTGCTGGAGATCTAATGTAGTGGCTAAGACCGTGAGCTATGACTTGTGAAATCCATTGGTTGCTATGCCACAGCTGGCAAAGCTAACTATCCCCATTATAGTTCAGCTGACCCGAGAGTTAAAGAATTAGGGTGAAAATCAAACATAGGTCTGTTCAATGTCCCAACATAATGAAAACATCCCTGAAGATGTAGCACATCTATTACATACCGTGATGATGCCAGGTATTACATGCCAAGAATTTGATTCTGTCTGACGGCTTAAGAAAGAGAGGTGAGAAAGCAAACCCTCTCCATCAGATCCACTGGGACCCTCTGCCATGTAGTTCCTTCCTTCCTGAATTACATCCATCAGTATCCAGTCTACTTGGTTGTTTCGAAGGGAGAGATATGATAGTGAAGCACCTATCAGCTCAGCTAAAACTAACTGCTGTTTGGCTCCTCTTCTCATAGGACTGTCTCTTGCACTGTCATTCCACTTGGTCACTATTTAATGTTTATTTATTAATTCTGCACATGTGCTATGCTGCCCAAGGAGCTCAGGACAGTGTACCTGGTTCTTCCCCCTCCCCTTCAAAACAACCCTGTGAATTAGGTTATGCCAGTGGTTCCCAAACTGGGAGGCGTGGCTCCCAGGGGAGCCGCTGAAACCAGCCAGGGGAGCCGCGGAGTGCTACAGAATCCCCTTGGAAAACAGTGCAATGCCAATTGGCAGGCATCTACACAATGTAATGGGGAGTCACGGCCAATGGTCAAGGGGGTGGTCAAGGGAGCCGCAGGTCGAAAATGTTTGGGAAACACTGGGTTAGGGTGATCAGAGATTTGAACCTGGGTCTTCTAGGCACAAACACAGCACTCTAACCACTACACTGGCTCTTTTGTACAACATTGTCCTTTATGCAACATTTTGCAAGAGTTGATACCTGCACTTGCTTTGTCCTCTTTTCCTTTACCTTTTCCTTATCGTGTCACATCTGATATTTTGCAAGACGTTATTTTGAATTGTAAACTACCTTGAGTGTGTTGGCAGGCAAGAGGTTCATAAAAGTAGTAAACAAAAATAAAACTTGTGAAGGAATGATAGTTATGGGTCTTACAGCCATGTAATTTGTTGAAAGAATAAAATTGAATACTTGTACTATTTGTCTGGAGAAATTCCTTAACAACGAAAAATATCCCCTTCATCCGAACTGAAGGAGACAGCGTCCAAGGATTATCCTAAAACAGACAAGGAAAAAACTCCAATTCTGCTTACGTTTCACCCTGCACTTCGGGTTTCTTCAGGTTTTTTGCTCTGAAGAAACCCGAAGTGCAGGGTGAAACGTAAGCAGAATTGGAGTTTTTTCCTTGTCTGTTTTAGGATAATCCTTGGACGCTGTCTCCTTCAGTTCGGTTGAAGGGGATGTTTTTCTTTGTTAAGGAATTTCTCCAGACAAAAAGTACAAGTATTCAATTTTATTCTTTCAACAAATTACGTGGCTGTAAGACCCAAAACTATGATTCCTTCACAAATTGCAACAAGCCATGAAAATCTTCATAACATGCTAAAAATAAAACTGAATCAACTTGGAATTTTTAGCCAACAGCAAGAGTAATGAGATACACATTTATATAAACATAGACAGCTAGTTTTCATCACCAAAGTGCTTGTATATACAGTAAATGTTTCAATTACAAGTTGTGTTCAACTCACTGGTCTCCTTCAGAAGCATAACGTTATAAATATCCATGAGATGAGTCCAACTAGAGAAAATCATCTATCTCCCAGGTACAAGGCGAAGGCAAAAATTAACTTATAGAACGCCTCTCTCATAGAATTATCTCTTCCCTTACAGGTCTTCCGTTTTCTTAATTTATGTCCAACTCATTTTGCTCTATTGTTCTACCTGTAGGAGTATGTATTTCTTGTTTATCAAGTATGAACATGTTTCTGACAGACATTTCCTCAAGAGGAAAAAAAGGATACTCACAAAGTCATCGTTTGGTTTCTTTCCCAGAGGTAAACCCTTACTACTCTAATGGTTACAAGGAAAATAAAAATTAGAGGCACATTTTTCTAGATGACATGCAAGAATACTAAATAATGGCACAATACTATCTAGAATGTAGCCCTGGTCTGCCCTCCCCATGCCCCTACCGGCGGAAAAAACTACCTTCCCTGGCGGGCACAGCTCCCGGTCTGGGGTGGAGTGAGAGGTGCCGGCCTCTCCGCCAGCACTGCTTACTTGTCAGGAGTCGAAAACCCAACAACACCCAGTGCCAGCAGAGCCGTTGCTCCACCGGCAGAAACTTAGACAGGATTGCGCTGCCAGACTCATTAACCAGAACAGAGGACTATAACATTTCTTGTTCCCTTGTTTCCTGTTGGATTTAATTCTATGTTATTTCTACAGAGTTCTATAGCCAAATTCTTCCTGGACTGGTGTAATGGTTTGTTAGTCGGACTTAGACCTGGAAGATCCAGGTTCAAATCCTCGCTCAGCCACAAAGCTTCCTGGGTGACCTTGGGCCAGTCACTATCTCTCAGCCCCACCTACCTCACAGGGTTGTTGTGAGGACAAAAAGGAGGGGAGGAAATATGTACACCACTCTGAGCTCCTTGGAGGAAGGGTGGTATAAAAATGTGAAAAATAAATAATAGTGAAGACTATACCAGTTACATGTTTTGTTAGGGTTTATTATTCTTGTGATATTTCCCTCCCTCTTGTCTCTCTTGTTACCACAAACATCAGATATCGACTGGGACTGACCGTGCATTGCCAAGACATTGTAACAATAACTATAGTCCATTGACTGATAGGTTAATATGGCAGCCTGCATTTCTTTAGGTACCTGAGTTCATATAGGGCCTTATATGTCAGCACCAGAAACTTAGATTGGGCTCAGAAATAGAACAACATCCAGTAGAGCTTTTTCAATCTTGCTAGAATATGCTCTTAACGTGTAGCCTTGGTTAAAATCTTCGACGCAGCATTTTGAATTACTGTAACTGGTATTTCTAGCCAATCTATCAAGGCATTCCCACATGTAAAAGATGACTGTAGTCTAAGGCTGTGATCCTATACACACTGACCTGAGAGTTCCATTGAACTTAGTGGGGCTTTCTTCTGAGTAGATATGCATTGGATTGTGCTATAAAGGAGATTGAGCCATGGTCATGCTGTCCTATCCAGGAGAGTGGCAGACCCAGCCTTAGCTGATGGGCAGAGCAATCCTGCCTAGCAATCCTGCCAGCAATCGAGACCTCTTGATCGGCCCGGAGGTCTACTCGGGGGAATGGGACGTTCGTCCCCTTCCTCTGGTGTAGCATGGCCTGGCCCCAATGGGACTCCTGGGATTTCCGTCAGCTATTTAGCTGGCACAGGTAAGAGGAGGCTGTGTATGGGCCACGTAGGCCAGAACAGGGATGGGGATATGACAGCCGCCATCCCCTCCTCCTCCCAGGTCAGATCCACCAACACCTGCCCTCCCTCGCCGCCCGGACCGCCCATGCGGCCACCGGGGGATCTCTTACCTCCTCCAGTGGCCGCATGGGCGATCTGGCAGTGGAGTAAGGGCTGCCAGCCTTGCGCCGACGGCCCTTCCTTGCGATTTATCGCAAATGTGCTTTCTGGCATGTTTGCAACAGCCTCCGGCGGCGGAGTGTTCACTCCGGTGCCAGTATTTTCCGCAGGATTGCGCTATAAAGGTGCTGCATGACGCTAATGGCATTTGGGTTACCATGCTGGGTTGAGGAGAACCAGTACACCGTGAACCTTTTCAGGGTCCAAACCAGGATTCTTTGCCAGAACAAGGCAGCAGAGGGATGGTCCAAATGCTATTTCAGAGGCCTATGCACACATTTATTCATTATATTCAATAGATATTACCTAGTAACATTTATACAAACTTAATATTAAATTCACAGCAAATAATGTTTCTAGCTCTGTGCATCAAATAGAAACTCCCCCTATGTAAACGTATCAAAAGAAAAACTGGTTTGATTGTTTTTTTTCTTTTCCATTCTGACACAATTTTCTTTTAGACTCGGTGAATACTACATTCCTTTACGTGCATTGCTGAAGGCAGGTCTTCCTACTTAGATGTTGGGCAGAGTTTTTTAAAGAAGCATCCATCAAAATGAAATCTGCATTTCCACTGATGTTACATTGAATTATCCTTCAGCTGAAGGTACAGTAAAATAATCCATTTTCCACAATTTCAATGTTCATTTTCAAAACAGCCTTCCTGGCAACCTCCCAAAGCACTTCATCTCCCATACTTACTTGCAGAAGGGAAAATAAGGCCCCATCTTTAATAAGAATGTGGATGTCCACTGGTATAACAAATGGGCATCTGTCATTCAGGGACGTTGAGACTCTGTCTGCAAAATCTTGTCTTCTGTTATTTATACCTGAGCCTCATGATCACCCAGCAGGCAACCAGCCAACAATGAATCCATCATTATTTAGACAGAACATTTTCCTTGTTGATTAATTTATTCCTGCTCAGGTCAACATGATCTCTGAAGATATGAAAGATTTTTTGAATTTGCATCATTTGTTTTGGTTATTTTATACTCATATAGTGCATATACTGTATTTCCCATCTGCCGGCGCCGTCGAGGCCGGCGCTGCTCTACCCAGCCCAGATCCGGAGCTGCCAACAATTTTGTTGGCGTACATCCAGGGCCTCCAAGAGGAATTTTATCAGGGGGTACAATGTTTCTTTTGGGCCCCTTCTCAATGCAGGAGGGGTGAAATGGGGTGGAGAGTGGGTGGCAATGGGCAGAGGGAGCAGGGGCAGGGAAGGGCAGCAATGGCTGGAAAAATCTCCAGAGACCAGGTTTACCAGGCTTTCTGATGCAGAGCCCAGAGAGCTACCTGCCTGGTAGACCTGGCCTCCCAATAAGATTTGGCCCTTTTCATCTGTGGGCCCAGGTTGAGTCCGGGGGAGAGTGGAAAATGTTCTGGGCCCCCTCCTTTGGCTCCTGGGCCCTCCTTTTGATCCTGGGCCCAGGTACAATTTACCCCCTTTGCCCACCTCTTCATGGGCCCTGAGTACGTCTGAGTGGACCCAGGAAGGCAGATTGAGGTCCAGAAGGAGGATAGGCTATCGGTGGTGCTGCCGCCATCGATTCCTCCCCCTCCCAGCCCTCGTTCAGCTCCCCGTTCTGTTGTTTCAGAACATAGTGTCTTAGCATTATAGCACATCAGCTCTCAGAGCTCTCATCTCAACCACTGACCTTCTTGGGAGTTCTGGCGTTTAATCAGTTAGGTCGAGGCCTAGGGAGGGCCCACATTCATAATGTGTGACCCAGCAAGTTAAACATACTCCACTAGTCATGTATTGTGACCTGATAATTTCTGAACAATCTCTCTGCCTTGGTTTTATTTGTTTGTTTTTTGCAGTCACAACAAGGCAGCAAAATAGGCTTCCTTTTAAAGCTCTTAGTAGACTGCATTCCATTTGCTAGGTCAAGCTGGACAGGCCTGATGTAAATTTAGATATTCAGTAGAAGCTGTTTAAGCAGTGCAGTTTTGCTCACAGGTGACTGAGAGGTAGGGGATGTGTCCATATCTAGATGGGCAGGTAACTACTGCCCAAGAGGAAGCAACAGGAAAGAAGCAATCATGCAAGGAAGCAAAACAGGAAGCAATCATGCAAGCTCACAGTCAAGGATTGGATATGCACCTTTAACAGAGGTTGCTAAAATACTTTGATAGACATAAGAAAGATGAGATGAATCATTTTGCAATTATATATTTGACCTTCTAAGAATTCTTACTCTTATTTAAAGCCTCCTGCTAGTTTCATAATACTTGACAATGCTCGTAAACAACTGCAACAAAGGGAAGCATGACTCAAATGTATATCATACTAAGTACTTCTATAGAAGAAAACCATAATAAAAAATGTACAGTACTGTATATAAAAAAGAGTAATGTTTTGACACTTGAGGAAGTTTCTCAAGAATACTTCCTGAGCGTTTTAATGAGGATCACCTCATCAGCATTCAGCACTTTGCTGCTGAAGGGGAGGACAACAGAAACAAGAAAGGAAACAAGACTAGAGAAGGGCATTGAGAGGAAATGCAATGCTCCTTATGAACCAATCCTTACGAGGGCCTGTGATGGTGGAACGCGTCTTCTGCCGGCACACGCTGTTGCAAAAGCGCCATAAAGCACTTTGTGGTAGAACAAGTCCCAGACGCACCAGCGAGAAGGTGCCTTCCTGCTGGTACCATTGGTCATCAGGAGGCCCGCCAGAGCAGGTAAGTCCAATGCAGGGGTGGGGGAAGGTGGGGAGGGGGTTGAACGGGACAAGGCAGGATGGGGTGGCGAAGGGGGTGAGTGGATCAGATCCAGGAGGGGGGCAGGATCGGCAGCGCTGGTGCGCACCATATCCAACCCCCCTTCTTGGGCCTGATCCTCCTTCATAGGTCAACGTGGATGTGTGCTAGTGTTATCACTGACGCAAGCGTGTGTTGACCAATTGCGGCTGCTGGGGCTTACCCCAGGGAAAGGAGATAAATGTCCCCTTGCCTTGAGGAGACCTCCAGCAGCCAAAAATCCACACACACACACACACACACACACACACAGGATGCAGCGTAGCCGGCACCGCTGCATCGCCGAGTGGTGATGTATGTTGGATTGGGCTGTTATTTAAGCTAGTCTACTTCTCTATTCAATGTATTCAAGAAAAGTAACTCTCAGAGTTGAAGGCAGATCCTCCATGGAACATCTGAGCTGTGTCTGGCATGCCTTGGCTGATTTCAATCCAGTTGTTTGGGGCATCATCAGCTAGAGAACAAGTCCTTGCCAGGAGGAACAGAAATACTGGAAGCAATGCTCTCTGCATCATTCCTTGTCAGATTTATTTAGAGAACAAAAGACTAGGAGGCTCAGTTTTAGCATCATTAAGGAGACTCCTGCTGCCCTAAATGCTGCCAGGAGAGCTGTACGTTTGTCCAATTGTGCTGAGGCACTGGAAAAAAAGATGTCTAATCCTATCCTAATGAGACTTACAGTCTGAGTTCAGAGAACCAGGGAAGTTTATGAGTCGTCAGCGTGTAGAATGTGTCTTTACAAGCAGACTTGCAAGTGGCCTCTTACAAGCAGACTGCTGGGGCCTTATCTTGTTTTAGAGTGTGGATATCCAAATAGTTTCATTTTTGGTATCTGTAGTATGTTGCAGTCTCACTTGTGTAACCCACCTTTATTTAATTACATATACAGTACTGTACTCACTGGCGTCACTGCAGGGGGGGCAGAGCTCTAAGTTCCACCACGATCAGACCCTCCGTTACACGGGAGCACGAAGCGCCCCGGCCCCCTCGCCATTGGAGCCATTCAAGTCGGTGCTTTCACTGACTTGAGTGGCTCCAAAGGCGAGGGAGCGGGGGCGCTTCGTGCTCCCGTGTAACGGAGGGTCTGACCGCGGCGGAACTTAGAGCTCCGCCCCCCTGCAGTGACGCCAGGGACTGTACTGTATATCCCATCTTCATTTCATCATGGAAATTAAGGCATACAGGTTTCCCAGGCAGTCTCCCTTCCAGGCAGTCATCAGACTTGGACCTGCGTAGCTTCAGCAAGGGCACTAGATCATGTTCCCCACACAACACTCTCTAAATACAAAGTACCAGCTCTGTTGCTGTTCTAACTCTTCCAAGTGCATTCTTGAAACCTCCAAGCGATCTGTGTTGGAGGATGGGCAGCGTTTAGCTGCTGGACACTGGGGGTGTGGTGTACTGCCTGGTCACATGTAAAGACCTCCTACTCTAATCCCTCTGTGTTCCAGGAAGGGGTGTGGCCCCTGACCTTTATTTCCTCCTCCTTGCCCCTCACTCAGTCTCTTCTTCTCTTGATGCCCACCGAGCAAGATGATGCCATCGCACCGGAGCAGCCCAGCGGCCATCTTGCAGCCTAACCCCATGCAGGGAGCCCCAGCTCTAGGGGGGTTCTATCTTAAGTCTAGGATGTACCTCTGATTGGTGGTCAGACGCTATGTATATATGCAAACTGAACTGTGAGTAAACTCTTCTTCTTTTACAACTACAAAACAATGCCTCGTGTGTATTCATTTAGCTAAGCAAAGCAGTCTGCCTGGGTGGAGGAGGGAACTCTGCTAATAAGTGGGAACACACCTCCCAATATATGCCTGAGAGCATCTAATCACCCCATCAATCTGTGTCCATCTGCAGCCAGAAGAGAGTGACTGCAGGGACTGGAGAGGAAAATGGGTTCTGTACCCAAGTATGAATACTGTATAGTAATACGTCCTAAAACACTGCTTCCTACAGCACTGTTTCATTATAGCACTCCTTTCCTTGTGTAATTTTTGAAGTATTAGAAAAAATAAAAAGGTTAAAATCCATAAAACTGTTCAAGAGTTTGGTGTGGAAAAGTACAACTGTCTGGGTTGTGCTTTCAGCCAACAGAAGCTGCATACTCTGGCTAGCATTGCATCAATGAGAACATGTATTCTGGCTAGCATGGGCCAGTCACTTGCAACCAGGAAATGTTTCCAGAGAGGAAACAGTGAGCATGGCAATCCACCATAGATGCCTTCTTCTTCAAGGATGATGTGTCACAACCTGACTCATCCTTCTGGGAGTAGCTCCTCCCATCATCTTCCACCATTGCAGTGTAGGAGGAGAGACAGCAGTGGAGTCTGCCTGTTTCGGTCCCTCTCCTATCTCATGTATGACACTCACCTAATGGCTAGGGAGGTGCGTGAGCTAATCGTGAGGCACGTGGTGGACAACTGGGAGTTCTCTATCATGTCCCACGACAGCAAGGGGGACAACTATCAATCGATGGAACCATGACTTTTAGTAAATGCAGGCCCCCCTACTTGATACCTAGTAACCCTTGGTCTTTCTTTAAAAAAATAAACAAAAATGGAACCATTCAATTAATAAATGTTACTATATACAGATATTTAATGAATCTCTTCCTGTTTTAAAAGAGATTTTCCATGAACGATTGTCCATTCTGCAAGTGACCCAGCATTAAGGTAAAAATAGAACATTTGACTATAATTTTCATTGGTTGTGGTGGTGAATCTCCAGGAATGGCTTCAATCAGAGCTGGCAACCCTAGAACTGAGCAAGGCCTTCCTTACTGATCTCTAGAAATGTCATGGCTCACTCAGGGAGCGCTGCTGGTTGGCACTCAAAACAAAAAAAGTGAAAATAAAGTAGTCATCACTTTCCAATAAGAGAGGCATAAACAATTAGTCAATGAAGTCCAAATGAGGTCCATAAAAGTAAATCGCTATGAAACAAGTGCAAACAACTTGTTAAGGTTAGGGTAATGCAGAAACCCACTTATCATTAAGCGCAGTAGTTACTGCAGTGATGATAAATGAGATTGTAAATGCCCAAATTAATTTACCATGCAAAATTCTGACTTGGATTTTCCCTCCAAACACAGTCGTTTATTCAAAAGACGTCCGCAAATCTCTCTGAATAGCACTGGTTGTACAATTAATTAGCTGTAAATACCATGAAATCTTGATTTTAGCTTCTAGGAGAGCTGCCAGCATTCCATTGTTCCTCTTAAGAGCTAATTACCAAAATGTTATCTTACAGATCATCTTCCACAAGGGTTCTTGTATTGCTTCCATCATGCAATGTTCCCTCTCATTGAATTTATGGACATTGTATACATTGGTATACAATGTAGACATATCCAGATAACCTTCAGCAGGTACAATAGCAGCTAAAGAGTATTTGGATCCCTCTGCTCCATCACGGGAGTCGCATTTACTAGTGTTTAGATGTCAGTCAAGTGAATATATTTGATTAATAGCATAAAAAATACTCATCAATATTCAAGCAGTGTCATAACCATCTCTGAAAAGCTAGTTCAGTCCTTACATTCTCCTCAAATTTCAAAGGCGACTATGTTGCCTGTCTATCCAGTGGCTTTCTGAATAGTGGCTGAACATATTTTCTCAACCAGATGACACTGCCCTAGTAAGCCTATACTCAGATTCATGCCTGGTACAGTTCTGAAGCTTCCCTGTTTCTAAGGTAGAAGAGGAGATATATATGAACATAGGAAGCTGCCACATATCGAGGTAAACCCATCCACCTCAGTATTGGCTACAAAGATTGACCATTGGCCCAATCATAATAGGGCGTTGCACTGCCAGAATTAGTGTTCTGGCAGTTAAGGTCCTTTACGGCTGTTGCAAAGTGCGACATGTCATTCAGTGCAGCCATGCCACCACCGCAAGCTGTGAGTGGCCGGGTCTGCACGCCAGTGGGCCATCCATATCCTCCAGTGAAAGTAAATCAGCACAGGGGTCTGGAGAGTGGTGGGGAGGGGGAGGAACAGAGCAGGGAGGAGAAAGAATGGGACAGAGATTGTGGCACGGAGGAGAGCAGATCGAGGCTGGGAAGGGGGTGGAATTGGTGGCAGAGGCGCTGCTGATATCATATCCCCCTTACCAGTCTTGATCTGCCTTCCCAGGTCCACTCGGACTTGTGGCAGCTATATAGCTGGCACAGTTCCAAGTAGATCCATTCAGGCCGCAAGGGCAGTGGCCACACCAACATTTGTTTAATGCAAACAAATGTTCCCTTATCCAGAGGAGAACTCCTGGGCCTGAAACTACCCTGTAGGAAAAGTGCACACCCTATTATTATTTATTGGATTTATATTCCGCTTTCTCCCCCCCCCAAAGGGGGGACTCAAAGCTATTGGTGCAGCTGCATCATGTTGTGACGAGTTACATAGGGCTGGGGAGGGCTAAATGGATCTTCAGGACAGGGGTGTTTCTCAGCCTTACTTAGAAATGTCAGAGATGTGAATCTAAGAAGTTCTGTAAAACATGTGGTTTATTCCTGAATTCCCTAAAGAGGAAGCTGAACAGGTGTTGGGAAAGTAAGTGAAGGCCATATTGTTTAGTGCTATTCACGTCATTAATTCTGACACTCTCATAGTAAGGTTTCCCTTTCCTACTAGCAGAAATGAATGACATCGAATTGAAGCATTGCACCTATTTGGAGCCCACCAGAGAAATGATGTACTCAGTTAATGATAGAGTGAAGAGTGCTATTACTGTCCATACAGCTGGACCATCATTGAATCACTAACAACGCAATCCTTTGTAGGCCAGCGGGGGTGGGGAGCATACGCTCGCCCGGCACAGGGTGTCGTAAATTTGCCGCAAAGCACATTCAAAGCACTCGGCGAGTAAGGACCGCCGGCGCAGCGGCTGGTGCCCTTACCCCAGCTCCTACACAGCCCTGCGCCCACCGGAGCAGGTAAGGCCTATACCAGCTAGGACAGGGGGAGGGCGAACCGGGTGGTGAGGGAGGTGGCCAGGCCTGGAGAGGGCAGGGATATTGTCGGCGAGATACACCAATATCAAAAGCCCTTTCCAGGCTGGGCCAGGCCTTACACCCGGGGAAGGGGACAGTTGTCCCCTCGAGGTGCCAGGGACCTGGATAGGATACGGCGGGCGGCCTTTAGGCCGGACGCCGTATCATACACAGGATTGGGCTGTAAATTAGATAGGTAGACATATACTCCTGCCCACTGCCATTCTTGACAGCTGCCTTGGCACCAAACAAAACACCAAAACATCTTTGTCACCAAAGATTTAACTTCTTGTCAGGAAGATATGCCCTTACTCTCTTAATAGGCTTTCTGATAACGTTGTATAGCCAATCACAAACCCAAAACAGAATGAGGACAAACCAAATGCACAAAAGTTTTCCTTGTTTTTAACCACCTACCCAACAATAAATAGCAAAACAGAAGAAGGCTTTTTTTGTGACTGGTTAAGTTCATTTTGGATCAACTCTAGTAAAAGCATTCCATTAAGTATTCGTAATGAGATTATTGTCATTCACATTAACCTTGAGGCAAATTGCAAATATACAATCTGGTCAGCGAGCGAGCTAGAGAGAGAGAGAGAGAGAGAGAGAGAGAGAGAGAGAGAGGAACTTTCCTCAGATTCCAGTTAGGAAATTGGGATAGATGCTTCATGATGCATCCAATATTTATTGGGAACCTTGGCAAGAATTTTGAATCTTTTTATAGCCTTATCAATTTTATATGTTTGAATTGTAGGTACTGCATTTCAAGTAAGACCTTGCAATGTTCTTGGCAAAGGGGAAACAGGGGCTGCCAGGTTTCCATCCATATATATTATTTAGCATTTTTCATGCTCCTGATTGTTAGGCAGTTTTTGTTCTCAGTGCATAAAGCTGCATATCTTCACTCATTTCAAATGCAAATGACCTAAAACTATCACATATGGAAACTTACCAGTGTTTAGTGTGACCACATTATGTACAGAAACATGAAGTAGTCCACATAATTAAATTTGGAATACCACTTCTGCCACATTGCTGACAGAGAAAAAAGAGATATTACAACATTTTTGCAGGTTGTCACAAGCTCATGAGCAAATACCACACCATCATCCATTAATATTTAGTATTATTCAGGGGTGTCACTAGGGTTGGTGACACCTGGGGCAAGATCTCATGGTGCCACCCCCCATGGACCTCCTCCACATGATGTGGAGGCCTCTTAGGAAATGTGAACTACATGTCTCCAGCTTCTTCTGGTAATGATCTGCTATTAGCTTCTAAGTAGTGTAGATTAGCTGAGTCTTCTTTGTTTTGCTAATAGTGCCTTTCTTTTGAAATGTTGATTGCCCGTGCTGCGGTTCCCTTTTGGAATAGTTTCCCTCTTCAGGGGAGTGGAATACGCACCTACTTACTAATTCTTAGAAAATAAAGTTTATTTCAAACTTTTATACCTGGCTGCATGTGTTATGAATTATAGACCAAAACAGGAGTAAACACGAGGGAAGGAGAGAAGTGAATCCAGAGTTATTCTTTGGGAGGAACATTTGGTGGGAAGCTGGATTGCTGAGCCCAGAGGAGGTGGAGACGCAAGAAGGAACCAAAGAATGCGCGCTGTGGCGAAACAGCGGACAAGGACAACTCTGAGGTGGTCAGCTGTAAATAAAGCGCAGGTTATTTATCCTGAGCGCTCCTGGGGAAATAAAGGAGCTGGCTGTACATAAAATTTACCTTTATTCCTCTATCTCAGAGTTTAATCCTTGACAGCAGGGATGTATCTAGGTAACTAGGTCGCGAGTGCGAGTGCGAGTACAATCATTTTTGCACGAGTACGAGTCCAAGTATAAGTCAATGCCAAAAATTTTGGGCGAGTACGAGTCAAGTATGGATCCTTTTGTGCATGAGTACGAGTCAAGTGCGCACCATTTTTCCCCCCGAGTACGAGTCGAGTGCAAGTAAGGCCAAAAATCACGAGTCACAAGTCGAGTCACTTTGGGGCAAATGGCTTTCCCCCTCCTGAAAATGGGGTGGGTGGGTGTCTGTGTGGGGTGTGTGTCTGTGTGCCTCTGAGGCTTTTAAAGCACCCACTTGGCTTCCCCTATGCCCTTCCCCTCACCTCTCAGTCTTGTCACCACCCATCTGGTTTGGGAAAAACAAGCGTGTCTACATTCAAACCATTTATTATTCCCTCCTTGCCCCCTCCCCTTGCTGAGCTGAGCTTGGAGTTTTGGCCAAGGAGGAGGAACCGCTGCGGCAGCTTCACCTTCCCTCACTCCTCCCCACCCCTCACGCTCGGAGTTGTGGCCAATGGCAAACAGACGGCAAAAAAAGGGAAAAACTCCGAGCCAGGCTTGTTTTCCCACCCCCTTGAAAACCCTCCCTCTCTGCTGCCCTCCTCCTCCGCGGTCTCCACTGCGCCTGCCTGCTTGCCTGTGTTGATGCCAGCCATTAAAGGAAAATGGAAATGGCAAGTCGTTACCCCCAAGAGTGCAAGTCAAGTACAGGTCCCGTGGGTCACGAGTGTGAGTGCGAGTCAGTGGGTCACGAGTACAAGTACAAGTACGAGTCAGGGAAAAAGTGGCTAAGTCACACTTGCTAATTGAGTCATTTGACTCGAGTCCCCATCACTGCTTGACAGGTATTTTGCCCAATGTTTCATCCACCAATGTGGCAGCCAGCATCAGGGAAACGTGCAGAGACAGACATGTAAAACACTTCCACACCGCTCTGAGTTCTGTTGAACAGCAACTGGTTAGGGCATGGCAATTATTTAAAGATATCCACACCCTACAGGTTAAATTGGAAAAATGTTTTGTCCTCATTTTATGTATTATGGGCAGCCACATGTTGCTCAGATTTGCAGTTTCCTCTTTACAATTCATATTAGGCTTGGGATTTCTAATTTCCACTGTTTCCCTATATATTCTGGGGTGGTAGGCTTTAGTGTGCGCCAGAACTTGTGTATGCTGGAACTCGATTACATGCCCTGATTTTTGTGCATGTTCTGCATGTTCTGTTCTACACCAGGCATATATCATATTCCCTGCACCTGTGACAGCGTATATATATAGGAGCAACAAATGGAGTATTTCTACACACATTATTTATTTATTTATTTTTCACATTTTTATACCGCCCTTCCTCCAAGGAGCTCAGAGTGGTGTACATATTTCCTCCCTTCCTTTTTGTCCTCACAACAACCCTGTGAGGTAGGTGGGGCTGAGAGATAGTGACTGGCCCACGGTCACCCAGGAAGCTTCGTGGCTGAGCGGGGATTTGAACCTGGATCTTCCAGGTCTAAGTCCGACTCCCAAACCACTACACCATCCTGGCATTACAGAACATAAAGACATGTGAAGTCTGCAGTTGCAGAACATGCACATGTGGCTGCATCAAGTAGGAAGGTGGGGGATAGGATTGGGGTATAAATGCACTTAAGTGGGTGTTGGATCATGAGTATCGTGGTTTTGGATCATAGCTGTTGACTTCAGATTTTTGTCTGCAAGCAGGTGAATCAAAAGTATTTCAAAAGAAATGGCTTTTCTATGTGGACATAGAAGTGCCCCTTCATTAAAATGAGCTTTTTGCTATCTTGCCACTTTTTCTTCATATATTTCTCCCGTGGTACCCATTGCTAAGGTAATGTGGCCATTCAATATTACATGACTTAATTTTTAGTTTTTAAAGGAGATAATTTATTTTTTATTACTGACCAAGCATACAGAATGAATAATCAGTGCCTCCTACTCCGGTCTCAAAGGCAAAATAACCTGAAAGAGATATTAAGATCCTAGGAAGTAATTGATATAGTGTGTATTTTTAATGCAAACTGTGCCTGAAGAACTTTAAATGTATATCAAAATATTGGGTTTGTCTCTTGAAAAATTCAGTTAACTTACGGCCCAATCCTGTTTAACATCCCAAGGCAGTGTGCGCTGCCCCGGGGCAGGGTGTTGCGCAAGTGCCGTAAAGAACAAGCGACACCCGGAGAACAAGCAGCACCGGTGCTGCGGCTTGTGCTGCTTGCCCCACCGTCTCCCTGGCCCTGTGCCGGCCGGAGCAGGTAAGACCTATGCCGATCGGGGCAGGGGCGGGGGCAGGCGGACCTGGTGGCAAGGGAGGGTGGCCATTCGCCACCTGGGGCCTGGAGGGGGCGGGGATACTGGGGTCCGAGATCCCTGGTATCCCGAGCTCCCTCCATGCCCCAGATATGCCAACACGGCCGGTGTTAATGTGCGCAAGCTCGCACACATTCGAGGAGGCCCATAGGGACTCCCGTCGCTTACAATTGTCCCCTTCTCTCGAGTTGAATAGGGTGCCACCATCTTGGATCACATGAGATCTTTTGAGAATTGAACACTGCCATCTTCATGAAAACCAAGATGGCAGCACCCAGGAGAGCTGCGAAGAAGAGGCTGCTGAAGGCATCCCACGATGCTCCTGTGAGTGTTTCACAGCACCCTCAGGTGTCACGACACATAGTTTCCCCCGCACTGATGCAGCAAGGCTAGTGCAAGCTACGCTGTATTCCACAGGGAAATTTAGCAGAAGGGAGGAATTCTTGGGGTAATCCCCAGTCATTGCTATGGGTCAACATGGCCCTGCACCAGCAATATCACTGGCGCAAGTCTGAGTTGATCTGTGTTAGTAGATCAGGCTTGGGAAGTGGGATAGGATACATCATGCACTGGTGCCGCCGATCCTGCCCCTCCTTGGTCTAATTCACCCACCCCCACCGCTATCGCCACCTTCATTCCACCTACACCCTGCCCTCCCCCCACCCTTGCGCTGCACATCGCTGGACTTACCTGCTCCAGCAGGTGTCTTCCACTGTGTCAGCGTACGTGGGAAGGCTCTGGCTGCTAACAGGCACGCTGTCACAAAGTGCTTTACTGCATTTTTGCAACAGCTAGCACCGGCAGAGTGCGCACTCCGTTGGTGCTAGCGAAGGATAGGATTTAGCCATATATGTCCCAGATTTAAGACTGCTTTCCCAAAGAGATCTCTATCTAATACTACCTTGGAAACCTCCATTCAACAAGGAGATTCCACAGCTCCTTATTGGTTTATTTTTCATGTGACCGAAATGCATCCACATAATTCTGTGTAGGTTTTCCTGCTGAAGTTTTAAAAATAGCTGGTGATCCATAAAATTACTTCTTGTACGCTTTGTACCATCTAACTACAACAAACATTTTACTTGCAAATATTGCACACGATAATGATGAGGAACTTTCATGTTCAGAGGCAAATAAACCTCTGAATACCAGTTGTTGGAGGAGGCAGCCACAGGGTAGAGCTGTTGCCTTCACATTCTGCTTCAGGCTTCCTGGAGAAAATATGTCACTGAATGAGGCAGTTCAGAGCTGGTGAGAATTATCCTCACTCAGCTCCAGCCAAGAGGAAAAGCGGGTCAAATCTCTCTTGTATTCACTACTCTCCTATTATTTTCCCAATATGAGCAGGAATTGATAGTGGCTTCAGTGGTCTCTAGACTCAAGCCTACAATACTGATTTCTTTTACAAGATAGACTTGGTCCAAAGTGTGCAATATTCCATTTTTAAAGCAGTTTTGTTTGTGTTTTGCATTGAAATGTTCAGAAATTATAAGAGTCATTCTGGTTAAGACATTCTTTACTTTAAAAAGGGAAGAATCAAAGAAAGAAAAGTTGTGTTAGAGGAAGAAGGGTACTGGCAAGGGAGAAGGGTCAAATAAGGAAGGGGTGAGGTGAGGTGATACTGAGGAATGGGTCTCCTCAGATTTATGCCAGCTATTTGCTCTGAAAACCGGAAGTGTGTTACGGAGGCCTCTGTGAGCCATTCTGAGGCCTGCAGAGGCCAGGAAAGGCCTCCGAAGAGGCCTAAAACTTCAAAAGGTAGTGAAAGCAACCAACAATGTTCTGCCTAACAACCCCCGTTGTATATCCAGGGGATCGTTGTACACCTGTACTGCAAGCATAGACCTGACACGGTGAGTTACCCTTCTGCTAACTGTGGCTAATTCCGTACTATGGAAGGAAAAGTAGATAAGAGAAAATGATCGCTTAAGTGTGGTGTTGCAGTCCCTGCATTTTACATTTATACATTAACTGGAAGGAATATTGATTTTTAAAAGCCTGAAAATGTAAAGTGCAGCTCAAGGATTGCTATTTAAGAATTTTTATCTCAAGGCCTCCAGATTTCTGTTGCAAGAAGTTGTCCTAGCCTGTAAGGAATTCATTTACAGGAATGGACCTGGCGAAAATCCAACAACAACTGAAATTGCAGATATCCTGTGACCTTAATTTGTCAGGCTCAGATGTTTCCAGCTTAACATCTCCACAGGCTCAAAAAAGAAATTATACTATATACTCATTAAGACAAAGGTCACCTGTAATGCTCATTTGCATGCACCCTGAGAGGAAAATCGGATTTTGCTAAAGAGATACTTTTTTGGTCTCACCTGACATACAAAGGTCACATTCCACATTAGGGATTTTCTTTCTCCAAACCAACCTACTAATTGATGAGCGCAACTATATTTCAAGAGTCTCATCTCCCCAGGAAGTCACATATAAATTGTGCCAGTCACTTAATGAATGACGTCTTCCCACCACTTCAAATTAGATAGCTTTGAATGATGTTGTTGATGAAGATGATAATAATAATAATTATTATAGAGGATTTGTACTAGGATACTTTTCATCAAAGAGTTTCAAAGTCCTTTGCAAACATAAATACCAGAACTTCCAGCAGCAATGAATCTTTACAACAGTTATGAAGCAGATGGGGGGAAAATGAACCATAATAACACTGAGGGCTCAGTCCAGCCCAACTCAGCCCAACTCAGGCACAGTTGAGGCCCAATTGTGGCACAATTGGGGCCCAAAATAGGACCGAGTTAGGCTGCAACTGTGCCTGACTTAGGCAGGAGGCAAGAGCAGTGGGCCAGGATCGAGGCAAAACTTACCGCAGAGGCAGGCAGGCCCCTGTGGGGAGCTGTCCGTCTTGTGGAAGGGAAGAGCCCCCTCCTGAGCTCATCTGTGTGCACCTACCACAGCTGCTGCAGCGTTCGCAGCAGATGGGCAGCCACAGGTGGGCCTGCAGGCACTGGGCGTGCGACAGTCAGTGGAAGGGCAGAGGTTGTGCCAGTGCCAGCTGCCCCAGGGCACCCTGGGCATTAGCCACCTGCCGCAGGGGGGAGTGCCACTGCCCTCCTACCTGCAGAAGGTGATGCCACCCCCAAGCCACGGTGAGGCTGCACGTGGGAGTCATGGGGGGGTGAGCGGGGGAGAGAAGGGAAGGAGGGGGTGGGAACGGCACGCACAAGGGGGAGTCTAATGAGGTCTGGAACCGCCTCCGCCATGACATGCCCGTGCGCTGCCTGAAGCCCTGGACCACCAGGGCCGTGGCTGTGCCCACAAAGAAGGCATCCCAGCATGCCTTCTGCTCCGTGCCCCAGCCAAGACCGAGAGATGCCTTGGGCTTGTCTGCTGCGAGCGGGAAGGGCTCACGCAGCTCATCACACCCCCAGATGGGGCAATGTCGGCGCCTCGCAGCAGGCACTCTGGCGGGGTGGGGGGTGCCAGCGTCCATCATCAGGGAGTGGGAGGGGAGGCAGGCACACAGGCAGGCGGACAGGGGGTGCTGGGGAGGGACACGGGTGGGTAAGAAACAGACAGACAACAAGGCTGGTGGGAGAGGGATACAGGGAGAGGGGTCTGCAGAGACCAATAGGGACACAGGGGTCACTTCGCAGATGGAGGCAATGCAGGAACGGGCGCCTCTCATGCAGATGGACCGAGGGCGGAAACAGACGCCGTTGACGGGTGGAAACGGACGCCGTTGACGGGCAGACTGAGGGCGGAAACGGACGCCGTTGACGGGCGGACACGGACGCCGTTGACGGGCGGACCGAGGGTGGGTGAGAGCCCCGGTTGCTGAAAGGGCTCTTCACGGACGTGGCGGAAGTGCGCCATGTCGCCTGTCAGTGGTTGCCTGCCTGAGAGGCCTCCCAACTCCCCCCTCCCCTCTGAGCCCTGAGGGTCTGGCAGCCCCCCTGCTGTGTTCTCCCTGGGCTGGCTGTGGCAGGCCCTGGCTGGGATTCATGCAGGGCCTTGTGTGCTGGGCGCTGTCTCTGTGTGTGTGGGGCAGTGCTTGTTTAACATTGGGGTCATGTTGTTCAAGGGGCCTTTGCCCAAGGGGCATCTTTATTGTTCTGGAACATTGGCAGAGATGGCCAGGCGAGGCTGCCAAGGGTAGGCACAGCAGCCACTCAGAACGTAGCAGCAGCAGGCGTGCCCCATGGACCTGGAGACGCAGGCTCTTCCCCTATGGAACCACAGCCTGCTCCATAGAAAGGGGAGGGACAGCAAGTAGGCAGCCAGGGAGGTGGAGCAGCAGCAGCAGCTGAGGAGGGTTGCAGGGCAGGCTCCCAGACCTCTGGCAGCATCGAGGCAGACGACCATGGGGCAACCAGACTGCGGGCCCAGGGGTGCTTCCCAGAAGGTAGGTGGTGGTGGACATTCCTGGGGAGACATAAATCATGGGGGTGTTCCATGGCAGCTGGTGTGTGGTAGCAATCGCCATTGAAGGAATGCCAGTGTGCTGGTTGCAAAGGCCTGCAGGGAGAGAAATCAAACACAGCTGAGTGGCGTGTGACACATAGCATGGTCTGCGCTCCTTCCCTGGGTGTAAGGTGAGCATGATCCTGTAAGGGAAAGAGGTCAAAGAGAGATACAACAACACAACTTGGGGGTCACAACCATGGCAATCCGAGCAATACTGACCTGTCAGTAGACCCTGTGGAGAAAAGAGGGGGGGGGAACAGCTGGTGTCTACATATGGGTTACAGTTCCACACTCATGGCATTGTGTGCTCACATTAATACAGGCAGACATGAGACAAGACATTGGTAAAGAGGCATATCATGGCAGGCATTGCAGGCAGACATGAGACAAGACATTGGTAAAGAGGCATATCATGGCAGGCATTGCAGGCAGACATGAGACAAGACATTGGTATAGAGGCATATCATGGCAGGCATTGCAGGCAGCTATGAGACAAGACATTGGTATAGAGGCATATCATGGCAGGCATTGCAGGCAGCTATGAGACAAGACATTGGTAAAGAGGCATATCATGGCAGGCTATGCAGGCAGCTATGAGACAAGACATTGGTATAGAGGCATGTATCCTACCTATATTTCTCTATGCAAAGAGGCAGTAGTCAGACCACATGTCAGCACGAACCCTGCTCTTACCTGCACTTACCTGCTGGTGTTGTTGCCTGTGGTGGGGGAGAGAGGGGCTGGGAGAAAGACATGGGTTAGCAAACACTTGCATGGAGACAGCTGCCCAGGCACAGCAGTAAACAGTTTGGCCACAGGCAGAACAGCCCTCTCTGCCCTAGAGGGGGGCAGAGAGGAGAGAGGAGAAGAGAGAAGTGGGGTGTCAGAAAAGTTTTCAAAGTCCCACTTTGTGGCTGCTGGGGGACAGAACCCCACGCCACGTGCTCAGAGAGAGAGAGAGAGAGTGAGTGGAGGGCTGGGGCTGGGCTTTTGTGGGAAAGAGGCTGGGTGGGGCTGGGTGCTGATAGGGTAACTATTTGGGTCCGTGTCCAGAGTTAGGCCACAACTTTTCCGTCCTAACTCAGGCACAACTCGGGCCCAGGGTGTTAGTACTTTTCAGGAGAGGGCTGGTGTGGGTAAGGTCTCCTCACATTTGAGTCCACCCTTTTTGTTGACCCAAATTTTGTGCCTGAGTTGGGCTCGAGGGGGCGCGTCGGGGGCTCTCCAGCGTCTGGAACCGGACCAAAATTCGTAACCGCCCCATCACGCCCCCGACACGCCCACTTTTAGGCCGCAATTGTGCCTGAATTGTGCAGTTGTGCCTGAATTGTGCCGGAACTCAATTCAGTCACAATTGCAGCACAAATTCGGCCTCTCCAGCACAATTCAGGCACAACTCGGGCCTAAAGCGCTTGGGCTGCAATTGTGCCTGAATTGTGCCGCAGAGGCCTTGGGCTGGACTGGGCTGTGATAGACTTATTCAAGGTCATCCGGCAAGCCTATGACCCAACAACAAATAGCAGATGAAGAACATTGGTCTTATCTTTCATTTGCATTGTGAACAACAAAAGCTGCTCTAGTCAAAAAAGAAAATACCCTTGATTTTTACATACACAAGAGAACAATAACATAACAAGGTTAGTAATTTTAAAAAAGAAAGGGTTTAATCCCAACCACATGCTTTTATTTCACAGTGGATAGAAGCAGCATTGAGACAAATTAGAAAAAGATGCATTAAGAAGACCTACAATCAAATAAACTATTTGTACAGGTTAACCTGAGAGCCAGCAGGTGGCGCAGTGGGTTAAACCACTGAACCATGAGCTGTCGATCGAAAGGTCGGCAGTTCAAATTCGTGCGACGGCTCCTGCCAACCTAGCCGTTTGAAAGCAAGAAATTGCAAGTAGATTAATAGGTACTGCGTCAGCGGGATGGTAATAGCGTTCCATGCGCCTCGGTGTTGAGTCATGCCAGCCACATGACCATGGAAATGTCTTCGTACAGCGCTGGCTCTTCGGCTTTGAAACGGAGATGAGCACCGCTCCCTAGGGTAAGACACGAATGGACTTAATTGTCAAGGGATACCTTTACCTTACAGGTTAACCTACCTTTACAATTAGTAGGGGTGGCCAGAGTTAAAATTATTGCACTGAAATTTTCTCTAATATATTAAAGTGCTTTCAAAAGGGACTGCAGACAAGAACAAGAGCAAAAAAAGAACTATTAAAAAAATAAAATAGCAATATAGAAGCTAAAAGAAGGAAAATAACCATCAGTTTTGTCCTTGATTTATAATTGTGGAAAAACAAGAACTGTTTTAGGCAACAGATGTCAAACTGTCAGAAATGTAACTCTCAGTGTTACATTTTTGCTTACAATAAAAGATAAGATACTAACTGAAACATAAAGTGGAATTACCAAAAAAAAATCATATTGATCTGGTAGAAGAGAATCACATCTTTCCTTGATAGAAAGGGAAGGGAATAGGCAATGGTAAATAAGCTGAATGTACGGTGGTTAACAACCTAGCAAAGGTGCAAGATGCAAAGGTGCAAGATGCATAGTTTCCAATCACACTGGCTGGGTGAACACATAACTAATCTAGAGCATATGCCAGCATGAGTCTCAAACTCATGCACTCTCTGTCCCTTTCATGCTTGAGGACAGAAGATTGAAGTGGTTTGTGAATGAACCCTGGTTTGTAATGAACTGCAGGTTCTCACCTGCCTATACTCTGGAAAGTGTGGTTTGTACAAACCAGGGTTGTCTTCTTTGAAATTCTACCTTGTTCATTAGTTGGGCCTGTGGTCTGTATGAGTGACAGTTATTGAGGATTGCGTTGCCAGGCGGGGCATGTAGCAGCAGCGGAAGGCACTTTTGCTTCACAAAAGGGCCACTGACGGCACACACAGCGCTCTGTCAGTGGCCATTTTGTGCACGCTGCTGCAAGCTGCAGCAGCGCCATGCTACTGCTACGGGTTCCTACCACACCCGCTGGGCCAAGTAAGGCAGCGGTGAAGGTAGGGTAGGGTGGGGGGAGGTGTGGGGGGAATAGGAACACCTTTTACTGTTTTTAAATACATTTTTTCTTCACTAACAGTTTTATCCTTGTTCCATTTGTGAAATATTGGTTTGCATACACCGCCTCTCACAGGCAGATTTTCAGGAGGTGCAAGGACTTGCAAAGGGAAGAAAAGTGAAAATCATCTCTCCCCATCTGCAAACAGAGCTTCTTCTGCAAATGGAAGAAATTTTAAGGATGCAATTCTAAAGCTTCAATCCTATACACACTCAATGGAACTTGCATGCACTGTGCTGTAAGTTTATTGTGTGAACTTTCTTTTCTTCAATATAGGCTTTTTTTTCTTCAATATTGGCACTGCTTTAAACACTCTTTACCTCAGAGAATTAATATTATTGTATTCAGATGCTACATTATAGTTCTCTTTACCTAAGTGAGAACAACTTCTTCTCTAAAGTGAAATAATTACTGCCATTAGAGTTTGAACATTGTATCTAGAGTTTGCTAACTGACAATGACTTATTTTCTTCCTTTTTTTTCTTTCCTTACATGCACTATGTTTTCATCTTCCTGCTATAATTTTGCTGTCTCTACGTTTTTATCCATTTGTATGGTTTTGTTGTTGCTGTTCTTCCCTATGGACTATTGCCTGATTTACATCCCTCTACTATATATATTTTAGTCTTTGTCTAAGAAATTGGTCTGTGTTTCAGCCTGCAACATCCTTTTTTTGCCTAAAAAACCTACAACAGTTGTGAACAGTTAGTTGCAATTTTTCAGATGAACTGTCACTTTCGACATAATCAACTGTCATTTGCTTTGCTCCTCTCCCCTAACATATATGAATGATGAGAATTCTTCCTTCGTTTGCATTCCACTGTCTTCTCTTTGCCATCCTTGACTTTTAATGAGATCACATAATACTGTATTTTCAATGTTTTTTAAGTTATTTTAGTGACATGGAACATTTTTCTATCCTTTTTCTTTACTGCATAATTTGGCTACCCCAATCACCTGGCGCTCATTCCTGATCTCTCTGTGGGTCCATTTGACACCCAGCCCACCCACATTCCAGATAAATGTCTGGTAAATCAGGACTCTCCACAACTTGATCAAAGAATCTATGTGAACAGTTCTCTTCTGCCTGTTTCAAGGCCTGATTGCCCTGAACCAACATACGCCTCTTAGAACGATGATCTCTTCATTTGGCTCCTAGTGAAACAACAGAAATAACTGGGCTACTCTCTTCTCAAGGCAGCAAACCATTTTTTTTCTATTTTTACCAGCTCTTCCAGCTTTCTGGACTCAGCTTCTTGCTTCATTTCTGATTCTGACACTCAGCGGCGTAGCCACACCTCCCCCGTCCGACACTGATACTGTCCGGAATGTCCGGCCACCAGGAATGTGAGCCAAAAGGCTCAAACAACGTTCCGGGCGGGCGGGCCAAAAAGCCTGTGTCTTTTTCGCCGCCCGCTTGCTCACGGTTGTGCTGCCGCCAGTAAGTTCCCCCCGTCGGTAAACTTCCCTCCCAGGCCGCCCCACCCCCACCCCAGGCATTCCTCCGCTACTGCTGACAATCCCTGTATCAGTCTTACCGCACAATCCTAGGTAAATCAGCACCGACAGAGTGCACGCTCTGCCAGTGCTGGTTGTCGTAAACATGCCGTAAAGTGCATTTATGGCACCCAGAGAGTAAGGTCTGGTGGCACAGAGGCCGGCAGCCATCTCTCCCCCTGCGAACCGTCCCTGCACCCACCGGAGAAGGTAAGGCTTGCACCGGCCAGTGCAGGGGCAGAGGGAGAGCAGAACGGGGAAACCTGGGAGTGGTGGTCACTGGATGAACCGGATTGGGAGAGGGCAAGCTCCACCGATATCCCAAGCCCTTTCCCCGCCCAGTTCGGCATTATCTCCCTGGGTCTAATGTACCCCAGCTCCAGAACTGGTGTATATTTGAATAGGCCCATAGGGCCTTGGCCGCCTTGCACCCAGGGAAAGGGACGAGCGTCCCCTTCCCCCGAGGTGCTCCCACGGCAGCCTGGGATGGCCAAAGGATACCGCAGCCAGCTCTTTGGAAAAAAACGAAAAAAAACCGCAGACATTTTTGCACCCCCCTCCAAATTTTGCAGGGTGGGGAGGGGGCGTAAAATGGTGGGGGGAGAAAAAAGGGGGACCTAAAGGTCTGGGGCCCCCAAAAATGGGCTGGCTATGCCTCTAGGGCGGGGGATGGCTTCGGCCATATCCCGTCCCCCACCAAGTGGCTGGGCCGTTACACGGCCTCCTCTGACTTCCGCCAGGAATTTCGCTGGCAGAAATCCAAGGAGGCCAATCGGCCCTGGTGTCATTTACATTCGGGGAAGGGGATGAGTGTTCCCCGAAGGGGCCTGGGCTGCCCGCCGGATCCTTAAGCAGGATGGCGCCGCGAGTCTCCTCAGTGACTATACTATACAGCTACTGCCTAGCTCAGGGGTGCACAACATACGGCCCGCAGGCCGCATGCGGCCCGCCTGATGATTTCCTGCGGCCTGCAAAGACATCCGGGAGCGGGCACTCTCCGAGTGGGCAGTCTCCAGCGGCGCTGCTCCACTCGGCGGGCGGCCGCGCGCGATGGACGCTCCGGCGCTTTCTCCGGCTCCGAGGCCGGGGGAGAAGGCCTCAACGTTTCGAACGTCTGCGCATGTGCAGAAAAAAGTATAAATAGAGGCGACGCAGTCGGCCGCGTTCAGAAAGCCCCGGCCGCCGGTCGTGGTGGACGCTCCGGGGCTTTCTCCGGCTCCGAGGCCGGGGGGGGGAAGAAGGCCTCGCTGAGGCCTTCTCCCCCGGCCTCGGAGCCGGAGAAAGCGCCGGAGCGTCCATCGCGCGCGGCCGCCCACCGACTGGAGCGAGTGGAGCAGTGCCGCTGGAGAATGCCCACTCGGAGAGTGCCCGCTCCCGGATTTCTTCGCGGGCCACCCGGCTTTCTCCGGCTCCGAGGCCTCAGCGAGGCCTTCTCCCCCAGCCTCGGAGCCAAGCCCTGGAGCGTCCACCGTGCGCGGCCGCCCACCGAGTGGAGCAGTGCCGCTGGAGGGTGCCGCTGATCGTGGTGGACGCTCCGGGGCTTTCTCCGGCTCCGAGGCCGGGGGAGAAGGCCTCGCTGAGGCCTCGGAGCCGGAGAAAGCCGGGTCGCCCCCCCTCCCTGGAGCGGAACGAGCCGTTTGTTGCCTTTTTGCGTTTGCTGCCCAATCTTCTTGATTGCTGCTGTATCTGAGAGACGCAAGATGCCCAAGGGAGGCTGGGCTCTGCTATGCAGCCCTGCACTCCATATTGCAACCAGAACAAGCCCGGTATTTTCTTGTCTAAATGTCCAACTGTACGTCTCTCTTGCTTCAGCTTTGCACATATTTTTCACGTCTTTTTAATTTTAAGTGGGGCATGGCTGGTGGGGGGGGGTTGCTTGCAAAGGAATCAGGCTTGTGATTTTTGTAATGTGCTGCTTTTTGTAACTACTGTCCTTTGAGTTTGAACCTGATTTCTGGCTTGCAAAGTGCGTTGTGCTTGTGGGGCATGGCTGGTGGGGAGGGGGGTTTTTGCTTGCAAAGGAATTAGGCTTGTGATTTTTGTAATGTGCTGCTTTTTGTAACTGTACTGTCCTTTGAGTTTGAACCTGATTTCTGGCTTGCAAAGTGTGTTATGCTTTTTAATTTTAAGTGGGGCATGGCTGGTGGGGAGGGGGGGTTCTGCTTGCAAAGGAATCAGGCTTGTGATTTTTGTAATGTGCTGCTTTTTGTAACTACTGTCCTTTGAGTTTGAACCTGATTTCTGGCTTGCAAAGTGCATTGTGCTTTTTAATTTTAAGTGGGGCATGGCTGGTGGGGAGGGTTTTTTTTTGCTTGCAAAGGAATCAGGCTTGTGATTTTTGTAATGTGCTGCTTTTTGTAACTGTACTGTCCTTTGAGTTTGAACCTGATAAAAAAGAGAATTTTTAAAAATATGTTGCTTTTCGTGATATTTTCCGGCCCATGGACACGCCCCCTGTGATGTCACTTCCTGAGGAAGTGGCATCACGGTTCCTGGACACGCCCCCTGTGATGTCACTTCCTGAGGAAGTGACATCACGGTTCCTGGACACGCCCCCCCGTGCGGCCCCAGAGAAGTTTGGCCTGTTCATTTCGGCCCACACCTATTTCCAAGTTGTGCACCCCTGGCCTAGCTATACTGAACAGCTAGGCTGCTCTATACATCCCTCTTTCCACTTTTAATACCTTGCTCCTCCCCCCCCTCTTTCTGTGTTGCTTCATCTCTCAGCAACAGTCAACCAGAAAACATAGGAATTTGCATATAGCTTCTACCTGTCCAGCTGAAAACGTATTGAGTTTTATCGAACTTGCTTACCCCACCTCTAAAACAGTAATTAATCCTTTAATAAACCAGCGTTGGTTTGTTGCAGTTACTCTTGATTCCTGACTCTTTCTTTAACCCCACAAGTACACAGTGCGGCTTTGTCACGAGACAAAAATCCATCACACATATACCGTATTGACCTGAGTATAAGACTCACTTTTGTCCCCTAAGGCAAGTCTTTAAAGTAGGGGTGCAGCCTATAATCAAAATCTAGCATTTTCTGCCTAGAGGTTTCTGCAAAGCGTCCCTTTTTCAAGCCTCTCCAAGTCTCTTTCAAAGGTAAAAACTTTTTCTTTTTTTAAACTGCAAAGCTCTGTGTTTTCAGCTCTTAATCACTTGCTAAATGGCCAGGATCTCTCTAGCAACCTCTAGCCTTAGAGAGGCATTTGAAAAAATTAACCCTTAAGTTCCAGCCCCAGGACTCTGGAAACTAAGATATTTATTGATCCTGCAGTTTGAAAGTTGAGAGCAAGAGCTCCTGCATAGGCTTACCATATCCAAAGGGGGACAGAGTGCCAACCTTTAGGCTGCAATCCTATGCACACTTTCCTGGGAGTAAGCCCCATTGAATGCAATGGGACTTATTTCTGAGTAGACATGCATAGGATTGTGCTGTTAACCATTGAAATTTGGACAGGTGCAGCTCATCATCATGGAAGGGTGCAACAAGCTGCACCTGCCCAAATTCCAAAGGTTAAAGGTAGGCACTCTGTCCCCCTTTGGATCTGGGAAGGCTACTTATACTAGGGTGCCCCAATTCAATAAGGGACAGTGTGCCTATGCCTTTAACTGTACTAAAGCTGTACTGTTTTACTATTCTACTAATGCGTATATTTTCTTTAAGTTAAAAAAAGTTAAAAATGTAGTTTTTAAAAAATAGCACCAAACTTTAAGGGTGCGGCTTATAATCAGGAGCGTCCTATACTCGGGGCAATATGGTATTTGGGGAAGTGTGTGCATGCTAACCTACGTGTCCTAGAACACGTGTGGGTTTCCTACCCCACATCTACTACTTGGAAGGACTATTCATATCCTGATTACTGAGACACAGTACAGTACACTGAATTTAACTGGATACTTTTGTTTAGAAATGTACTGTTAGACGAGATCAAAGTATTGTTTACTGTGTACAATTGACAGATTAAATACTCGACAGATTCATACATGACAAGAACAAAAGTAATTTAGGGAAAATCTGTTATTCTGTAGCTTTCATACATCTAAACAATGACAGCCTCCCACATATTAGAGTACTTTGGTTTATTTTGATTGACATCAAATTGAGTTTATCTCTTGGGAACTAAATTAAATACAAGTAAGAGAACATATAGCTGCCAAACTATACTGACAATTCAGTTTGTTCTTTAAAACAAAATACATAGCACCAGTATAGTAATCTGTAATTGTAGTTCAGATTGCATTTAATTCACAAGCTGTAATAGGCACTGTAAAATTGTCAGAATAAGAAGTTGAGCACTTGTTAACATATTGAATTGGTTGTTCTCCATGATACCAAGATAATCAGCCAAACATGCCTTTGAAAGTCAGTGATTGTGATCCAGTGACCCCAATTGCATGTGTTAAAACCCACATTTTCAAGGATTTTTCTTTCTCTTTTATGAGAAGGAAAAGCTTTCCTCAAGTAATGAGGTGCTTTGAAATACAGAGGATTCTTTTCTTATTCATTCATACGAATAATATGGTATACATCAGGGGTTCTCAACCTGTGGTTCGCATACCCCCAGGGGTACGCGAACCGCAGGTTGGGGGTACGTGAGATGCTCCCCGTTATCAGCTGCTACGATCAGCAGCTGATTACGGGAAGCAGAAAAATGGGGGGAAAGTGCCATTTTACCCATTTTTCTGGCCTGCGGAGCAGCCGAGCAGGTCCTCCTGCCAATTCGGCTGGGCTGTAGCCTTTCCCTCCTGCTTGCTGTGCGAGCCAGAGGACCCGCTCGACCGCACCGCAGGCCGGAAAAAAAAATACTTTTGGGGGATGCACTGTTGGGGGGTAAGCGGGACTTGGGGGACCAGGGGTATGCCAACCTTTGGGGGCCTGCCTAGGGGGTACGCGGACCACCAAAGGTTGAGAACCCCTGGTATACATGATGCTCAGCAGCAAAATGGTAGAAGTCCTGGTTCGCGCACCTTCTGCCATGCATGGACTGATCCTGCCCGGCCCCCTCCATCTCACAAAGCTGAGGCACGACTCTCCAGGAAGCCAAATGGTACCTTGGTCTTGGAGCTGAAACCTGGCTGCCGCTGGTAGGTGTTCCAGGGACTGCCCCTCTGTCTGGCTCCAGATTCTGACCAAGGCAGTCACCTGTGCTCCTAGTTTTCAGTCTTGTGGCCTTCCTTGTCAGCAGCCTTGCCAGCCTTCTGGACTTCCACTCAGTGTACTTTTCTGCATCTGCAGCAGTGGCTTGAGACCCTTGTCACTGGCAGTGGCAACTTCCAGATTCTCTTCCATGGTGGTAGAGGCTTCTGGACTCTTGTCTGTGGCACCAGCGGCTTCCAGACTCTCGTCTGTTGTGGCTTCTGGATGCATGGTAGCTTCAGTGGCTTTGTCCATGGCATCTTCGGTGGCAGATCGGCAGCCTCACCTTTTGGAGGTATGTGCTGACTGCATGTGGGCTGTGTTGACTCGGTGTCCCAGATGCTCGGTAGAACTTCAACAGGGTCTCATTTTGGCTGGCTGAACATTCAGACATGACTGATGACATAGGCTTTGGTATCTAATTTAGGGGTCACAGGTTCACTGCAATGTGGCCAGATGAGTGGACAGAGAGGGGAATCATTGCCATCCTCACCTTTTTAGAACTATTTCCTTTGCTCATGGCAGTGCATATTTGGGACCACAAGTTCTGTACTCATGTACAGAACTGTAGGAATTCTACAGTTCACTTTTGGTGTGACCATCAAGTGGTTGTTTTTGTTGTCAACCAACAAACTTCTAAGTCACACAGGGTTATGCTCCTGGTTAGGATTGTGTGCTCCCTGAAGAATTGGTTTTTTCAGTTCCTATATTGCTGGCTTTGGTGTTAAGAAACAGGTCTATATTGCGCCACTCTGGCCTGCATTGCTGGTGTGGAATTGTTTGTTTCTTGTGTGACTAACTTTCTGCCTGTCCTTGCCTGGTTTGTGGGTTCGCTGGGGTTGGAGTAGCGAACTTGAGGTTCTCTGTGTGTGGTCTGGCTCACTTTTGGTGTTCTGTGTGTCCATTAGGGGATTCTGTGGGTGTCTCTCGAGCCTCAATCAGGGTCTACTGGTTTGCTATTGGGTACTGGTTTGGTTGTTCCAGATAGCTTTAACCACACATATTATGTTACCTGCGTCCTAATTCTTCCAGCTGGGCAGGCACATTATTATGCTGGTAACTGGATGTTTCTAATCTCCTCCTTGTTACCGTGCTTATTACTGAATCCGATCAGCTGGCTAGAGGTGCTGCTGAGCATACAGTGGGATGTCTCCAACTTCCTCTCCCGATTGGGGATTAATTACCAGAAGTGGATCACGAGGTCTCTCTCCTCCTCTTATGCAGCGCACTACCAGTGTACGGGTAACATCTCCCCACTGCATGAGGGCTCGCTAGATAATGCTTGATAAAATTCAAGCGAAACGTCGCATTGTACATCTTGATTTTAATGATAACTGTTGGTTACCTTGTGTTTTTATACGTGTAACTGTGTTGTTTTGTAACATTTTTAAACTTTTACCAATACAGTGCTTTTACGTTTTGCATCAGTTTTATTGCTTTTGCCATGGCCTTTTACCCATTAACTTCAGAACATTCAAAAATCATTGCTGGCCATGAAAATCTTAAATCGTTAAAGTTGATTTTGTTTTGTTGTAGTCTTAATGTAATGTAGTCTTAATGTAGTCTTAATGTGTAGGTATGGCATGGGAGGTGTCATGATGACCACTTTAAAATGTACCACTGCAACTTTGACCCTGCACCGGAGATCCTCATTAACAAAGATGCCATTGATTGAAACTGAAGCATGTGCTTTGCCAGGGTGTTATACGTTCTCTTCCTTAACCATTTTATCACCAATATTTTATAACCATCATTAATTCTAGATTAGAGCCACAATTGCTTAGCGACAGGGAACAAAAGTCCTATTGCGCATTATATTTCTGGGACCTGAGCTTAACAGGAGCTGACTATATCCCAGAATTCCAGCATCATTAGAATCTCGTTGCTCAGTGGCAGGGCTAGACATTTTGACATAAAAACTGCTTGGAGGCCTCGAAATATATATTTGTCTAGAGGAACACATTGGTTAAGAGCAAAAAAGAAAAGTCTTATTTACTGCTTCAAATGTTTTCCTCACATACTTTAGGAACCCAGAGGTCATTTATTGTGGTTGTAACTAACACAGTCATATCTACTGAGAATAATAAACATTGCAAATTAAGTTGAAAAATGACTCTACTATCTGTTTCATTTCCACAGGAGAAGTGCACTTGGGACTCAATGTAAGACACTATTTATAATGCAATATATAAGTTTCATTCAAAGATGGAATTGCAAGGAATGTCAGTAACATATATTTATTGTTACGGCCGTAGGAAACAGAAAAACGTGCACAGACCACTGTGGATAGAACTGATACTAAACAATGAACAATTTTTCTAGTCATTTATATCTTTTCTGAAGGAGAGTCTGGAGATTTCTGAAGAGCAAAAGTGGGAGGAAATGAGCTGCAGGAAGCATAGACAGAGGAAAAAATGCCAGTCGACATGGATTTAACGAGACCAGAAATGAAATACTTCAATTTACATGCTGCTTTAAAATATTCCTATCAAGAATAATGGTGGAGTTGTTGAGAACAAAATCACATCTAGTTTTGGCAGCAAAGAATAAATGGGAAAACAGTCTGTCAATGCCATAAATAAGCCTCTGCAAAGCCAATTCTCCAGTGTGTTCTAGGTTGCTGACATGTAACTCAGTGTTCCCTGCTCAGTTTCCAAGATTTGTGATGACATAAATGGAGTGCGCAAAAGCGATAGACCCACTCTTCAAAGTATTTAGGTATGTTAAGTAGGCCTGTGATGAATGACTTTCCTTTTGCACTGGGGCTACAGATCTGAGAGAGAAAACGTAGATTACATTACAGGAGGCTCTCAACTAAACTTCCAAATGAGGAAAGGTATTCAGCTAGTACTGGCATGAAGAAGAGGGAGGAGAGAAGGATAGTGCTGGCTTGCATAACAATATTATTTCACTGAACATGCTGTGATCCAACAGTGTCATGCCTTTATTAGGACCAATTGAAAAGTAGCAAGACATCATACAGCAAGCTGTCAAATCCAATTGGTTTCTTTATTAAGTTAGATGGGCAAAAGAATTGGGTAGAAATGGAAATGGTAGGAATGTGTTGTAGCTTCCCCAACAATTTATAAAATCAAAAGATAGAATTTAGGAAGGTTTTGTGTAGATTTGAACTAGGTGTAAGACAGTTTCATTACATAGTCACCTGCAATATTGTAATTTCACTAAGCCTGCATCCTGTACACACTTACCTGGAAGTGAGTCCTTTTCCAGTCTACCCAGGTGAACTGACTCTAGCTCTGAGCAATGGACCAGAATGACCAATTCTAGTCCCTGCCTGTTGCAGTCTCACCTTTATGGCTGAGGATGCCCCATAGCCACATTGCCTTCCTGGGTAAGTCATACAGCCTTCTGAACTGCAATGCTGGCCAGGCCTGAAGGAAGCCCAAACCCCTTCCTCGCACTGTAGAATCTTGGGAATCCCATGTACACTACTCTGAGTTCCATGATGGGATATCAACGTAACAAATAAATCACACTGGTACAATTCATCTGTGGAATATTGGTTATACTATATATCAAATTTGGGCTAAAGAATACTGGTATATTTAAAATACAAATAAATTTTGCGTTGAAAAAAAATGGAGGATAAGATTGGAAAATCTGGATTCTGAATATGTATTTTGCAATAAGGGTTCACACATTGTTGCCATAAGGCAGCAAAGTGGTAGCCCAGCTATTTCTCTTTGCCTCCCCCAGCTCAGTGCTTTCTGTGCTTTCCATCATCAGTCCCCTAAGGTGAGATGTAGAAATGCTAAAGGATTTTCCTTGTTTGGTCCCTTTCTGGATCTGCTGTGAGCAGGCAGTGAGAGCCGGGAATGTGGTGTTTCATAACATTGACTCCAGAGAGATGCTGCTTCAGCAGTGGAAAAGAGTTCATAATGTCCCTAACTCTTCCTTCTAAGCATCTCCTCCTAATTTTCATCCCTTCAATGAACAGAAGGAAACTTGAAGAAGCTAAAGGCTGTTAAGGTATCCTTGACCTTCAACTCTATTGTGTTCCCTTCTCCCAGTGTCGTGCTGATGCAAAGCCAGTGTCTTTTATTATACAACCAGGGATAAACTTGGCAGCTCTCATAGTTCAGACTGCTGTTTCTGCAAGAATCTACCTTCCTCTTGCTCACACACATAACCCCAAAATGTCAAACCCAGCCATGTGCATAAAGTGATAAATATGGTCCAAATGCCATTGAGTGTTGACGTGCATTTTCCGGATCTAATTGTGCTATGATCTTAGTGCAAAAAGAAAATCAGGATTGGAGGAGTCACATTTTGCTAATACTTAAAGACATAGTACATCTGTCATTGAAGTGAGTCTTTATTTGCAATAAGGCTTTTAGAGACTGACATATTCTCTCAGGACATCGAAGGAGGCCTTCATTAGTACTCCATGGGATCACATCATAAGGAAGTGGCAGTTATTCCACCTCACTAATGAATGAATGGGCCCACAGCTGTTCTTGAAAGAGTGACTTTCACCATATCAACTCATATTTACCACAGATAGATCACTCAGGGTGATTCAAATGTCATTTTAACTGGGATGGAGGGGTTGGAACTGGGTCATATGATTGGATTCACTGGTGTTGCTCAAGGTGAGGGGGAACGGTAAGTTCCGCATTGTGCTAACCTCCGTTTACTCCCAGGCATGAGGCGGCCTCGCCATCGGAGCCATTCAGTGCGGCGAAGGCAACATGCAAGGAGTCTACTGTGTGTTGCCTTCGCCACACTGAATGGCTCTGAAGGCAAGGAGGCAGGGCGCCTCATGCCGGGGAGTAAAGGGAGGTTAGCACAGTGCGGAACTTACCGTTCCGCCCCACCTCGAGTGATGCCAGTGATTGGATTCATAGAGATCCATCCACTTTACCCAAGTTTTTCAGTCGATCTGGGATTACCCATGGCTAAAATGAACCTAGGTATGCTCCTGAACTCCATTTTAGAACCTATGGCCTGCTCTTAACCTTTGAACTCCTGTCAATCTTTTACCAACCTTAGAAATGAACTACTTGTTGGACTTTCTGCTTTTATCTGTAAGCCTTTATGTTTTTATGTAAAAGTGACAATGACGTCTGCATAATTAGTATGCTACTTGTACAACAAGCAATTCTATGCAAGAAAGAAGGAATGTCTGTTTTGCCACAACTAAAGAGTGAGAATACAGGACTCACCCTGGTGCTTACAGATGGTTAGATATTCCTAGAATTATTTGGGAAAGTGTGCCAGAACTTCATTAGCCTCTTTAACAGGTTTTGATTTTAACATGCGAACCATTGGGGAAAGTAGAGCATGTCCTCAAATAGCTTATTTAGAGGGAGGTTGCTTGAAATTCTGGTTTTTATTTAGAAGGAGAATGACAAAGCTTCGCTAACGCCAGTCTATATTTCTTCTCATGGGAGATAACTGTGTAATAAGATGATTATGGATTTCTAACACATTACAAGATAGTTGGGAATTCATTTGGTATTTTGAGTCCATAAAGAATTTGCATACGTTTTAAGTATCCTTTTCTTTTGGTCTGGAAACAAAGAGATCTCTGGAGGCACAAATCTCACAGATGCTTAATGAATATGTGAAGGGTCAGTGTGCATACTAATACAGTCTTATCACAGCTTGTCATGGGAAAAGACAATCGTTTAAGCTAAGCAATTTTGGCGGTGTGTTAGATATTGCACAAAAAGTTGTAAAAGCTGTAAAAGAATACCTAGCAAGCTATTTTTTTCTCAGTTCATTAATGATGTCAATTTTTTAAAAAAGGATCTTGGTTACACTTTCAAAAAATCCAGCAGTGTTTTACAGGGTTGATCCTATACTGTGTTGACTGTTCCATGATTAGCGTAGCTTGAGATCTTCCAAAGTCCCTTCACAGTACCACGCAGCATAGGAGCCATTTTCCATGATGCGATCCAGGGCTAGTTCAAGGGGCCCTTGCAGACTGCTCACCGTGGGGTCCCTCCTTCCTAGTTTCCCCTCAGGTTTGTGGAGGGACATACTTTGTTGCATGGAATGGAAGAGAGGAGGCAACAGTAGGACCTCAGCCAGTGCAAATTGTGTTGACCCCGAGGTGGCCCCTGCAGCAATCCCACGTTGCGAGGGAGTCTGTATGAAAGAAACAGCCACTAGTTGCTTGGGTTTTTCTTACATCATCAGAACCCTGTCAGGATTAAGGGTGATGAATGGCTGAGAAAGCACTACTATGCAGTTGGTTTTGTTATTCACACACACTGCCCAGCAGGTTTGCACATTGCAGAAGAGACTCATATATACCTGTATATGAGTACAGTCAGCCCACATCTTATGCACATTTTACTTATGCAAATTCAGGTATAAGTGCTCAGCAAGAAACAAAAGAGAAAGGAAAACAGCAGTTTAAATAATGCAGGCAATTCCTCCTGCCATTCCACTCACTGAGTATATGCCCCAGAGTGAGCCTGAGATAGGAGAATGAATCTCATAGTATGATTTGTTTTTAAAGAGACAGTACATATTTTGGGGGTTTAAGGGTAATTTTAACTACCGTGGATGCAATTTGTGCCTTACGCACTGACTTAAGAACCCAAACCTTGCGTAAGATGTGGGCTGACTGTACATATGTGAGCCAAGAAGGCCATGCCTTCTTTTAAAGTTCTCTGAGCATTTGTATACCATTGTTCCACCTCCTAGGAGGCCCTCAAGGCAGCTCACATCCAGTTAAAAACACAGTTCAGCTTTATGAAGTGCAACAGGTAGAGGTGGTGATGGTGATTCTTGCCTTGTTGGCCTCCCTCCTCCTCCTCACTGGGTAGATGGTGTTTCTGTCTGAGGGGAGGGTTGCATTGTCTATTACACCACTGCACATCTGAAACTTGTTCACCACAGTGGAATAGCCAGAGGGGGCCGGTGCTGTAAATAGCGCAAGATATTGCAACACGTATGTAATCCCCCCTCCCACTTGCCGGCGGAACCATTCCAGGGAGCGATGGCAACACGCAGTGTGTTCCCCGCAGTGCAGCGTGTTGCTCCCCTAATGGCTCCGACGGCAAGTGGGAGGGGCGATTGCACACGTATTGCAGCATCTTGTGCTAATTACAGCACGACCCCCACCCTCTGGCTACGCCACTAGCTCACCCTCCTTTACCAGAGTTTCATTTTCCTGAAACCTGTCTGTGGTAAATCTACATATTGATTCTATCTCTATTTTGCTTTTAATATATCAACCAAAAAAGAAGTTCACAAAATGGTTCACCCAGCAAAAAGAATGAGAAGATGATGGTCTAAAGCATGGGTGGGGAACCTCCATCGGATCCGGCCCCCGAGAGATTCCCAGGAGGCTGCCCAACTGGCCCCTGGAGGCTCCGCTGGGTCCGCGCGGAGCCTCCGGAGGCCGGGAGAGTTGCTTTTCGACGTCCTCCTCGTTCGCCGGCTTGGCCCCTTCTGACCAGGCCCTTGTCGACAATTTCGCACATGCGTACAACGACGATGAGGGCAGCTTGCCCTCATCGGCGTTGTACGCATGTGCGAAATCGCCGCCGAGGGCCTGGTCAGAAGGGGTCGAGCCGGCGAACGAGGAGGATGTGCAGAAGTCCTCTCCCGGCCTCTGGAGGCTTCGGGCGGTGAGCGCGGAGCCTCCGGAGGCCGATGGGGGGCAGGCCCCCCAAAAATAATTGATTAATTCAAAATTGTGTCCGGCCTTATGGCCGGCCTGCAAACAAATTTGAAATAGTTTAAACGGCCCTCGGCAGGGAAAAGGTTCCCCGCCCCTGGTCTAAAGACACAAAAGGAAAACTGTAGCAAGCAGCCACTGAGAGGGATGCTCTGCTGACACGAATATGGAGAGTTGCATACTCTCTCGCGCTCTCATTCTCTCTGCGCTAAGTGTAAGAAACTTAAAAGGTGCCTCTTTGCCCAGGTAGCAGGTAGTACAGTACTGTTGTATTGTTTTCTCACTCTTAGCTCTCTGATCTTGATAGGAATTGTTTAATTGCTTTCTGTTGTTTTAGGTTGGGGCTCAAGTATTTTAGTCCAATCCTCTGTATGTCTAGTCAGAAGTAAATCCAGTTCAGTGAGGCTTGCCCTTTGTGTGTGTGTGTGTGTGTGTGTGTGTGTGCGCGCGCGCCTGTTCTTTATGGATCAGCCGTTTTGAGCTCCATCGTCTAGTGTGCCCCAATATTAAATAACTGCATTAAAAGCATCTTAGATATGAACCTGCTGCTTTTCCATATGCAAGGGTTCTTACTGTTCTTGTGTTTACACCGTTGGAATCGGAGCAGAGCTAATGCAATTCTTCAGCGAAACCAGAAAGCCCCCATTTAGCTGACGATCAGAAATGGCAAGCCTCACTTTCTAGATGAGGTTTTATTTCTCACTGATGCCTATAAATGAAATGGAGGAAAAGCCTTTTTTTCTAGTGACTGGCTAAAGGATCCATGGAAAGATGCCCATGCGGAGCAAATGTTGATATAAAAGGCTCACTGAGTTTGCACATCCCTCCTCAATTTTCTAAATGGGCAGGCTGGCATGTCTTAGAAAGCACCAGCTGTGAGAGTGTTATGGGAAATTGAGATGGTGCTGAGTGGATGCCCACCCAGGAAGGGTCCATATGCTTTATAAAATAGACATTTAGTTATTTTAATACAGAAATTTCTGAATTAATTTAAGAAGCTTAAGACGGCTGAAATGCTGGCTTTGTTTTCGTTCTCTTTTTCTGCCTTGCAATTACACCGCGCAGTCACAGTTTCCCCGGATTATTCAGAAGCAGAAAATAGCGGCTTTCCCATTCTCCTGGGCTTGCTGCTCAGACTTTGTGCAGTGTAGCTCATCACATCATTGACAATGAGAGCTGCCAATGAGAATGGCACATAAAAGGAAGTTGAAATTGCTGTCATGGAGAAGCACAAATTCACCTTGATGTGCACCCAAATAAAATGTGATATTTATATTGCATTTTGGAGTGCTTTGGATATGTGGCCATTGAAACACCAACCACCCTGTGAAAAGGTGGTGGTGGTGGAGGAGGACAATATCCACCACCACCTCCAGCTGCCTCCCTGAGCATGGACTCAAGAAGCCCTCCCCCCTCCCAGTGGCCACAGAAGCATCAACAGCCCTGTGAGGTCGAGGATTTTAGAGGGATTTTAATGTTCGTATTATTGTATTATTTTTATCTCTTGATTTTAGGTTGTTAATGCTGTTTTATGTTTTCATAACTGCTGTAAGCTGCCCTGGTGACCATTATGGGGGCAGATGAGCTGAGTAGGAATAATTTATCTCAGTAATTTTTCACAACCCTGAAGAAGATCAGCATTATTGCCCACATACTTCTGGATGGAGCTGGGGGCTAAGGCTGAAAAACAGGAACTGCTCTAAGGCCTCCTGCTGGAAGAGGCAAGGTCTACGGTCCCCAAAGGGCTCGCAGTCTAAAAAGGTAGTGAAGTGAACCAAATGTAAACTACACAACAGTATTGAGATAGTATTTTCCTTCAATTTATTATTATTGTTTATACAGAGCCATCAGTGTACATGGCACTTTACTTAGAGGGTGGAAAACTGGTCCTTGCCCTGTGGAGCTTACAATATATATATATATATATATATATATATATATATATATATATATATATATATATATATATATATATATATATATATATATATATATATATATATATATATTGTAGCGCCCTGCAGGTGTTTTGGGAGGAAGTTCCAAGCAATGGGGCAGCAAGGGGAGGGGGGAAGGATGAAGCCATTTGAGGGAGCAGGAATTGGGAAAGTTGATGGTGGTGGAGCTACAAATGTTAAGGTCTTGGGCAATTCCAGTGAAACAAACGCAAAACCCTTCCTGAACTCAAAATTTCAGCCTAAGACTTCAATTGGATGCAATACAAAATTGTATGTACTGTAGTCATGTTACTGGGTGTGCTCTAAGACATGCACACATGGGAGCATTTGGCTATGTGCAGAGGGATCGAGTGCCGTAACTCATGGCACAACTCAGTCGATTGGCATGAAATAAGGAGAAAGGCAAGGATATACGGTAGGTGCAACATTACATGGCTTTATTGTGGGGATAAGTATACAATTAGGGTAGGAGAATGCAATACACACAGTGCAATACCTGGACACATGCGCATGCACACACACCGGCCCATCCCCAGTGAAGATTATTGTGTTCTATTGTGCAGGGCTGAGGAGGATGAAGCAGGACTCCTTGATTGCTGTGAGACCCACCTGTGACTCGATTAGCATCCAGCTCATGACTGAGTTTCCAATGAAGTTGGTGATGGAAGGCAAGTTGAAGGCACGTCTTCTGGGACCACGAATGGTCTTGTTTCTCGAGAATGGGGGTTCCCATGGCATGTAATGATTTGTAGCGATTTGGGGGTTATGGGATTTGCAGCCATGTAAATTACGATGAAGGAATAAAGTTCTTACTTAAACCAGTGGTCTGTAGAAATTCCTATGCGACGAAGGCAGCGTTCGCAGTAGCGCTGCGAGCACTGATGTCTCACGGATTATCCAAGGCAGAAACACGGGCACTAATCTTCATACTGACGTTTCAACCCTTGCTTGGGTTTTCTTCAGTTCAGTTCAGACAGGACACACCATCGCTTTCCAAGAAACCCGGTCTTTATACAACGAAGCAAAAAACAGACAGAGCAGGAATTTGGAAGCTATAGCTATTTCCCAGAGGAGATCCCTGAAACCCATAAGCCTGTCAGTGAGAGTGGAGAGGGATGGGTTGCTCCAAGGAGCCAACGCTTGGCCTTCACTTCCTTGCCATTATCAGCCCAAGCAAAAAGACACAAGACTAGCCTGGGTCAGGCTCGCCTGGCATGCATCCAGCTCCAGTTACATGCATGTAGAAATGTGTCAGGCAACAGTCTTGTTGGGTCATTAGAAACAATCAAAATGCCTTTATTATCGTAATGCCATTATTTGGTAATACCTTTATTAGAACCAATTAAAAACGTTAGGAAATCAGGAGCAAGTTTTTCATACCTTCTGGAAATCTTCATCACCCTGGCTATTACTAAGCAAAGCAAAAGGGAGGGAGGATGGATATAGCCCAAAGTTTGCAGTTTCTAATCATTTTAAGATGGAGCATAGGAGACATTATGCAGACATAATTTAATTAGCCTCACTAGGTGCTAGATACAGATTTCAGAATGCACATGGGGCTACAGAGTCAAAGAAACAATAATGGCTGATGCGTCTATACAATTCTACTTATATAAAATTTAGCAGTTAGTTCCATCTCTTGCGCTTCTGGTAACACACTGTTCCATTGTGAGGCTGAAAGCAGACTGCACTTTTCAGCCATCTCCTCTTCCCCCATCCCATTTTGTTTCACATCCATCCTGATGAAAAACTCAAGAAAAAGTGAAAGCTTGCTCATGACTTTGAGACATTTTAATTGGTTCTAATAAAAGTACCACCATCCTATTCAAGCTGGCTTTAGAGTAACTCCCATTGAAATCAGTGGACTTCAGATAAGCAAGAAAAGGATTGGTTTGCAGGAGTCCAGTTTCATTTGCCTGCCTTACTGCTGCCTCCATCTGTTGGTTGGTTTATAGTGAAATGTCTTTGAAGGATTTGTCACAAGCCCAGATCACTATCTATTTATACAGGGGTGACCATTTCACTCTTAACTCCATTAGCATCCTGACCTGGTTTCTGAAGAGCTGCAATGATGCTGTGAGTTTTCCAGCAGGTCATTCATGATCAATTACAGCCCCAGTGGCCTAACTGTAAGGGAAGTACAAGAACAGGATGAAATGCCATTAAGCAAAGTAGTGACAGCTTCAGAACCTTGGAGGTCAGAAGTAAAAGGCACTCTCCTTCAGGAGTGTTTGCATGATCAGATTCTGAGAGATTAGCTCTTAATCTTTGTGCCTGTGCTTACCCTTCTGTACTGTGAATGGACCTGTTGAAAATCAATAAATCTACTATGACTGACTGTTAAGCACATTGGGAATGCAAAATGACGGACTGATATTCAAAAGCATGAGTCAAATTCTAACAGTTCTGTATTCCTTTAGATTTAGAACACATTCTATATGCCAATGCAAGAAAAGAATAAATATTAATTTTCCGATGTAAAATTTCGACAGTGAATGAAGCAAGATTAATAGGCCAGAAAACTCTAGCAACATAAAAGAAATCAGTAGCACACATACTCCCTGAAAAAGAAAAAAATATTGAATAGCATTAAAGAACAATGCTATTGTAATGAAGATCTGAAGCTTGTATGGCCAGCCATAATGTATACAGAACGAAACACCTTCAACGGGATTTTAACGACCATAAAATCTATGTATTTAAAGTAGAAACTGTCGTTAAAATCATGTAAAATTAAAACCACCGTTTAAAAATAATAAAATGCACTTTTAAAACTACATTTAAAACTACATAACAGTTTAGTTCATTCCCATGAATATCATCAGATGTGTCCGGCTGCGATGATGTTAACTCCAGAGCACCCTGTGTTCTGATGATGTTCATGGGAATGAACTAAACTGTTATGTAGTTTTAAAAGTGCATTTTATTGTTTTTAAACAGTGGTTTTAATTTTACATGATTTTAACGACAGTTTTTACTTTAAATACATTGATTTTATGGTCGTTAAAATCCCATTGAAGATGTTTCGTTCAGTATACACAATGCTATTGTAGTTATATTTTAAAGGCAAAGGATTATGAGAAAGGCCAAAGACTATGAACAAAATATTGCACCGGCCAAGATAGGCATCACTCACCTTACTAACATGGGAAAAACAGAATGGAAAAATAAGTTGATATGAGATAGTAGTGAAATCCCCATTCCTATATGAGATTTATAGCCCAATCCTATCATCGAGCTGCACTGCCAGAACCCGTGTTCCAGCATCGCAAAATGTGATGCTCTATAGTGCCAGAAATGGTGGCACCAGCCACATGGCACTAGCCTCCCTGGAGCCCCTGGCACTGGTTACGTCAGTGGTGGGGGTGAGCTATGGGTGGGGAAGGGAGTAGGAAGACCAGGGATGTTTTTGAACAGGGAGGGGGAGTAGGAGGACCGTGAATGTTTCTGGGTGGGGAGGGGGGCGGAACTGGGGACAGGGAGGAGGTGGGAGGGGTGGATACAGAAGCAATGGCACATGCCAGATCTTATCCCCTTCTTTTAAAACCGCCCTGCCCCATATTTCTCTTGGACATAAGCCACCAAAATAAGCGTATGTCTGAGCAGACCCATTGGCGATCAGGCAGCCTACCAGGAGGTAAGTGCAAAATGCTTTCACTTACCTCCTGCAGGCTATGCAGCTGCATCTGTACTAGTGGTGTGGAGTAGGATTGGGCTGAAAGACACATAAAGAGCTACTAATTTTATTGTAGTTGTGGAAAGCTGGAAATATAGCAAGCAAAAAGTAGTTGATACCATGCAGGGAGAGCTTAGTAGGATATAAGAACCTGATGAGACTGTTAACTTGTATTTTCCAGGGGCAGTCCAAGACAGAATGAAACCCCTCAAGAGAAATGACCTTGTGCTCTCATGAGTACAGTAAGATCAGCTGACAAGAAGAGTGGGGCACTGATTTTAAAAGGGTTCGCCCTAGCTTGACAAACAAGTGAACTACGCCATTGAAATTTTTAATCTGGCTTCTGGATATAAAACCTCTTCTAATTATTTTTTTTTTCTTGTTGAATAGTCATGCCTTCCAAAGCACTGACATTGCATGTTTGGAACAATGTTTATGGATATGCGATTTTCTACATTCTCCAGTGATGGCTTTGCATTGTTGTTCACACTGTGTGTGCAACAGAGTTTGTTGGGTGTCATTCCCCAGTCAACATGGAGAGCAGCTGGCTATTGTGCACCCATCTACTTCTAACACACATCATCATTACTATTCAAATCAAAGACCTGCTTGCTACCAAGTAATTGTGGCTCACCGTGACAAGAAGTGG